>JARQOD010000002.1:121664936-121900210 GCA_033576555.1 Oophaga sylvatica | reverse complement strand
AAAAAAAATTGGCGTGGGGTCCACCCTATTTTTGTTAACCAGCCAGATGAAGCAGACTGCTGAGGCCTGGTTTTTCAGGCTGGTAATGAGCCAATATCCATGTGTGTGGCCCAGCTGCGCCAGGCACACATATTCCAGGAAAATGCACAGGAAGGTAACCGTGAAGCTTGATATTCACTCACGTCACTCACATTTCCCAACACACCCACTAGGGGTATAAAAGGCAGTGACACGTAGCAGTCAGGGTCATTCAAGCTTCCTGTCTTATGACAGTGCAAGTCAGTCTGGACTTGGAGGGAGAGGAGTTCAGTCAGAGTTCAGTCTAGTTCCTGACTCAGGACAAGACACACCGTTCAGTATCACTTCAGTCTAGTCTTGGAGGAAGTGGAGTGCAGACTAGATTCTGGCAGAGCAAGTTCATGAAGTGGAGTCTGGTTTGAGTGTAAGGAGTCACTCTAGCCCAGTCAGAACTACAAAGCCAGTACCTCAGCACAAGCTACCTGTATTCCTTGGAAAGTGGAAGGTGACTCTCGGAGCTACAGCGTGTACACAGTTTGACAGAGTTCCTGTGCGCTGCTCTGGACAGGGTCTGAGAAAGGAAGGTAATCACAGGAGCTGCAACAGTGAGTGTACTGAGAACTGTTCAGTGAGCTCTGAAGAAAGCTGACATTCATATCATCGCTACTTGTGCTTATGTTAAGAGCGAGAGCAGGACGAGGGGCACAGTGGAGAAAGAGACAAGTGCATCAGGTACCGGATTACCCGCACTAATTCACCGGACACCGGGGTCCGAAGCGTTGCTAGTGCTTCACGCCTAGTAATAAGAAACACCGGAATCCTTCTGGACTTCAAGTCACGGAAGGTAGCCCTAAGCGCTGATACGTAAACGGAGTCAGGTAGAACAAGGACCTTGAGTGGGACGCTACAAAAGTAGGGACTCTGTTCTCACCAACTAGAAGGCTCTACCACAATGTCGGCCGGGCGTTGCAGCTATTGAACAAGCTGGAGATTAACAGAGTTAACTTGACTTCATGCAAGTTTGTACTCACATACATATAGAGTTAAAGGAGGCCTCTAACCTGCTCAGCGGTTATCCTGAATGTGCATTCTCCACCCCGACCAGCTTCCCGGGACCTGCCTGAAACATCTACAAGTAAAGGTTTGGAAAGAGATTGCCTTGTGTGAGACTGTTTCATTTACTACACCCTGCATCACCATAGACTTCCAGGGACCAGTCTCGCCTGTGGGAGACTTACCATCTAGCTGCCCCATAACATCCCCTGTGAAGATCCATATAGCAGCGCTGGTCCAATTGATCAGATACCACAGGTGGCGTCACGAACTAACTACAAATCCCCTGTAAATACATCCCCCATTGAATGACCGCCCAGGGCCACGGACCGAGTCCTGCTGCCAGTGACAAACCCCATAGACTTTCATGGGCTCGGTGCCGAGTACCCCATAGCCCTGGTACCCACACCACTTGGTGTGTGCGACTCACATGGACCTTGCCAGCCTGATAATACCAGGCCACAGCAGTCTGCTTAGCTTGGCTGGTTAACAAAAATAGGGGATCCCCTCGAAAAAAAAAACGGCGTAGGGGTCCCCCTATTTTTGTTAACCAGCCAAGTAAAATGCAGACTGCTGCGGCCTGGTATTAAAAGACTGTCAAGGCCCATGGATTTTGGCCCTCAACAGCCTGATAATACCAGGCTACAGCAGCCCCACATTTGGCGCATCAAAAGATGTGCCAATTGTGGCACTTTACCCGGCTCTTCCCACTGCCCTGTAGCGGTGGCAAGTGGGGTAATAAGGGGTTAATGTCACCGTTGATTGCACGGTGACAATAAGCCCGGTTAATAATGGAGAGGTGTCAATAAGACACCGATCCATTATTAATCCCAAAGTTTTTAAATGTATAAAAAAAAAAGACAGCAAGAAAAAAGTATTTTTATGAAATAAGAGACAACACAGTTTTCATTTCTTTTATTATACTCTCATTCCTGCGACGCCATCGATCTCCTGTAAAAAAAGGAAAAAAAGAAACCAACAGTATACCACCTGTCCGACGCAGTCCATAGTAACGACTGTCCCACGACGATCCAGCTCTGCTACATTGGAATGACAGGCAGAGGCTGTCATCCCGGCGCAGCACAGCTGATTACCTGCTTCCCCGGCGGTGACGTCATCGAACTGACTGCTTTACGGCCGGGATTACCCAGCATTACTGCAGTTATCGCGAGAAACTGCATGTGACCGCCGGGGAAAGATTATGGCGGCCATCAACCAGTCCAGGCCGTGACCACCGGAGATCTTCTGCCAGGTAAGTGCCGCTGACTCCTGACAGACCCGACCGACGGACACTCACAGTGACAGTGACAATTCCGATTCCGGTATACGATATATGGGAAATATCGAAAGTCAATATTGAAAGTCCGATACAGCTAATATCGGCCGATACCCGATACTTGCGGTATCGTATCGCTCAACACTAGCTACAACAGATCCCATGAGCAACATCTGAGCTCTGTGTCCAGAGAAGCGCAATGCTGGGAACAACTAAGATCCTGCTCAGAACCCTCAAACTCCCAGGCCTCTGGTAGAGGACTCGAGCAAGAGAATCGACAACAAAGACCACCCCTTGTGGGGGTGAGAAGGAAGTTGTTTTTTTTTTTATATATAACAAAAAATGACTACAAAATTATATAAAGTTACATTACTGACAACATTATCTATTGCTAAATTAAGTCCTTCAGGAGCCGAAGGACCCAATTTGAAAATCCAATAACTTTCTTTATTAACGAGACATTAATTATTGTTTTGTCAAACTGAAGGACTTTTCTACAAAGAACAAACATAAGAGTAATTACCCTGAACTTGAATCTGCTATTAGGCTAGTTCCACATGATGTTACCTTGCCAGTTCCTGTACCACCGTTGTCTGGATTGGATGAAAATGAAGTATAATATGAAGACTATGGAGCTGAAGCTACTGGCGAAGACATGGAGACCTCAAGTCAAGATGAGTATGTACCTGATGAAGCAGCCGAGCAGCCAGTACGCTTTACTAATGAATTAGATGAAATTATCAGAGACCTTTCATTGTCGAAAGGTAAAGCTGAACTTCTTGCATCTGGGTTGAAATAGAAGAATCTTCATGATGATGTCAAAGTGTGTTATTATTGAAACAGAAGTTACACTTGAACACAATTTTTCACAGGTGATGGACCAATGGTGTACTGTAACAATGTGAATGGCCTCTTTCTAGAATTTGTATTGCTTTCTCATGAAGTGCAGCCTAATGCTTATGGGCATTTCTATGTATATTTATGGACAACTAGTGATATTTTGACCAACCAAGGAGGAGAAGCTAGGGAGACACACAGCAGAGGCAGGGGTACACTGTCAAATGAGTGGGACAATTTCATGACTCAAGTCCAGTGTCCAGGGCCTGATGACTTAGTATTTTTGACAATGAGGGAAATGTTTTTAAAGCTGGTAATGCAATAGCTGGCCAATCAAACCAGCATACTGTATAATTCCTCTGTGACTCAACTATTGGATTTTAAAACTGTTCATCTGGTATGATTTGTCCATCTATGCCTTGGAGGTTTTGTGCTGTCCTTCCGCTAGCATCTTGTCTTGTCTGAATGGATTTTTAGTGCCACCAGGGAGTCACAACAGACAGGCGCTTTTGCCTCTAAACTGAGAATGCTGACAGGCTCGCTCTCATGGAAACGAACAAAGTTTGGATTAGCCCACAATGTTCCTCACCAATGATGAAAGCAGCACGTAAAGTGTTTTAATATTCAATCTTTGAATGAGGCCTTTCAGTTGTCTATCAGGGGGCTCTGGAGGACCCTCATATTTTTTTCCTGGCTTTGCACTTTGTGCATGCCTTTAGTACTGTATAAGTATATCAACTACACTTTCATATTTATGTTCTAAATTTTTTTAATGGATTCATTTAATTGATTCAGTAATTCATCCATACAGTTTAACACAGTTATTATTGCATTATGCTGGTATTTAAAACTCGGAAAAATTATTGAAAAATATTTCTGGAGTAGATTTCTTATCCATAGATTGTGCTTTCTGTCACATTTTGGTGGTATATAACAGTCAAAAAGCATATATTTACAGAACAATATACAGATATGCAGTCAGGAGTGTAGTACAAAGGATAGGGTATAGATAGGTTGCAATTACCGTGTTATGTAGCATGTGACCACAGGGAGGCACTGATAGATCACAGGTCCAAATCTTAGTTACAGGCCTTCCTGGCTCTGTCTGATAACTGGTCCTCCGGCCAGAAGAAAACTGAGCTCCAAGTGAGGAGCTGACACTTATCTCCTTTGCTGCTCCTCCCACACTCTGCTCCTTCCATTTCTGAGAGCATGATTTCCAATCCAGAACCGTGAATAGCCCACAACTTTCTGCCTGAAGTTCTGAATGGAATGGCAGCAGCGCCACTGGATTTGGGTGGATTTTATTTGCGCATAAAGTCCAAATTTGCTTACCGTATGTAATTCCTGGTGGCTAATCTTTATAACTCCATAACACAGAGTGCTACAATTGGCTGCTGGGCACGGGCGTATGGGGGAAGTAACACCGATTCGGATGATGTGCTCGGCTAGGCTCATAGATATTGCATTCTGTAATTATAGGTCATTTTCCAGATTCAATACCTCATAGCCTTGCTGTGATTTGTTGTACGACGAGGTATATCCATGTTTTTCAAGTCACACAAAAGGGTTTGCCAGTAGCTTGCAGAGGATTTCGCACCTTTGTGTTATGAGCTTCATAGGATTTGTTCTTGGTTTTTAATTAAAGATAAACACTGCATGGCTTTTTATGGCCTTGGGGAATACAAGGGTGGGGGCACATTTCAGGAGGGGAGAGACCTGCACTTAGTCCCTCACAGGGGGACTCCACACCGTTTTTTAAAATTATTTACATAATTTAAAAAACAGCATAGAGACCCCTCTATTCTTGATAACCAGCATTGTTAACGCTGACAGCTGAGGGTTGCAGCCCCCAGTTGTGAGTTTTGCCTGTCTGGTCATCAAAAATACAGGGGAAACCATTTTTTTATTATTTACATTGCAGGAGCCGGCTGATAACTGATCAGCCTAAAACTACACAGGGGAACTTGTTAATAATCTCAAGGCAGCTTTACCACAGTCACCAAGAAAACCATTGGTAACATTATGTCACAAAGATTTAAAATCTTGCAGTGCCCGCAAGGTCCCACTGCTCAAAAAGATGATTCTGTGAGTGATTGGGAGAAGGTGCTGTGGTCAGATGAGACAAAAATTTATCTTTTTGGCAGTAACTCAACTCGCCGTGTCAAGTATGGAGGTAGAAACATGTTTTGGGGGTGTTTCTCTGCTAAGGGCACAGGACTAATTCACCACATCAATGGGAGAATGGATGGAGCCATGTACCGTAAACTCCTGAGTGACAACCTCCTTCCCTCTGCCAGGTAATTAAAAATGGGTTGTGGCTGAGTCTTCCAGCAAGACAATGACCCAAAACATACAGCCAAGGCAACAAAGTAGTGGCTAAAAAAGAAGCACATTAAGGTCATGGAGTGGCCTAGCCAGTCTTCAGACCTTAATCCCATAGAAAACTTATGGAGGGAGTTGAAGCTCCAAGTTGCCAAGCAACAGCCTCAGAATCTTAATGATTTAGAGATGGAACAAAATTCCTCTTGATATGTGCGTAAACCTCATCATCAACTACAAAAAACGTCTGACTGCTGTGCTTGCCAACAAGGGTTTTGCCACCAAATATTAAGTCTTGTTTGCCAGAGGGATCAAATACTTATTTCTCACTGCAAAATGCAAATAAATTTATATAATTTATACAAGGTGATTTTCTGGATTTTATTTTTGATATTCTATCTAACATAGTAACATAGTTAGCAAGGCCGCTCTGGTTCTATTATATCCTTCCTGAGCCCCAGTGCTCAAAACTGTACACAGTACTCCATGTGCGGTCTAACCAGGGATTTGTACAGAGGCAGTATAATGCTCTCATCATGTGTATTGTGACCTCTTTTAATGCACCCCATGATCCTGTTTGCCTTGGCAGCCACTGCCTGGAACTGGCTGCTCCAGGTTAGTTTAACATTAACAAGGATCCCCAAGTCCTTCTCCATGTCAGATTTACCCAGTGGTTTCCCTTTCAGTGTGTAATAGTGATATTGATTCCTTCTTCCCATGTGTATAACCATACATTTATCATTGTTCAACTACATCTGCCTTCTTTCGGCCCAAGTTTCCATCTAATCCAGATCCATCTGTAGCAGGGTACTATCTTCTCTTGTATTGACTGCTTTACATAGTTTTGTATTATCTGCAAATATCGATATTTTACTGTGTAAACCTTCTACCAGATCGTTAAATATGTTGAAGAGAAAAGGTCCCAACACCGACCCCTGCCGTACCCCACTGGTCACATTAACCCAGTTAGAGAATTTACAGTGCCTTGGGAAAGTATTTGGCTCCCTGGAACTTTTCAACCTTTTCCCACATATCATGTTTCAAACATAAAGATACCAAATGTAAATTTTTTTGTGAAGAATCAACAAGTGGGACACAATTGTGAAGTTGAATGAAATGTATTGGTTATTTTAAATTTTTGTGAAAATACAAAAACTGAAAAGTGGGGCATGCAATATTATTCAGCCCCTTTAACTTAATACTTTGTTGCGCCACCTTTTGCTGCGATTACAGCTGCAAGTCACTTGGGGTATGTCTCTATCAGTTTTGTACATTGAGAGACTGAAATACTTGCCAATTCTTCCTTGGCAAACAGCTCGAGCACAGTGAGGTTGGATGGAGATCGTTTGTGAACAGCAGTTTTCAGCTCTTTCCACAGATTCTCGATTGGATTCAGGTCTGGACTTTGACTTGGCCATTCTAACAACTGGATACGTTGATTTGTGAACCATTCCATTGTAGATTTTGCTTTATGTTTGGGATCATTGTCTTGTTGGAAGACAAATCTCCGTCCCAGTCTCAGGTCTTTTGCAGACTCTTAACAGGTTTTCTTCAAGAATGGTCTTTGACTCCATCCATCTTCCCATCAATTTTAACCATCTTCCCTGTCCCTGCTGAAGAAAAGCAGGCCCAAACCATGATGGTGCCACCACTATGTTTGACAATGGGGATGGGTGTGTTCAGGGTGATGAGCTGTGTTGCCTTTACGCCAAACATATTGTTTGGCATTGTTGCCAAAAAGTTAAATTTTTGGTTTCATCTGACCAGAGCACCTTCTTCTACATGTTTGGTGTGTCTTCCAGATGGCTTCTTGCAAACTTTAAACGACACTTTTTATGGATAGCTTTGAGAAATGGCTTTCTTCTTGCCACTCTTCCATAAAGGCCAGATTTGTGCAGTGTACGACTGATTGTTGTCCTATGGACAGACTGTCCCACCTCAGCTGTAGATCTCTGCAGTTCATCCAGAGTGATCATGGGCCTCTTGGCTCTCTGATCAGTCTTCTTGCTTGAGATGGTAGTTTAGAGGGGCGGCCGGGTCTTGGTAGATTTGCAGTGGTATGATACTCCTTCCATTTCAATATGATCGCTTGCACAGTGCTTCTTGGGATGTTTAAAGTTTTGGAAATCATTTTGTATCCCAATACAGCTTTAAACTTCTCCACAACAATATCACAGACTTGCTGTTTGTGTTCCTTGGTCTTCATGATGCTCTGTGCTTTAAACAGAACCCTGAGACAATTACAGAGCAGGTGCATTTATACGGAGACTTAGTTACACACAGGTGGATTATATTTATCATCATTAGTCATTTAGGACAACATTGGATCATTCAGAGATCCACAATGAACTTCTGGAGTGAGTTTGCTGCACTGAAAGTTAAGGGGCCGAATAATATTGCACGCCCCACTTTTTCAGTTTTTGTATTTCCTCAAAAATTTAAAATAACTAATAAATTTCATTCAACTTAACAATTTTGTCCCACTTGTTGTTGATTCTTAACCAAAAATTTACATTTCGTACCTTTGTTTGAAGCATGATATGTGGGAAAAGGTTGAAAAGTTCCTGTGAGCCGAATACTTTCGCAAGGCACTGTACCATTTATAACCACCCTCTGCTTTCTATCACTAAGCCAGTTAGTTACCCATTTACACCCATTTTTCCCCAGACTCTGTATTCTCATTTTGTGTACCACCCTCTTCATAGAATCATAGAATGGTAGAGTTGGAAGGGACCTCCTGGGTCATCTGGTCCAACCCCCTGCTCAAAGCAGGATTCTCTAAATCATCCCAGACAGATGTCTATCCAGCCTCTGTTTGAAGACTTCCATTGAAGGAGAACTCACCACCTCTTGTGGCAGCCTGTTCCACTCATTGATCACCCTAACTGTCAAAAAGTTTTTTCTAATATCTAATCTGTGTCTCCTCCCATTCAGTTTCATCCCATTGCTTCTAGTCTTTCCTTGTGCAAATGAGAATAAAGATGATCCTTCTACAATGTGACAGCCCTTGAGATATTTGTAGACAGCTATTAAGTCTCCTCTCAGTCTTCTTTTTTGCAAGCTAAACATTCCCAAATCCTGCAACCGTTCCTCATAGGACATGGTTTGCAGACCGGTCACCATTCTGGTGGCTCTTCTCTGAACTTGCTCCAGTTTGTTGATGTCTTTTTTAAAATGTGGTGCCCAAAACTGGACACAGTATTCCAGATGAGGTCTGACCAAAGAGGAGTAGAGGGCAATAATGACCTCACGTGATCTAGACTGTATGCTTCTGTTGATACATCCTAGAATTGCATTTGCCTTTTTTGCTGCTGCATCACACTGTTGACTCATGTTAAGTCTGTGATCAATTAGTATACCCAAGTCTTTTTCACATGTGCTGTTACTTAGCCCTATTCCTCCCATTTTGTATATGCTTTTTTCATTTTTATTGCCCAGATGTAGTACTTTGCATTTTTCCCTGTTAAAATCCATTCTGTTAGTTGCTGCCCACTGCTCCAGTTTATGTATATCTTTTTGAATCCTCTCTCTCTCTTCTCTAGTATTAGCTACCCCTCCTAGCTTTGTGTCATCAGCAAATTTGATCAGTTTACCCTCAATTCCTTCATCTAAATCATTGATAAAGATGTTGAACAATACAGGGCCCAAAACAGAGCCTTGTGGTACCCCACTTGAGACATTCTTCCAACTGGATGTGCAGCCATTTACAACCACTCTTTGGGTCCGATCACTAAGCCAGTTATGAATCCACCTAACAGTTGCCTTGTCCATTCCATACTTAGTCATTTTTTCAATAAGGATTGTGTGAGATACTTTGTCAAATGCTTTGCTGAAGTCAAGATATACGATATCTACAGCATTTCCCTGATCCACCCAGTCAGTGATTCTGTCATAGAAGGAAATTAAGTTAGTCTGACATGACTTATTAGTTACAAACCCATGCTGACTCTGTTTAATCACTTCATTCTTATCCAGGTACTTGCATACATGTTCTTTAATAATTTGTTCAAAGATCTTTCCTGGTATAGAAGTCAGACTCACCGGCCTGTAGTTCCCTGGGTCCACCTTCTTCCCCTTTTTGAAGATAGGAACAACATTTGCTCTTCTCCAGTCTTCTGGGATTTCTCCTGTTCTCCAAGAATTTTCAAAGATTATGGACAGTGGTTCAAGAATTTCTTCTGCTATCTCCTTCAGAACCCTGGGGTGTAATTCATCTGGACCTGGAGACTTGAATTCATTTAGGTTAGCTAAGTGTTTCCTCACTGTCTTTCTGTTTATAGATATCCTGGATTCTTCTATTCCTTTAATAGGACAGTGAAGATCAGTTGATGTTACATTTCCTTTCTGAGAGAAAACAGATGCAAAATAGGAATTTAAAAGTTCAGCCTTCTCAACATCCTGACTTACCATTTCATCATTTTCATCCTGTAAAAATCCTATAGCATCTTTGACTTTTCTTTTACTTTTGACGTATCCCCAAAATCCTTTTTTGTTGCTTTTGACGTCACTTGAAGCCTTAATTCATTGTCAGCTTTAGATAATCTGATTTGTGCCCTGCAGGTTCTGCAGACGGCATTATATTCTTCTTTAGATATGCCTCCCTCTTTCCATTTGATAAACATTTCTTTCTTCCTTTTTAGCATGTGTTTAAGTTCTATGTTCATCCATCCTGGTTTCCTTAAATGCTTCCCATTCTTCCCTCTTTTCGGAATTGTTAACGATTGTGCTTTGAGAATCTCATTTTTCAAGATTTTCCATCCTTCCTGGACATTTTTGTCCTTAAGGATATCCAGCCATTGGATCCCTCCAATTCTCTTTCTGAGTTCCTTAAAATCTGCCTTAAAATCTTGTGTGGCACGGTATCAAAAGCTTTGGAAAAATCAAGATATACCACATCCAATGACTCACCTCTTAAACCCATGCTGATATGGAGTAAACAATTATTCTCATTGAGATAATCCAGAATAACATCCCTTAAGCACCCTTCAAAGATTTTACCAACAATAGCGGTTAGACTTACTGGCCTATAATTTCCAGGTTCACTTTTAGAACCCTTTTTGAATGTTAATACTTCATATGCTATGTGCCAGTCCTGTGGAACAGACCCGGTCGCTATAGAGTCCCTAAATATAAGAAATAATGGTTTGTATATTACATTACTTAGTTTTCAAGCCGCGTACGTTTTTCACCACTTTGATATCTCTTTAACAATAGGAGCATGGAAGAGGCCAGTAGCCATGTGGTGAGCTGCATTTCTTGCTACATGTTCACAGATTTACCAGTGGAAAAGCCAGAAATGCAAGCTTGTGTCCATGTTTGAGGAAAAGTAGCGAAATCTAGAAGAGAGGTTAGCTACACTGAAGATCATTAACCCCTTCAAGACCCAGCCTATTTTGACCTTAAAGACCTTGCCATTTTTTGCAATTCTGACCAGTGTCCCTTTATGAGGTAATAACTCAGGAACGCTTCAACGGATCCTAGCAATTCTGAGATTGTTTTTTCGTGACATATTGGGCTTCATGTTAGTGGTAAATTTAGGTCGATAATTTTTGCGTTTATTTGTGAAAAAAATGGAAATTTGGGAAAATTCTGAAAATTTTGTAATTTTCAAATTTTTAATTTTTATTCTGTTAAACCAGAGAGTTATGTGGCACAAAATAGTTAATAAATAACATTTCCCACATGTCTACTTTACATCAGCACAATTTTGGGAACAACATTTTTTTTTGTTAGGAAGTTATAAGGGTTAAAAGTTGACCAGCGATTTCTCATTTTTACAGCAAAATTTACAAAACCATTTTTTTTAGGGACCACCTCACATTTGAAGTCACTTTGAGAGGTCTATATGGCAGAAAATACCCAAAAGTGACACCTTTATAAAAACTGCACCCCTCAAGCTACTCAAAACTACATTCAAGAAGATTATTAACCCTTCAGGTGCTTCACAGGAACTAAAGCAACGTGGAAGGAAAAAATGGACATTTTAATTTTTCCAACAAAAATTTTCTTTTAGCATCAATATTTTCATTTTTACATGGGCATCAGGATAAAATGGATCCTAAAATTTGTTGGGCAATTTCTCCTGAGTACACAGATACCTCATATGTGGTCATAAACCACTGTATGGGCGCACGGCAGGGCTCAGAAGGGAAGGAGCGCCATTTGACTTTTTGAATGGAAAATATGCTAGAATATTTAGCGGTTGCCATGTCGCATTTGGAGAGTTCCTGTGTGCCTAAACATTGGAGCTCCCCCACAAGTGACCCCATTTTGGAAACTAGACCCCCTAAGGAACTTATCTAGATGCATAGTGATCACTTTGAACCCCAGGTGCTTCACAAATTGATCTGTAAAAAAAAGAAAGTACTTTTTTTTCACAAAAAATTCTTTTAGCCTCAGTTTTTTCATTTTCACATGGGCAACAGTATAAATTGGATCTTAAAATTTGTTGGGCAATTTCTCCTGAGTACACAGATACCTCATATGTGGTCATAAACCACTGTTTGGGCGCACGGCAGGGCTCAGAAGGGAAGGAGCGCCATTTGACTTTTTGAATGGAAAATATGCTGGAATATTTAGCGGATGCCATGTCGCATTTGGAGAGTCCCTGTGTGCCTAAACATTGGAGCTCCCCCACAAGTGACCCCATTTTGGAAACTAGACCCCCTAAGGAACTTATCTAGATGCATAGTGAGCACTTTGAACCCCAGGTGCTTCACAAATTGATCCGTAAAAAAAAGAAAGTACTTTTTTTTCACAAAAATTTTATTTTAGCCTCAGTTTTTTTCATTTTCACATGGGCAACAGTATAAATTGGATCCTAAAATTTGTTGGGCAATTTCTCCTGAGTACACATACCTCATATGTGGTCATAAACCACTGTTTGGGCGCACGGCAGGGCTCAGAAGGGAAGGAGCGCCATTTGACTTTTTGAATAGAAAATATGCCGGAATATTTAGCGGTTGCCATGTCGCATTTGGAGAGTCCCTGTGTGCCTAAACATTGGAGCTCCCCACAAGTGACCCCATTTTGGAAACCAGATCCCCTAAGGAACTTATCTAGATGCATAGTGAGCACTTTGAACCCCCAGGTGCTTCACAAATTGATCCGTAAATAAAAGAAAGTACTTTTTTTTCACAAAAATTTTCTTTTAGCCTCAGTTATTTTCATTTTCACATGGGCAACAGTATAAATTGGATCCTAAAATTTGTTGGGCAATTTCTCCTGAGTACACAGATACCTCATATGTGGTCATAAACCACTGTTTGGGCGCACGGCAGGGCTCAGAAGGGAAGGAGCGCCATTTGACTTTTTGAATGGAAAATATGCTGGAATATTTAGCGGTTGCCATGTCGCATTTGGAGAGTTCCTGTGTGCCTAAACATTGGAGCTCCCCCACAAGTGACCCCATTTTGGAAACTAGACGCCCTAAGGAACTTATCTAGATGCATAGTGAGCACTTTAAAACCCCCAGGTGCTTCACAGAAGTTTATAACGCAGAGCCGTGAAAATAAAAAATCATTTTTTTTTCTCAAAAAATGATTTTTTAGCCCACTATATTTTATTTTCACAATGGTTACAGGAGAAATTGGACCACAAAAGTTGTTGTCCAGTTTGTCCTGAGTACGCTAGTACCCCATATGTGGGGGGGAACCACTGTTTGGGCACAGGTCAGGGCTCGGAAGGGATGTAGTGACGCTTTGAAATGCCGACTTGATGGAATGGTCTGCGGGCATCTTGTTACGTTTGCAGAGCCCCTGATGTGCCTAAACAGTAGAAACTCCCCACAAGTGACCCCATTTTGGAAACTAGACCCGCAAAGAACTTATCTAGATGTGTGGTGAGCACTTTGAACCCCCAAGGGCTACACAGAAGTTTATAACGCCCGGGCATGAAAATAAAAAAATTCATATTTTTTCCACAATCAGGATCTTTTAGTCCCCAATTTTTTTATTTTCCCAAGGGTAACATGAGAAATTAGACCCCAAAAGTTGTTGTCCAATTTGTCCTGAGTATGCTGATATCCCATATGTGGGAGAAAACTACTGTATGGGCACACGTCGGGGCTCGGATGGGAAGTAGTGACGTTTTGAAATGCCCACTTGATGGAATGGTCTTCGGGCGTCATGTTACGTTTGCAGAGTCCCTAATGTGCCTAAACAGTAGAAACTCCCCACAAGTGACCCCATTTTGGAAACTAGATCCCCCAAGGAACTCCTATAGATGTGTGATAAGCACTTTGAATCTCCAAGTCCTTCACAGAAGTTTATAACGCAGAGCCGTGAAAATATAAAATCATTTTTTTTCCACAAAAATAATTTTTAGTCCCCAATTTTTTTTCCCAATGTTAACAGGAGAAATTAGAACCCCCAAAGTTGTTGTGCAATTTTTCCCGAGTACGCTGATACCTCATATGTGGGGATAAACCACTGTTTGGGCATATGTCGGGGCTTGGAATAAAGGGAGCACTGTTTGACTTTTTGAACGCAAAATTTGCAGGAATCAATGGTGGCGCCATGTCACGTATGGAGACCCCCTGATGTGCCTAAATAGTGGAAACCTCTCAATTCTAACTCCAACCCTAACCCCAACACACCCCTAACCCCAACCCTAACCCCTACACACACCTAACCCTAATACAAACCCTAATCATAACCCTAACCCCCAACACACCCCTAACCCTAATCCCAACTCTAACCATAAACCTAACCACAAGCCTAACCCTAATTCCAACCCTAACCCTAATTCTAACCCAAATTCCAACCCTAACCGTAATTCTAACCTTAACCCTAATGCTAACCTAACCCTAGTTCTAACCCTAAGGCTGGGTTCATATTGCATTTTACCAGCCCGTTCAACACGTAGCGTTGACCGGCTGGTAACGGTATAGCATAACGTGATCGCGTTATGCTATACCCGCTAGCGCAGATGAATCAGCAGATAATCAGTCGCGGATCAGCAGCAAAATGCTCCGCGGATCAGCAGCAAAATCAGCCGTGGATCCGCAGCAAAATCAGCCGCGGATCCGCAGCAAAATCAGCGCGGATCCGCAGCAAAATCCGCCGCGGATCAGCAGCGAATCAGCAGCAAAATCAGTTGCGGATCAGCAGCGAAATCCGCCGCGGATCAGCAGCGAAATCCGCCGCGGATCCGCAGCGAAATCAGCCGCGGATCAGCAGCGAAATCCGCCGCGGATCCGCAGCGAATCAGCAGCAAAATCAGTTGCGGATCAGCAGCGAAATCCGCCGCGGATCCGCAGCGAAATCCGCAGCGGATCAGCAGCGAAATCCGCCGCGGATCAGCAGCGAAATCCGCCGCGGATCAGCAGCGAAATCCGCCGCGGATCAGCAGCGAAATCCGCCGCGGATCCGCAGCGAAATCAGCCGCGGATCAGCAGCGAAATCCGCCGCGGATCCGCAGCGAATCAGCAGCAAAATCAGTTGCGAAATCCGCCGCGGATCCGCAGCGAAATCTGCCGCGGATCCGCAGCGAAATCCGCCGCGGATCAGCAGCTAAATCCGCCGCGGATCCGCAGCGAAATCAGCCGCGGATCAGCAGCGAAATCCGCCGCGGATCCGCAGCGAATCAGCAGCAAAATCAGTTGCGGATCAGCAGCGAAATCCGCCGCGGATCCGCAGCGAAATCCGCCGCGGATCAGCAGCGAAATCCGCCGCGGATCAGCAGCGAAATCCGCCGCGGATCCGCAGCGAAATCCGCCGCCGATCTGCAGCGAAATCTGCCGTGGATCCGCAGCGAAATCCGCCGCGGATCAGCAGCGAAATCCGCCGCGGATCAGCAGCTATATCCGCCGCGGATCCGCAGCAATATCCGCTGCGGATCAGCAGCAAAATCCGCTAGGAAAAAAAAAATAAAATTCTTTATTTTTTTTATTTGTCCCTACCTATGATAAAGGGGGGGTTCATTTACTTTTTTTTATTTTGATCACTGTGACAGTTTATCACAGTGATCAAAATAAATTTTTGAACACTGGGGGGTGCACTGCGCATGCGCCGGCCGGCGGGCGCACTGCGCATGCGCCCACCATTTTCCAAGATGGCGGCGCCCATGAAGAGGCCCGGGCGGACGCCGTGACCGATCCAGGGACATCGGTGGATCGGGAGAGGTGAGTAGGGGGGTCGGATGGTTAGGGGGGGGATCGGAAGGTGGGGGCAGCGGAGCAAAGGAGGAGGGGAGCAGATAGTGACGGCGGTGACCGATCACCGCCATCTTTTGGTGGCGGCGGCCGATCGCCGCCGTGACTACGTGTGGGGGGGTCAGGGCTCGGTGTCCAGCCATGGCAGATGCTATTGCAGCATCGGCCATGGCTGGATTGTAATATTTCACCAATTAAATTGGTGAAATATTACACATTGCTCTGATTGGCTGTTTCACTTTTAACAGCCAATCAGAGCGATCGTGGCCACGGGGGGGTTAAGCCAACCCCCTGTGGTGAAGCACAAAGGGTCCTGTAACTGCGGGTCGGGTGACCTTTGAGTGACCCCGGTCTCCCGGCCCGCAGGAACGCGATCCTTTCATGACGCAGGGTATGCATCATAGGTCGGATTGGCACCGACTTTCATGACGCATACGCTGTGTCAAAGGTCGGGAAGGGGTTAAGGAAGATGAAGAGTTCTTAGACAGAGCAGAATTATCTCTTCATGGTACAGAAAGAAGAAATTCGAAGTGCACCTGAAGAAACAGAGGAATGGAAGCATGAGACCCAGAGAAGCAGGAGGATCGGGAGGCAGTCAGCACCCATAATGCTCAGGAACCAGTACCATGCTCTCACACAGGAGAATGATAAAGAAATACATCCAGATAAGACTTTGCCCACAAAGAACAACCTTGTATGCCCTCAGAGTCCTCCTGGATGGAGAAAGAAAATTGTTATGAAGAAGAAACGGAGAGTTGTGGTCATGGGCGATTCCCTGTTGAGAGGAACAGAGGCTGCTATCTGCAGACCAGATATAACCTCGAGAAATGTGCTGTCTTCCAGGTGCAAAAAAAGATGTCTGACAGGATATCAGTACTCTTCAGACCTAAAGATGACTGCCCATTCCTGCTAATACAAGTGGGGACAAATGACACCACAAGAAGTGACCTGGAAACCATCTGCAGTGACTTTGAAAACTTAGGCAAGAAAGTGAAAGAACTGGGAGCGCAGGTGGTCTTCTCTTCCATCCTTCCAGTGGATGGCCATGGAACAAGGAGGTGGAATAAAATTCTGCAGATGAATAACTACCTACGTCGATGGTGCCGTCAGCAAGGATTTGGATTTCTGGATCACGGAGTGAATTACCTATACAATGGACTACTTGCTAGAGAGTCTTACAAAGACTGGAAAACATGTATTTGGAAGTCGCCTTGCTATACTCATCAGGAGAGCTTTAAACTAGAACAATGTGGGAAGGGAAGCAAAAGGCCGGAAAAATCCATACACCTGACAAATGCTATTGAGAACTCTGCTATTAGAAGTGGAAAGGAAGAACAAAGACAAAAAATCTAAATAATAAAAATATTGGAGGAAGAGAAACCAATCACAAACTAAAATGTTTCTATAAAAGCGCACAAAGCATGGGCAACAAACAAGGAGAATTGGAACTACTAACGCTGGAAAAGAAATATGATGTCATTGGAATCACTGAAAATTGGTGGGACGATACACATGATTGGAATACAAGGCTAGAAGGATCCAACTTATTTGCAAGAAACAGACTTGATAAACGAGGAGGAGTTGTCGCATTGTATGTTAGAAAAACGTATATATCTGTACAGTGATTGAAGCTTCAGAGACTGATAGTTCTGTGGAAACTGGGTAAGAATACAAGGAGCGAACAATTGAAAGGACAACATTGTAGGCATTTACTACAGGCCGTCTATGCAAGCTGAAGATATGGATGAACTCTTTATGCATCAAATGGCCAAGTTCTCCAAAAAATATGACATAGTGGTCATGCGAGATTTCAACTGTCCAGACATTTGTTGGGATTCTCTCTCAGGCAAAACTAACCAGTCCAGGAAATTCTCATCCTCTCTTGCTGACAACCTTATCTTCCAAAACGTAGAGGAGAAAACAAGGGGATCTGCTACCTTGGATCTAATCCTTCTAAACAGAGAGGAAATGGTTGAGGAGGTAAAAGTGGCTGGGACCTAAGGAGGTAGCGACTATGCTATTTTAGAATTTTGGATAACTAGAGGAGGAAGACCTGTGAAGACTCAGACTTCAAGGTTAGATTTCAGAAAGGCAGATTTTAAGGGACTCAGAAAGAGAATTGGAGGGATCCAATGGCTGGATATCCTTAAGGACAAAAATGTCCAGGAAGGATGGGAAATCTTGAAAAATGAGATTCTCAAAGCACAATCATTAACAATTCCAAAAAGAGGGAAGAATAGGAAGCATTTAAGGAAACCAGGGTGAATGAACACAGAACTTAAAAACATGCTAAAAAGGAAGAAAGAAATGTTTATCAAATGGAAAGAGGGAGGCATATTATCTAAAGAAGAATATAATGATGTCTGCAGAAGCTTGAGGGCAAGAATCAGATTAGCTAAAGCTGACAATGAATTAAGGCTTGCAAGAGATGTCAACAGCAAAAAAAAGGATTTTGGGGATATGTCCAAAGTAAAAGAAAAGTCAAAGATGCTATAGGATTTTTACAGGATGAAAATTATGAAATGGTAAGAAGGGATGTTGAGAAGGCCGAACTTTTAAATTCCTATTTTGCATCTGTTTTCTCTCAGAAAGGAAATGTAACATCAACTGATCTTCACTGTCCTATTAAGGGAATAGAAGAATCCAGGATATCCATAAACAGAAAAATAGTGAGGAAACACTTAGCTAACATAAATGAATTTAAGTCTCCATGTCTAGATGAATTACACCCCAGAGTACTGAAGGAAATAGCAGAAGAAATTTTTGAACCACTCTCCATATTCTTTGAAAATTCTTGGAGAACAGGAGAAGTCCCAGAAGACTGGAGAAGAGCAAATGTTGTTCCTATGTTCAAAAAGGGGAAGAAGGTGGACCCAGGGAACTATAGGCCGGTGAGTCTGACATCTATACCAGGAAAGATCTTTGAACAAATTATTAATCAACATGTATGTAAGTACCTAACAAGAATGAAGTGCTTAAGCAGAGTCAGCATGGGTTTGTAACTGATAAGTCATGTCAGACTAATTTAATTAACTTCTATGACAGAATCACTGACTGGGTGGATCAGGGAAATGCTGTAGATATATTATATCTTGACTTCAGCAAAGCATTTGACAAAGTAATCTCACACAATACTTATTGAAAAAATGACTAAGTATGGAATGGGCAAGGCAACTGTTAGGTGGGTTCATAACTGGCTTAGTGATAGAACCCAAAGAGTGGTAGTAAATGGCAGCACATCCAGTTGGAAGAATGTATCAAGTGGGGTACCACAGGGCTCTGTCTTGGGCCCTGTATTGTTTAACATCTTTATCAATGATTTAGATGAAGGAATTGAGGGTAAACTGATTAAATTTGCTGATGACACAAAGCTAGGAGGGATAGCTAATACTAGAGAAGAGAGAGAGAGGATTCAAAAAGATATAAATAAACTGGAGCAGTGAGCAGCAACTAATAGAATGGTTTTTAACAGGGAAAAAATGCAAAGTACTACATCTGGGAAATAAAAATGAAAAAAGCGTATACAGAATGGGAGGAATAGGGTAAGCAACAGCACATGTGAAAAAGACTTGGGTATACTAATAGATCACAGACTGAACATGAGTCAACAGTGTGATGCAGCAGCAAAACAGGCAAATACAATTCTGGGATGTATTAACAGAAGCAGTCTAGATAACGTGAAGTCATTATTGCCCTCTACTCCTCTTTGGTCAGACCTCATCTGGAATACTGTGTCCAGTTTTGGGCACCACATTTTAAAAAAGACATCAACAAACTGGTGCAAGTTCAGAGAAGAGTGACCAGAATGGTGTCCAGTCTGCAAACCATGTCCTATGAGGAACGGTTACAGGATTTGGGAATGTTTAGCTTGCAAAAAAGAAGACTGAGAGGAGACTTAATAGCTGTCTACAAATATCTCAAGGGCTATCACATTGTAGAAGGATTATCTTTATTCTCATTTGCACAAGGAAAGACTAGAAGCAATGGGATGAAACTGAATGGGAGGAGACACAGATTAGATATTAGAAAAAACTTTTTGACAGAGTGATCAATGAGTGGAACAGGCTGATACGAGAGGTGGTGAGTTCTTCAATGGAAGCCTTCAAACAGAGGCTGGACAGAAATCTGTCTTGGATGATTTAGTGAATCCTGCTTTGAGCAGGGGGTTGGACCAGATGACCCAGGAGGTCCCTGCCAACTTTACCATTCTATGATTCTTAGTACTCGAGGGTGTATGCCATCTGGAACTGGAGAGTTATTTATTTTAATCTTATTTAGTCGGTTTCGCACCTCTTCTTGGGTTAGATTGATGACCCTTAATGTAGGGTTTTATTTGTCTTTCGGCATTTCATTTTCCACCGTGAAAAAGTTAAAATTAACAATGTTAATAATAAATGTTAAAATTAACCTACCCTTAAAATCATAGTCTGTTCATGTATATATCCCTCAAAAAAACTTGTTTAAACATTTATCAGTATTATATTGCTCATCCATAGATATTAAATTTTCTTGGGTACATTTCAATGCTATGTACACCTCAAAAGACTTTTTCAAAAAATTATCTGTATTATACGAGATAATTGCCCTCGTATTGCTCATCCATAGACTTTGACATATTCTTGGGTAGATTTTAGTGGTGTATAAGACTCAAAAAACTTGTTCAATATTTTCTTGTTATTATATTGCTCATCCATAGACTATTCCTTGGTCTGGAGTATATTTCCTTGGTATTTAACCCTCAAAACCTTTTTTTAAAAATGTATGAGTATTATATTGCTCATCCATAGGGTATTACATATTCTTGAGTAAATGTCATTGCTATTTAAGCCTCAAAAAACTTTTTCAAAAATGTATCGGTAATATACTGCTCATCCATATACTTTGACATATTCTAGGGTAGATTTCAGTGGTGTATGTGTCAGGATTCAAACCCAGCAGCTTTTGTGCACCAGGTGGCAGCTCTTCCCTCTAAGCGATTCAGCTCGCTGGACAATTCCTTGCTAAATCAGGTAATAGTATCAGTGTTGTTCCTGATGTCTCCAAACTGAGTTCCTGTTATCTCCACACCAAATTCCTGATCTCCTGATTGAGCACCCTACTTAAATCTAGCACTGCACTTACTTCATTGTGAGATTGAGTTCCCAGCCTTTTGGTATAGCTTCTTCCCACCTGCTGCTTAACCTCCAAGATCCTTCTGCTGCTCCTTGTACCAACCTCTGGCTATATGTTGACTACGATACCTGCTTATCCTCCCAACTATACTGCTGCTCCATGTAACAACCTCTGGCTATATCCGGACTATGATTCCTGCTTATCCTTTCAACTGCACTGCTTTTCCATTTGCCGACCTCTGGCTATATCCTGACGACGATACCTGCCAGTGCTGCACCTAGTGGTTGCTATATCACTTCTCCAACTCAGGTCAGTCCCTAACAATAAGACTTGATCAATGTTTTCTCGTTATTATATTGCTTAGCCATAGACTATTCTGTGGTCTGGAGAACATTTCATTGGTATATATTGCTTAAAAAGCTTGTTTTAATATTTATCAGTATTATATTGCTCATCCTAAAATTTTACATATTCTTGGGTCAATTTCAATGGTTTATAAGCGTTAAAAAGACTTGTTGATTTTATCAGAATTATATTGCCCACCCTTAGACTATTCCATGGTCTAGAGTACATTTTCTTGGTATTTAACCTCAAAAAACTTTTTAAAAAATGTATCGGTATTGTATTGATCATCCATGGGGTATTACATTTTCTAGGGTTAATGTTGTTGCTATATAAGCCTCAAAAAAGATTTTCTAAAATTAATAGACATCAGTGGTATATAAGCCTAAAATAAACTTGTTTAAAATTGTTTTGATATTGCTCACCCATACACTATTCCGTGGTCTGAAGTACTTTCCTTGCTATATAACCCTCAAAAAACTTGTTCAATATTTTATCGTTATTATATTGCTCATCCATATATCCGTATATAAGCTTCAACAAACTTTAAAAAAATTATCGGTATTATATTGGTCACCCATAAACTATTCCATGCCTTGGAGTACATTTCGTTGTTATATAACTCTACAGAAGCATGGTTAAATATTTGTTGGTATTATATTGCTCACCCATACAGTATATTGTGTTCTTGGATATATTACGTTGGTATATACCCCTCAAAAAACTTGCTTAAAATTGTATTGGTATTACATTGCTCATCCATAGAATTTTACATATTCTTGGTTAGATTTTGTTGGTATAGAAGCTCAAAAAAGTTGTTAAAAATTTTATCTGTATTATATTGCTCATCCATAGACTTATCTGTGGTCTGGAGTACATTTCCTTGGTATGTAACACTCACAAAACTTGTTCCAAAATAAAATTTATTGGTATTATATTGCTTACCAATAGACTATTTTGTGGCCTGGAGTAATTTTGTTAGTATATATTCCTCAAAAAAGTGTCTAAAAATGTATTGGTATTATATTGAACCCAGAGCAGTGTCAAAGGGTTGTTGGTTAGATAACGGATAATGCTTCCAGTCACTTTGCCACCACCACCCTGTCTCCCACACGGTCAAGTCTCAGTAGTAGTGTTGAGCGATACTGCTCGATATCTAAAAATATCGGATCGGAATGGTATCGCCGATATCACTAAATATCGTCGATATCCGATTCCGATACCGGAAGTCCAATGTAAGTCTTTGGGAACCAAATATCGACATTAAAAAAAAACATTCTTGCCTTGTTGGTTAATTGTACATGAAGGAAAACAACAAAGACTAATGTAGAATGTATTGGGGGAGGTTGAGGAGACAATAAAGGCATACATGTTTAACCCAATGCATTGGAATAGCATTAATATATATTTTTTTGGAAATACGTTTGGATTGACTAACAAATTGACAATGTTGTTAACCTTTTTTCTATTTTGGCAAATATGTATGTTTCACAACTTCCATGCTCTTCACCTTTTTAACTTTTGCCAGTGCCACACTTTCTCCTTCATAATCTTCAGCAGCAGCATCATCTTTCTCATCAAATTATTCTTCATCTTCACCTTCTTAATCTTCTTCTTAAACTTCTTGCTATTCATGTTTTTGTTTACATTACTCATATTATTATTATTAAACTAATTAATCTTCTTCATATTCAAATTCTTCATCTTCTTCCTCTTCATCTTCTTCATCATATTCTTATTTGTGACAGAGATTCCTGTACTTGTAATCTGTAAAAGTATGAATTGTTCATCCTTCAGTTCTTGCTGTCACAAAGATTTAAATTACAACAGTATTTGTCCGTGTTCAGTTTAGCCTGCAGCAGCAGGCATTTTCCAGGGGCACCACGAGGAGGAACGGACTCACCCCCATACACTGCTTAGTCTTCTTCTGCTTAGAATTTAGAGCATATATTTTGCTCTTCATTTTGGTCTTATACTTCATGTTCTTCTGCTTTTTGATCTTCTGCTTATTGTTCTTCTGTCTCTTGTTCTGTATCTTGTAGTTTGTCTTAACCTTCTTTGTCCTGTTGTTGATCTTCTTCTGGGTAATCTTTTATTTTTTCTTTGTGATGGTGTTCAGGCTGGTTGGCTTCATGCTCGTCGTCCTTGTTGTCGTCATCTTCTTCTGGGTGGTCTTTAAGGTCGTCTAATTTCCGAGAAACAGCTGACGTTACTGGAACCCTGACGGGTATCAGATGGAGCAAGAGACAATGGAAGTAACGAGGACCAGCTGACTGTGCTGGAACCCGGACGGGTAGCAGAAGGAAAAGAGGCAATGTCACAACCGAGTACCAGCTGACGTTACTGTGACACGGTTACTAAGCAGGAGGTACCTGTGCTCCAAAGCACTACCAAGGACCAGCAGACGTTGGTGGAACTCGGATACGGAGATGGAGGCACCTAGGCCAAAGGCACTGGGGAGAACCAGTTGATGGTACTGGACCCCGGACGGGTAGCAGAAGGAAAAGAGGCAATGTCACAACCGAGTACCAGCTGACGATTCCCCATGGAAATTAATTTCAGGACGGCCTGTTGACGTTTGGCCACGGCTGTGCTCATATCGGTCGCAACAGGTAAGCGTTCACGGGTCCATGTGGAGGTATACCGTGACGGCTCGTGCAGCGATGATTCTGAGGAACTGGAGTAGGAGGAGGAATCAATGTGTACAGACTGGATTCCTGCAATCCTTGGAGTTGGCAGAACACGTACAGCGCCACTGGCAAGATCTGTACCCGGCTCCACAACATTGACCCAATGGGCAGTGAGGGAAAGGTATCGTCCCTGGCCATGGGTACTGGTCCATGCATCGGTGGTCAGGTGGACCCTGCTACTGACGGCGTTTAGTAGCGCATGTTTAATGTTTCCCTCGACATGTTTTTGCAGAGCAGGGACAGCTTGCCTGCTGAAATAAAATCGGCTTGGCACATTATATTGTGGGACTGCCAATGCCATAAAGTTCCTGAAACTGTCAGTCTCCACCAGCCTGAATGACAGCATTTCAAGGGACAGGAGTTTTGCAATGCCAGCATTCAGAGCCTGTGCTCGTGGATGGTTTGCCGAGTATGGCCGTCTTTTATCCCATGCCTGTGCTACCGATGGCTGTACAGTGGCCTGGGAGTGTGACGATGACTGTGAACTTGCTGCTGTGGGTGGAATAACAGTTTGTCTATGGACAACAGTGACCGAGGTTCTTCCATGGAGATCCTGTGAGGAAGCCGAACCAGGTGTGTGTGAGCTGGAGGTAGAGGCTCGAACACGACCTGAAGATGTAGGTGCTGCTGTAGGTTGGCCTACATCTACAGTGTGTCTTTGTAACTCAGCTACGTGCTTTGTCCGTACATGTTTCCACATATTTGTGGTATTCAGGTTACTGATATTTTTACCTCTTTTAACTTTTTGCTTACACAGCTTGCATTGAACATAGCAAATATCATCTACAAGTCTGTCAAAAAAGGACCACGCAGTGCAAGTCACGGGAGCGCCAATTTTGACATTTCTAAGAGAACTGCTCCCAACAGGTGCCAAACTGGAGGCTACAGGCAAGCGAGTCTGCAGCCTACCTCTCCCTCCTCTTTGTACCGTTGGGACAATCTCTTCCTCAGAGCTGCTCCCACCACCTTCCTGTTGCTCACGCCATGTTGGGTCTTGGACTTCATCATCTCCACTACCCTCTTCCAACACCTGCTGCTGTTGGATGGTCTGGGCAGCACCATGCTCCACAAAACCTGGCACCTGAGTCTCATCATCATCATAAGATGCGTTCTGCGGTGTGCTGTCCATCGGCACTGGCTCACCCGCCTCTTCAGATTGAGAGAGACACAGCTGTTGCGCATCACTGCATACTCCCTCTTCTTCAAATTGCAGAATGCTGCTTGCCTGTGCCCGTGTTTGCGAGCCAACAGATTCTGAGAACAGAAGCAGAGACTCAGCTGGCTCCTGTACAGAACTCTCTGACTGCCTGGGCAATTTGACAGGCGGTGAACAGACAGATGGTTGCTCAACAGTGTTGTGTTCCTGAGAGAGGTGGAAGGAATTGAAGTCGATGCATTGGCTGCCATCCAACCAACAACGGCTTCAATTTGTTCTTCCCGCAGCAGGGGGGCACGCCGAGCTCCTACCAAAGTGCGCATAAAGGAACGCTCATGGGTAAAACTGGTGGATGCTGTGTCACTGAGGGCGGCAGCAGCCACAGAATCCCCACGTCCTCTCCCTGCTGAAACTCCACGGCCACGACCACGTGCCTTACTCACTGACTTCTTCATCTTGGTAGATTGATAAAGAAAGTCAGAAAAGTTATAAGGCCTAAGTGTGGTTATTACGCAGAGACTGAAGTGAACACTGAAACACAACTGTTCACAATCTGTGAAAGGCTACTCCTTTGTCTACTTCTATAGTGTTTGCAACCAATGTATTGGATACGGATGGAAGCGCGTCACACTAATAGATTATATTTTAAATGGAATGGAGCAGAACCAATTGGAGATAAATGAAAAGGATGAGGCACTGAGACACGCTCAGCAGAGTACAAGCAGCAGTGCTTGAACAAGTAACTGGAGCGTGATGTGCACTCAAAAAATAAAAAACACAGACTGAAGTGAACACTGAAACACAACTGTTCACAATCTGTGAAAGGCTACTCCTTTGTCTACTTCTATAGTGTTTGCAACCAATGTATTGGATACGGATGGAAGCGCGTCACACTAATAGATTATATTTTTAAATTGAATGGAGCAGAACCAATTGGAGATAAATGAAAAGGATGAGGCACTGAGACACGCTCAGCAGAGTACAAGCAGCAGTGCTTGAACAAGTAACTGAGCGTGATGTGCACTCAAAAAATAAAAAACACAGACTGAAGTGAACACTGAAACACAACTGTTCACAATCTGTGAAAGGCTACTCCTTTGTCTACTTCTATAGTGTTTGCAACCAATGTATTGGATACGGATGGAAGCGCGTCACACTAATAGATTATATTTTAAATGGAATGGAGCAGAACCAATTGGAGATAAATGAAAAGGATGAGGCACTGAGACACGCTCAGCAGAGTACAAGCAGCAGTGCTTGAACAAGTAACTGGACCGTGATGTGCACTCAAAAAATAAAAAACCCAGACTGAAGTGAACAATGAAACACAACTGTTCACAATCTGTGAAAGGCTACTCCTTTGTCTACTTCTATAGTGTTTGCAACCAATGTATTGGATACGGATGGAAGCGCGTCACACTAATAGTTAAATTGCATGGAGCTGCAAGAATTACACTGAAGAAAAAAAAAAGAGTCTGTGAGTGACACGTGCAGATGCCTACAGACAGCGTTGCATGCAGAGCAAACTGCAGCGTCACCTGCACTCACACACACCTTGCAGAGCTGTTAAAACAACACTGCAGGCAAAAGGAAGCTTTACACAGCGGTTGGTGCTAGCCTGCCTACAGCACAGTACACTAAATTGCAATCTCTAACTGTCCCTCAGAGTCAGCACAGCAGCGTTCTGTCCCTTACTGAATTCACAGCACAGTGACGCTAAAATGGCGGCGGCGCCTTTTATAGTGCATTCTGACATTTCAGCATCCAATCACAGCCATGCCATTAGTTAACATGACCGCAGCAGTACAGGATGTGCCCACACTTCTTAGGATTCCTCATTGGCTGACTAAAATCACATTGCCTCTCAAAGAATTATGGGAACTTCCGATTCCGGAGTACGATATATGGAAAATATCGAAACTAAGTATCGAAAGGCCGATAGAGCTAATATCGGCCGATACCCGATACTTGCGGTATCGTATCGCTCAACACTACTCAGTAGCCGTGAGTCTCGACCGCATATTCCTCACCCTGATCCTCCTTCCTCCCACCATGCAGAGTGCACGGAGACAACTGTTCCCACACTTGGACACTCCAAAGAGCTGCTCACTTTTCCATTTATAGATTAGGGCCTCTCGCCCGGTCCACTTGAAGCGGGGCAAAAGGAGATTGCATGTAGCGATGCCCAAATATTTGAGCATCCACGGTCAAACAAAGGAAACGGTGGGTACGTGTCACAAGAGGTGGACAATGATGAAACACAATTGCCAGAGAGTCAGGGGAAGGACCAGGATGTGGAAGTGGAGGACGAGGTGGTGGATGATATAGTAACTGACCCAACCTGGCAGGAGGACATGCAGAGCGAGGACAGCAGCACACAGGGGGAGGGAGGCGCAGCACCACAATAGGCATTAAGAAGCAGTGTGGTGGCCGCAGACAGAAGGCGGGCAAATGTTCCTCGTAACACCAACATGACAGAAGTTGCCAGTACAACTGTTAGGTCTTCCTGAGTCTGTTTTTTTTTTAAAGACTGTGCCAATAACTCCAAAAAGGTCATTTGCACCACCTGTCAGGCCAGCATCAGCAGGGGTAGCGAAACTACCAGCCTGACCACCACCAGCATGATCAGGCACATGGCAGCAAATCACCGGACATTGTGGGCTGAACCCCAGGGTCCAGGAACAGTGTCTGTGGGTGACACCACTGCTTCTTCCGCTGTTGTGCGTACAAGCCAATCCACTGTCCATGGTGCATGCGAAGATGCCTCCTGCCCTGCACCTGTTGTTGCACACACTCAACTAGCACCATCAACAAGTACGTCCACGTCCTTGTCCCAGCGCAGTGTTCAGTTGTCCATACCCCAGTCCCTGGAATGCAAGCGCAAATACGCAGCCAATGCTCCACAGGCCACACTACTAAATTCATACATTTTGCGATTGCTTGCACTCGAAATGTTGCCTTTTCGCCTTATTGAGACAAGCTTTTTACAGCCTGAGGGCAGCAGCCGTCTCGGTACTCTGTCCCCAGCCACCACTATTTCTCCCGGTATGCCGTCCTTGCATACAATGCAGTTACTGGGAAAGTCCACCTAACTAAGGACACGTGGACAAGTGCTTGTGGGCAGGGACGGTACATCTCGTTGACGGCTCAATAGGTTAACATAGTGGAAGCCGGGACTCAGTCATATCTTGGGATGGAACACGTCTTCTCTACGCTGAGGATTGCGAGCCCTAAGTCAATCATGGTTTCCACCACAGTGTGCCCATTTTAGCAAGTTAACTACAGCTTCCGCCGCCTATGCCATGCTTCAGCAGGGTTTGCAGCTTCCACCTCACTGACTAGTGTGTGATGTCCCCACACGTTGGAATGCTACACTGCAGATGTTGGGAAGGATTTGTGAGCAGAAGAGGGCAGTTGTTAACTACCAGCATCCAGAAGGCCGTCGGTATTCAGTTCAGACTCCACACATAAGACTTCAGGAGTGGACATGGATGTCAGACATATGCAGCATCATCCAAAACTTTGAGGACTCCACCAAAATGGTGAGCAGCGATGATGCCATAATTAGTCACCATCCCGCTACTCTGTCTTCTGAAACACTCTCTGCTCACAATCAAAGAGGATGCATTGCAGGTGGAACACGATTAAATGAAGCAAGTAGCCATACAGAGTGATTGCACACTGCCCAGCCTCATCTCATACCAACGTGGATTAGGTGACACTGAGGAAAAGGAGGAACAGGAGCTAGCTCATGCGCTATAGAAGGTGCAACCTGCACAACTGTCATACCATCTGTATAGCATGGATGGTCTGTGGACAGGGAGGAGGAGGGGAGCATGGTTAGTCATCTTCTTGGTGAGGACACGGAAGTCTTGCCTGTTAGCAGTCTGGCACACATGGATGAGTATATGTTACACTGCCTTTCCCGTGACCCTTGCGTTCTCAAAATTTTGGGTGACAGTCATTACTGGTTGGTGACATTTCTAGACCCATGCTACAAGGAGAACCCTCTGTTTCCTATTCCCGAGATGAACAAAAATTTTAAAATGGGGCAGTACCAGAAGGCCCTTGTTGCAGAATTAGTAAAAAAATTCCCATATGAAAATGCTGGCGGAAGGGGTCGCAGTTCCTTGGACAACCAAGGAGTACAGGCAAGAGAGACACAACTCCAATCCAGCAGAGGCAGGGGAACACTCAAAGTTTTGGGAGTTTCCTCAGTATCTCCCATTTCACAGGCCCTGAGGCGCAGAGTACTCTCACAAGGAGTGCAAAGTTTGAGAAGATGCTTAGGGAGTACCTTGTTGACCGTACCATGTCCCCTGTGATTTCTCTGTGGCCTATAATTAAAGGGTATCCAAGCTGGACATGTGGCATGAACTGGCTCTCTATGCCTTGGAGGTCCTGGCCTGCCCTGCCACTAGCGTTTTATCAGAGCTGGTTTTTAGTGCCGCTGGTGGAATTATAACTGATAATCGCAACCACCTGTCAACTGAAAATGCTGACAGGCTGACTCTTATAAAAATGAACAAGGGCTGGATTGGGCCAGACTTCTGAACACCACCATATGATAGCAGCGTAACATTTAATCAAATCCAGTGTCTTTTTTTGGGAGGTCTATTCCCATGCACCTCTTCACACCCACACATGGGTATACATTTCCTGATTTTGGCTATTTGCTGTTATCCTCCTCCTTCTCCATCCTCATCCTCCACCACCATATCACCAGGGTGACCGTGGTTCGTGATGTAACACGCACATTATTTAAAAAAATTGTGTTTATGATGCCCGTAAAAAAAATGGTATACGGTATGTTCATGTATACCCCAGGGGTAAATGTTTGTCAGCCCATACAATTAGTGCATGGGCATCACAAGTATAGGAGACCCTCTCCTTTCTAATGGGAACATTGGTTTCAGGAGGCCCTCATCTATGTCTCTTCCAAGGGGAGTGCATCCAAATTTTTGGCAGCTTTGCATTCACTGCATAGGAAAACAGTATGGGAGACCCGCTTCCTAATAATGGGAACTTTGGTTTCAGGAGGCCTCCTGTACGTCTCTTCAAAGGGTTATTGGGCTGCATCCAAATTTTGGGCAGGTCTGCCACTCACTGCATATGCAACAACAGTATAGGAGACCCACTGTTTAATAATGGGAATAACAAAGCATAGCCGGCTGATGGCTCTCTAAGAATAGTGAGACGACTGCTGGCCCTTTAAGAATAGTAAAGGTCGCCTGATGGCTCTATAAAAATAGGCTTTGTGTTTTGGGTCCCTCCTTCATAAATGATACAGGATGTGTCTTATGATGTGTCACACACCACATGGCCAGGTAAGGTTGTAAAATGTAAAATGACATTTCCCAGTGAATGCATTTGTCTTGGTTAAAAGCAATGCTAAAGTTCAAGAACGCATCAAAAATGCTACAAGTGAACATAGCCCAAGGTGTGGAGGAGCATTTTTGCATTTGGTTATTGATTTTGCCTTATATACAAGTCATTACCCTGGAAAGGATGTTCCTTAACATATTTCCCAAGAAAATCCATTTTGGTTTCAGTTTTGTATATTTTATTGTGAGTCTGTAAAAGTGGCATAAGACTCTGATAACATTGTTCACAGCAGTGACCTGGGAGTCAGAAATGCTTCCAGGGGTCTTCCACATGCTGTTACCATGTCATTTGAGCACTGTTAAATAGAAATGAGCGACTTTGCCTCGGGGAGGGTCGAGTCGGGTTTCGGACCACCCGACTTTCACAAAAGTCGAGTCGAACGAAATCGGCCAACAATCGGCAAAAGTCGAAGGTCGACTGAAACACGAAACCCAATGCAAGTCAATGGGGAAGAAAAGTCGGCAGGGAGTGGAGGACAGTAAACACACCTACAGTCATGGCCAAAAGTTTTGAGAATGACACAAATATTAATTTTTACAAAGTCTACTGCTTCACTTTTTCTAATGGCAATTTGCATATACTCCAGAATGTTATAAAGAGTTATCAGCTTAACAGCAATTACTTGCAAAGTCAATATTTGGCTAGAAAATGAACTTCATCCCCCAAAACACATTTCAACATCATTGCAGCCCTGCCTTAAAAGGACCAGCTAACCTCTTTTCAGTGATTGCTCCATTAACACAGGTGTGGGTGTTGATGAGGACATGGCTGGAGATCAATCTGTCATGATTAAGTAAGAATGACCCCACTGGACACTTTAAAAGGAGGCTGGTGCTTGGCATCATTGTTTCTCTTCTGTTAACCATGGTTATCTCTAAAGAAACACGTGCAGTCATCATTGCAATGCACAAAAAATGGCCTAACAGGGAAGAGTATCGCAGCTAGAAAGATTGCACCTCAGTCAACAATCTATCGCATCATCAAGAACTTCAAGGAGAGATGTTCCATTGTTGCCAAAAAGGCTCCAGGGCGCCCAAGAAAGACCAGCAAGCGCCAGGACCGTCTCTTAAAAGTGTTTCAGCTGTGGGATCGGGCTAACAGCAGGGCAGAGCTTGCTCAGGAATGGCAGCAGGCAGGTGTGAGTGCATCTGCACGCACTGTGAGGCGGAGACTCTTGGAGCAAGGCCTGGTCTCAAGGAGGGCAGCAAAGAAGCCACTTCTCTCCAGAAAAAACATCATGGACAGACTGATATTCTGCAAAAGGTACAGGCAGTGGACTGCTGAGGACTGGGGTAAAGTTATTTTCTCTGATGAATCCCCTTTTCGATTGTTTGTGACATCAGGAAAACGCCTCATTCGGAGAAGACAAGGTGAGCGCTACCACCAGTCTTGTCTCATGCCAACTGTTAAGCATCCTGAAACCATTCATGTGTGGGGTTGCTTCTCAGCCAAGGGAATCGGCTCTCTCACAGTCTTGCCTAAAAACACAGCCATGAATAAAGAATGGTACCAGAATGTCCTCCAAGAGCAACTTCTCCAAACCCTCCAAGAGCAGTTTGGCGATCAACAATGCCTTTTCCAGCATGATGGAGCACCTTGCCATAAAGCAAAGGTGAGAACTAAATGGCTCAGGGAACAAAACAGATTTTGGGTCCATGGCCTGGAAACTCCCCAGATCTTAATCCCATTGAGAACTTGTGGTCAATCATCAAGAGACGGGTGGACAAACAAAAACCTAAAAATTCTGACAAAATGAAAGCATTGATTGTGCAAGAATGGACTGCTATCAGTCAGGATTTGGTCCAGAAGTTGATTGAGAGCATGCCAGGGAGAATTGCAGAGGTCCTGAAGAAGAAGGGTCAACACTGCAAATATTGACTTGCTGCATTAACTCATTCTAACTGTCAATATAAGCTTTTGTTACTCATATGTTTGCAATTATATTTCTGTCTGTGATAAAAACATCTGTCAAACACACATAAAAACCTAGAGGGCAGCAGATCATGTGAAAATATAATATTTGTGTCATTCTCAAAACTTTTGGCCATGACTGTACAGTGCCCATTTCAATGCCAACTACATCAATTCCTATTACTTAAGCTTGTCAACCTTAATTTACTTTATAATAATAGTTACGCATTGAAAACTGGGGGTTATTTGGCTAAAGTTGTGGGGGGGCAGGGCTGGCTCCAGGTTTTCGTGTGCCCCGGGCCAAAGAGTCTCAGTGGGCCCCTTTAACGCATACCACAATTCATGATGCTCCGATACGGCAGAGAAATATAGGTATAGTACAATGACAAATACTTCACTTCTTACATTACATGACTGATATCTATTTTAAATTCTACAATAGCTCAAAAACCAGACAGTATATTCCTCCATACAGTATTATGGCCACCACATAGTGTGCCATACAGAATAATGAGCCCCATACATTGCTCCATAAATAATTTGTCCCATATAATGTTCCATACAGTATATAATGAGCTCCACATAATGCTACAGTATATGATGGTCCCCATGGATGATGCTCCAGTGTATGATGGGCCTATATAATGCTCCATATATAATGGGCCCCATATGATGCTCCAGTGTATAGTGGACCCGGTATATGATACTCCAGTGTATGATGGGCCATTCTAATGCTCCATATAATGGGCCCCATATGATGCTCCAGTATATGATGGGCCCCATGGATGATGCTCCAGTGTATGATGGGCCTATATAATGCTCCATATATAATGGGCCCCATTTATAATACTCCAGTGTATGATGAGCCCCATATAATGCTCCAAATATAATGTTCCCCATATGTAATGCTCCATATATAATGGGCTCCATGTGGTGCCCATAAATAATGAATCCCATATGATGCTCTAGTATATGATGGGCCCCATATACACTGTGTGCAGAATTATTAGGCAAATGAGTATTTTGATCACATAATCCTTTTTATACATGTTGTCCTACTCCAAGCTGTATAGGCTTGAAAGCCAACTGCCAATTATGTAAATCAGGTGATTTGCATCTCTGTAATGAGGGGTGTGGTCTAATGACATCAACACCCTATATAAGATGTGCTTAATTATTAGGCAACTTACTTTCCTTTGGCAAAATGGGTCAGAAGAGAGATTTGACGGACTCTGAAAAGTCAAAAATTGTGAGATGTCTTGCAGAGGGATGCAGCAGTGATGAAATTGCCAAACTTTTGAAGCGAGATCACCGAACAATCAATGTTTCATTGCAAATAGCTAACAGGGACGCAAGAAGCGTGTTGATAAAAAAAGGCGCAAAATAACTGCCCATGAATTGAGGAAAATCAAGCGTGAAGCTGCCAAGATGCCATTTGCCACCAGTTTTGCCATATTTCAGAGCTGCAACGTTACTGGAGTATCAAAAATCACAAGGTGTGCCATACTCGGGGACATGGCCAAGGTAAGGAAGGCTGAAAAACGACCACCTTTGAACAAGAAAAATAAGATAAAACGTCAAGACTTGGCCAAGAAATATGTTAAGACTGATTTTTCTAAGGTTTTATGGACTGATGAAATGAGAGTGGGCCAGATGGATGGGCCCGTGGCTAGATCAGAAAAGGGCAGAGAGCTCCACTCCGACTCAGACGCCAGCAAGGTGGAGGTGGGGAACTGGTATGGGCTGGTATTATCAAAGATGAACTTGTGGGACCTTTTCGGGTTGAGGATGGAGAGAAGGTCAACTCCCAGACTTACTGCCAGTTTCTGGAAGACACCTTTTTCAAGCAGTGGTACAGGAAGAAGTCGGTATCGTTCAAGAAAAACATGATTTTCATGCAGGACAATGCTCCATCACGTGCATCCAAATATTCCAAAGCGTGGCTGGCCAGTAAAGGTCTAAAATAAGAAAAAATAATGACATGGCCCCCTTTTTCACCTGATCTGAACCCCATAGAGAACCTGTGGTCCCTCATAAAATGTGAGATCTACAGGGAGGGAAAACAGTCCACCTCTCGGAACAGTGTCTGGGAGGCTGTGGTGGCTGCTGAACGCAATGTTGATCGTAAACTGATCAAGCAACTGACAGAATCTATGGATGTAAGGCTTTTGAGTGTCATCGTAAAAAAAATTGGCTATATTGGTCACTGATTTTTTGTTTTTGAATGTCAGAAATTTTTATTTCTAAACTTTGTGTTATATTGGTTTACCTGGTGAAAAAAAAAACAAGTGAGATGGGTATATATTTGGTTTTTATTAAGTTGCCTAATCATTCTGCACAGTAATAGTTACCTGCACAAACAGATATCCTCCTAAGATAGCCAAATCTAAAAAAAAACCCACTCCAACTTCCAAAAATATTAAGCTTTGATATTTATGAGTCTTTTGGGTTGATTTAAAACATAGCTGTTCAATAATAAAAAAAAGAATCCTCTCAAATACAACTTGCCTAATAATTCTGCACAGTGTATGATACTCCAATGTATGATGAGCCCCATCTAATGCTCCAAATATAATGGTCCCCATATATAATGCTCCATATATAATGGGCTCCATGTGATGCCCCATAAAAAATGAACTCCATATGATGCTCTAGTATATGATGGGCCCCATATATAATTCTCCAGTGTATAATGCACCCTATATATTGCTCCAAACATTAAAAAAAATGAAATACCTCTCCTCGCTGGGCACTGCTCTACTCTGGATTCCTCAGCGTCGCCATCTTCCAGCTCTCTGCACTGTGACTGTTCCGGCAGAGGGCGCACAGACGTGATGTCATCGCGCTCTCTGATCTGAATGTCACTGTCAGGAAACGCAGAAGACGTCACAGCGGTGGAGCAGGGAGAGGTAAGTATTGCAAGTGCTGGGGACCTGAGCAAGTAGGAGGGGCCCACTCGTGGGCGATGGCACTGACACAGGGCCCCTCATAGTACGCCGGTGTCTCTGATGGTGAGTGGGCCCCCCACCTGCTCAGGGCCACGGCACTTGCACGGGTGCGCCCGGTACTCACTCCGGCCCTGGGGGGGTACAGCCCAATTAGGGAGGTGGAAAAAAATGACATGTTGATGTGTAGGCTGGACATTCAGCAGCTGCAAATGGAGGAATTGGAGAAGTCGGAGGAAGAGGAGGACAGAGCGAGCCATTATGCTGGCAACCTATGTGTCATCAGGGGAAGGTGGTACAAAATCTTTTGAAACCCAGGCATGGTTCATTTTAATGAAGGTGAGATCACCTACATTTTTGGTCGACAGCCAGGTCCTTCTTTCTGTCAGGATTGATCCAGCAGCACTGAAGACTCTTTCTAATAGCACACTACCAGCAGGGCAAGCGATCTCCAGTAAGGCATATTGTGCCAATTCAGACCAGGTGTCCAGTTTACAGGCCCAGTAGTCAAAGGGGAATGAACTGTGAGGGAGAATCGAAAGGGGAGGAGAGGTAATTTTGAACCATAGTTGATAATTGCTGTCTCCTGTCTGTTGCAATCGATTCAGTATTACCGTGATGTGAGCGTTACTCGAGAAATCAGTCCACAACATGGTCATGAAACCCCTGTCTCCAACGCCACTTCGGCTGTGTGCACCATGAACACCTCTTCCATGTTGCCCAGTACGGCTCGTGGTAGAACCTGCACCGCTGCTGTGTGCTGGGAATGCCTCTAACAAATGGTTTACCAGAGATGCTTGTTTGTTCGCCAATATTAGCTCTAGGTTCTCCTGTGACATGATGTTCTGTAATTTGCCTTTATAGCATGGATCAAGGATGCTGGCCAACCAGTAGTCGTCATCCTTCATAATTTTGGCAATGCGGGGGTCCAGTATTAGGATCCACAAGAGATAATCACACATGTGGGCCAATGTTCCAGGTGTCAATGATGCACTGCCAGTGGTGGGTGGAGGAGCACTTTCTGCCAAATCCACATCCCACCAGTCACTCACAAACCCTGTACTAGACCTAGGCAAGCCAACATTTTCTCTTGCCCCCTGAGAATCATCCTCCCCAAAATAATCATCCCCCTCATCCTCCTCCTCTTCCTCTTCTTCCTCCACCTCATCCAGGACCATTCCCTGAGCAGACAATGGCTGAATGTCATCAAGGCTTCCCTCCTCCTCCTCCTCCGCTGCAGACACCTGATCCTTAATGTGCGTCAAAGTTTGCATGAGCAGACGCATAAGTGGGATGCTCATGCTTATGATGGCGTCGTCTGCACTTACCAGCCGTGTGCATTCCTCAAAACACTGAAGGACTTTAGAGGTCTTTCAGCTTTGACCACTGCACACCCGACAATTCGATGTCTGTCCTCAAACTGCCTGCCCGTGTATCCTCCCACAAATGAATTACAGCTTGCATCTGTTCGCACAGCCTCTCAACCATGTGCATGGTTGAATTCCACCTTGTTGCAATGTCAATGATTAGGCGGTGCTTGGGGAGGTGGAGCAATCGCTGCAGCCTCTGCATACGACTGGAGTCTATGGGCGAGCGACGGATGTGCAAGCACAGTCTTCGCACCTTATGGAGCAGGGCTGTTAACTCCGGATAATTATTTATGAAGCACTGCACCACCAGGTTCAAGGTGTGAGCTAGGCAAGATATGTGTCTGAGGTTTGCCAGGGCTATGGCCGCCACAAAATTACATCTGTTACCACTGACTACCTTGCCTGGCTCAAGATGTAGACTGCCCAGCCATGACTCAGTTTCTCACTGCAATAGTTGCCCAGTACCTCCGCGGTGTGTCTGTTGTCGCCCAAAGACATCATCTTTAAAACAGCCTGCTGACACTTACCACTAGCTGTTCGATAGTGGGACACCTCGTGTGCAGCACTGGTAGCTGCGGATGGAGTGCTCGTGTGACTACGCTCTGTCGACGCGCTTTCGCTTCTGGAGGAGGAGGGTCGAACGCCTACAGCCAACTGTTGCCTGTACCGTGGGCTAGGCAGTACTGTCCCACCGCTGCTGTCCCCTGTGGACCTTGCATCCACCACATTAACCCAGTGTGCAGTGATGGCCATGCCTACTGCTCCATGCATCTGTTGTGAGGTGCACATTTCCACTCACTGATTGTTTGAGTGCATGGACAATGCGGTCTTTCACATGCAGATGGAGGTCAGGGATGGCTTTTCTAGAAAAGAAGTGCTGACTGGGTAGGTCATAGCATGGGACAGCGTAGGCCATGAGCTCTCGGAACACTGCGCTTTCAACCAAACGGAAGGGCATCATCTCTAATGAGATCAGTTTGGCAATGTAGGTGTTCAAAGCCAGTGTACGCGGATGAGAGGATGAGTACTTTCTTGTCCTACTCAGAGTGTTTGCTAGGGTGAGCTGGACATGAGAGCTGCATATCGGGGAACTAGCGGTGGACATGGCGGAGTGAGAGGCAGTTGGTGATGGTGGTGGTGGTGATGGCCTAGATTCAGTCTTGCGTTGCAAAAACATTGTGATTCCCTGACTGCATTGGCCTTGCGACGACACCTCAACATTTCTTGCTGGTGGTGTGCTAATCGGTGGGCTTACAGTGGGGGAAGCGATGTAGCGTTTCTGGCTACCTTCAGTCGGAGCATGTGCACATGTGCTACCTGAGGTTTTGTAGTCTGTCCACGCTTGCAAGTGCATGGTGTTTAAATGTCTAAGCATGCAGCTGGTATTCAGTTTTCAGAGATTTTTCCCTCGGCTAAAGGTCCTTCCGCACTTCTTACAGATAACCTTTGCCTCATCAATAGGATTTGGTCAAAAAAAGTGCCACACTGCACTTTTCCTACTATGGGATAAATTTTCAGGGCTTGCACGCTGTGCTAATTTGACCGTCTGGTCAAGCTGTCCTGCAACTCTTTTGTTTTTATAACACGTTTTTGGACTGCTACAGGCCTGCCAAATAACCAAATAACTGCAGCTGCGATGTCGATGCCTGCTGCGGATCCTTCTACTCTTCTGAGCTATTGCCAGTGGCACACTCTTACCCCAATGGATGCCAATCTGGGTCAACAACTGGGTCATCCATCACCTCCTCTTCAATTTCATCTGCAACTTCCTCTGTGTCACCGTGTAAGGTGGTTTAGTATGCCAGAAGGAGCAACTGAGTTTTATCAGGGTCAGATTCCGGCTCAGTAGACTGTGAGTGCAATGCAGTGCTCTGGTTGAATGTACCAGCAGAATCATACAGCAGTGGCTGTGTATCAGTGCACTCCTTGTCAGATTCATCTTGGACTGGGGAATTCAGGTATGTGAAAAGAGCTCCATGGAGTAATCTGAAGTGTGGCCTGCCGCATCCTTCACTTTTGGTGGGGTTGAAGGACACAAGGAAAGGTGTTGTTCCTGACCAGGAGCCTGCACTGATGAGTCAGTGCTTGCATTTTTTGAAACTTAAGAAGAGAAGGCGATAGAGCTGGAGGCTGTTTCGGCAATGTAAGCCAAAATCTGTTCCTGATGCTCCGGCTTTAAAAGTGGTTTACCTACTCCCAGAAAAGGGAGCCTTCCAGGCCTTCTGGTGCCAGACAATGACGCAGGCTCAACACCTCCTGCCTTAGGTGCTATTGTGCTTTTGGCACTACCAGCAGATGCACCACCATCACCATCAGTACTAGCTAGCCCCCCCTGTCCACGTCTGTGGCCTCTTCCACCATACTTCGTCATGTTTGTGAAAATGTACCCAAAATACCAGCAGATATATGGTATATGATATGATATACAGCTGTATACAGTGAAGGGGAAAATTTCAATCTCCGTATTTATTTCAGTAGTCACACCCAGACGCTCTCAGGCTCAATATGGATTAGACCAGAATATAAAAAGCAGAAAAAGGGTACTGTATTAGAAGATACCAGGTGTATATAGTATAGAGGAAAATTGTAAATCTCCGTATATATTTCCGGAGTCACACGCAGAAGTACTCAGGCTCAATATGGATTAGACCAGAATATAAAAAGCAGAAAAAGGGTTCTGTATCAGAAGATACCAGGTGTATATAGTATTGGGGAAAATTTCAATCTCCGTATATTTTTCTGGAGTCACACACAGACGCTGTCAGGCTCAGTATGGATTAGCCCAGAATATAAAAAAGCAGAAAAAGGGTTCTGTATCAGATGATATCAGGTGTATATAGTATAAGGGAAAATTGTAAATCTCCATATATATTTCCGGAGTCACACACAGACGCTCTCAGGCTCAGTATGGATTAGACCAGAATATAAAAAGCAGAAAAAGGGTACTGTATCAGATGATATCAGGTGTATATAGTATAGAGGAAAATTGTAAATTTCCGTATATATTTCCGGAGCCACACACAGACTTTCAGGCTCAGTATGGATTAGACCAGAATATAAAAAGCAGAAAAAGGGTACTGTATCAGAAGATACCAGGTGTATATAGTATTGGGGAAAATTTCAAACTCCGTATATATTTCCGGAGTCACACACAGACGTTCTCAGGCTCAGTATGGATTAGACCAGAATATAAAAAGCAGAAAAAGGGTACTGTATCAGAAGAAACCAGGTGTATATAGTATAGAGGAAAATTGTAAATCTCCATATATATTTCCGGAGTCACACACAGACGCTCTCAGGCTCAGTATGAATTAGACCAGAATATAAAAAGCAGAAAAAGGGTACTGTATCAGAAGATACCAGGTGTATATAGTATTGGGGAAAATTTCAAACTCCGTATATATTTCCGGAGTCACCCACAGACGTTCTCAGGCTCAGTATGGATTAGACCAGAATATAAAAAGCAGAAAAAGGGTACTGTATCAGAAGATACCAGGTGTATTTAGTATAGGGGAAAATTGTAAATCTCCTTAGATATTTCCGGAGTCACCCACAGACGTTCTCAGGCTCAGTATGGATTAGACCAGAATATAAAATGCAGAAAAAGGGTGCTGTATCAGATAATATCAGGTGTATATAGTATAGAGGAAAATTGTAAATCTCTGTATATATTTCCGGAGTCACACACAGACGCTCTCGGACTCCGTATGGATTAGACCAGAATATAAAATGCAGAAAAAGGGTACTGTATCAGATAATATCAGGTGTATATATATAGGGGAAAATTGTAAATCTCCGTATATATTTCCGGAGTCACACACAGACGCTCTCAGGCTCAGTATGGATTAGACCAGAATATAAAAAGCAGAAAAAGGGTACTGTATCAGAAGATACCAAGTGTATTTAGTATAGGGCAAAATTATAAATATCCTTATTTATTTCCGGAGTCACGCACAGACGCTCTCAGGCTCAGTATGTATTAGTAGCAACTGAAAAAAGGCAGTCATAAAGTCTAAAAGTTCAATTTTATTAATGCAAAATACATAAAAAGTAACATAACACAGATGAAGGGCATTTGAAGGGGGGAAAAGGGGTACACCAACAACCCACATACAAATTGCCAAGAAGGGTCACAAGGTACCGCATAACCTCAATATACACATAATCATAAACAACCCCATGCCCGGGCTGAAATGATATATTACTATCAGCCCATCATGACTCAAATGAGTTCCAAGAATAGATCAAACAAGGTCAGTACCTTATATATAACAAAAGCATATATTATGCATATCCAATTAATCTGTCATAAGCTAACAGACAGACGTCCTCTCAATAGCATACAATAGATATGTAAAGGTAAGTACCTCCCACAAAGGCACAGTAGCCTATGATATATACTGTATGTCAGATTACAAATAACATTAATGATCAACATCGCTTATCAGATGAGGACATCCTGTCAGCAGCATAATGAACAGCAGGCATATAAGGTGAAGCAACGTAAGATGACCAAATAATAATGGCAGGGGTGGGATTCAGCCAGTTCTCCCCGGTTCGATGGAACCAGTTGTTCAAAAAGCAGCCGGTTCCCCGAACCGGGGAGAATCAGAGCGGCGATCCGGTACCATGGGCGTAAGTGTGCGCAGTACACTGAGCTGCTATCTCACCAGAGGAGCTCCTTCCTTCCTTCCTTCCTTCCTTCCTTCCTGGCGGCAGCAGCTGTAGTTTCACTTTCTGTCGTGCAGGCTCTGGTTGTCTCAGCCACACTGGGTCGTAGTGCCCTCTGTATGCAGACACTGGACACTTCCTGCTCCTGCCTCAGCCACTGCCTGCAAGCTTCATGGTAAGAGGGGATGGAATTTATTAAATTCATTCTGCTCAGGCATGTCATGGTCACTGTGGGGGAATGTGAGAGGATGGGGGTACAATGGGGGAGTGGTACAGGGCACTGGGGTGAATGTAAGAGGATGGGGTATTGTGAGGGCTAGGGCTCTGGGGGGGTTAATGTGATAGGATGGGGGTATTGTGGGGGAGGGGTACAGGGCACTGGGGTGAATGTAAGAGGATGGGGGTATTGTGGGGGCTAGGGCACTGGGGGGGTTAATGTGAGAGGATGGGGGTATTGTGGGGGAGGGGTACAGGGCACTGGGGTGAATGTAAGAGTATGGGGTATTGTGGGGACTAGGGCACTGGGGGGTTAATGTGAGAGGATGGGGTATTGTGGGGGAGGGGTACAGGGCACTGGGGTGAATGTAAGAGTATGGGGTATTGTGGGGGCTAGGGCACTGGGGGGTTAATGTGAGAGGGTGGGGATATTGTGGGGGCTGGCGCACAGGGGTTGATGAGAGAGGATGGGGTATTGTGAGGGAGGGTGGACAAGTCACTGGATTTGAATGTAAGAGGATGGGGGTATTGTGGGGACTGAAGTGGGGAGGGGCAACAAAGCACTGAGGGGTGCATGTGAGAGGATGGGGGTATTGTGGGGTCAGTGGGACAGAACACTAAGGGGTACATATGAGACGATGGGCTGTGGGTGGGGGACAGGGGAGGTAGGAGTCTTTTTTTTTACTTGTGAGCTCCTTAATACTTTAATAATAGATTAATATTTGAGTATTATTATAACAAGGGCATAGACAGACGGCCATATAACTCATGCGAGGATCGCACTGCAATCCTCGGACTTGCTGGTACCGCTCCTGACATGAGCGCGACTGTCATGTATAATATATGGTATATACAGTGTTGTGTCGCATACACTGCTGTATTATACAATATACAACAGTTCTAATGCTCCATACCTAATATGCAGATAATTGTACATGTATATGATGTAACCTGTATAAGATGCGACATTGGCTTGCCCCCCCTAGTTTTGATCCTGGGTACGCCCATGTCCGGTACTATTTTGCAGCCAGCTTGCAGCGCCGCAACACACCCCAGCCCCGGCCCCCGCGGACTGACCTCTGCAGTGCGGCGATTGGGTAGCGGCGCGGCCGCGGCCATCTTCTTTAGTCACGAGGCGAAGCCGGAGAGGAGAGAGGTACTGTGTGAGCTGACCTGTGGCGCTGCCTGGGCCCTGGAGTGGAGCTGGAGGAGTGTGTCTTGTGGACTGAGGTGGTCTGACCGGCGTCTATCTATGATAGATAGACGCCGGTCAGAGTAGTAAGGCCTCCATGGAAGAGCAGTTCTTCTGGCCCCCTGCGTTGTCTTCTTCTCTGGAGAGCTTGAGGTCTATGCTCAGAGCTGTCTGTAGGGCACAGCTGCAGAAAGCCACCCAGCTGGAGACAGACCACCAGCTCCCAGATCCTGGTGCCTTCTTAGACATTATTACCGAGAAGCTTGCAATCCACTTGTATGTACCCAGGTGTATAGAGTCACATTTACATCCTGCGGCTTTTTATACGGTCTACTTTATAAAGATGACAGTAATACCTATATCGTACCTTAGTTACTGTACATGCAGTGGTGGTGGGGAACTGTAAGTCCCAGCATTGCATATTGGCATCTGATCTATAGAGATTACTGCAGGTAATACAATAAATATGTTCTATTATTACAATCACTAGTATAAGTCCCAGCATCTCCCCATTTGTCTAGATATTAGACACACGTTTATTATTCAGATATTATGTAGTATCGACTTTAGGCTGATCCAAACAATCGTATTTTTGGTCAGAAGAAAAAATGGCAGCACGCACGAGTTGCATCGATTATGGGATCGCACTCAGCCAGGCAAATCAGTGAGTCCGTGAAAAAAAAAATCAGACTGCACTCGGATGACATCTGAGTGCAGTCTGATTTTCACAGCTTAACAGAATGAAGAAGATGGGGAACTTTTTATTTCCACCTTCTCCACATCCGCGAAAATCGGAGCACGCTGTGAGCACACTCTGATCAAACTCCGATCAGAGTGTGATTAGCTTAATCGGAACGATTTTCTCAGATGAGACAAAATACGGTCGTGTGACCCTATCCTTAGAGAAATAAATACATTATTATTATTATTGATGAGCAAATGTGCTTGTTTGTTAGGCAATCCCTGCATGTGTTGCGGGTGTCGAACAGCCATGAGACATGCAACCGCGGGGACTGGAACATATTTTTTGAGCATGCAGAAGACATTCGGTTAGAACCCGAGCATGCTCAGATAACACCTTATCCGAGTACGTTCACTCATCACTAATTATTGTATATTGTATTTCTGGATAGAAGGTAGAACTGTAAGTCCCAGCTACATAATACTATAGTTTAATCTTCAGTTCAGTATCAGACTAGAAAGAGACTTCTTAATCAGGATGTAGTGCACAGCCTGGCCAGCCGGTCAGTCAAGTGAGACAGCTGCATAGAAATATATATATATAGAAATATATGCAGCTGTCACACTCGGGTCAGGAGAGTCGCTGGCCAGAATGTGCACTGTTCTGATCTCATTCCAATTTATTGTTTTTCAACTGACTGCGCCCCTACTTATATGTTTGAGGAAAAGGTGTGCGTGTAAATGGGTGTGGCTTTAAAATGGGTGTGGCTTTAAAAATGGGTGTGGCTTAAAATGGGTGTGGTTTTCCGACGCACAAACACAGAACCTGTTGTTAAAAATTTGATTCCCACCCCTGAATAATGGCATATAATTACCTAAATAGGAAGAGGTCAGCGGTCCCGTGGCTCACCGTGACACGCATTTCGGAGCAAGCAGCTCCTTCCTCAGTATATAGTATAGGGGAAAATTTCAATCTCCGTATATATTTCAGGAGTCACACACAGACGCTCTCAGGCTCAGTATGGATTAGACCAGAATATAAAAAGCAGAAAAAGGGTACTGTATCAGAAGCGTACAGCTGTATACAGTGATGGGGAAATTGTAAATCTCCGTATATATTTCCGGAGTCTCACACAGATAGTCAGCATGTATTTGTCCGTGAGACCAGCCGGTACATGGTAGTGTGTGAGGAGCGTACAGCTCTATACGGTGTGGCAAAAAAATGAACGCTCGGTAACTGTGCTGAAAAAAAGAATAAAAGTATTAGTACTGTGTAAAAAGCAGTCTTCACAGCAGTGTACACACAGCAATACAGCTAGCAGGCAGCCTAATAACCAGCGCTGCTGCACACAAGAAAATCCTCCCCTGTCACTGCACACTAACTGTACAGCACAATTGCTATCAGCACAAGCACAGAAGAACTTCTGTTTCCTGCCTAAATCTCTCACTACTGATAAACAGCGTCAGCACCCTCTCCCTACTGTTACGATCGGCAGAAGTAAAATGGTGGTCGGCGGTCAGGGCTTTTATAGACACTATGACGCCCCCCAAAGCAATCCAATCACTGCAATGCCCTTCTCTAAGATAGTGATGGACGCTGCCCATGTCATCTCGTTGCCCACAGTGTACGTCCTTGTTCATTGGCTGAGAAAAGGCACCTGCAGTCATTCTGGGAAAACCGACTTTGGCACTCGGGTCGACGACCGCATGGCCGATTTCACGCTACGGTCGGGTTTTGCTCGGCGAAACCTGACTTTGGCGAAAGTCGGCGACTTATGAATCTGACCGACCTGTTTCGCTCAACTCTACTGTTCAATTTCCACAATTTCAAGTCCCTCTGCAGACCACCAGGGTGGGGGCCACCGGAAAAATGCTCATGTTTCCCATAGACTTACATTGGACTCGTTGCTCGGGTCGAGCACCGGAGCATTCCAATATGCTCGACCCGAGCAGTGAGCACCCAAGCATTTTAGTGCTCACCTGCCACTATTGCTTACCCATAGACTATTCTGTCGTGTGGAGTACATTTCCTTGGTATATAAACTGCATAAAACTTGTTTAAAAATGTATCCGTATTATGTTGCTTATCCATAGGGTATTATATTTTATTGGGTACATTTTGTTGCAATTTAACCTTGAAAATACTTGTTCAAAAATGTATCGGTAGTACAGTTGTGTGGAAAAATGTTTGCTTCTTTTCTGATTTCTTATTCTTTTGCATATTTGTCACAGTTAAATATTTTAGATCACCAAACAAATTTAAATATTAGACAAAGATAACACAAGTGAACACAAAATGCAGTTTATAAATCAATCCTTTATTATTAAGGCCAACCTGTCAGCAAGATTTTGCTAAGTAAACTACAGACATTGTCATGTTGCCGTGGTTATACTGATTAAAATGATCCTGGGGTGAAGAAATCTGTCTTGTATTTCTTGTTTATTCAGTGTTAGAAGTTTTCTATTAATGATATGCCCGTGCTCCAGACCGGGACTGTAGGCAGAGTCTTATCTTCCTGATCTAAGCCAGAGAAACCAAGGAAAGACCTGCCTACAGCTGCCCTGAACCACAAGCATGTTCCTCTCATAGAGGTGTGGTGTGTTTTTGATCATTCTCCTGCTGCACTACCCATGATATTGCTCATCCATAGACTTGTACATATTCTTGGGGTAGATTTCAGTGGTATGTAAGCCTCAAAAAAACTTATTCAAAACTTTACTGCTATTGCATTGCTCACCCATAGGCTATTCCATGGTCTGGAGTACATTTCCTTGGTATATAACCCTCAAGTGTGCATAGCCTTTGAGTCCTTGAGTACCAATACTTGACAATTTGATCAGAATGTGTATGTCTAATCTCGGAGTCCAAAATTTTTGGCAGTCCTTGCTTCCTTCATAATTTAAACTGAAATTTTCTATTTTTTAACCCCTTAGTGACAGAGGTATTTTTGGTTTTGCAATTTAATTTTTTGCTCCCCTTCTTCCCAGAGCCATAACTTTATCTTTTGGTTAAAATGGCCATGTGACGGCTTGTTTTTTTGCGGGACAAGTTGTACTTTTGAACGACAGCATTGGTTTTCCCATGTCATGTACTCGAAAACGGGAAAAAAAATTCCATCTGTTGTGAAATTGTTAAAAAAGTGCAATCCCACAGTTGTTTTTTTTTCACCATGTTCACTAAATGCTAAAACTAACCTGACATTATGATTCTCCAGGTCATTACGAGTTTATAGATACCAAACATGTCTTTTTATTTTTATGTAGTGAAAAAAAATTCCAAAATTGTTGAAAAAAAAAAGTTGTGTCATTTTACGATATCCGTAGTGTCTCCATTTTTCCTGATCTCAGGTTGGGTGAGGGCTTATTTTTTGCATGCTGAGCTGACGTTTTTATTGATACCATTATGGCGCTGATAGCATCTTCTGATTGCCCGTTATTGCATTTTAATGCACTGTTGCAGCAACCAAAAAAATGTAATTCTGGCGTTTCAATTTTTTTTCTCATTACGCCGGTTTGCAATCAGGTTAATTCTTTTTTTATATTGATAGATCAGGCGATTCTGAATGCGGCGATACCAAATATGTGTATGTTTGATTGCTTTTATAGTTTTATTTTGAATGGGGCAAAAAGGGGGGTGATTTGAACTTTTATATTTTTTATTTTTTTAAACATTTCTTTTACTTTTTGCATGCTTCAATAGTCTCCATGGGAGACTAGAAGCTGCACTTGTCCGATTGGCTCTGTTACATACAGGCGATGATCAGATTGCCTGTATGTAGCAGAATTGCTGACTTGCTATGAGCATAGACCACCGGGTGGCGCTCATAGTAATCCAGCAGTGACAACCATAGAGGTCTACAGGAGACCTGTGCTTGTCATGCCAACCCATTGGTGACCCGCGATCACGTGATGGAGTCACCGATGGGCGGGTTTACAGTGCGGTTGCTGGAAGCGTACGTTAAATGCTGCTGTCAGCGTTTGACAGCGGCATTTAATGGGTTAATATCCACGGGTGGATCACGATTCCACCTGTGGCTGTTCCAGGCACATGTCAGCTGTTCAAAATGGCTGATATATGCTGGGAAAGATGCGGGCTCACCACTGGAGCCCACATCAAAGGGAGGGAGTCTGACATTGGCGTACATTTAAACCCGATGTGGGAAAGGGGTTAATAAGAAAACAATTTTGGTTTACTTAAATTTATAATTTTTTGAAAATCATTTAAAATATGCCCTTATATACAATTCATTATACAGGAAAAAATAATTAACATTTTTTTAACATTTTTTTCCTGTAAAATGCAATTCTCATAAGTTTAGAATGTTATATTGTCAGTCTTTAAAGTGGAGTAAAATTGTGACACCATTGTTCTCAGCAGCAATCTGGGAGTCAGAGATGCTTCCAGGGGTCTTCCCCATGCTGTTCTTTTTCCATTTCACATCCATTTGAACATTTTCACTGCCTCCCAGACCTCTTTGTATAGTCTCCCATAAAGAAGCTCGGCTTTGCTCTTGACTCCAATTATACTCGTTACTCAAAACGAGCATGTGAGTATCAGGAATTGCTTGGTTCGAGGAACGAGCATCTGGGCATTTTAGAGCTCACTCATCTCTACTCTATGGGTGTTTTCCAGAAGCAAGCAGCAATAGATGTTGCTGAGTAAAAATTGCAAATCTGCCACTGTAGTGCCCAAGCTTTGTAATGCACAGTATATTGTGCCCAGCTCGTGCTTCCAGAGACATGCACCCTGTAAAGTAAGTTGGCTCTCATTGCTACAGTTCTGACAAACATGTGGACATTATACTGTATGTCGTTTGGGCACACTGTGGGGCTCAGAACGGAGTGGGGCACTTGGATTTGCGAGTACATAATTTCTTTTTTGGGGGCGTGGGGCATTTTTCTTTTCCAGAGTTTTTGTACTTCAAGTAACTTGGAATCCCCCTATATTTCCATTAATAAATAACTGACCTGAGTGGGGACTTGCTATTTTTGTGGATGGGTTGAAGCTTTTATTGGGAACATTTTACATAATATTTTGGATCACATTTATCCGGTGCTCTACGCTGACCACTTACAATGGGGTTTCTATCTAAATCTACGAATGACGAGATTCAGATGAAACCCCCGACAGATCCAATCGCTATAATGAAGCAGCAGAGTTACTCTGGACTCCATCAGGTCTCTGTTCAGCGGTGATCTTCTTGTCAGAGTTACACAAAACTGTGGCTGACCTGGCTTTTATGCATGCTTAAAAAGACACACTGCTGGATAAGTCAAATGGTGTCTACAGTGCCTCCATCTGCCTCATAATAGGGAATCTTACGTCAGAGGATCCATCTGAATCACATATTTCAGAGATTTTCATGGAAACTCTGGTGTAAGTGCGCACTGTAGAATACAGGATAAATGTGCACCGAGCCTTAATGCGGTCTTTAGGAGGCAGAATGAACAAAACATCAGGTTTTTTATGCCTTTCCTCGTTCGGTATAAGTGATTGGGTGACTTTATTCATCGGGTCGGCGCGATACCAGATTTATATATATATTTTTTTTATGTTTGGCTGCTGTCACACACTAAAAAATGTATTTTTTTTTGCAAAAACAAGTTTTTGCATTGCCATATTTTCAGAGCTGTAATTTTTCAATATTTCTCCAAGCAGAGTAATGTGCAGGCTTGTTTTGCACAGGATGAATTTGAGTTTTATTTGGGCACATAACATCGTTGCACCGTACATATACGGTGGTTTGCCTGGAACACACCTCCCGTAACTCTTCATGGCAGATGTCATGAAGGAGTTAAGTCTGTTATCCAAGGTTCAAAATATTTACTTGCAGGTTAACACCATATCTGTAGAGCTATTGCATTTATTGAGGGACAAGTTCACTTTAATGACATGCACCATATACATATGGCTCATGTCTTGTCTTCCCCTTTGATGTGGGCTCCGACCCTGAGCCCTCATCTTTTCCGGAACATGACAGCTGATTTGATCAGATGACATGCCCTTAACAGCTGCAGGTGGAATCACTACCCACCTGCGGCTGTTAACATATTAAATGAGGCTGTCAATCTCTGACAACAGCATTTAACATGCACATTCCGGAAGCGCATCACAAACCACCCATTGGCACTCCCGTCACATGATCGCGGTGTGCTGGTGGGTTGGCATGACAATCTGGGGTCTGCAGGAGACCCCTGCAGTTGTCATTGTCTATCTGATATGACTGGCACCCCCAGTAGCGGGCATTTATGAGTAAGTACAGTGAATTATTTTCAGATGTGGATCTTGTGACTTGATGCACTATTGGCATTACTTATTTTGTGTGACCTGTGTTCTATTTACTTTTCAGTCTATCTTCTTCTGTGTTACAAAGTTTGTGTAGTTACTGTTCTTCATCCATGGGATAAGTCTAACTGTGCCGGCCCCAACCTGCTTGAGCTATTTTGAGGATTTGGCATACTTTACATAACTGCTCTGCCAGATTCTGGCTGCGTTTCAGAGCTGAACAGAAAATGTTATGTATGTCGGAGGGAGCCAAACAATACATGGGAAGCTTGTTCTCACAGCATGTCCCTGAAACACAACAGGGTCAGGGGAGAGGCACAGTGACATAGGTCAAATAATGTAGTGAAATGAATGAACTATAAGGGAAATATAACATTGTTGGAACCATCGCAAGGTTTCAACTTATCAGTTCAAAAAAAAGTTGTTCTACATAAACTAGTGAGTCATATGTTACATATTAAATATGATTTAATTTTGGTAAAAGAGAACCTGTTGCCAAGTGTGCCCAATATAAACTACAGAGACCACATTTAATGGCTCTCTAACCCGCAGTCCAGCAACTTGTATATAATCCTCCAACTCCGTCTGCATTCCGTTCTGGTTGAGCATCACTGGTCTTGTTCAGTGCCTCCTCTATTGCTGAAACTTCCGTCGTCCTGCTGGACTTATGTGGATGAAGCATCCTATGTCAGCCACACATGCTCCTGCACAGTTAAAGCACAGGTCAAAACTCTTCTAAAAGTTTACATATCTAAAAGTGTTTGAAAATAGGCTTAAATGGTTTGGCTGGCGCTGCTCACATAGATTTGATGTCCTATATCATTCACACAATGCCGCCATTCTTGCTCCTCTCCAGGTGCATGCACATTACATGACGTTATTATTATTACTATACATTTTTATAGCGCCATTTATTCCATGGCGCTTTACATGTGAAGAGGGGCAAATATAGACAAGTACAGTAAACATGAGCAATACAAGGCACACACAAGTACAGAAAGAGAGAGGACCCTGCCCGCAAGGGCTCACAGTCTACAGGGATGGGTGAGGATACACTAGGAGAGGGTCGAGCTGGTCGTTCGGTGGTTCAGTAGACTGATGATCACTGCAGGTTGTAGGCTTGTCAGAAGAGGTGGGTCTTCAGGTTATTTTTGAAGGTTTCCATGGTAGGCGCGAGTCTGATGTGTTGGGGTAGAGAGTTCCAGAGTATGGGAGAGGCACGGGAGAAGCTTTGTATACGGTTGTGGGAAGAAGAGATAAGAGGGGAGTAGAGGAGGAGATCTTGAGAGGATCGAAGGTTGCGTGTGGGTATGTACGGGAGACCATGTCACAGATGTATGGAGGAGACAGATTGTGGATGGCTTTGTAGGTCATGGTTAGGGTTTTGAACTGGAGCCTCTGGACGATAGGAAGCCAATGAAGGGCTTGGCAGAGAGGAGAGGCTGGGGAATAACGGGGAGACAGGTGTATTAGTCGGGCAGCAGAGTGCAGGATGGATTGGAGTGGTGCCAGAGTGCTAGAGGGAAGGCCAGAGAGTAGGAGGTTGCAGTAGTCGAGCAGGAGATGATGAGGGCATGCACTAATGTTTTTGTAGGAATGCACGTATCCGGGAAATATTTTTGAGTTTGAGATGGCAGGAGGAGGCAAGGGTTTGGACATGTGGTTTGAAAGAGAGGGCAGAGTCGAGGATCACTCTGAGGCACCGAGCATGCGGGACTGGGGAAAGTGAGCAGCCATTGACGTTGATGGACAGGTCTGGTGGGGGGGTAGAGTGAGATGGGGGAAAGATGATGAATTCTGTTTTGTCCATGTTCAGTTTTAGAAAGCGAGCAGAGAAGAAAGCAAAAATAGCAGACAGACATTGTGGGATTTTGGTCAGTAAGGAGGTGAGGTCAGGTCCAGATAGGTAGATCTGCGTGTCGTCGGCATAGAGATGATACTGCAAACCATGGGATTCTATGAGCTGTCCCAGGGCGAGGTTGTAGATGGAGAAGAGTAGGGGTCCTAGAACTGAGCCTTGAGGAACACCGACAGACAGGGGGTGAGGTGAGGAGGTGGTGTGGGAGAGGGAGACACTGAATGTTCGGTTTGTTAGATATGATGAGATCCAGGATAGGGCCAAGCCTGTGATGCCAAGAGATGAGAGAATCTGTAGCAGGAGCGAATGGTCCACAGTGTCGAAGGCAGAAGACAGGTCCAGGATAAGGAGGACAGAGTAGTGTCGCTTGCTCTTGGCGGTTAGTAGGTCGTTGGTGACTTTAGTTAGGGCAGTTTCAGTTGAGTGATGCAGTCGGAAGCCTGATTGTAAGCGGTCAAAGAGGGAGCAGGAGGAGAGGTGGGAGGACAGTTCAAGATGGACATGCTGTTCCAGTAGTTTTGAGGCATAAGGGAGAAGAGATATCGGGTGATAGCTAGACACAGAGGATGGGTCAAGGGAGGTCTTTTTGAGAATGGGTGCGTTCGAGGTATGTTTGAAGGATGAGGGGAAGACACCATTTGTAAGTGAGAGGTTGAAGAGGTGTGTTAGAGTAGGGGTGAAGACGGAGGCGAGGCTAGGGATGAGGTGGGATGGGAGCGGGTCAAGCATGCAAGTGGTGAGGTGTGATCTTGATAGGAGGGTGGAAAGTTGATCTTCTGTCAGGGTGGAGAAGTTGGTTTTGGAGGAAGAGGGTTGAGCAGCTAAGAGGGGCAATGGGGTCTGTGGGCCAAAGCTTTCTCTGATTGTATCGATCTTCTGCTTAAAGAAAGAGGCAAAGTCTTCAGCAGAAATGAGAGGAGAAGGAGGAGGTGCTGGGGGACAGAGTAGAGAATTGAAAGTGTTGAAGAGCTGTTTAGGGTTGTGAGACAGGGAGGATATGAGAGATGAGAAGTAAGTTTGCTTTGCAGCAGTGAGCGTGGACTTGAAGCTGGTGAGGGACTGCTTGTATGCGGTTAGGTGCTTGGCAAAGCGGGATTTTTTCCATCTCCGCTCAGCAACCCTGGAAGCCCGTCTCAGTTCTTTGGTGAGGCTGGTCAGCCAGGGATGCCTGTTGATTGTACAAGTTTTGCTATGTGTGAGGGGGGCGGCCGAATCAAGTGCTGCTGTTATTGTAGTGTTATAAAAGGTGGCAGCAGAATCTGTGTCATGAAGTGAAGATATGCCTGTAAGAGGGAGGAGGGACTCAGAAAGCATTGGTAAATTGAGGTGTTTGAGATTTCAGCGAGGGTGAGTGAGTTTGTGGAGTGGGGGTTGTGCACTAGAAGAGGAGAGAGAAGAGAACGTCAGTAGGTTGTGGTCAGACAGGGGAAGGGGTGAGTTAGTGAGATTAGTAAGGGAACAGAGGCGGGTGAAGATAAGGTCCAGCGTGTGACCATCTTTGTGAGTAGCCGCAGAGGACCATTGAGTGAGGCCAAAGGAGGCAGTGAGCGATAAAAGTTTAGAGGCCGCTGGGGTGGAAGCATCAATGGGGATGTTGAAGTCACCCATGATGATAGTGGGGATGTCAACAGAGAGGAAATGGAGCAGCCAGGTGGTGAAGTGATCGAGAAAGGTGGAGATGGCAAGTTCTGAGTCAGAGGGTGTGAGCCAGGTTTCGGTGATGCCAAGGAAGGAAAGTTTATTGGTGATGAAGAGGTTGTGGATAAATGACAGTTTATTGCAGACAGAACGTGCATTCCATAGTGCTCCAGGTAGGGGGACCGGAGGAGTGGGGGCTGGGTGAATGGGTATGAGGTTATCATTGTTGCGAAGACGTGTAGAGGATCGTGGCAGGGTGATAGAAGTGAGTGTGGGGATGTGTTGAGGAGGGCCTGGATTTGGGGATATGTCACCAGCAATGAGGAGTAACAGACAGAGCCTTAGAAGGTGTGAACAGGATAAGACATGGTGTGGCCGTGTGTTTCTGGAGAAAAAGTATTGTACGTGGAGAAACAGTTCTGAGGAGAAGGTGAGATGTCTGGGGAGAATGGAGGGGAACATGACTACTTCCTTACTAGGTGGGGGGATTACAGGGAATAGGAAGAAAGTAAGTAGTATGGGGGTGAAAGTGAAAAGAAAAGGAAAAATGGTAGTGGTTATATATTCTGTCAACTTACAGTCATATTCCAGTCCAATTCTGAGAAAAGTAATTAGAAATCTGTAATTTGAAAGATGGAAGTTGAAAGATGAATGGTCAGACACGTCTTGGTCAAACGTTGCTCTGTATTCAGCAGGGCAGAGTGTAAAACGACTGTGCTGGTCTGTACTTTAACAGCACAGGAGCAAGGTTGGCGGTGTTGAGTGGATAACCTAGGACTAGCTCAAAAGGGTGCTTCTACTCAATACTGAGCAAAGGGTCTGAATACTTATGACAATGTGATATTTCAGTTTTTCATTTTTAATAAATTTGCAAACATTTCTACATTTGTATTTTTCAGTCAAGATGGGGTGCAGAGTGTACATTAATAAAAAAAAAATGAACTTTTTGGAATTTACCAAATGGCTGCAATGAAGCAAAGAGTGAAAAATTTAAAGAGGTCTGAATACTTTCCATACCCACTGTATAATATACAAGTGATTTCTTTGGTAAAGATGTTCCAAATGTATCATCCAGCTTTAGTTACAGTGATAAAAGCCCCTATCTGATTTTCACTCTATAAATTTTAGACAGGGTGAGTAAATTCGCCATGCTGAACCTGAATTGATGATATGTTTTAAATTAACTTGAACGCTACACAATATACAGAAGAATACAATCATTATATCCAGTGACTATCTGTGATGTGTGGTTTGTTTGAGGTTCTCTTTCTTCATCTTCTCCCTTCAGTCTCATCTACCACAAACACTTTTTAACCCCTTTAAGACGGGGCCAAATTCCATTTTTGCGTTTTTGTTTTTTCCTCTCCTTCTTCCCCACACCATAACTTTTTTATTTTTCTGTCCACATAGACATATGAGGGTTTGTTTTTTGTGGGACAAGTTGTATTTTCGAATGACACCATTAATTTTACCACATAGTGTACTGGAAATTTGAAAACAAATTCCAAGAGGGGGGGGGGGAAATTGTGAAAAAAAATGCAGTTCAGACATGCATAAAAATTTTTGAGTTGTGTTGCTATTTTCTCCAGACCCGTAATGTTTTCATTTTTTGGTCAATCAAGCTGTGTGATGGCTTATTTTTTGTCAAGTGAGACAACTTTTTCATTTATGCTGTTTTGAGATAAACATGACATTTGGATCGCTTGTTACAGCATTTTGGTGCAGTGACCAAAAAATTTTAATTTTGACATTTTTAATTTTTTTTTTATTTATGGTGTTACCAATCGGGTTAATTATTTTTATATTTTGATAGGTTGGACCTATCTGAATATGGAAATACCACATGTGTATTTTTTTAAAAATATCTTTATTTTCCAGCGTTGCTGTGACATCACTGCTTATAGCAGAAATCACAGTCTCATTTGAAGCCCGGCCACAGGCCGAGCCATATTCGAACACTATTCGCGCCGAATGTATGTCTTATCGGTTCTGAAAATTTTTGGTAATTTCTTCTCCATTGACTCTAATGACTTTCGTCTGTGTTCAACGAATATTGCAAAAACAATATTCGATTCTGATCGTATTCAGAACTGAATCCAAACAAATTTGCCCAGCTTTAGTCATAACCACCTGTTGGTAACCTAAAATCACTTCACATGCGCGTCGACCAATGCATAGAATGATGCCCACCCATGCTGGCGCATGTTAAATGCTACCTTCAGAGATTGACAGCGGCATTTAACAGGTTGATCGCGGGCTGAGCACGGCTCCACTCACGATTGTTAGAGGCAGATCTTGGCTGCAACGCACAGCCATCACCTGTCAGGTATGGGGCGCTCTCACCCCGTGAGCCCACTCCATACACCCACTTCTAACTTGCGCTCTAAATGTATAGTGCATGTCATGAAAGGGTTAAAAGTAAAGCATGGTCTGAGATCCAGTCAGAATAAGAGAGCAGCTCCTGTATTCAAAAAAATGTTTGTTTTACTCTGAAATGTTGCAGTGTTTAAAAGAAAAACATAGTTGATAGGATGGATAGGATCTAGATGAGAAGTCCTAGAGTAGGTCCCGGCCATCTCCCTGCCTGTTCACTAGACTGACAGGTCTCTCCCAATACATATAAAGACTAGAAGTAACAGTTTAGGCTAGTGAACAGGGAGAATCATAGAATGTTAGAGTTGGAAGGGACTTCAAGGATCATCATGTCCAACCCCCTGCTCAATGCAGGATTCACTAACCCATCTCAGACAGATGTCTGTCCAGACTCTGAAAACTTCAATTGAAGGAGAACTCACTACATCTGGTGGCAGCCTGTTTCACTCATTGATCACCCTCACTGTCAAAAAGTTTTTTCTAATATCTAATCTGTATCTTTTTCCTTTCAGTTTCATTCCATTGCTTCTCATGTTTCCATATGCAAATGAGAATAATGATGATTCCTCTACACTGTGACAGCCCTTCAGATATATGTAGGCAGCTATTAAGTCTCCTCTTAGCCTTCTTTTTGCAAAATAAACATTCCCAGATAATTTAACCGTTCCTCATAGGACATGGTTTGCAGTCCACTCACCATCCTGGTAGCTCTTCTCTGAACTTGCTCCAGTTTTTCAATGTCTTTTTAAGATATGGTGCCCAGAACTGGACACAGTATTCCAGAAGAGGCCTGACCAAGGAGGAGCAGAGGGAATAATTACTTCATGTGATTTAGACTCTATGCTTCTCTTAATACACCCTAGGACTGTTTGCCATTTTTGCTGCTATATCACACTGTTGACTCATGTACAGTCTGTGATCTATTAGTATACCCAAGTCTTTTTCACACGTGCTTTTACTTGTCCTTCCATTCTGTAGATGTAGTTTTCATTTTTCTTGCCGATGTAGAATCTTGTATTTCTCGCTGTTAAATAACATTCTGTTAGGCCTCTTTCACACTTCAGTCGTGCGACGTCAGTCAAAATCCGTCAAAATGTGAAAAAAACGGATCCGCCATTTTTTTTTGGATATTGTGTTATCCGATCATATTGGGCGTGCTCGAATAATCTATTTGAGTCCCTGTGGCTGCATGTCTCGCTGCTGTTTGATAGACAGCCACAACACATGCCGGGATTGACTAACAGCCACAAGACATGCAGCCATAGGGACTTGAAAATATTATTCAAGCACGCCCAAGAAACTCGGATAACACTCGAGCATGCACGGATAACACGATATCCGAGCACGCTAGCTCATCACTAGTTCTGACCCTCATTTCTTTGCCTGTCAGATTGACAAAAATAGCTGAGTGATGTACTTTGCTATCTTTGTGAGTTCTAAAGACATTCTGTAGACCCGCAGTGTCCATTTACCTTGGCAGCCTACTTAATCTGGGAACACCTAGCTGTGGATGTGTGATAAGTTATGATTGTGTGACAATGCTTTGAAGCTCCTTCCTCTAAATTATGGCAACTATAATTGGAATCAAATACTTCCTAGTCGAACAAAATGTATTAAAGATTAATGACAACACTCCAGCAGTAAAATAAAATAAAAAAATATGTTGGAGTGGTGTCACTAATTTAAATTCCAGGGCCCTAGTATTAAACTGAACAGCCACTATCTTCATCTGTTATCAGTGCTGCTTTGATTGTCATTGCAGGCTGTTACCTATCAAATCGCGCTAGTGTTTGCTGGGTGAACCGGAAATTACTACTCAATGTAAATCTTTGAGAGCCAGAATGAGCCTGTCTTACTGAGCGTTTGACTCTAGTGATAAACGAATGAATCTCGTGGCACAGCTGTGATGGTGCTCAAAAAGAGGTTCCCACACCAGAGTAAATGTAAATAAATTTTTGTCACCTTTTGCTTTGATTACTGCTTTGCACGCAGAAAAGGTGAACTGATGGACTCTACATGCCTGGTTCCCACCATGGAGCATGGAGCATGGAGGAGGTGGTGTGATGGTGTGGGGGTGCTTTGCTGGTGACACTGTTGGGGATTTATTCAAAATTGAAGGCATACTGAACCAGCATGGCTACCAAAGCATCTTGCAGTAGCATGCTATTCCATCCGGTTTGCGTTTAGTTGGACCATCATTTATTTTTCAACAGGGCAATGACCCCAAACACACCTCCAGGCTGTGTAAGGGCTATTTGACCAAGAACAAGAGTGTTTGGGTGCTATGCCAGATGACCTGGCCTCCACAGTCACCAGTCCTGAACCCAATCGAGATGGTTTGGGGTGAACTGGACCGCTCACCACTTCAATTTTGAATAATCCACAACAGTGTCACCAGCAAAGCACCCCACACCATCACACCACCTCCTCCATGCTTCACGGTGGGAACTAGGCATGTAGAGTCCATCCGTTCACCTTTTCTGCATACAAAGCAGTAATTAAAGCAAAAGGTGGCTACTTTGAAGAACCTAGAATATAAGACATATTTTCAGTTGTTTCACACTTTTTTGTAAAGTGTAATGTATAATTTCACATGTGTTAATTCATAGTTTTGATGCCTTCAGTGTAATTCTAATAGTCATGAAAATACAGAAAAATCTTTGAATGAGAAGGTGTGTCCAAACTTTTGGTCTGTACTGTATATATACTGCAACCTCCTGCTCTGTGGCCTCCCCTCTAACACTGTCGCACCCCTCCAATCTATTCTAAACTCTGCTGCCCGACTAATCCACCTGTCCCCTCGCTATTCCCCGGCCTCTCCCCTCTGTCAATCCCTTCACTGGCTCCCCATTACACAAAGACTCCAGTTCAAATCCTTAATCATGACATACAATACAAAGCCATCCACAACCTGAGTCCTCCTTACATCTGTGACCTTGTCTCCCGGTACTTACCTGCACGCAACCTCCGATACTCACAAGATCTCCTTTCCTCCCCTCTTATCTCCTCTTCCCACAATCGCATACAAGATTTCTCCCACGCTTCCCCCCTACTCTGGAACTCTCTACCACAACATATCAGACTCTCGCCTACCATGGAAACCTTCAAAAAGAACCTGAAGACCTACCTCTTCCGACAAGCCTACAACCTGCAATAACCACCGATCCACCAAACCGCTGCACGACCAGCTCTACCCTCGCCTACTGTATCCTCACCCATCCCTGGTAGATTGTGAGCCCTCGCAGGCAGGGTCCTCTCTCATCCTGTACCAGTCGTAACTTGTATTTTTTAAGATTAATGTACTTGTATTTATTATGTATACCCCTTCTCACATGTAAAGCGTCATGGAATAAATGGCACTATAATAATATATAATAATAATATAGATATATATGGTGTTCTTTTATAAACAAATTTACATTGGCAGAGTTAATGCATCACTTTGGACCTAAGAAAGGGCATTTTCATTAGATCACATAAATAACACTGTCTGAGGAGTAACTAAAAGCTCCAAGACCCCAACACAAGATTTGTTGATTAACCCCTTAGTGACAGCCGATTTGCAGCTTAATGACCGGGACAATTTTTACAATTCAGACCACTGTCATGTTATGAGGTTATAACTCTGGAACGCTTTAACGGATCCCGCTGATTCTAAGAATATTTTTTTGAAACATATTGTATTTCATGTTAGTGGTAATTTCTTTGATATGACTTGCGTTTATGAAAAAAAAGGAAATATGGCAAAAAGTTTTAATATTTCGCAATTTTCAAACTTTTAATTTTTATGCCCTTAAATCAGAGAGATATGTCACACAAAACACTAAATGACTTTTCCTACATGTCTACTTTACATCAGCACAATTTTGGAGACTTTTTTTGTAAGGAAGTTATAAGGCTTAAAAGTTGACCAGCGATTTCTCATTTTTACAACAAAATTTACAAAACCATTTTTTTATGGACCACACATAGACACTTTGAGGGGTGTACATGACAGAAAATACCCAAAAGTGACACCATTCTAAAACCTGCACCCCTCAAGGTGCTCAAAACCACATTCAAGAAGTTTATTAACACTTTACGTGCTTCACAGGAACTGAAGCAATGTGGAAGGAAAAAATTAACATTTAATTTTTTTTACAAACATTTTAATTCAGAACCATTTTTTTTATTTTCACAAGGGTTAAAAGATAAAATGAACCACAAAATTTGTTGTGCAATTTCTCCTGAATACGCTGATACCCCATATGTGGGGGTAAACCACTGTTTGGGCGCACAGCAGAGCTTGGAAGGGAAGGAGCGCCATTTGGCTTTTTCAATGCAGAGTTGGCTGGAATTGAGAACGGACGTCATGTCATGTTTGGAGAGCCCCTGATGTGCCTAAACAGTAGGAACCCCCCACAAATGACACCGTTTTGGAAACTAGACCCCTTAAGAAACTTATCTAGATGTCTGGTGAGCACTTTGAACCCCCAAGTGCTTCACAGAAGTTTATAACATAGCAGTGAAAATAAAAAATCATTTTTTCCACAAAAATATTTTTTCGCCCCAAATTGTTATTTTCACAAGGGTAACAGGAGAAGTTAGACCCCAAAACTTGTTGTTCAATTTGTCCAACTACGCTGATACCCCATATGTGGGGTTAAACCACTGTTTGGGCACACCGCAGAGCTCGAAAGGGAAGGAGCACCATTTGAATTTTTCAATGCAGAATTGGCTGGAATTGAGATCGGACACCATGTCGCGTTTGGAGAATCCCTGATGTGCCTAAACAGTGGAAACCTCCACAAATGACATCATTTTGGAAACTAGACCCCTTAAGGAACTTATCTAGATGTGTGGTGAGGACTTTGAACCCTCAAGTACTTCACAGAATTTTATAATGCCGTGAAAATAAAAAATAATTTTTTTTCCACAAAATTGATATTTTTGCCCACAATTTTTTATTTCACAGGGGTAACAGGAGAAATGGACACAAAAAGTTGTTGTCCAATTTGTCCTGAGTACGCTGATACACCATATGTGGGGGGAACTACGGTTTGGGCACACGTCTGGGCTCGGAAGGGAAGTAGTGACGTTTTGGAATGCAGACTTTGATAGAATGGTCTGCGGGCATCATGTTGCGTTTGCAGTGCCCCTGATGTGCCTAAACAGTAGAAACCCCCCACAAGTGACCGCATTTTGGAAACTAAACCCCCCAAGGAGCTTATATAGATGTTTGATGAGCACTATGAACCCCCAAGTCCTTCACAAAGTTTATATCGCAGAGCCGTGAAAATAAAAAATCATTTTCTTCCACAAAAATGATTTTTTTAGCTCCCAATTTTTTATTTTTCTAAGAGTAACAGGAGAAATTAGACCCCCAATGTTGTGGTGCAATTTGTCCCGAGTATGCTGATGCCCCATATGTGGGGGTAAACCACTGTTTGGGCGCATGGCAGAGCTCAGAAGCACCGTTTGACTTTTTGAATGCAAAATTGGCTGGAATCAATGGTGGCGCCATGCCGTGTTTGGAGACCCCTGATGTACCTAAACAGTGGAAACCCCCAATTCTAACCCCCAACACACCCCTAATCCCAACCCTAACCATAACCCTAATCACAACCCTAACACTAATCCCAACCCTAACCACAACCCACCCCTTAACCTAATCACAACCCTAACCATAACCCTAACCACAAACCTAACCCCAACAAACCCCTAACCCTAAATTTAGTCCAACTCACTTTAACCTAACTGTAACCCTAACTTTAGCCCAACTCACTTTAGCCTAACCCTAACTTTAGCCCAACTCACTTTAGCCTAACTCTAACCCTAACTTTAGCCCTACTCACTTTAGCCTAACTCACTTTAGCCTAACTCTAACCCTAATGGGAAAATGGAAATAAATACATTTTCTTTATTTTATTATTTTTCCCTAACTAAGGGGGTGATAAAGGGGGGTTCATTTACTATTTTGTTTTATTTTGATCACTGTGATAGGGTCTAACACAGTGACCAAAATGAACCAATAGGAAAAATCTCCCTATTGTTGCTGGCCAACAGATCTCGGCGGGCCCACTGCGTATGCGCCTGTCATTTTCTTACCGGAAAAAGACACTGGAGGCCGTTGGGGGAAGGAGAAGGACCCAGGGACACCAGGAGGTACCAAGGGGAGATCGGGGACCCTATTTCTCTTCTGATGTGCGATCACATCAGAGGAGAGAGAAATTAAATGGCCCATCAACCTTTTTTTTTTGCGTTCGCCGTTATACGGTTAATAACGGCAATCACAACACCAGAGTTGGTAAAACCGACCTGAATCATGTTCTCTGGGGTCTCGGCTACCCCTGGCAGCCGAGACCCCAGAGAAATTCCGACTCTGGGGGGCGCTATTCACTTTTTCCACAGAGCTGTGAATTCACGGCTCTGTGATTTAAGTACCCTTAAATACCGCTGTTAAAAGGGGTCATTAAGGGGTTAATTTGCTATAAATGATGTTGAATACAACAAGATGAACATCTGAAGTGGCTGCATAACTGGTGTGACATGGGATACATAGACAGGCCATGACTAAGGCTTATCGCTGAAATGCATAGGTTTCTCATGTGCATCATCTGTACAGTTACCCACATTGGTTACTTACCATCTTAAATGGTTTAAATGAAAAGTTGTTTTTATTCCTCCATTGGGACCATTTTTTCATCACTGGAGAGCTTTCCTCTATTTTTTCCTTCATCGATTGTGTCTGAGACTGGGACTGCTCTGCGCGGATGATACTCATGAACAAGGTGCAAGGCATTTCGGTGAGCTGACTTTCCTTATTTCTCCTTTCTGTTTTTTAGTGCATAGACAGGCCAGGTCCGCCAGTGTAAGGGTAATTTACTCTGCAGTACATAGGAGATCAGAAAACAACATAGTAAACTCAGCTATTTTGATAGATTTTAGTATCTGCAACCAACATTTTGGTTCCAAAAATATGTATCCTAGAAGTGAATTTCATGTTGTACAAACTGTGAAGATCAGAAAAATGAGGCCCATGCTATTGAAAACAAGAAGGATTTTATGCATCTACTGTTGATCAAGCCTTAACGCAAACATGCCAGCAGGATTTTGCTTAGTAAACTACAGGCATTGTCAGGTTAGAGTTATTTAATACTGATTATAATGATACCTGGGGTGAAGAAATCCGTCTTGAGATTCTTGTATAATCAGTGTTAGTTAGAAGTTCTCAGTTAATGAGTTGCCCGTGATCCAATAGTGAAATATTGGGGTTCGGGATATTCAGTCCAAATAATTTCTAATATTCGGGTATTCATAACAAATGCAATGCAAGTCAATGGAAAGCCGAATATTTTTCTGCTGGACCCAACAAACAGGTCTGGGGGTCTGAGAATAAAGCTGTAATGGATGGGAAAGTGCTAAAACTGAATAGGAACAGCATGGAGAAGATGCCTGCATGCACTTCTGACTCGCATATGGTTTCTGGAAATAATGTTGTCAGATTATTGCGCTGGTTTTGCGGATTTATAAGAAGACCTACCAAACCAAACCTAAATTGTTTTTTTTACAGGGAAAAATGTTAAGAAACATTTTTTAATTCATAATTAAAAAAAAAATAACACAAAATAAAAAAATATATATACCTCCCCTTTAGCATATGTTCACTTAGAGCGTTTTGGCTTTAGTTTTTCCTTTTACATTTGTGAGAGCTCTCACTTATATACATTTGGGAGGTCCCTCCATCATTCAAAATTATTAGCTAGATAGTGGAATACATATTCCCCATCCCTTTACAATGCCAGCTAAACCATGCCCATTTGAACTTTGGGCTTCGCCCGCCTCCACCACCACATCCGCCGCCATGTTATTATGCAGCCCTCGCTTGACATTTTCAGAGAGCAGGCAGGTGCCGTGAAACCTTAGTTTGGGAAGGGCCCTCAGGTGTCTCTGTATCATACATTTGGGAGAGCTCCTCCTCACATGCCAAATAGTTATCTTGATAGTGGAATACATATTCCCCAGCACTTTACAATGCCAGCTAAAACATGCCCATTGGAATATTGCACTTTGCCCACCATCACCACGTCCACTGCCATGTCATAATGCAGCCCTCACTTCACATTTTCAGAGGGCCACCATGTGCTGTGAAACCTGCATTTTGTTAGGTCCACAGTTCATTTTGGACACCGGATCCCAATGGAACCACTGTCATAATGTGTGAAACTGCTGTAAGGTAAATATAATACAGGAGTTGGAGGAGCTGTATGATCAATGTCAGGAAATTGGATTCTAACAGATGGCAAAAGCGTCAGAATTAAATTCTGAATACGGTGTATGCAAGCGAGGGCCTGTATTCTGGTCAGTCTGTCGGGCCTGAAACCCATGTCAGGAACATGTACAAGTCTCATTTTACTTTGAAGCAGCCTCCTCAAGGGTGAGAGACAGGAGTGCCATTGACCAATCTGCACAAGCCTACACACTTCTTCTGGAAACTACCCAACCTGGCAGAATGTCTTCTTCGCATGGTTTTGAGCAACAGCGAAGTAATTACAGGATATGTTCCAGAGTGTGATGAGGTGTGTGGAGTGTATTACTCAAGTGACAGGCAGTGCTACAGAGCTCAGGTAAAGGCCTTAGCGTGGCAATGACCATGTTCCAATATGTGTAAGGCTGCAGCCTGAATAAGTCTGGGGAGCATATTAACCCAGTCTCTTAGAACTGCTTAAAATGTACAGAAACTGGCCAATACCCCAAAACAAAGTTTTTGTTTTTACCAAAATTTAGAAAATTTAAGGGAAGAGAGGTTTAATAAAGATGAAAGATACAGAAGTGGTCTTTGGCCAGTGTCGGACAATGTTACGTACTAACGAATATGAATGCACTATCTGAGTAACAATTTGGGAAGAGACATATATGCTGACAAGGGAAAACTGAACACTGCGCTGAGACCAAAAAGTGGACGTGGGTGCTGACTGTTCTTACTGTATGTGCAACTGCAGATTGTGGGCAAGAGGCATCAGCGCCTCCTTCCTGGACAGCAGAGTGGGAAGGCCATAACACAGATTTTGTACCCAGGCGTTCCGCCCACCTATTGGCGTGCTGCGTATGTAAGCAGTATATGGTGTATGCTAACAGAAATATTATGTGGTTTACCCTTTTTAAAGGGATGTGTGGATACGATTTTCGAACTAGCAGCATATATATAGAGCATATTTCATTACTCATATTATTATTCTGTTTAAAGCTGAAACCTGAAGAAGTGTGTGGAGCATATTAATGCATTGATGGGCACTGTTACAGAGCTTGGGTAAAGGACCTCATAGGCCACAGCATGCCAATTGTGCTGTTCCACAATGTCCAAGTGCAGACCCAAAAATCAGCATATGGAGTACAATTGTCACCATTGCAAATTGTACATAGGTTAGCAAATTTAAAAACATTAACCATGGGAGGTATACATATATGACCATTAAGTACTTGTTGCAGAAGCAGGAGGAGTAGAACGAGATTTCCAGATCAAAATGTTTAGATGGTAAAGGATGTATGTTAAGACAACTTACAAAAAAGAACATTTGGGGTGAATATAGGTTGGGTTGCTGTCATTCAGAGGGTTTACAAAGTCGGAGGAAATCCAGCACTTGTTCAATTTTAGAAGAGTCAGTCTGTCTGCATATTCCATTGACAGGCGTGTGCGCCTATTCGTTATGATTGCACCGGATCAACTAAAAACCCACTCAGACAGCACACTTGTGGCAGGGCATGGCAGCACCTCCAGGACATACAAGGAGAGGTCGGGCCAGGTGTGCAGGTTGGACAACGAATATTGCTGGTATGGTCACTTATCTTGATCAACTCCTTCCTTGTCATAGTTACACCCAGAGATAGCCCTTGCTGATGTGACGGTTTCATGAAAATGGCCCAGTTGGTGGACATTTTCCCCCCTGTCTGTTGCACCTGGTGTGTGTGTCCCCCCACTGTAATCCTTGTGGGTGAAAAGAGCTGGTACCTCAGCCAGAAGTGTTGTCTAAGGGTAATCTTGTCAACAGCTTTTCAATAACGGCCCTCTGGTGTGCATGAGGTGAAAATAGCACGTCTGACTCTGACATGAGAGAAGGAAATTTCTCCTTGCACCATGGGTCAAGAAAGGTGCACAGCCAGTATTTCATGGTGGACAAAATGTCTTTCATGTGAGGGTCTTGGGAAAGGCATCTGGACATGAACTCTGCCATGTGGGGCGGACTATAAAGTGTCAAACGTTCCGTGTCCTCACCAAGAAGAACACTAACCATCTTCTCCTCCTCACGACATCTCGCCTCCTCCTCCTCTTCAGGCCATCCATGCTGGACAGACATGAAGCTGGGATTGTGAGTCCCCTCTGTAGTGCAGACAAAAAACTCCTGTTGTTCTTCATCCTCCTTCTCCTCCTGTTCATCGTCATTACCCAATGTGGCCTGAGAATTGTCTGAGGCTGGGCTGTGTGGTATCAGCCACTGTAAAATCTTGCTCCATAGGCACCTGCTCAGCATTTAATCCTTCCTCTTTGAGATTCTGCAGCGAGCGTTTTAATAGATAGAGCAGCGTGATGGTTACACTGATAATAGCGTCATCAGCGCTCACCATATTGAGCCAGTACTGAAAGTTTTGAAGAACCTCACAAATGTTAGCGATCCACACCCACTCGGCAGTTGTTATGTGTGGGGGCTGAGTGTTACTCTGACGGGCATTGAGAAGCTGGAATTAAGACACTGCCCTCTGCTACTCACTAACCCTTGCCAATATATGAAAGGTCGAATTCCAGCATGTGGGCAGGTCACAAATCAGTCGGTGACAAGGGAAATTAAAGCGCTGCCAAACCGGCGAAGGCCGGAGATGACTTTCAGAAATGGGCACTGACATGTCGTACCTTGGCAAGTAGGTCCATCAAGTCAGGATATATTTTAAAAACCACTGTATAACCGAGTTCAGCACGTGGGCTATGCATGGAACGTGTACAAGTTTGCCGAGCTTTAAAGCCACCACCAAGTTACGCCCATTATCGCACACAAGCAAACCTGGTTGGGGAGTTTCAGCGGGGAGAGCATTCTCAGTTGTCTTTATCCCTTTCAAAAGCTCTGCTGCGTTGTGTGCTTTATCACTTAAACAGATGAGCTTCAGCAAAGCATGCTGCTGCTTCGCCGAGGCAGTGCTGCAGAGCCCCAGCTGGGGATTGATAGGGAGGCTAGTTCAGCTGAGGAGAGACAGGAACTGGCATATGAGGAGACTGAGACCCTGATGAAAGTTGGACCCTCTATTCTGAGCATAAAATGTATGAAGTCTCAACCTCTGACTCTGTCCCAGACTCCACCAGGTTCATCCAGTGTGCCAACAGGGAAATGTAATGTCCCTGTCCATAAGAACTTGTCCATGTGTCTGTGGTTAGGTGGTCCTTCCTTGTGACTGCATTGGCCAGAGCACGGCTGATATTGTGTAACACGTGCTTCTGTAAGGTGGGGATGGCACACCGGGAAAAATAGTGGCGGCTTGGAAGTGAGTACCATGTGGCTGCCACTGCCAGACTCAGTTCCCACAAGTCAAAACAGCAACATTTCCAGGGCTAGCAATCATGCAATGTGGGCGTTTAGCATTTGGGCCTCTTTAATGGTGCACGGTGAGAGGCCAGAATAATTACAAGAGAATGTAGACACCTCCCCAGAGTGCCCAGATTTGGAGGGGAGGAAGGAGGACCAGGTTGAGGATTGTGAGGCCCAGCCTCTTGCTTACTGAGACTTGACCGTGAGGAAGAATTGGTGGTGCTGCTTGTCAACACACTGGAGCCTTTGTCTGCCATCCAACCAACAACCTTCTCGCACTTTTCTGGGTTCAACAGTGGTGTAGCGTGCAGACCTAATTTTGACAGGAAGCTAGAATGAGATAAAGTCACATTCTGATCTGTCACGCAGCCACGACCCTTAACGTCACCCTTTCCCATATTGAATGCGTTAAGGAAAAAAAAACTCTGGCTATACTTGTCATAAGTACCCTCACAGAGGTGTTATGTACAAATTCCCTGTATCTAGCAATGTGTGGGTAATTTTTTTTTAGCTATCGGCTTTACTACACACGCCAAAAGCAGTCACAGCTAAATTACTCGTAAATAGTGATGTTTGCATATGTCAGCAGTCGTTACACAAGACACACAACTGCTAGATAAATATATGCTATTTCAGCAATAGGCAAGGAATATCATTTAGCTCTTAAAAGAGCTGTTTAGTATATGCTGGCACTGGATATAAAACCTTGCCTCTCTCTCCCTACTCCAGAATCTGTTCCTACACTATACACAATGCCACCTAGCAGAGATCTGCAGCATGTACCTGCAATGCTAACACCCTGCCTGCCTTTCCTGCTCCCTGGTATAAAATCTGTCCCTACGCTATCTAAACTTAATCTTCACTCTAGCTCTTAAAAGGGCTTTTTGGACTCAGAAACTCTCCCTATATGCTGCTTTAAGTATTCCTACGCTGACACTAAGCTCTCAGTACGCTGTTTCCACATGCAATGTGCGCAAGATGGCACCAGTAGTCCTTAAATATCCCCTATGATCCTGTAAGGCCAGCCAGTCACAGTAATGCCATCGCAAAGATGGCTACTGCATTACTGTGATTGGCAAGCATGCCCAGCATGTTAATTGGCTGCAAATAAAGCATCAAACATGCTGGGTTGTTCACTCGAATATACCAAAGCAAATAGCTAATTACTCGCCAAATAACGAATAGCCTGAATAGCGTGCTATTCGTGTGAGTAATGAATAGTTCTGAATTTATTCGTTCATCACTATTTACTAACCCTTCAGTTCAGGGCCGGCTCCAGGTTTTTATGGGCCCCGGGCGAAAGAGCCTCAGTGGGCCCCCTTAACACAGACCACGATTCATGATGCACAGATACTGCAGAGAAATATAGGTATAGCACAACGCCAAACACTTCACTTCTTCCATTACATGAGTGATATCTATTGTAAATTGTACAATAGCTCAAAAACCGCCAAATCCAAGTACAGACTGGACAGTACAGTCCTCCATACAATATTATGGGCACCACAGTCTCCCCCTCATCACCCATATAATACCCCATGCAGGATGTCACCCCCCATATAATGCTCCATACAGGATACTGAACCTAAAATAATGCTCCATACAGGATACTGGTCCCAATATAATGCTCCATACAGGATACTGGTCCCCATATAATGCTCCATACAGGATACTGGTCCCCATATAATGCTCCATACAGAATATGGAGCTCTCCTCTGCACTGTGCTGCGTTCTGCACTGTTACGGCTCAGGAAAGGGCGCTGTGGAAAGACTCCCCCTGCCCATTATCATCATCTTCTCCCCATCATCATCAATGCCTCCCCATTATCAGCAATGCCTGCCCATCATCATCTTCTCCCCATCATCAATGCCTCCCCATTATCATCAGTGCCTGCCCATTATCATCATCTTCTCCCCATCATCAATGCCTCCCCATTATCATCAATGCCTGCCCATTATCATCATCTTCTCCCCATCATCATCATCATCAATGCCTGCCCATTATCATCATCTTCTCCCCATCATCATCATCATTATCGCCTCCCCATTATCAGCAATGCCTGCCCATCATCATCTTCTCCCCATTATCATCAATGCCTGCCCATTATCATCATCTTCTCCCCATCATCATCATCATCAATGCCTCCCCATTATCAGCAATGCCTGCCCATCATCACACACAGACAGCACACAAGCACTCTCTCACATACATACACACACACACACACACACATACACACACAAAGCACCGCACTACATACACACACGTCTTACCTGTCTGGCGTCCCCGCGCTCTTTGCCACAGCCGGCCGCTGAATGATGACGTCATTCAGCGACGCTGCTGTGAGAGGAAGCGCCGGCGCCCCCTGGAGCCCGGAGCTGCAGCAGCGGAGGCACGGGAGAGGTAAGTATTGTGCCCGCTCCTGCCGGGGCCCTGAGCAAGCGGGGGGGGCCCAGTGGCGGCGCTGACACCGCTCTCCTCCGCTAACGGGCGCGGGGGTGCCAGACTGCGAGTGGGCCCCCCCCCGCCTGCTCAGGGCCCCGGCACTTGCCCGGGTGTGCCGGGTGCTGACGCCGACCCTGCTTCAGTTGCTTCACAGGAATTAAAGCTATGTGGAATGGAAAAATGAGTTTTCCCACAAAAATGTTGCTTTAGCCCCAAATTTTTAATTTTCACAAGGGACACAGGAGAAATTGGACACTAATATGCAGTTTCTCATGAGTACGCCGATACCGCATATGTGGGGAAAACTACTGTTTGGGCAAACGGCAGGGCTCAGATGGGAAGGAGTCATTTTGAGTTTGCAGAGCCCCTAATGTGCCTAAACAGTGGAAATACCTCCACAAGTGACCCTATTTAAGAAACTACACCCCTCAAGTAATTTATCTAGAGGTGTAGTGATCACCTGGAACCCACAGGTACTTCACAGAATTTTATATTGTTGAGCCGCGAAAATATAAAAATGATATTTTTCTCACAAAAATGTTGCTTTAGACCTCTTTCACAATTCAGTCATCTGGCGTCAGTCCCAGTCCGCCAGACGACTGAAAAGAACGGATCAATTGCATTTCTGTGAAAACGGATGCAGCTGATCCGTTTTTAGATGGATCCGTCAATAATAGGAAAATGAAGATTTGAAGATGGGATGGAGAGAGAGAGAGAGACCGTTGGTGGATTTTGACTGACGTTGAACGACTGAAGTGTGAAAGAGGCCTTAGATGCATTTTCACAAGGTTAAACAGGAGAAAATGAATGGTACAATTTATTGCGCAATTTTGTGTTCAAAAACTACTTTTGTGGCACAGTACAAAGCTCAGAAGGAAGGGAGCATCATATTATTGTGCAGATTTTGCTATTATGGTTTGCGGGTTCAATGTCACCAGCGCCCCTGAGATGACAAAAATTGACCCCATTTTGCACACTACACTCCTTAATTTATTCATCTAAGGGTGCAGTGAACATATTGACAACACAAGTGTGACACAGAACCTTATACCAGCCTGTGCTTCTGGAGACTCGCACCCCATAAATTAAGTGGGCTTTCATCGCTATAGTACTAACATGTGGACGCTAAATGTGATTTAGGCACAATGTGTCACTCAGGGAGAGGGGCATTTGGATTTGAGAGCAGAGAATTAGATGAATTTCATTTTGGGGGGTGAGGAGCCATTTCGCTTTTCCAGAGCCTTTGTGTTACCATTAACTTGGAAGCTCCCTGTATTTCCATTAACAGATAATGGATCTGAGTGGTGATTTGCTTGTTTTGTGGATTGAGTTTAAGCTTTTATTGGAAACATTTTACATCACATTTATCTGGCGCTCAGCATTTACATCAAGGTTTCCATCTACATCTCTGAATGACGTTTCAGATGAAAACCCAGAGGGATCCATTCACTATAATGAGACAGCAGAGTTACTTTGGACTCCATCTGGCCTCTGTTCAGTGTTGTCTTTCATTTCAGAGGTGCACAAAACTGTGGCAGGCCGCGCTTTTATGCACGCCTAAAAAGACAGACACCGCCGCATCATAGGTCAGATATCGTCCACAGTGCCTCCATCTGCCTGATTATAGGGAATCTTCCTTCGTAGGTTCCATCTGAATCATGAAGTTCAGAGATATACATGGAACCCCGGTATAAGCGCTCAGCGTAGAGTGCAGGATAGATGTGAGCCGAGCCTTACTACAGTCTTTGGGATGTAGAATGAACAAATCAACAGCAGGTAAAGAATTGGTTTTATTTGTTTTTTTACACAGTTTTTTTGTATAATATAAGTTACTAAACAGCTTTATACTTCAGGTCGGTGCTATTACAGCAATACCTCATTTATGTAATTGTTATATTTTTTTGGCACTTTTACCCAAAAGAAACAATTTTATAAAAAAAAAAAAAAATTGTTTTTGCATCCCTATAGTCTGAGAGCTATAGTTTTTTTATTTTTGCGCTGACGGAGCTGTATGTCAGCTTGTTTTTTGCAGGACAAGATGACTTTTTTAGCAACACCATTTTTATTTACATTTCAAATTTTGATCGCGTGTTATTCAGCGGTATGCTGAAAAAACATTGTTTTTTACTTCAATTTTTTTTTCCTTTGTGTTCATTGAATGGGTGAGCTGGTATGACAGTTTTATAGAATGGGTTACTCTGGATGCAGCGATACCAAATATGTGTACTTTTTTTTATGTTTTTCCACTTTTACGCAATAAAAGCAATTTTATAAAAAAAAAAAATTGTTTTTGCATCACTATATTCCAAGACCTATAGCTTTTTTTATTTCTCTGCTGATGAGCTGTATGGCGGCTTGTTTTTTCAGGACTAGATGATGTTTTCAGCTATAACATTTCTATTTACCGTATTTTTGGGATTATAAGACGCTCCAGATTATAAGACACACCCCAAATTTTGAGGAAAAAAATAGGAAATTTTTTTTTTATTAAAATGGTGGTGCTTCTTATAAGAGGCAATTTGCATATTAAATTTCCCAGAGGAACATTGCACCACGAATAAGCCTCCTTAGCTTGACACGCCAGAGCTGGTTTGTCACTCTCCACAAGGAGAAACCTTACCCCTTAAAGTGACCCTAGTCCAGAGCCTCTCATCTAGCCAAATCAGATCTCTCCTACTTTGCACTGACGAGGACCAATAGTCCGAAACACCGTGTCTGCAAATGGAGATACTGATTTGGCTTTTATCCTAAGGCCGGCGTCACACTGGCGACAGAATCGGACGACTGCAATGCGATGAAAAATCGCATTGCAGTCTGCCCTATGTTAATCTATGGAGCAGCTCCCAGTATCAGATTTTTTGTGGTCCGTTTTAAACGTCCGTGTGCAATCGCAGCATGCTGCGATTGTCACCGATTGTGGGTCGACTATCGCCAATGCAAGTCTATGGGAGCGATGAAAAATCTGATTACAAACGGACCGCATGTGTGACTTGCGATGAAATCGCATCGGTGTCCTTTAGAAAAGCCGGCAATTCATCCCCGGCTATACTGTAAAATCACACTGACAGCTTTAATAAAGAATAGAAAGAATAGATATACACACATAGAATACATATATATAGATATACATGTAATTGTGACATATTTATATACATATATTTATATTTCCTAGACTTCTACATACTAGTGTTGAGCGATACTGCTCGATATCTAAAAATATCGTATCGAAATGGTATCGCCGATATCACTAAATATCGTCGATATCCGATTACGATACCGGAAGTCCAATGTAAGTCTATGGGAACAAAATATCGCAACTAAAAAAAACCTTTATTTCCTTGTAAACACTAAATATACACACATAGAATACATATATATATATATATATATAATATATACATGTCATTGTGACATATATATATACATATATGTATAGTTTATACACTTCTACATAGTAAAATATCCTCTGATTCAATTGCCGGGTAAAGCCGGCTTCTGTGAAAAGACAGAAGCACCCGACATGAAATGACACTTGGTGTACATAGGGTTAACCATGTCTTTTCATGTCGTTTGCAATCTGATTTGCACAAACAATTACATCAGTCTATGTGTGCAAAATTTCACACCTGTAGGGTTAATTAAAGGTGTAAATTCGTTGTAAAAAAAAACGGACTTTTTTGCTACGAATTTACACCTTTAATTAACCCCTACAGGTGTGAAATTTTGCACACTTACACTCATGTAATTGTTTGTGCAAATCAGATATCAAACTACATGAAAAGACATGGTTAACTCTATGTAAACCAAGTGTCATTTCATGTCGGGTTCTGCATTTTCACAAAAGCCGGCAATTGAATTAGCGGCTATTATACTATGTAGAAGTGTATGAACTATAAATATATATATATATATATATGTGTCACAAATTTAATGACATGTATATATATATATGAGGTGTAAAATTGCTGAAAAAAAATGCGTGGGCTCCCGCCCTATTTTCGCAACCAGACAGACAAAGCCAGTGAGTGGGGGCAGATAATAATAGCCCAGAGAGGGACCATTATTTTTGGCCCCCCCCCGGCTACTAACATCTGCCCCCAGACACCCCAGAAAGGGCAAATCTATAATTAGATTCGCCCTTTCTGGCACTTTGCCCGTCTATTCCCATTGCCCTGTAGCGGTGGCGAATGGGTTAATAAGGGGTTAAAATGACCTTGCAATTGAAAGGTCACTTTAAGCCAGGTTAATAATTGAGAGCTGTCAATTAGACAACTATCAATTATTAATCCTATTGTATGAAAGAAAAATCAAACACACACACTTTAATAAAAAAGAAGTTTAATGAAATAACACAGTTTTTGACCATATTTTATTTTCCTGCTAAAACCATTTCCTGTAATAAAAATAAAATAATAAAGCAAAATTATTCTTACCAATCCGATGTACAGTCAGGTCCCACGGTGTAATCCTTCAGAAAGGGTTAATGTTTACTGCAGGGACCGCAGCTAATGCTGCAGCCTCATAGTAAACCCCCAAATGAATGAGTTCCTCTCCTGGCTGACAGGAGAGGAAGTGGAAAGCTTAATTGATTGCTTTCCACTTTCACTTCAGGTCAGCCAGGGACACAATCAGTGATGTCAGAGGGAACTGGTTAACAAAAATAGGGGATCCCCTCGAAAAAAATTGGCGTGGGGTCCCCCCTATTTTTGTTAACCAGCCAGATGAAGCAGACCGCTGAGGCCTGGATTTTCAGGCTGTTAAGGAGCCAAGATCCATGGACCTTGCCAGCCTGATAATACCAGGCCACAGCAGTCTGCATATCTTGGCTGATTAACAAAAATAGGGGATCCCCTCGAAAAAAATTGGCGTGGGGTCCCCCCTATTTTTGTTAACCAGCCAGATGAAGCAGACCGCTGAGGCCTGGTTTTTCAGGCTGGTAAGGATCCAATATCCATGGACCTTGCAAGCCTGATAATACCAGGCCACAGCAGTCTGCTTAGCTTGGCTGGTTAACAAAAATAGGGGATCCCCTCGAAAAAAAAACGGCATAGGGGTCCCCCTATTTTTGTTAACCAGCCAAGTAAAATGCAGACTGCTGCGGCCTGGTATTAAAAGACTGTCAAGGCCCATGGATTTTGGCCCTCAACAGCCTGATAATACCAGGCTACAGCAGCCCCACATTTGGCGCATCAAAAGATGTGCCAATTGTGGCACTTTACCCGGCTCTTCCCACTTGCCCTGTAGCGGTGGCAAGCGGGGTAATAAGGGGTTAATGTCACCGTTGATTGCACGGTGACAATAAGCCCGGTTAATAATGGAGAGGCGTCAATAAGACACCGATCCATTATTAATCCCAAAGTTATTAAATGCATAAAAAAAAGACAAAGCAAGAAAAAAGTATTTTAATGAAATAAAAGAGACAACACAGTTTTCATTTCTTTTATTGTACTCTCATTCCTGCGACGCCATCGATCTCCTGTAAAAAAAGAAAAAAAACAAACCAACAGTATACCACCTGTCCGACGCAGTCCATAGTAACGACTGTCCCACGGCGATCCAGCTCTGCTACATCGGAATGACAGGCAGAGCCTGTCATCCCGGCGCAGCACAGCTGATTACCTGCTTCCCCGGCGGTGACGTCATCGGACTGACTGCTTTACGGCCGGGATTACCCAGCAGTCACTGCAGTTATCGCGAGAAACTGCATCTGACCGCCGGGGAGAAGAGGATGGCGGCCATGAAGCAGTCCAGGCCGTGACCGCCGGAGATCTTCTGCCAGGTAAGTGCCGCTGACTCCTGACAGACCCGACCGACGGACACTGACAGTGACAGACCCGACCGACGGACACAGACAGTGACAGTGACAAATCCGATTCCGGTATTCGATAAGACGAAAATATCGAAACGAATTATCGAAAGGCCGATAGAGCTAATATCGGCCGATATCCGATATTTGCAGTATCGTATCGCTCAACACTACTACATACTGTAATAGCCGCAAATTCAATTGCCGGCTTTTGTGAAATCACAGAAGCCGACATGAAATGATACATTGTTTCCACACAGTTAACCATGTCATTTCCTGTATTTTGATATTTGTTTAGAACTTACAATTACATGAGTGTATTTGTGCTAAATTTCAGACATGTAGGGGTTAATTAAAGGTGTAAATTCGTTGACAAAAAAATGCGTGGGCTCCCGCTGTATTTTCTCCACCAGACAGACAAAGCAAGCGAGTGGGGGCAGATAATAATAGCCTAGGGAGGGTACATTTTTTTGGTGCGCCCCCTGGCTACTAACATCTGCCCCCAGACACCCCAGAAAGGGCAAATCTATAATTAGATTCGCCCTTTCTGGCACTTTGCCCGTCTATTCCCATTGCCCTGTAGCGGTGGCGAATGGGTTAATAATCTCACCTTAATGTCACCTTAGTATTGAAAGGTGACCTTAAGGCAGGTTAATAATTGAGAGCTGTCAATTAGACAACTATCAATTATTAATCCTATTGAAGTAAATTAAAAAAACACAGACACATTAATAAAAATTAATTTTAATGAAATAAAAACACATTTTTTTGACCATCTTTTATTTTACACTTAATCCGTGCGAAGCCATTGATCTCCTAAAATAAAGAAAAAAAAATAAAACAACATTATTCTTACCTATTCCGCCGATCTGTCACGTCCCACGCTGTAATCCTTCACAAAGGGTTAACTAGCTTTGAGCCAAGCAGTGCAAGTAATCCTGCATGCTCAGCTCAAAGCTCCTGAATGAATAAGTTCCTCTGACAGGAGAGGATGTGTTTAATGAATGAAGCTTAATTGATTGTGTCTACTTTCCCTTTAGGTCAGGTCACTAAAGTTAAATTGCCAATAAATCAATTAAGCTCCATTCATGAATCACTTCCTCTACTTTCTGTGGTAGAGGAACTTATTCATTCAGGGGGTTACAGCTAGGAGACAGAATTATCTCTCTGCTAACTGTAACCTCTTAACCCTTTCTGATGGATTACAGCGTGGGACCTGACTGTACATCGGATTGGTAAGTATGATTTTGCTTTTTTATTTTATTTTTATTACAGGAAATGGTTTTAGCAGGAAAATAAAATATTGTCAAAAACTGTGTGATTATTTCATTAAACTTCTTTTTTATTAAACTGTGTGTGTTGATTTTTCTATCATAAAATAGGATTAATAATTGATAGTTGTCTAATTGACAGCTCTCAATTATTAACCTGCCTTAATGTCACCTTTCAATACTAAGGTGACAGTAAGGTGAGATTATTAACCCATTCGCCACCGCTACAGGGCAATGGGAATAGACGGGCAAAGTGCCAGAAAGGGCGAATCTAATTATAGGTTTGCCCTTTCTGGGGTGTCTGGGGGCAGATGTTAGTAGCCAGGGGGGGCACACAAAAATGTACCCTCCCTATGCTGTTATTATCTGCCCCCACTCGCTTGCTTTGTCTGTCTGGTGGAGAAAATACAGCGGGAGCCCACGCATTTTCAACGAATTTACACCTTTAATTAACCCCTACATGTCTGAAATTTTGTACAAATACACTCATGTAATTGTAAGTTCAAACCATATATCAAAATACAGGAAATGACATGGTTAACTGTGTGGAAACAATGTATCATTTCATGTCGGCTTCTGTGATTTCACAAAAGCCGGCAATTGAATTAGCGGCTATAACAGTATGTAGAAGTCTAGGAACTATAAATATATGTATATATATGTCACAATGACATGTATATATATATATATATATATATATATATATATGTGTGTTCTATGTGTATATATCTATTCTTTTTTTTGTGATTGAAATACTATTCTTTTGGATCAATTATATGTCAGTTTTGCAAGCCTGCGAGAAAATCTCGCAAGTCGGATGAAAATCGGATGTTACAAGGTACACACACATGTGACTAAATCGCATCTTTGAAGGAAAATCGGATGCCAGAAGGATGTGTGATGTTTGCATTTTGATCTGACAATCGACCGTCTAAAACAGACCGATTTTTTGTCGTTGTGTGTGACGCCGGCCTAAGTCATATTACAAGACTCGTTAAAGGGTTAATTGTGACTTGTAGGATCGCTACTTCCAACAGGTGGCGCTTTAGAGTACAAGTCCTCTTTTTCTCTTAAGAGGCAATTTGCATCTTATTATCCATGCGTCTTATTGCTTATCAGGGGTGGTGGCTGCGGTGAATCGGGTTCCCAGGGTCGCTATTGGAGGAGGCAAGAGGAGCATTACTGCAGGCTGGGATGACGGAGTGTTCCAATGTGCAGTATGCTGCTGTACTGTGTCTTTTGGCGGTGCTGCATTGTGTCCTGGTGGCAATGGTGTGCTGTGTCCCAATGGCGGTGCAGCGCTGTGTCCCGGTGGCAGTGCTGCAGGGGGCTCTGCTGACATTTTGTGAAAGGCTAGAGCCCCCGGCAGTTCCATGGTTTCCTCCTGTGCGGTGTACTCTGGGAAAACGGCCGCTGGGGGGCAGCACATGCGCAGATGGAGATCTCGCCACCGGCAGCACCGCCACCGGAACAAAGCGCAGCAGCGGCACTGGACCTCCTCAGCAGCGCTCCGATAAGGTATATCCGCATTATAAGACGCTCCCCAATTTCCCCTCAAATTTTGGGGAAAAAAGCAAATTTTGGGGGAAAAAAGTGCGTCTTATAATCCAAAAAATACGGTACATTCAACATTTTGATTGCGTTATTTTTCACTTTTTTTTCATTCTTCAGCAGTATGATGAAAAAACATTGTTTTTTTTTAGAAGTTTTGTTTTCTTTTACAGTGTCCACTGAAGGGGTTAACTAGTGCGACAGATGTATAAATCAGGTCGTTCCAGATGAGGAGATGCCATATATGTGCACTTTGTTTTGTTTATTTTTGTTTTTACATTAAATATATGTATGCTTTTGTTCTTTATTTTGTGATGTTTTTAAATATATTTTTACAATTTTTAAAAGCTTTATTTTTCCTTTTTTTTTTCTTATTCCGCCATAGGACATCAACTTTCACGGTCCTGATTGCTGATATAGTGCTCTGTAATACTTTTGCATCGCAGGGCATTAGATCAGGAAACCGCACACAGAGAGGAGGTGTGTTAGCTCCTGCTCTAAGCAGGAACTTACAGGCCACCGTTCCGAGACCATAAACAAAACGCAATCACATTTTGTGGATCAGAGCAGAGAGGGACTCTGTTATGCAGATTAATGTGGCTGTCACTATTGACAGCAGCACCGCTAGCACCGATCATGGGGATTTCTGCATGGTGTCGGCTATAATGTAAGCTGCTGCCTGCTGAGAATCACGATGGCTCTGAGATATGGCAATTTGCTGAAACGTACCTCCCATGGTGCCGTACATGAACAGCGGATGTTGTGCTGGGGGAAGAAGAGAGAGCAGCGGAGATAGCAGCGCGGTATGTGATCGAATGTCATAGACTGCGAGAAAGAGAACTATGATATGCCATGGACTTCTATAGCCCCCACCCCGGATCTGCCCCCATCACCCCCCTATTCCATGGACTTTTATAGCCCCCACCCTGGACCTGCGCCCCATCACCCCTCCCTATGCCATGGACTTCCATAGCCCCCACCCTGGATCTGCCCCTACTCAACATCCCTATCCCTATCCCCCTTTGGTACACTTGCTTTGGCAAAACTAATGTGTATTTAGTCCTGCCAATAAAGCTTCTTTGAATTTGAAAAAAAAAAAAAAAAAAAAAAAGAATTTGTTGTGAATGGGTTAAAGTGAATCTATCACTTAAAGGGAATCTGTCAGCAAGATTTTGCTATCTCATCTGAGAGCAGCATAATGTAGGGAAAAAGACCCTGATTCCAACTATGTTTCAGTTTACTAGATGCAGTGGTTGTACCCACAATCAGAGTTCATAGACGTAGCAGAGCTCAGAAAGCTAACCCCTCACACACCACAGTCACATCTTTTTGTGTACATTTCCTACTGAAAGTAAGCTGATTATCAGAGGAGATGTCTTGAGTTGGACAATTTGGCATAAGGAAGTTAGTCTGTGCAGTGATAATCTACTGGTCATAAAACATTCACTGTATGGAAACAACAGCACAAAGTCTAATAAGTGAGAAATTGATTAAATCTGTGTCTCAGCCCCTATATCATTCTGCCATCAGATTACATAGCAAAAACTTGCTGAAAGATTTTCTTTAATCTGACAGCAGCACAATATAGTGGCAGAGACCTTGATTCCAGTAAGCATTTACTGGTTTGCTTAGTGTAGGTTTTATAAAATTACTGTTTTATTAGCATGAGACTATCACTCTGGGACTAGTAGACTTGCTTTCAGGAAGTCCAACCACGCCCCCACCACAGAGTGTCAGCTTTCTGGATAGGCACAGTGTACACAGAAAGCTGCCATTCACTGATGGAGGCGGGGTTATACAGAGCTCAGCATTCAGAGAACCGCTAGATCTGCCGGAGATAAGACAGTTTTTAACTAAAACTGCTACAAGCAGCCCAGTAAGCTTCACATAGCTGGAATCAGGGTCTTTGCCCCGAAATCATGCTGTTTTTAGATGGGATAGCGAAAACCTGTTGAGAATTTGCATGCTTTTGTAGCAATTTAGGGTAGAGTTTTAAGGAAACTAAAAAAGATAATATAAAGACAAAATGCAAAAAATGTTTTCCATATTTTTAATGAAAATACAGTTTTACATATATGATACAGGTATTTGATAAAAAGTTCATTATTTACAACTGATTTCTGGGATGTTATTAGAGTTCTTTTCTGAGTTGACGAGTTGATAAATATGACTAACTACAGCAAATTAATATTTACATTAATTACCTATTACAGTGTTTAGTAGGTGAATGTAAAAGGATCTGTCACTTGCAATAAATGTGTAATGCTGTTCTCTTGAATCTAATGTTTGTTCCATTGTTCCTGCACCGATTCTCCTGGCTTCCTGTATGTAAATCTAGTCTTGTTTTCCATGTGGCCATGGTCTTTAGCTATTTTCCATTGATGTCTTCTTGCTGACCGTGCCCAGTTGGCTAAGAGGCTAGACTTGTATAAAGGAAAGGGAGCCATTTCTCAGAAATGGAGGTGCAAGAATAAGAAATAAAGAATGCCAGAAACAGGAGGAAAGCAACATTTCCAATGGGTAAAAAAAAACCTCACATTTATGGCAAGTGAGAGATCTTCAAACATAGCATAACATAGGTATTGAGTTATTATTTTTCAGAGTTTGGTTGGAATACATTTCATCTCGCCAACCTTTTTCCGCATGCTGTGCTTTGGAATATGACCATTATGTAGAAGGGGGCACCTACCTGGAACCCCTCATATGTTTCTAGCAGAGCATCACTAACCTGTATTATATGGCAATCATTTGCCAAACACCAGATTGGACAAGTAATTTTGGGTTACACAGGCAAAGAACCTCTTAAGAGAAATGTATATGTAATACTAAAGAAGAACTGCCTGTTAGGAGCTATACATTAATTACTTAGGCAAAGCTTAATACTACATGACTTTATCTTCTGAGACATTGATTACGTTTGTCAAAACTGCAGGTTCAGCAGTTATTACAACAGAATGATCTGTGGTAGACGTAGATTGTTCAGCATGGTTGCCATGACCTGTTTTTCCTTAGGAACGTACTTAATTACTGCATTAATAAATCTGCCTCTGAAATCCTTACTAAAAACATTGTAAAGAATCGGATTAGCCATACAGTGAAACAGTGAAATACAGTCAATGATATCATAGAGGAAATAAAGAACGGCGGTCGCATGGCAGTTCAGATAGATGTAGCTTCCGTGGAGAACTAGAGTAATCTGAGTAGAATGGTATGGAAGCCAGCTGAGTAAGAACGTCAATATATAGGCATAGATAAGCCGACAGTGTCTATTGCTTTCCGGTCTTCTAGATTTCCTAATGTAACAGGCGGTCATCACGTTGAAGATAAGGATTATGAAGAAAGGTATCAGGAATCCAAGAATAATTGTCATTAGGGTAACAGCCAGTGCCCACTCATCGTAAGTCTCAAATGGGGCCATAAACATACATTCGGGGTCTATGATATCCACCAATTGCATATGGAAGACTTCTGGTATAGGTAATATGGCGGATATTACCCAGATGCCAATGCAAAGAGCTTTACGGACTTTTTGCTGGTTTTGCTGCCAGAAAACTGAGGAAGAAGTTAAAGTCAAGTAACGGTCCACACTCAGAGCGGTAAGGAAGTAAATGCTACTGAACATGTTTGCAAAATAGAAGTAATGGGTAAATTTGCAGAGGAATTTGCCCCACAGCCAAGTGTAATCCAACATTGCCTCTAACATCCAGAAAGGTAAGGAGAAGACCACCCCAAGGTCAGCCACTGCCATGTTGAGGATGTAGAGATTAATAGAGCTTTTTCTTCTTCTTGATTGCCAGTTGACCCATACCACTAGCAGATTTCCAGCCAGTCCGAGAACAAATGTAACAAGGTAGAGAATGAAGAGGAAGATCTTCTTTACACCTTCATCCAAGTCAACCGCACACAGAGAAAATGTGGAATTAAGAAAATGTAGAAGCTCTGTAAAGTTGTGAACATTTTCCTCATCCATTGGAAGTAAAGACAAAAGCCTAAAAGAAAACAAAATAGTTTAGCAATTTGTCCTAAAAGTTAAATTAATTTAAAATGATCCCTAATCATTTCCTTCTAAAGCTCGGTGAACTTTACTTATTTCCTGTTGATTGTATAGTAGAAACATCTGCACAATTTAACTTCTGTAGACACACATTCGGGACACAGTGTTTTTTTCGTGAAACTAACAGAGTTGAGCTAAAAGATTTGAAGGACCCTGGTCCAGCACCCATGCCGGTACTCCATGTCAGTGCAAACTTCTGTGACTGGCACTTTACTGCCAGCATCACGGGCATATGGTGATTACCAGGTCCCCACATCCAAGTATCAGGTAAGGAGGTTTGCGCTTACCTGGTCTGGTTCCAAATGAGCACTAAGCTCCTGCAAATCTTTTTACTTATTTCATCCAATTAACATATCTGTGTGGATTTGTAATAAGGAGAATATACAAATTCCATTCTGTTGTTGAGCTTTGTTGGTTGAGACCTCAGGAAACCAGTGCTACAAGGCAACTGTGCTTATCATTGAGCTATTATGCTGCCCTATTAGTAATGTAGTTAGGCTTGTTTATAAGAAAACTGATACACAGTACATTTCCATAAAAAATAGAGCACCATAGTGAATTAATATGCACTATAGTACTCAGATATTATATTTAGATATGATATTTAAGGACCTATGATGGTGGGGAACAGATCAACCCTCTGAGGAAGCAGCATGTTTTGTATGCGAAACACATCTTGGGGACCATATATCATTGGTGACCACACCTCATGCAACATATTATGAGCAAGAGCCCGTAGCTATAACATATATATGTAGGCACTGGTTGGGATTGGATTATCTTTTTGACATTGTGTCTATAATAATATTCTTTTCTCCTACAGTTGCCCTTTTACTTTGTCCATAGATGCATTATTTACTTCTAATTGTATACTTATATAATTGGGCTGTAGAACTATTCAGTATGTTATAGACAAGGGCCAGTTTTGTTACATACTGCATGTTATGGTGGTACAATTTGAGGTCAGTATACTAATCTGACCAGTGTGTCTATTATCTATATTTTTATGTACCTATTTAACCTACAGTGGGTACGGAAAGTATTCAGACCCGTTTAAATTTTTCACTCTTTGTTTCATTGCAGCTATTTGGTAAATTAAAAAAGTTCATTTTTTTCTCATGAATGTAAACTTTGCACCTCATCTTGACTGAAAAAAGCAGAAATGTAGACATTTTTGCAAATTTATTAAAAAAGAAAAACTGAAATATCACATGATCATAAGTATTCAGACCCTTTGCTCAGACACTCATATTTAAGTCACATGCTGTCAATTTCCTTGTGAACCTGTGATCTTCCTTGAGATGGTTCTACTCCTCCATTGGAGTCCAGCTGTGATTAATTAAACTGATAGGACTTGATTTGTAAAGGCACACTCCTGTCTATATAAGACCTCACAGTGGATATCAGACCAAATGAGAATCATGAGGTCAAAGGAACTGGCCAAGTAGCTCAGAGACAGATTTGTGGCAAGGCACAAATCTGGCCAAGGTTACAAAAGAATTTCTGCAGTACTCACGGTTCCTAAGAGCACAGTGGCCTCCATAATCCTTAAATGGAAGAAGTTTGTGACCACCAGAAGTCTTCCTAGACCTAGCCATCCAGCCAAAACTGAGCAATTATGGGAAAAGCCTTGGTGAGAGAGGTTAAGAAGAACCCCAAGATCACTGTGGCTGAGCTCCAAAGATGCAGTAGGGAGAAGGGAGAAAATTCCACAAAGTCAACTATCACTGCAGCCCTCCACCTGTCAAGCCTTTATGACAGAGTGGCCCGATGGAAGCCTCTCCTCAGTGCAAGACATATGAAAGCCTGCATAGTTTGCTAAAAAAAAACACAAGAAGGACTCCCAGACTATGAGAATAAGATTCTATGGTCTGATAAGACAGAGACAGAACTTTTTGGTGATAATTCTAAGCGGTATGTGTGGAGAAAACCAGGCACTGCTCATCACCTGCCCAATACAATACCAACAGTGAAACATGGTGGTGGCAGCATCATGCTATGGTTTTTCAGCTGCAGGGACAGGGCGACTGGTTGCAATTGAAGGAAACATGAATGCGGCAAAGTACAGAGATATCCTGGATGAAAACCTCTTCCAGAATGCTCTGGACCTCAGACTTGGCTGAAGGTTCACCTTCTAACAAGACAATGACCCTAAGCACACAGCTAAAATAACAAAGGATTGGCTTCAGAAAAACTCTGTGACCATTCTTCACTGGCCCAGCCAGAGCTCTGACCTAAACCCAATTGAGCATCTCTGGAGAGACCTGAAAATGGCTGTTCACCAATATTCACAATCCAACCTGACGGAACTGGAGATGATCTGCAAGAAAGAATGGCAGAGGATCCCCAAATCCAGGTGTGAAAACTTGTTCGATCATTCCCAAGAAGCCTCATGTCTGTGCTAGCTCAAAAGGATGCTTCTACTCAATACTGAGCAAAGGGTCTGAATACTTATGATCATGTGATATTTCAGTTTTTATTTTTTAATAAACTTGCAAAAATGTCTGTATTTCTGTTTTTTTTTCAGTCAAGATGGGGTGCAGGTGTACATTAATGAGAAAAAAATGAACTTTTTTGAATTTACCAAATGGCTGCAATGAAACAAAGAGTGAAAATTTAAAGGGGTCTGAATACTTTCCCTACCCACTGTATTTCTATGAGCTGTTTGGTTGCCATTGTACTGGTTGTTAGGGTTGGCGGAAACACACCAAGAGAAATATATATAATAATAATGAGGTGCGTTCGCAACCCGGGGTCCACCGTGCAGAGATGGAACCTGCTGCTAAGCAATGGCAGAACAAGGTGGCGGTTGAACGCCAACAACACGCGGGTTAGATGTCACCCGGTATGAACAGCGACGAACTCAGTTACTTCACAAAGCCACCGCAACAAAGTAATAGAATGCTGTTCCCTGTTACACGTCACAGGACACAGCTGATATGATGCGAGTGAAGTACCTAAGCTCAACCCCTAGAACGCGGAGACTTGAGTCTGACTGGACCCACAATGCACACGGCATCGCACTAGCGATGCCACTACTTGGCGCTCAGTGATGGCAAACACAGCTATCTACAAAACAAGAGCAAATAGCTCAACTGACCGCAGAGCAGTACCAAAAGCTGTGTGCCAGAACATGTGGATTGACTGTGCCCTGTAAACAGCCCATGCTTAACAGCACACGTAGCCTGAAACAGGAGCTAGGTCAAGCTGAGTAAGAACCTGCCTGACTAAGGAACACTAAATGGTCATGCACGCAGACAGTGTGGCAGGTTCTCAGCCCAAACACCTGTGCATACACAGAGTGGTAGCATATCCACTCGCTCACACACAACTTAGTTTATATTAGAGCACGACCATGCGATCCTTTTATAACTGCAGCCTTCCAGGACCTTGCTGATGGCCCAATCCGAACTACTTGAGGGCCTGAGCATGTGACCTCCGACCACCAATGAGTGGTCATCTCACGGGCATGCTCAGATGGAGAAAAGCAGGGCTTAGTCCCAGGAACAAGAAAAAAAGGTAGCACACTGTAGCGCCATAGCTTGCGGACACAAAATATGAAAAATGAATTGCATCACTGCCTTAGAAATATGAAAAATTGAGAAGTCTTAGCGCATAAAAAAGGCCAATTTATGTGTGCCTGGAAGCCACGTTAAGGCTCTACTCGTATTCCAGGTCCTAACTATGCCGATCCTCACTTAGAAAAGTCTGTCTGCATGGGAACGTATGAATCCTCTCTTCAGACTAAAATCTACATCTCTGTGGAGGGTAATGAACCTGGTATAATTAAAATGCCTGTGACCAACAGGTGGAGTGCTCAGGTAGAAGGTAAATGAATACATATCAAAAAACTGACCGTCAATCCAAACATAGATCCAGTGTGAACAGGTGCTAAAACCTAGAGTCACCAACTCAAACACATTCAAGAAAAAAAGGTAGCACACTGTAGCGCCATAGCTTGCGGACACAAAATATGAAAAATGAATTGCATCACTGCCTTAGAAATATGAAAAATTGAGAAGTCTTAGCGCATAAAAAGGCCAATTTATGTGTACCTGGAAGCCACGTTAAGGCTCTTCTCGTATTCCAGGTCCTAACTATGCCAATCCTCACTTAGAATAGTCTGTCTGCATGGGAACATATTAATCCTTCTCTTCAGACTAAAATCTACATCTCTGTGGAGGGGTAATGAACCTGGTGTAATTAAAACGCCTGTGACCAACAGGTGGAGTGCTCAGGTAGAAGGTAAATGAATATGAACATATGAATCCTCTCTTCAGACTAAAATCTACATCTCTGTGGAGGGGTAATGAACCTGCGAGAATCGGACGTATTTCTCGCAAGTGGAAAAGAGCCCTAATGCTGTCTTTAGTAGCTCATTTATCAGCACCGCTTATATATTGTACATACTTCCTTTTCATGTGCATTCTTTTCTAAAGCGTGTTGGCACTGCCCTCCCTGAGATTGTAGTTACTTTCATTTCTCCCCACTCTAGAAATATGTGTACAAGATCACTGTTGCTTTCTTTAACTATGGCAGAATAGAGGGGAGAAAGTGCTATCAGGACTTAGAATGAACTCTGATGCATTTATAATTTTTTTTTCAGAAGAGTTAGCTAGATGCAGGACGTAGTCTTAATGTAACTGTGCTGCGCCCAATAGATGGGTTCTGCCCGGAATTATGAGTATCGCATACCTGACCAGCATTCCTAAGGCAGAGAATGATGAATTTCCGCAGCCCACAGTGCGTGCGCTGGGAGGCTTCATAAGTCTGCAGTCACACAGAGGGCAACCCCTTTAAAGAATAAAAAAGCAAATAATTATGCTGGAAATAACTGTCCAAGCAGAATACACCTCTAAAGGGCAAATTGTAAAGTGTATTTCTACAATCTAAAAATCAGTACTTGTGAGCAAACTTGCTGTTTGATACTTGGTTATTACTCGAGTATCACAGTGCTTGGATGTGCTCGTTACTCAGCAAGTAATTGGTGGTACTTGATGTAAAAGTCAAATCACCACCAAGCATCTTAGACGCCTGTATAAGCCAATAAGCATGCAAGGATTTCCGTAGCCATCTTGGTTGTGGAATTACTATGATTGGCTGGCCGTGTGACATCATCAGAGGTTATAAAAGGACAGGTGCCGCCCCGATCAGTAGACTGATGCCATTACACAGCTCTTTGACACTTCATATTGGAGGGAGAGCATGCTTGTCACGACCTATGTGCACAGTATAATAAATCATAGGCCTGTAGTGGTGATACTGGTGCTGAAGCTGAACCATCATACTAACAGCCCATCCAAGAGCTTATCGTTTGCAGCACATACAATCTAAATTTAGCCTAGGAAGGGAGAGAGATGTGCATGAGCAGGAAGAGTGACAGAACCCAGTCTGTAGGCAGGGATTAGTAATGTGCAGTCTTTTGGCAAACATATAGTTACAGGTTTTTTTTGGGGTGCTGGAAAAAATTTATGTATTTTCATCCATCAAGTATTTTGTGCTTTGATGTACTTTTTTGTGTTGTATAACACACCCAAAAATTGTTTAAACATTTTCCTCTGCTACATTTCTCAGCATACATAATTCCGTAGTATAAAGTAAATTTCTGTGATCTCTAAAAGTGAACAAAAGCTTTTAAAAATGTTGTATACCTCCATTTCTCAGACATACAGTGTTACGTGGTCTTGGATTCAAGAGACCTAGCAATTACTAAATGCGTAAGGCGTGCATTAAGGGATGGAAAAGTGGAAGTGCTGAAGATGGTGCACACAGATGCTGAGGACGTAGGGCAGGTGCGACTACGCCTGTTGCTGGAGCACAAGAAACACGCCCATCCATGGCAGATAGGTTCCTGTCCCACTTTGCGGTGAGGCACGGTACACCACTTCTAAAGCCAGAGAAGTGCGAACAGGCGGTCGGTAAGATAGCATATAGTGCTTCTAGCAGACTTGGCAGCACCACACAGTCTTCCACATGGATCAGTCTCACCAGCCCAAAGTCTGGATCACTTAATCCTCAACCTGATTCTCCTTCCATGTTGAGTCCCAGGAAACTAATGATCCCACACTAGGACACTCCGATGAACTGTTTACTACAACATTTCTTGATTGTGACTAGAGTTGAGAGAATTTGTTTGGATTCGGTTCCAAATACGATCGGCAGTGAATATTGTTTTTGCAATATTTCTCAAACACATCCGAACGTCATTAGAGTCAGTGGGAGTAGACATTACCGAATATGTTCAGAACCGATCATCAAACATACATTTGGCACAAATATGGACCCAATATGGCACGAATATGGCAAATTCAGATTCGCGATCAAATCTGAACAAATTTGCTCAACTCTAATTGTGACCTCACATCTTGCATGCTCCAAGAGGGACAGGTGACAAGCTGTTTTGTGATGCACAAAACTTAAAGCAGCCACGACCACAAGAACATGATGGTGGGGAACAGCAAATTTGGGATAAGGAGGAGGAAGATGATGATGACACCCTGCTCCTGCTAAGTCTTGTTGTTAAGTCATGAAGTCAAGAGGACCAAGGTGTGGTAGTGGAAGACGAAGTGGTGGATGACAGTCACTGACCCAAACTGGGAAGCTGACATGCAGAGTGAAGCCAGCAGCGCTGAGGGGCAGAGATTGGCAGCACCATAACAGACAGTGAGAGGCAGTGGAGTGACCAGTCTGGGACTTTTTTAAAGAGAATTCTGAGACAAAGTGTCCATTAGCAACCTGTGCCATGCAAAGATGAGCAGGTGCCTAACCATTAAGAGCCTAACCACCACCAGTATGATCTGGCACATGTTATCTAAGTACCTGACTCAGTGGGCAGAATGCCTGGGTACATGATTGGTGCCATCGGGTGACACCATTGCCTCTTCCCCTGTGCCAGGTGCTTCCCAATACCTTGTCCAAATCACTGGTGCAGATGTCTCCTGCCCTGCACCTATCCTTGCACCTTCTGACTTACCATCATCAGGGACTTCCAAATACTTGGCTCAGCCAAGCATTCAGCTGTCCCTACCACAGGCCTTGGAATGAAAAAGAAAGTTCCCAGCTGCCCACCCACCTGAAGGCCCAAATCTTAAACGGGCACATTTCCAGGCTGCTTGCTGTATAAATCTTGCCATTAGGCTGGTAGACACGAAGGATTTCCGACGAGTCATGGCGGCAGCTGTCCCTCGGTTCTTGGTCCCCACCCACCACTTTTTCTCTATGTGTGGTGTCCCCGCCTTGCACCTGCACATGTCTAGGAACATCACTCGTGCCCATACCAATGCACTTACTGGCATTGGCCACTTAACAACCAACACATGGACAAGCACTTGTGGCCAGGGACACTACTTTTCCCTGACGTCACATTGGGTGAACATTGTGGAGGCTGGGGCCGAGTCACACCCTGGCACAATGCATGTGCTCTCTGTGCCGAAGATTGCTGGCCCTACTTCTGTCCGGGTTTCATCCACCTCCTACAGCAGTTCCTGCACCCCCTCCTGCTCCTCCTCATACTCCATCTCTGATGTGGTATCTCAGAGCACATTGTCCACATCAGCTGGACGCTCTGCAGCACTGCCTCAGCGAAGCGGCAACAGGCTCTGCTGAAGCTAATTTGTCTAGGCGACAAACCGCACACTGTGGCAGAGTTAATTAAAGGATTAACAGACAAGACAGATCTGTGTTTTTTGCCTCTAAACCTTCAACCAAGCATGGTCGTATGTTATAATGGACATAACCTGGTGGCAGCTGTGAAGCTTGGCAAGGTCATACACATACCATGCTTGGAACATGTGCTCAACTTGGTAGTTCAGTGGTTTCTGAAAACATAACCAGATTTGCCAGAGCTTCTGGTCAAGGTATGCCGCATCAGCGCCCATTTCTGCAATTCAGCTACAGCTGCCACTGCTCTGGCTGTGCTGCAGCATCGCATGCAAGTGCCAGCTCAACAACTGGTGTGCGACCTCTCTACATGCTGGATCTCTACACTTTACATGCTGGTAAGGCTTTGAGAGCAGAAGGGGCCAGTTGTTGGGTACCAGTTCCAACACGCCCATCAGTATTCTCGTCAGGCTCCGCAGATAGCAACTGAAAAGTGGGCATGGTTGTCTGACATTTATTTGGTTCTCCAAGACTTTAAGGACTCCACGAAGATGATGAACAGTAATGATGTCATAGTCAGCGCAACTATCTCAATTCTGTGTCTACTTAAGCAGTCGCTGCTCACAATTAAACAAGAAGCTTTGCATACAGACCAGATTGGAGGAAGACATAACACAGAGTGATTGTAGCCAGACCAGCCTCATCTCATCTGCTCAGCGCAGACTGAGTAACAATGAGTAGGTGGTACACTGAGGAAAGGAGGACCAGGAGCTGGTGGCTAGCACAACAGAGGGTAGTAGCCACACAACTCTTGTTCCATCTCTCCTACGGGGATGAGCTGAGGATGGGAATGAGGAGGAAGAAGGGAGGAGGAGATGGAGAGTTGTCATCATAGTGGAGAGAGGGAAGTGTTGTCTGTATGGAGTTTGGCACATATAGCTGACTCTATGTACTACTGCCTTTCCTGTAACCCACACGTTACATTCATCCTGGCCAAAAAATGTACTGGATGTACACCCTGCTAGACTTATGTTACAAGGAGAACTTTGCATCTCGTCTACCTGAGGTGGAGAGTTCTTCTAAAATGGTGCTATACCAGAAGACCATTGTAGAAAATATGTTGAAAAAATTCCCATCAGACAATGCTAGCGACAGGGCAAGCTTTCTTGCCCACCCAAGGAGGAGAGGCCGGGGAGACATGCAGCAGATGCTGATGTACACACTTGATGGCGTGGGCCGAGTATTTTTGACAAGGAGGGAAAAGTTTTTAAATATGGTCAAGCAATATCTGGCTGACCAAAGCAGCTTACTCCTAATTCTGCTGCAACTTTCAACTATTGAATCTCAAAGCTGGACACCTAGCATGAGCTGTCCCTCTATACTTTGGAAGTGTTATGCTGCACTGCCGCTAGCGTCCTGTCTGGGCTTTTAGTGCTGCCGGGGGGTGGGTAATAACAGAGGCGCTTACCTCTATTAGCAGACAATGCAGACAGGCTCACTCTCAAAAAAATGAACATAGTCTGGATTTTCCCACACTTTTTCACACCATCAGATGATAGCCGCACATAAAGTGTTTATAATATTCAATATTTTAATGAGGCCCACCAGTTGTTGACTTTCAGGGGTCTTTGGATGACTCTAATCATATTTTCTGTCTGTCTTTGCACTTTCTGCAAAGTCTTTGACTGTATACGTACATCAACTACACTTTAAAAATATTTTCATTCAAAATGTTGTTATGGATTCAATGACTCATCCATACAGTTTAACATGGCTATTGTTGCATTGCGGTGGTATATAAAATGTACAAAAAGCATAATAAAATATTTCAGGATTAGATTACTCATCCATACAGTATTACATGCTTTATGTCACATTTTTGTGGTATATAACAGTAGAAAAATAGAATTTGAAAATTTAGCTTGTTTCTTCACCTTTTTTACCCATACACTATGCCGTGTTCTGGGGTACATGTTTGTGATATACAAGAGTCAAAAAAGTAAAAAAATTTAGCTGGGTTACATTTCTCAGCCATACACTATTACTTGCTTTTGGGTATATTTCATTGGTATATAGCCTTCCAAAACCTTTTTCAAAATTTTATTGTTACTATATTGATCACCCATAGTCTATTCCGTGGTCTGGAGCACATTTCATTGCTATATAAGCCTCAAAATTTTGATTACATTTTTTATCGTTGTTATATTGCTCACCCATAGAACTTATAGAACATATAAGCCTCAAAAAACTTGTTCTAAATTTATCGGTGTCATATTGCTCATCGATAGGGTATTACATCTTCTTGGCTACATTTAGTTACTATATAAGCCTCAAAAACCTTGTTAAAAAATTTATCGGGATTATAATGCTCACCTATAAAGTTTTTTTTACCATTTACTTCACTCCAATTAATCAAAAACTCAGGCAAAAGAGTGCCAAAAATTGGACAAAAATGCACAAAAACCGTGCATTTTGCAGTGGTGTTTTTCCTGCCAAAGCATGCAGAAATAATGCACAAATTTTACTCAGCATGTGCACATACCTTATAATGCTCAACCTAGAATATTCAGTGGTTTGGAGTACATTTCATTGGTATATAACCCTCAAACGTGCATAGCCTTTATGAGTTCCAATACATGACAGTTTGAACAGAATGTTTATGATTCCCTCCTTTATGTCTAATACAGGGTGTATCTGAGTCTGTAATTTTTGGAAGTTCTTGCTTACTTCATAAATTCAACTGAAATTTCCTATTTTTTTTTATGAAAAAAAATCAATTTTGGCTTACTTAAATTATATATTTGTTAAAATCCTTTAAAATGTTGCCTTATATGCAAGTCATTATACAGGGAAATATGTTTCTTAATTTTTTTTTCCTGTAAAATGCAATTTCTTGTTGAGTTGGAATGTTTTATTGTCACTCCTTAAAGTGGAGTAAAAGTGTTACACCATTGTTCTCAGCTGCGATCTGGGAGTCCGAGATGCTTCCAGGAGTCTTCCCCATGCTGTTCTCCCTCCACTCAGCACTTTTCCCATCCATTCAAACATTTTAACTACCACCTGGACCTCTTTGTATGGTCTTCCTGAAAAAAACTTGGCTTTCCCATTGACTCACTTTATGCTTTTTTTACTCGAAACGGGCATGCGAGTATTAGGAATTGTTCAATTCGAGCACCTGAGCATTTTAGAGCTCACTCATCCCTAAAAATATGGTTTAACTGTAGAAAATATTGAAAGAAAATTATTATACTGAAAAAAAAATCCAATAATCGCTTTCACTGCTTCTGGTATAAAATATACCACCACTTTACATGGTGGACAATAAGAGTTTAAAAATGTAGCATAAAATCTCAACTTGCTATTTATTCATTGACATTGGTTTAGAAAATCCACTGCATATAAAAAATGCAAAATAAAATCAGAAACACTTAAAAAAAAATTATAGAAATATTAAAACTGTGATTTTAAGAAACCATATCTATACTTCAAAGAAACTGAGCATGGTTGTCAAACAAGTGAGGCTTTTTACTCAGGACCAGAGGCATCACCAGCATCATGGATCCGATCATCCGGCCCCGAACTTCTTGCCCAGAGCCCCGGAGCTCCTGCAACCTCCACACTTAACTGTGTTGGCGTCAACATGACGGTGGGCATAAGTCCCCTGAGCCAGTCACAATTCAGCTGTTGGGGGCCTGCTGTTTTAAAAGCTGCGGGCCAGCACTGCACTTTTAAACAGGTAACTGTGCGCGGCCTGCGGCATCACACTATAACAGATGCATGCACCACACTGTGCGTGGCCATGTTTGCTAGCCTGATGTCACAGAGTGCAGGGGAATTAAAGAAGATCCTGAACAGGAGTGTACATTATACCATAGACGAGTCATACAGAAGTTGATTGGTGTGTGGCTCACTGCTCCCGTCAAGGGATGTAATACCATCCCCAATGAGTTTGTCTGGGCTTGTGTGTATCTGTAAATGTATGTTTTTGTGTATAGACAGTATACTATATTCTCAGGGCAATGACTGAAACGGTGCCTCCACCACCCCCACGACTGAAGCCGAATGCTGGCGGGAAGAATAAAGTTAGTTTTCTATGTGTTGCATTCGACTGCGTGCGTGAACCACATATATGCAGGTTATTTCTGGTGACAGGTTCCCTTTAATTTTGTAGTTCATTACTTCAATAAAATGGGGTATGTGGCAGCAGCACGGACAGGAGTCACGGCACTTATGGGAAATTAACCCCTTCTTGTCTTATGTTGTTACATGACGAGCACCGTATTATTGTATCACTTTATAGAATAGGCATATGGTACGGTTTCATATGGGATGATTCAGTCAGTCCCTTTTCTCTCGGTGAGTGTGATGTTTTGATTTATCCCATTTCCTTACCTTGCTGCCATTTTTTGGTATTTGTATTGAATATATTATCAACAGAGTCTCGCTATGCTTTACTGCCCATAGTCTACGGCCACTATTTTCTTGTGGATTACCACTTTTCATATTCATACATATTAAGGAATGAAAAAACCTTTTAAAACTTATGTATTGTACTTTTTACAGTTAAAGAACTATCTCTTTTTGTATTAATAAATATTGTATTTCATAATATATGGTGACTCAGTTTCTCCTTTTTTATGCATATTCAATAAAATGGTGTTGGAGTCAGCTTGTGCGCATACCATGATATCCGGCGCCATTTTATTGAAGATGCTGTATATGCGAATTTGCAGACACATTGTCCTAAAAAAAAAGTGATGCCTGAAATTGTAACAATAAAAATGCTTGCCACTATATATGTACAGTGCCTTGCGAAAGTATTCGGCCCCCTGGAACTTTTCAACCTTTTCCCACATATCATGCTTCAAACATAAAAATGCCAAATGTACATTTTTGGTGGAGAATCAAGAACAAGTGGGACACAATTGTGAAGTTGAACGAAATTTATTGGTTATTTTAAATTTTTGTGGAAATACAAAAACTGAAAAGTGGGGCGTGCAATATTATTTGGCGCCTTTAACTTAATACTTTGTTGCGCCACCTTTTGCTGCGATTACAGCTGCAAGTCGCTTGGGGTATGTCTCTATCAGTTTTGTTCATCGAGAGACTGAAATTCTTGCCCATTCTTCCTTGGCAAACAGCTCTAGCTCAGTGAGGTTGGATGGAAATCGTTTGTGAACAGCAGTTTTCAGCTCTTTCCACAAATTCTCGATTGGATTCAGGTCTGGACTTTGACTTGGCCATTCTAACACCTGGATACATTTATTTGTGAACCATTCCATTGTAGATTTTGCTTTATGTTTGTCTTGTTGGAAGATAAATCTCCGTCCCAGTCTCTGGTCTTTTGCAGACTCTTAACAGGTTTTCTTCAAGAATGGTCCTGTATTTGGCTCCATCCATCTTCCCACCAATTTTAACCATCTTCCCTGTCCCTGCTGAAGAAAAGCAGGCCCAAACCATGATGCTGCTACCACCATGTTTGACAGTGGGGATGGTGTGTTCAGGGTGATGACCTGTTTTGCCTTTACGCCAAACATATCATTTGGCATTGTTGCCAAAAAGTTAGATTTTGGTTTCATCTGACCAGAGCACCTTCTTTTACATGTTTGGTGTGTCTTCCAGATGGCTTCATGCAAACTTTAAACGACACTTTTTATTGATATCTTTGAGAAATGGCTTTCTTCTTGCCACTCTTCCATAAAGGCCAGATTTGTGCAGTGTATGACTGATTGTTGTTCTATGGACAGACTGTCCCACCTCAGCTGTAGATCTCTTGTAGTTCATCCAGAGTGTTGATGGGCCTCTTGGCTGCATCTCTGATCAGTCTTCTCCTTGTTTGAGATGAAAGTTTAGAGGGACGGCCAGGTCTTGGTAGATTTGCAGTGGTATGATACTCCTTTCATTTCAATATGACCGTTTGCACAGTGCTCTTTGGGATGTTTAAAGTTTTGGAAATCATTTTGTTTCCAAATCTGGCTTTAAACTTCTTGACAACAGTATCACGGACCTGCCTGTTGTGTTCCTTGGTCTTCATGATGCTCTCTGTGCTTCAAACAGAACTCTGAGACTTTCACAGAGCAGGTGCATTTATACGGAGACTTGATTACACACAGGTGGATTATATTTATCATCATTAGTCATTTAGGACAACATTGGATCATTCAGAGATCCACAATGAACTTCTGGAGTGAGTTTGCTGCACTGAAAGTAAAGGGGCCGAATAATAATGCACGCCCCACTTTTCAATTTTTGTATTTCCTCAAAAATTTAAAATAACCAATAAATTTCGTTCAACTTCACAATTGTGTCCCACTTGTTGTTGATTCTTCACCAAAAATGTACATTTGGTATCTTTATGCTTGAAGCATGATAAATGGGAAAAGGTTGAAAAGTTCCAGGGGGCCAAATACTTTCGCAAGGCACTGTATGTTAGTATTTGTACATATATGTAGGAATTGTAAGTATGTGTGTATGTACAACATTTGTATATATGTCCTTGTCTGTGTATCTGGAATTGTATATACACTGTATGTTTCTAAGATGTGCTCATATGTAATAGTGTATTGTGGTAATTGGGTGTAAATACATTTGTTGGTTTGGGGCACATTTATCCCTTAACGACATATGACAGAGTACATCATATGCCAGCTCCCTGACTTTGATGCGGACTTTCAAGCCAAGCCCGTATCTTTTCCGGCAGAAAATGGCCCTTGTATAGTGTGTTTTAGGGTTAAAAATAATGGTGTACTGTAAATATCCTCTTATAAGTGGCGGTGAGGTCGTATGGGGAGGCAGGTACTTTGGGGCTTGGGCCCCTGATCATTTATGACCCTATCAACGACTCTACTCAGGACCTTTTTGAATTAGTCAGAACTAAGTGGGGCTACAGAGAGCTTCTCTTTCTGGAGGATCCAGCACTTCTGTACATTACATAATGGCGCTGGCACAGTAAGGGAATTGAATACTTATTGTCAGCTGGGAGGATCCTAGCAGTGTGACGCTCTTATTTTTAGTGGACCCGCTAAACAAAAAGATATTGTCCAATGTGCACAACCCCACTCACAATTATTAAGATTTTGAAGTATAGTGGCATAAACTTTCTCCTCCTCACTCTGGAATCCATTGCAAATTATTGCAAATTTATTATAAAAAATAAAACGCTACCTTTGTGACCTATATTTGTGTTTTACTTCTTTAGGAATTATATGTAGTTAACATCTGTGTTTATATATGAACCGCACAGGTTACTTTACATATAGTTCTGAGAGCAACACCATAGTAGTATAAACATCACCACTGACCTTCAGAATAACAGATCCATAACATATTCCATAGACACCGAGAAATCCAACATTTCAATAGGAAGATGAAATGTTTCATGTTGACGGATATCTGCTAAGTGCATAGATTTCACAAAGCATTCCACAATGCGAGGTCAGGCCCTCCATCGCAGCTTTCCAAAGAGATGGGGAAATGTGTGGAAATATTTAACTGCTGAGAGAATAGTGGAGCCATAGAACAAAAGACCTAAATGTTTAGGCAACATGTGCTCCGAATATCACGATGCATAGGCTTATACCAAGGATATAGTTGTGTCATGCCAAGATACTGAGATACTGTCGAGTCTGTAGTATCTGGGATTATCTTGTATCTGTTACTCCAGAATCATACTAGCACTTCATAGAAAATTGTTCCTATGGTACGTGAGACGTGGACATCCTGTATACGATGCTGTGTAAGTCAGATTGTTTGGTTCTCTTATTAATACAAGAAATCATACTTACTTAAAAGGACATTAAATATATTTAATAATGATAATGCTGGTATTTAATGGATCCTCAAAAACATTTTTTCATTAAAATTATTATAGTAAACTATATTTAATGTTCTATATTTTTAACATATGAGAGAAAAAGAAAAGATAATTTGTCCATAAATAACGTCACACCAATAGATAAAAATATCTTTCATTTTGTTCGAAAGTAGGTAAAAATATGGGTCACATGGTGGAAGAAGCGACCAACTTCGACAAGGAGGAATAGAAAATATCATAAATATATGACATATATGCATGTGAATTGGAGAACATTACGATGAATATCAGTTATATGGGAACAGGATTGCAGTATGCTAGAATATGTTCGCCAAGGTAAGCAAATTATATTCATGGATATGGAGTTCATTTTCCCCAAAATATCCTATATCCAATAATACGTAATATGCATATACTGATGGAAAGTTATAGAGACGCAAGAAAATGAAAGTTCCTTCAAGGATCCTCATCCAACCCTACGCGCATTTCGTCAGGGGATGGTGTCCTAGTGGGAGGGTCCTCGTTAAAAGGTAGTTGCGCCCAACAGGAGCTTCATGTGAGTAAATGTCAAATGACACGTCAGTGCTGGCTACAATAGCAACACATGCGCTGTCCTGGCAGAGCCTGGAAGTCCTCTGTAGCCCGTGTCATGCCACACGTGATGTCAGGAGCACATGTGGCGAGTTATGTGATCTGACATCAGGACCAGCACAAAGATGCAGGTGGCACAGAAAACCCAGGAGACGGACGTTTCCGTATTACCCAACAATGAGAAACAAAGTAAAGACTGGACACTAAGTGGCAGTGTATATAATAATGAGGGAAAATAAAGCTTTCCGAAGAGTTGTAGAGCACCATTGATTCCATGGTGCTGTACATGAGAGAGGGTTGCATAAAAAATACAGATATAAATTACAATGAACAGACTAACAATAACAGACTCAGGGGCCGACATATCATTGGTGCAACCTGTGCGGCCGCACAGGGGCCCAAGAGGTAAGGGGGCCAATTTCTACCTCCAAAGCAGGTGCAATTTTGCATTTTTAGGACCTCTTGGGCTGCAAACGGCCGATATATTGTTCTTGCACAGGGGCCCTTTTCTGTCTTTATCTGCCAGTGAACAGACTGGTGCAGAGGGGAGAGGGCCGTGCCCTTGTGGGCTTATAGTCTACTGGGGATAAATGTGGACAGGTGTCTACAGGAGTTAAATGGCTATGAATACAAGCATATGAGAATACTTAATTGTAAGAATGTGATAAAAATCAGTGGACATATATATCTTCATTATATACATACATACATATATATATATATGCACATATACGGTAAGTGCATAACATATAAGTGAAGGGATGTAAATAATTTATTATAAATAATAAAAATAATAATAATAATTATGGTGTAAAAGTCCATCATTGATATATATGGATTTGCTAGTATAAAGAGGGAGATCAGCAACATAATGGCTTGATACAGTCACGATAATGGCGGAGGAGACCCTGGTGGACCTATCTAGCACAAGATCGATCTTCCTACAGAAAGTTTATCCATCAAGTCGCTATGGCTTGAGATCGAGCCAAAGGTTGATAAAATAATAATAATAATAATAAATGTAAAATAATAAGTGAGTGGTGCATTGTAGAATAAGAACCACAATTAATATGTGTGTAGATATAAACATACATGCTCATACTTACATACGTGCAGATATATATGGACAGCACAGTAAATTGTATGTAGATACAAACACAAACATACTAAACAAACACACACGTAATTGATGCATATAAGAATTCTAGCATAATAGCAATAAACTTAGTGTAGTGCTGATATAAATGGTGTATAGAAAAACATACAGTAATGCATGTGATTATGCATGGATAAAAATTGGTATTGTAGAATAATGCAAAAGGCAGGCATCATATATATAAAGCAGTTGATGTTAACCTGGGGCTCTTTAGTAATTGTAAGTTTCCAGTCCGTCAGGGTATGCTGGGAATTGAAGTTTTGCAACAGTGGGAGAGTCACATGTTGCAGACCACTGGTGTTGAGATATAAACAAGTATGATAAGGAGAAGAGGACTCTGGATGTATGCTTGTAGAGGTGCTGTACCTTGCACATCCGTGTAGTCTTTATCAAAAACTCCTAACAGGAATTGTAGTGAAAATGTCTGTACATGAGAAACCAGTCTTGGCAACTATAGATACTGTTGACAGATATAAGTGAACTATGCTGCTTAAATTGTAAAATTCATCATAATTCAACAAGAGACCAATTGTAAGACCAATAAATGTGCATACTACATGCAAGCATAAGGATCACAGCAGTTTTCTGCCTCTCAGATAAAATAATAGTATTTACTGATTCGTTTAGAAGGCGTTCTTACCTGGGAAGACGTAAACGTTTCTTACAATTTAGTTTAGTTTTACTCCCAGCTCTTTAGTTCTCTCCGTATCCGCAGCAAGTGACATGGGCTATTTTACACTTGTTAGCATCACTCACATTCAGGAAATGATCCCACATATCCTGAAGCTGCAATCATTGCCGTGGCTCTTGTAGCCCAGGATATCCTCTTATGCAAAGGCAAACACCTTCTAAGATTGTCCAAGCCATAAAGTGGAACAGTCCCTTTGTCCGGGTGCAAGGAATGCAGCTAAAAAGAATTTCTAAACAAATAAGTCTTTCCTTTCTCCCATGGAGCACATAAAGAGATTGGCTTATTTATTTTCATTCTTTCTATAGCTTACGCGTGTGATTAACACTTTGGCTTGAGTTTTCAAGCTGTGATAATTACCCCATTCTACAGTGCAAATATTTTACTAGTTATTTCAAAGGACTCCATAAAATCAAACTTCGGAGATCTGTGTACATGACAAAAGGTCTATTGAGGAAATGTGTTTTTGTTTAATGTGACATAATTCATAAAGTGATGGTATCCTTACCGGGAAGCTTTGACTTTTCATATTTATATTAGAGGAAAAATTGACTAGCAGTTAACGTATAGTTATTATATCTATAATTATTTTATGATAACTTGTTCAATCTGTAATAGATTTGATTTTGTAATTTTATTAAATATTTGCAAGTTATAAAGTAATAAGGAAGGTGACCCCAAAGGTAGAGCTTCTCTATAATGTAACTATCTTACAATTTTTTAACGTATCCTACGAATATTTCTATATACACAGATCAAGGGGACAGGGCTGTCTACTAGTTGGACTTTATACTCATTTCCGCCAGTTATTCTAATATGTTGGACTCTTATAAATAGAAGATAATAAGCTTTAGAGATGAGCGAGCACTAAAATGCTCAGATGCTCATTACTCAAACCGAGCAATTCCTAATGCTCGAATGCTCGTTTTGAGTAACGAGTATAATGGGAGTCAATCAGGAATCCAAGTATTTTTCCAGCAGACCCTACAAAAAGGTTTGCGGGTAGGGAAAATGTTGACATGGTTGAAAAAGTGCTGAATGGAAGGAGAATAGCATGGGGAAGACCAATGGTAACATTTCTGACTCCGAGATCACTGCTGAAAATAATGGTGTCACACTTTTACTCCACTTTAAGGACTGACAATAAAATATTCAAAATCGACAAGAAATTGGAGTTTACATGAAAAAAAAATGTTAAGAAACATTCTTTCCTATATAATGACAAATAAGGCATAATATTAAAAGGATTTTTTTAAAATAATAATTTAAGTTAACCAAAATTGAATTTGTTAATAGGAAATTTTAGTGTAATTTATAAAGAAAGCAAGAACTGTCAAAAATTTGATCTAAGAGGGACTCAGAAACATCCTTTATTAGACACTGAGGAGGGTCTCATACACATTCTGTTTAAATTATCATGAAGTGGTATTCCTAGACTCATAAAGGCTATGCACTAAGTGCAAAGCCTTCCACAATTTGCAAGCAGGATCATCCATAAACCAAAAATAGCGCCTTATGGAAATATTGTGAGCAAAGTATAGTTGTGGTTCTCCTATACTCAAAAATTCTGCACAGTGCAAAGCCTGCCCAAATTTACAAGCAGAATCATCCATACAACCTTGACGGCACCAAATGAAGGACCCAAATATTGTGAGGAAAGTATAGTTGTGGTACTCCTACAATCCTACATTAGGCTGAATGCAAAGTCTTCCAAAAATTACAAGCAAGATCATCTATACTCCCTTGAAGACAGCAACTGGACAGTCTCATTAAAATATTAACCCCTTTATTCCATCCGACGTACTATTCCGTCCATGTGACCCTGGACCTAATTCCCATGGACGGAATAGTACGTCATGGGCGATCAGCTGCGCTCCCGAGGGGAGCGCAGCTGATCGCGGCCGAGTGTCAACTGTTTATCACAGCTGACACCCAGCACTATGTGTCAGGAGCGGTCACGGACCGCTCCCGGCACATTAACCCCTGGCACACCGCGATCAAACATGATCGCGGTGTACCCGGGGCACAGGGGAGGATCGCGCAGGGAGGGGGCTCCCTGCGCGCTCCCCTGAGACCCTCAGAGCAGCGCGATGTGTCGCGCTGTTCCGAGGGTCAGTCCTCCCTCCAGGTCCCCGGATCCAAGATGGTGCCGGGGTCCTGCAGGGAGGCGGCTTCCTCAGTGCCTGCTGAGAGCAGGCACTGAGAAGCCTGCAGCGATGCCAGAGCGATCGCTGGTGTGACAGAGTGCTGTGCACACTGTCACACCAGCGATCTGATAAAATACAGTGATGTCCCACCCTGGGACAAAGTAAAAAAGTAAAAAAAATAAAAATAAAAAGTGGTAAAAAAATCATAAAAAAAATAAAATATTCCCCAATAAATTCATTTCTTCCTGTAAATAAAAAAAACAAAACAATAAAAGTACACATATTTGGTATCGCCACGTCCGTAATGACCCCCTACAAAACTGCCCACTAGTTAACCCCTTTAGTGAACCCCTTAAAAAAAAAAAAAGCAAAAAATCAATGCTTTATCATCATACCGCCGAACAAAAAGTGGAATAACACGCAATCAAAAAGACGGATATAAATAAACATGGTACCGCTGAAAACGTCATCTTGTCCCGCAAAAAACGAGCCATAATACAGCATCATCAGCGAAAAATTAAAAAAGTTATAGCTCGCAGAATAAAGCGATGCAAAAATAATAATTTTTTATAAAAAATTGTTTTTATTCTATAAAAGCGCCAAAACATAAAAAAATTATATATATGAGGTATCGCCGTAATCGTACTGACCCGAAGAATAAAAATGCTTTATCAATTTTACCACACGCGGAACGGTATAAACGCCTCCCCCAAAAGAAATTCATGAATTGCTGATTTTTGTTCATTCTAACCTCTAAAAAATCGAAATAAAAAGCGATCAAAAAATGTCACGTGGTCAAAATGGTACCAATAAAAACGTCACCTCGTCCCGCAAAAAATAAGACCTCACATGACTCTGTGGGCCCAAATATGCAAAAATTATAGCTCTCAAAATGTGGTGATGCAAAAAACTACTTTTTGCAATAAAAAGCGTCTTTTAGTGTGACAGCTGCCAATCATAAAAACCCGCTATAAATAGCAAATCAAACCCCCTTTATCACCCCCTTAGTTAGGGAAAAATAATAAAATTAAAAAAATGTATTTATTTTCATTTTACCATTAGGGTTAGGGTTAGGGTTGCGGCTAAAGTTAGGGTTAGGGTTGGCGCTAACGATAGGATTAGGGTTGGGATTAGGGTTAGGGGTGTGTTAGGGTTAGGTTTGTGGTTAGGGTTGGGACTAGGGTTAGGGGTGTGTTGGGGTTAGGGTTGGAGTTAGAATTGGGGGGGTTTCAGCTGTTTAGGCACATCAGGGGCTCTCCAAATGTGACATGGCATCTGATCTCAATTCCAGCCAATTCTGTGTTGAAAAAGTCAAACGGTGCTTCTTCACTTCTGAGCTCTGCCATGCGCCCAAACAGTAGTTTACCCCCGCATATGGGGTATCAGCGTACTCTGGACCACAAGAGTTATTGTGCAATTTGTCCTATTTCTTCTGTTACCCTTGGGAAAATAAAAAACTGGGGGCGACAAAATCATTTTTGTAAAAAAAAATGATTTTTTTGTTTTTACGGCTGTATGTTATAAAACTTCTGTGAAGCACTTGGGGCTTCATAGCGCTCACCACACTTCTAGATAAGTTCCTTGTGGGGTCTATTTTCCAAAATGGGGTCACTTGTGGGGGGTTTCCACTGTTTAGAGGCATCAGGGGCTCTCCAAATGCGACATGACGCCCCCAGACCATTCTATCAAAGTCTGCAATCCAAAACGTCACTACTTCCCTTCCGAGCCCAGACGTGCACCCATACAGTCGTTTTCTCACACATGTTGGGTATCAGCGTACTCAGGACAAATTGGACAACAACTTTTGGGGTCCAATTTCTCCTGTTACCCTTGGGAAAATAAAATATTGGGGGCGAAAAAATCATTTTTGTAAATAAAAAAGGATTTTTTTATTTTTACAGCTGTACGTTATAAACTTCTGTGAAGCACTTTGGGGTTCAAAGTGCTCAACACACTTCTAGATAAGTTCCTTGTGGGGTCTATTTTCCAAAATGGGGTCACTTGTGGGGGGTTTCCACTGTTTAGGCGCATCAGGGGCTCTCCAAATGCGACATGACGCCCCCAGACCATTCCATCAAAGTCTGCAATCCAAAACGTCACTACTTCCCTTCCGAGCCCAGACGTGCACCCATACAGTAGTTTTCTCCCACATATTGGGTATTAGCGTACTCAGGACAAATTGGACAACAAATTTTGGGGTCCAATTTCTCCTGTTAACCTTGTGAAAATAAAATATTGGGGGCGAAAAAATCATTTTTGTAAAAAAAAAAAAAGATTTTTTTGTTTTACGGCTGTACGTTATAAACTTCTGTGAAGCACTTTGGGGTTCAAAGTGCTTACCACACATCTAGATAAGTTCCTTGAGGGGTCTAGTTTCCAAAATGGTGTCATTTGTGGGGGGTTTCCACTGTTTAGGCAGATCAGGAGCTCTCCAAACACGACATGGCATCCAGCCAATTCTGCGTTGAAAAAGTCAAACCGCGCTCCTTCCCTTCCAAACTCTGCCATGCACCCAAACAGTGGTTTACCCCCACATATGGGGTATTGGCGTACTCAGGACAAATTGCACAATAACTTTTTGAGTCTTATTTCCCTTGGGAAAATAAAAATTGGGGTGAAAAGATCAATTTTGCGGAAAAAAAATATGATTTTTTAATTTTATGGCTCTACGTTATAAACTTGTGTGAAGCACTTGGGGGTTCAAATTGCTCACCAAAGATCTAGATAAGTTCCTTAGGGGGTCTAGTTTCCCAAATGGGGTCACTTGTGGGGGGTTTCCACTGTTTAGGCAAATCAGGGGCTCTCCAAATGCAACATGGCGTCCAATCTCAATTCCAGCCAATTTTGGTAGGGAAAAAGTCAAATGGTGCACCTTCCATTCTGAGCTCTGCCATGCGCCCAAACAGTGGTTCCCCCCCACATATGGGGTATCAGCGTACTCAGGACAAATTGGACAACAACTTTTGAGGTCGAATTTCTCCTGTTACCAATGGGAAAATAAAAAATTAGTGACTAAGAGATAATTTTTGTGGGAAAAAAATAGGATTTTTTATTTTCATGCCCGGGCATTATAAACTTGTGTGAAGCACTTGGGGGTTCAAAGTGCTCACCAAAGATCTAGATAAGTTCCTTAGGGGGTCTAGCTTCCAAAATGGGGTCACTTGTGGGGAGTTTCCACTGTTTAGGCTCATCTGGGGCACTACAAACGGAACATGACCCCCATCAATGTTTGCATTCCAAAACGTTACTGCTTCCTTTCCAAGCCCTGTCGTGCGCCCAAACAGTTTCTCCCCCCACATATGGGGTATCAACGTACTCAGGACAAATTGGACAACAAGTTTTGGGGTCCAATTTCCTTGGGAAAAATCAAAAATTTGGGACTAAAAAATCATTTTTGTGGAAAATTGTTTTTTTTTTTTTTTTTCACACCCAGGCATTATAAACTTTTGTGAAACACTTGGGGGTTCAAAGTGCTCACAACAGATCTAGATAAGTTCCTTAGGGGGTCTAGTTTCCAAAATGGTGTCACTTGTGGGGGGTTTCCACTGTTTAGGCGCATCAGGGGCTCTCCAAACACGACATGGCGTCCAATCTCAACTCTCAAATTTTAGTTTGAAAAAGTCAAACGGCGCTCCTTCCCTTACGAGCTCTGCCGTGTGCCCAAACAGTGGTTTTCCCCCACATATAGGGTATTGGCGTACTCAGGAGAATTTGCACAACAACTTTATCTGCCCATTTTCTCCTTTTACCCTTGTGAAAATAAAAAAAAGTTTGTAAAAGATAATTTTTGTGGCTAAAAAGTTAAATATTAATTTTTTCCTTCCACGTTGCTTCAGCTCCTGTGAAGCACCTGAAGGGTTATTAAACTTCTTGAATGTGGTTTTGAGTACCTTGAGGGGTGCAGTTTTTAGAATGGCGTCACTTTTGGGTATTTTCTGCTATATAGACCCGTCAAGGTGACTTCAAATGTGAGGTGGTCCCTAAAAAAATGGCTTTGTAAATTTTGTTGTAAAAATGAGAAATCACTGGTCAACTTTTAACCCTTATAATTTCCTAACAAAAAAAAATGTTGGTTCCAAAATTGTGCTGATGTAAAGTAGACATGTGGGAAATATTATTTCTTAACTATTTTGTGTGACATATTTCTCTGTTTTAAGGGAAAAAAAATTCAAAGTTTAAAATTGCAAAATTTTCAAAATTTTTGCCATATTTGCGTTTTTTTCAAAAATAAACGCAAGGTATATCGAAGAAATTTTACCACTAACGTGAAGTACAATATGTCACGAGAAAACATTCTCAGAATCGCGAAGATCCGTTGAAATGTTCCAGAGTTATAACCTCATAAAGAGACAGTGGTCAGAATTGTAAAAATTGGCCCGGTCATTAACGTGCAAACCACTCTTGGGGGTGAAGGGGTTAAGAAAGTGTACATATACAGCAGGCCAGTTTTGGTTTTTATTTCAAATGAACAAAATTTCACACAAAAATATGTTGTAAACTTTTAAAAGGGTCAAGTGATTTTTCAAAATTTTTAACCCACCATAATTTTACACAAAGCACATTAAACTGTGTGAATGAATAAAAATAAATAGTGCACTGGCGCTTACCATTCCATTCCATTTTCCATTTTAATTTCAATTTTCCATTTTGGGGTACATATTTTGATCAATTAGTGCAGGTGATTGCTCTTCATTTGTTTTACTTCACTTGTATGAATGAATCATTGAATCCATAAAAAGTTTTGGAAGTATTTTTTTTTTAGAGTTTAATATACCAGCGAAATGCAACAAGAACTACGTTACAGTGTATGGATAAATCAATGACTGGGAGGAAGCGGACAGCCCCACTACCATCCAGTAGTCCACTCCAAAAATAAAAGCCCATGGCAGGTTTCCTTAAATCTGCCTTGGGCAAATAGCTTGCCCAAGACAAACACTTACTTTTATTTTGCATTGCAATCACAGGTATGCCTGTGACTTTAACCCCTTTACCCCCAAGGGTGGTTTACACTTTAATGACCTGGCCAATTTTTTACAATTCTGACCACTGTCCCTTTATGAGGTAGTAACTCTGGAACGCTTCCATGGATCCTGGTGATTCTGACAATGTTTTCTCGTGGCATATTGTACTTCATGTTAGTGGTAAAAGTTCTTTGATATAACTTACGTTTATTTGTGAAAAAAATGGAAATTTGGAGAAAATTTTGAAAATTTCGCAATTTTTCAAATTTGAATTTTCATGCCCTTAAATCACAGAGATATGTCACACAAAATACTTAATAAGAAACATTTTCCCAATGTCTACTTTACATCAGCACAATTTGGAACCAACATTTTTTTTGTTAGGAAGTTATAAGTGTTAAAAGTTAATCAGAGATTTCTCATCTTTACAACACCATTTTTTAGAGGGGAACCACATCACATTTGAAGTCACTTTGAGGGGTCTATATGATAAAAAAATACCCAAAAGTGATACCATTCTAAAAACTGCACCCCTCATGGTGCTAAAAACCACATTCAAGAAGTTTATTGACCCTCCAGGTGCTTCACAGGAATTTTTTGAATGTTTAAAAAAATGAACATACAACTTTTTTCACAAAAAAATTATTTCAGGTCCAATTTTTTTATTTTCCCAGGGGTAACAGGAGAAATTGGACCCCAAAAGTTATTGCGCAATTTGTCCTGAGTACGCTGATACCCCATATGTGGGAGGGAACAAGTGTTTCGGCACATGGCAGAGCACGGAAGGGAAGGAGCGCCTTTTGACTTTTTCAACGCAAAATTGGCTGGAATTGAGATCAGGCGACATGTCACATTTGGAGAGCCCCTGATGTGCCTAAACAGTGGAAGCCCCCACAAGTGACTCCATTTTGGAAACTAGACCCCCCAAGGAACTTATCTACATGTATGGTGAGAACTTTGAACCCCCAAGTGCTTCACAGAAGTTTATAACTTCATATATTTTTCCACAAAAATTATATTTTCGCCCCCAATTTTTTATTTTCCAAAGGGTAACGGAAGAAATTGGACCCAAGAGTTATTGTGCAATTTGTCCTGAGTACACTGATACTGAGGACAAATAACAGGAAAAATTGGACCACAAAAGTTATTGTGCAATTTGTCCTGAATACGCTGATACCCCATATGTGGGGGTAACTACTGTTTTGGCACATGGCAGAGCTTGTAAAATAAGAAGCACAGTTTGACGTTTTCAACGCAAAATTGGCTGAAATGAGATCAGACGCCATGTCACATTTGGAGAGCCTCTGATGTGACTAAACAGTGGAAAGCCTCCAATTCTAACTCCAACCCTAACCTAACCCTAACCCCAACCCCAACCCTAGCCCTAACCCTACTGCTAACCCTAATGGGGAATGGAAATAAATACATTTTTTAATTTTATTATTTTTCCCTAATTAAAGGGGTGATGAAGGGGGGTTTGATTTACTATTTATAGTCGGATTTTATAGTGGGTTATGTTTGGCAGCTGTCACACGCTAAAAGACGCTTTTTATTGCAAAAAATAGTTTTTGCATCACCACATTCTGAGAGCTATAATTTTTCCATATTTGGCCCACAGAGTCATGTGAGGTCTTATTTTTGCTGGACGAGTTATCGTTTTTATTGGTACCATTTTCGGGCACATGGCATTTTTTAATTGCTCATTATTAAAATTTTTGGGAGGCAGAATGAACAAAAACCAGCAATTAATGAATTTCTTTTCGGGAGTCTTTATGCCGTTTCGCGTGTGGTAAAATTGATAAAGTGGTTTTATTCGTCAAGTCAGTACGATTACAGCGATACCTCATTTATATTTTTTTATGTTTTGGCACTTTTATACAATAAAAACAATTTTATATAAAAAATAATTATTTTTGCATCGCTTTATCCTGCGAGCTATAACTTTTTTATTTTTTCGCTGATGACGCTGTATGGCGGTTCTTTTTTGTGGGACAAGATGACGTTTTCAGCTGTACTATGTTTATGTATATCCATCTTTTTGATCACGTGTTATTCCACTTTTTGTTCAGAGGTATGATGATAAAGCATTGTTTTTTGCCTTTTCTTTAAGGGGTTCACTAAAGCGGTTAACAAGTGGGACAATTTTATACAGCAGGTCGTTACAGACCCAGCAATACTAAATATGTGTACTTATATTGTTTTTGTTTTTTTATTAACATAAAGAAATGAATTTATTAGGGAATATTTTTTTTTATTTATTTAGGATTTTTTTTAATTTTATTTTTACACATATTAATTTTTTTTTTTAATACTTTTTTACATTGTCCCAGGGTGGGACATCACTATATGGTGTCAGATCGCTGATCTGACAGTTTGCACAGCACTCTGTCAGATCAGCGATCTGACAGGCAGTGCGGGAGGCTTGCTGGTGCCTGCTCTCAGCGCCTGCTTCCCTGTATTGTTCTGAGGGTTTCAGGGAAGCACGCAGGGAGCCCTCTACCTGCGCAATGCTTCCCTATGCCGCCGGAACACTGCGATCATGTTTGATTGCAGTGTGCCGGGGATTAAAGTGCCTGGAGCGGTCCCTAACCAAGTAGTGAGTGCATTTACTGAATATACATTTCAGTAGGCCAACATTTCAGATTTTAAAATCATTTTTTCAAGCTGGTGTTATAAAGTATTCTTATTTACTGTGATAATGACATTTGAGTTTTCATTGGCTGTAAGCCATAATCATCAACATTAACAGAAATAAACATTTGAAATACATCACTCTGTTTGTAATGACTCTATATAATATATGAGTTGAAATAAATTAACTTTTTGATGATATTCTAATTTTGTGAGATGCACTTGTATTTGCTTGTAAAGTTTAGGCTATAATTTATGCCATAGTTCACCTGGGCACTACAACAATTTGCCTCTTAGTGTGTGCGCTTCTCCTGCATAACGTTGAACAATCAAGAGCATGCAGCATTACTTAGGGGGAAAAGAACACCCCCTCTTCTCCTCACTAATCTCTGCAGCTGCTGTGTAGAGACACAGCTTAGGCTAAGTTCACATTAGCGTCTCTGTGTACAGCGTATGTATGTATGTGAGTTGATCTTGTCACCATTCTTCCATTTTACCTCTGGATGGTGGCTTGAAGGACAGTAGTTAACTATAAAAAGAGGATATGCACCTCTGTAACAGATTTAGCCAAGACATTCAGACATCCATACATCCGAGATATCCAGAGATCCAAAGAACCATACACTCTTTACAAGACAGCAGCCAACACATCGTGGCTACATCATGTGAGACACAGATTTGGCATTCTACAGATGCCAGCTTAGGAGACCACAACTCCGGCTGAAAGAATACAGATCTGCTCCATTGACCATCACTGAACCATGGATACGTTTGGGTTAGTCAGGATTTGGACCCACCGGTCACCTGAGCCCCATGGATACGTTTGGAGAAAGCCAGGATTGGGACCCACTGGTCACCTGGCTCCATGGAGATGTTAGTAGAAGCCAGGATGTGACCCTCCAGTCACCTGGCCTTGTACATCAATGGACTGTCATCTTCCTAAGCTTGATGTTACCTCCTCTCTGTGTGTGCCACAGGTGGGGCCCTGCAAGCTCTGAAGTCACATCTGCCCTTATCACGGTCAGTAAGCCGAAGGATGAAACTCTGTAATTTTGCACCACCTTGAGTATTGTGCTGGGACTGTTCTATGTGTTATTTGCCTGTTTTGTGGTTCAATAAAGTATTGCCACACTGTTTTACCCCCACCCTGTGTTGTCTGAGTAGCTTTACGCCCACGGTAACAGAATAGCGAGCGTTCGGTGGGATGATCCCTGGTCCATATGGTCAGTTTAAAATGCTCTAACTGATGAAAGGTCCTCTTTTATAGAATGAGGGGCTGAACGTAATTCAGCTATCTAAGTGAGTTTAAATCTAATGACATCGTGCATACTGCTCAAAGGCAAAGAAACACATTCATGTCAGTTTGGGGGTCCTAGCAATCATACAGTTATCACCTATCCTATGATTATGTGTTAGGTTTTATTCATCAATTCACAAATGAATGTAGCAAGTCACATCAAATGTTTTATATTGAACGGTGCTTATTGAATATAATTTGTTATGTATAGTTGACTGTATTAATACATTACTAATTTGAAAAAAAATAAAAACCTACTTAATAAAATTACATGAATAGGAATTTAGAACAAAATAGGTCATATAATAGATTGCCACCTTATTCTCTGAACCTTGTTCATTTTATGAAGGCTACCTTTGTTCTTGTTCTAAAACCTATTCTAGAGATCAGTTTGATCCTCTAAAAAATGATCAAGCAGCTTATAATGATAGTAGCAGTATAAAGAGCTATTCCTTTCAGCTCCTATGGTCTCATGTATTGTAGTACAGTGGCTTGCAAAAGTATTCACCCTCCTTGGCTTTTTACTTCATTTGATTCATTACAACCTGTGTTTAAATATTTCTGTAATTTGATTTGTGTGTGATGCGTCAGCACTAAATAAAATGAAAAAACAGGAGAAGAGCGGAGTATAAGATAACAGAGTAAAAAACTACAAATTTTATTGAAATATAATTAGATCCATAAAAACATAGCAATGAAACAAGACAAACACCAAAGACACCGTGCCTGGACACAGATGAAGCCTGATGTGACGTCACACAACACTAATTTGACTAATGTTGTTGTTATTGCTTTATATCTCTGTGCCGCCATGTTTTTCTATTATGTTGACTGCATATATATTTTATCTATATCTCTATTTTCTCGGCCATGCGCATGCGCGCTGTTGTCCTCTGGTCCTGCATAATGGCTGGGCGTCTTTTGTCCTCAATCGCATGCCTGGGGACCTTTTTTTCTCCACGCGTGCGCAGTGATGCTAGACGCCTTGCGATCAACATGTTAGGACCTATTGGATGTACTGCGCATGCGCCTCAAGCACCGACTACTACGGGCTGATTGGGACCATGTGACTAACCATGTGACCTGTTGCCATGGATTTTTAAGGTCCTGGTTATCTTACTCCCTCACTTCCCGTGAGAAAGCATCCTGTGTGGATGCGAAACGTACGTCGGGTGTCTGTCATTTTTTTGGGGTCTGTGCAAACTTCTTTTGGCAAGCCTCTCCTCTACTTGTAATTACTTTCCCCATATTTATCTACTTAGTCACTTTGGGGATCTATACTTCCCTTGCGGCTGCACTTGCCAAATGTAACCTCCACAGCTTGCTCTGATCATGAGCATGACATGTATATAAGTTGTGTCATTATTACTTTTTCGCATGTGACTCCATGTCTTTGGTGTTTGTCTTGTTTCATTGCTATGTTTTATGGATCTAAATATTTTTCAATAAAATTTGTACTTTTCTACTCTATTATCTTATACTCCGCTTCTTCTGTTTTTTCATTACATTTATGGAGTTTAAAATGATTATGCTATGGTGGTTCACTATCTAGCTATACCGCCATTCGTGTCTAAAATGCTATTGGGTTCTGTGTGTATTGACTTGTTCTGTGTTTTTCACAATTTATCCTTGCCCCTTTATGGATTTGCACGCACGTGAACGTACATGGCGCGCACAGATTAATGATGCCTTTCAAGACTGCACCAATGGGGGTAATGATGGGTGCAATAGGGACTTACAAGAGACTATCATTTTAAGGATTTACTTAAGAAGATGTATATGGTGGAACCATGCATTCCTGGACAAATATATTCAAAAAAATCTGATCCCACGGGGGTTACATATTCAGGTGTTTCCCTCCTTTCCTATACAGGATGATAGCTTTAAGGACAAGAACAAACACTCTAATGGATTTTTAGAGCTGCTCAAAACAATGAACCAAAATTCTCTGGTATCTCTTGAAGTTGAGATTGAGGATTACACACTACTTTACAGAAAGATCTGACGGGTTATGCCCTCAAAAACTAAATGAGGAGATCGACACTGAACTCAAGAAGAGGACTAATGATATTTAAGCCACAAAAACAAAAAAATTCAAGAGGGATGTTCAAGATAAAATTTCCTCTAGGATATACAGGTGGCTTAACCCTAATGATCAGCCTCGCCAACAATATAGGAATATCTCCCGCTCTAGATCAAGATCAACGTCAAGTAAATGCAATATATCTCATGATGACGATACATCATTTCAGACATTTCAGTCTGGTGCACAATCCTCCTCTGATTCGTCCACCAAGCGAGTTACCACTAGGCAGTCCTCCAAGAACAGAAATACTGGTGGGAAATCTTCCTCCGGCGGTGTCCAGTGAGGGCTCCAGGTACTGAATCTCTCCACTCATGTTCTAAATGATATACAGTTGTAAGTCTTAAGTAGGGGCCTAACCTTTTCTCCCACTAATTTCTTTGATTATTTTTCAGCTTTAAAGGACCTCCATTTGTTTTCCCATAAACTGATACTAAGAAAGAAACACAATAAAAGTCAATCAAATGAACCGTTGAGTGATATCTAGAGGGAGGCACTTTGTAACTTAGAGGATCTTCTTGATGAACAATCCTCCCCATGTTGGGGTAAGTTTCCCTCTACTATATTGCCTAGATCGACCAGGTTTCCTCCCTCGTCATTAAGCCCGGCTGTGGAAATCTTCACTAGACTCGTCAGTGAGGAGTTTAAAAAATTATCATCTAGACTAAAGGTCCCCAACCTGTTGCTCGGGAGTCACATGTGGCTCGCGGAACTATGAATTGTGACTCGCGACTGTCTGCCAGCTTGGTGCATTAGCTCCAGGTCTAGCAAGCAGGTATGAAGAGAACATCTCAAAATGGTGAATTTTATAAGTAGCCCTACACAGAAGAGCAGATCTGGATGCACATATACTGGTTTTGGGGTTTAAAGATGATTTAGATAAGGTAAGCTGGAGACTGATACTACCTGTTAGAGGAGGTTTTTGAAGCTGGATGCAACAGTGTGTTGGGAGCCCTTGATGGGAGAATACTGAATGGTGGTATTGTGGGAACCCCTGGAACTCAGTGTACTTCTTTGGAGTGATTTATGTGGAAAAGCTTTGGCTATGATTATACCTGTAATGGGAGCTTTGGTTCACACTACTTTGAGGGGGTGGGAGCTGGATGTGGCTTGCGACCCTATCTTATTGTAGAATGTGGCTCGCGACCCTCTTTCTAAGCTGAATGTGGCTCTCAAGGTCAGAAAGGTTGAGGACCACTGATCTAGACGTAGATTTGATAACTTGACATCTGCACACCACCGGGCTATTACAGAAATACAGACACTTCCTGACGTTTAAACCAGCGGACAAGGGAGGAAACATCGTCATCTGGCGAATTATACAGTACGAATGAGAGGCCAATTGAGGGATCCCCAGACATATCAAAAGCTTTCATATAATCCTGTGTCCTCCTTCTCGCTAGAACTTCAGCGGATCTTGATTCAAGCATTAGAGGGTAATGATAATCAGGCGCCTCCTACAGGAAGAGGCTGTCTGATAAACCAGTGGCATAAGGGACCAGAGGCGCGCACGGCCGTGGCGTCAGCTGCGTAGTGCGCGTGCGCATGTGACGTGATCCCAGAGCCAGCAGCGAGACCGGAAGTGAGGACATCAAGCGGCGCGCTCCTGGTCCAGAGATACGAAGGGACGCCAAGGCAGGGTAAGTATGGCGGGGCGGTGTGAGAGTACCCCCTTCTTTACGCCCCCTCTTTCTAAGGTCGGAAAGAAGCCTCTCCAAAATACGGGGTGCTTGGATGTTCTCCGAGGTTCCCAAGACCTCTCCTCAGGACCAAAGCCCTTCCAGTCAATTAGGAAGAGAGTTCTCCCTCTCACCTTCTTCATGGCAAGTATATCCCTTACCTCAAAGACATCCCCCATGCTAACAGGCTGAGGCATATGACCAGGAGAAGCATGAAACCAGTTTAGCACCACGGGTTTAAGGTGGGACACATGGAAGGTATTGGGAATACAGAGCGAGGCGGGCAGCTTCAACTTGTGAGCAACATCATTTATACGTCCCAGGACATTGAAAGGACCAATGTAGTGGGGACCCAATTTGTAATAGGGTATCTTAAGGTGAATGAATTTGGAGGAGAGCCACCCCTTGTCACCAGGGCGATATGAAGGAGAATCTGAGCGCCTTTTATCTGCATGTTTTTTTTCATCCTGTCACGCGCTTTCTCAAGTGCATCTTTGGTCTCCTGCCAGACCCTGGAGAACTCCTTGGACAGAAAGTCGGCCGCAGGCACACCCGAGAGAGCCAAAGGTACCAGAAGAGGATGCAGGTGCCCAGAAGGTGGTCACCTAGGAATCTTATTCTTGGCGTAGGACGGGCAGGATGCCACAACGTTTTTGACATCTTGGCGAAGAGATGGCCAACCAATAGTAGCGAGATATCAGGGTGAGTGTCTTGACTCCAACATGACCAGCGAGTTTAGACGAATGTCCCCAGTGTAACACTCATTTTCTGTTGCTTTCTACAACAAATGTCCTACCCGGTAGTAGAGAAGTCAAGTTGACAGGAGTCACAGTAATAACCCTGGAAGGGTCGATGATGTGCGAAGGCTCCTCCTCTGCATCGACCGACTGGAAGGACAGAGCCAAAGCATCAGCTTTGATGTTCTTATCGCTGGGTCGGAAATGGAGTTCAAAATCAAAACGGCCGAAGAACAATGACTACCTGGCCTGCCGTGGATTAAGCCTTTGCGCAGACTGAATATACGCCAGATTCTTATGGTCAGTGAAGATTTTGAAAGGATGTACAGCACCTTCAAGTAAGTATTGCCATTCCTCCAATGCCAACTTGATGGCTAATAGCTCTTTGTCACCGATGGAAGAGTTTCATTCTGATGTGGAGAACTCTTTAGAAAAGAAACCACAGGTGACTAGCCATCCGGAGGAAGATTTCTTTGAGAGCACCGCACCGGCTCATGTGGAAGAAGTGTCCACCTCAAGGATGAATGGTTGGCTAGACTCAGGATGATGAAGCACGGGAGCTGTAGCGAAAGCTTGCTTCAAGGACAAAAAGGCATTCTCAGCTTCAGGAGACCAGATGTTAGGATTAGCTTCTTTGCGGATAAGAGACAAGATAGGATGGGATAACGAGGAGAAATGTGGGATAAACTGCCGGTAGTAATTCGCGAAGCCAAGGAATCGTTGGATCACCTTAACCCCATGGGGTCGGGGCGAGTTGAGGATGGCAGACACCTTCTCTGGATCCATACGTAAGCCTGAGTCAGAAATAATATACCCCAAGAGCAGTAGTGATGATTGTTCAAAAGAACATTTCTCGAATTTGGCGTAAAGGCGATTCTCCCTCAACCGTAGTAGTACTTGATGGACATTCCTTCTATGGGAAGACAGGTCTGGAGAAAACACAAGGATATCATCCAAGTACACCACTGTGCAGGAGTAAAGAAGGTCCCAGAAAACATTGTTTACAAACTCTTGAAACTCTTGAAATACTGCTGGAGCGTTGTAAAGACCAAACGGCATGACTAAATACTCATAGTGTCCGACCCATGTGTTAAAATCGTTCTTCCACTCATCTCTGGGATGGATATGGATCAGTTTGTAAGCCCCACGAAGATCCAACTTGGTGATGATTCGTGCTCCCCTCAGCCGATCAAACAGCTCTGGGATGAGGAGTAGTGGGTACTTGTTTTTGACCGTGATGTCATTTAGACCCCTATAATCAATATGGGGATGGAGAGACCCATTCTTCTTTTTAACAAAGACGAAACCCGCGCCTGTGGGCGAGGAGAACTTTCGAATAAAGCCTTTTGGCCAGGTTCTACTGAACATAATCCGACATGGCTTGGGTCTTGGCAGGAGATAATGGGTATATTCTACCCTAGGCGGAGAGGAGCTGGAAACAAGGTCAATCGGACAGTCATACGGTTGATGTGCGGTAGGACTCTCCGCCTCCTTTTTGTTGAAGACATCCGCGAAGGACCAAGCCTGCAGGCGCAGAGGGTGGACGGAAGAACCCACTGGATGGACGGGCAGCAGGCACTTTTTCTGGCAGAGCTATCCCCAACGGATTATATCACCAGATCGCCACTCGAGAGTTTGCTCATGTGCCCTTAGCAAAGGGAGCCCAAGAAGAAACGTATGAGACAAAGATGACAGGACGTAGAGGGCTATCTTCTCCTAATGCAAGGCTCCAACCTGCAGCTCCACTTCTTTGGTGACCTGGATAACAGTCTCCTGCAAGGGCTTACCGTCAACCAAAAGTATCCACCAAGGACTCTCCAGGGACCTGACAGGAATCCGATATTTTTTAACCACCTCGAGCCTAATAAAATTTCCTGCCGCACCCGAATCCACGTAGGCCACTTCCGATTAACATCTAGAACCCAGGTTCAACAAAATAGACAGGGTCAGGGGTAGAGAGGAATCGCACACACCTAGGGAGACCTCTCTTACCTGTCCTAGGCGGAGGAGTTTCCCGGCCTCTCTGGACAGGAGCGAAGAAGATGGGAAGCACTGCCACAATAAAAGCAAAGTCCTTGCGAGAGCCTCTCCTTACGGCACTGTTCCGCCATCTTGAGCTGATCTACCTGCATTGGCTCAGGTGCTGAATCAAAAGATGACGTCATGGGTATGATTTGCTCGACTCGAGTAACGAATAACGAGTACTAGAGATGAGAGACTTTGCCTCCGAGAGGGTCGAGTCGGGTTTCGTACCACCCGACTTTCACAAAAGTCGAGTCGAGCGAAATCGGCCGACTATCTGCAAAAGTCGAAGGTCCGACAGACCACACGAAACCCAATGCAAGTCAATGGGGAAGAAAAGTCGGCAGGGAGTGGAGGACAGTAAACACACCTACAGTGCCCTGTTATGTTATGGTAGCTGAGGAGGCAGGAGCAAAAAACCGCATAGGCAGCCAAACACCAGAGAGGTTGGAAACTAATAGGTTGCAGACCCCTAAACTAACCGCACAACTAGAAGCAGCCGTGGGACGTTCCTACGGTGCCCTAGACGCCTCGTCATAGCCGGAGAAATTAGCTATCCCTGAAGATGGAAAGAGGAAAGCTAACTGCCCCGGAGGAGAGCCCCAAATGAATAGGAAGCCCCCAAACATATAATGGCGGTTAGACAAGATGAAAACACAAACACAGACAGAAAATAGAGTGAGCAAACGCTGGGGCCCAAAACTGTCTAGATATGGCAGCACAGGAGAGAATACTGTCTGCAACCCAGAAAAACCCTAGGAAAAAACTCCAACACTTCTGAATCCAAAAATGCTGAGACCACATGGTCTCGAACACCTATATCAGATCTCTGGTGTGGACACAAAGCTACCCAGCAGTAAAATATCACAAGAACTGAGCAAATGAACAAATACAAAAAGCGAACGGAGACCAGCCCAAGCCCCCAAAGGGGACCCGGCTGAACTCAAAAAGCAATGCAGCAAGAAACCAAGAAATTCAAACCACAGTAAAAAAAAAAAAATTGGAAAAAACTGGCATATGTTGAGGTGTAGGCTGGACGTTCAGCAGCTGCAAATGGAGAAATTGGAGAAGTCGGAGGAAGAGGAGGACAAAGCGAGCCATTTTGCTGGCAACCTATGTGTCATCAGGGGAAGGTGGGTCAAAATACTTTGAAACCCAGGCATGGTTCATTTTAATGAAGGTGAGATCACCAACATTTTGGGTCGACAGCTGGGTCCTTCTTTCTGTCAGGATTGATCCAGCAGCACTGAAGACTCTTTCTGATAGCACACTACCAGCAGGGCAAGCGAGCTCCTGTAAGGCATATTGTGCCAATTCAGGCCAGGTGTCCAGTTTACAGGCCCAGTAGTCAAAGGGGAATGAACTGTGAGGGAGAACATCGATAGGGGAGGGGAGGTAATTTTGAACCATAGTTGACAACTGCTGTCTCCTGTCTGTTGCAATCGATTCAGTATTACCTGTTTAGCTTGCAAAAAAGAAGACTGAGAGGAGACTTAATAGCCGTCTACAAATGTCTCAAGGGCTGGCACATTGTAGAAGGATCATCTTTATTCTCACTTGCACAAGGAAAGACTAGAAGCAATGGGATGAAACTGAATGGGAGGAGACACAGATTGGATATTAGAAAAAACTTTTTGACAGTTAGGGTGATCAATGAGTGGAACAGGCTGCCACGAGAGGTGGTGAGTTCTCCTTCAATGGAAGTCTTCAAACAGAGGCTGGACAGACATCTGTCTGGGATGATTTAGAGAATCCTGCTTTGAGCAGGGGGTTGGACCAGAAGGCCCAGGAGGTCCCTTCCAACTCTACTATTCTATGATTCTATCAGTCGTGTGAGCGTTACTCGAGAAATCAGTACACAACATGGTCATGAAACCCCTGTCTCCAACGCCACTTCGGCTGTGTGCACCGAAACACCTCTTCCATGTTGCCCAGTACGGCTCGTGGTAGAACCTGCACCACTGCTGTGTGCTGGGAATGCCTCAAACGGTTTACCAGAGTTGCTTGTTTGTTTGCCAATATTAGCTCTAGGTTCTCCTGTGGCATGATGTTCTGTAATATGCCTTTATAGCGAGGATCGAGGATGCTGGCCAACCAGTAGTCGTCATCCTTCATAATTTTGGCAATGCGGGGGTCCCTTTTTAGGATCCGCAAGACATATTCACACATGTGGGCCAATGTTCCAGGTGTCAATGATGCACTGCCAGTGGTGGGTGGCCAACATTTTCTCTTGCCCCCTGAGAAGCATCCTCCTCCCCAAAATAATCATCCCCCTCATCCACCTCATCCTCTTCCTCTTCTTCCTCCACCTCGTCCAGGACAGTTCCCTAAGCAGACAATACCTGACTGTCATCAAGGCTTCACTCCTCCTCTCCTCCTCCGCTGCAGACGCCTGATCCTTAATGTGCGTCAAAGTTTGCATGAGCAGACGCTTAAGTGAGATGCTCATGCTTATGATGGCGTCGTCTGCGCTTACCAGCCGCGTGCATTCCTCAAAACACTGAAGGACTTTACAGAGGTCTTTCAGCTTTGACCACTGCACAACCGACAACTCGATGTCTGCCCTCAAACTGCCTGCCCGTGTATCCTCCCACAAATACATTACAGCCTGCCTCTGTTCGCACAGCCTCTCAACCATGTGCAAGGTGGAGTTCCACCTTGTTTCAATGTCTATGATTAGGCGGTGCTTGGGGAGGTGGAGCGATCGCTGCAGCCTCTGCATACGACTGGAGTCTACAGGCGAGCGACGGATGTGCGCGCACAGTCTTCGCACCTTATGGAGCAGGGCTGGTAACTCCGGATAATTATTTATGAAGCACTGCACCACCAGGTTCAAGGTGTGAGCCAGGCAAGGTATGTGTTTGAGTTTTGCCAGGGCTATGGCCGCCACAAAATTACGACCGTTATCACTGACTACCTTGCCTGGCTCAAGATGTAAACTGCCCAGCCATGACTCAGTTTCTCGCTGCAAGTAGTCGGCCAGTACCTCCGCGGTGTCTGTTGTCGCCCAAAGACATCATCTTTAAAACAGCCTGCTGACGCTTACCACTAGCTGTTCGATAGTGGGACACCTCGTGTGCAACACTGGCAGCTGCGGATGGAGAGCTCGTGTGACTGCGCTCTGTCGACGAGCTTTCAATTCTGGAGGAGGAGGAGGAGGAGGTTCGAACGCCTACAGCCAACTGTTGCCTATACCATGGGCTAGGCAGCACTGTCCCACCGCCGCTGTCCCCTATGGACCCTGCATCCACCACATTAACCCAGTGCGCAGTGATGGACACGTAACGGCCCTGGCCATGCCTACTAGCCCATGCATCTGTTGTGAGGTGCACCTTTCCTCTCACTGATTGTTTGAGTGCATGGACAATGCAGTCTTTCACATGCAGGTGGAGGGCAGGGATGGCTTTTCTAGAAAAGAAGTACTGACTGGGTAGGTTATAGTGTGGGACAGCGTAGGCCATGAGCTCTTGGAACGCTGCGCTTTCAACCAAATGGAAGGGCATCATCTCTAATGAGATCAGTTTGGCAATGTGGGCGTTCAAAGCCAGTGTACGCGGATGAGAGGATGAGTACTTTCTTGTCCTACTCAGAGTGTCTGCTAGGGTGAGCTGGACTTGCGAGCTGCATATGGGGGATTGGTGATGGTGATGGTGGTGAAGGTGGTGATGGCCTAGATTCAGTCTTTGGTTGCAAAAACATTGTGATTCCCTGACTGCTTTGGCCTTTCGACGACACCTCAACATTTCTTGCTGGTGGTGTGCTACCCGGTGGGCTTACAGTGGGGGGAAGCGATGTAGCGTTGCTGGCTACCTTCAGTCGGAGCAGGTGCACATGTGCTACCTGAGGTTTTGTAGTCCGTCCACGCTTGCAAGTGCATGGTGATTAAATGTCTAAGCATGCAACTGGTATTCAAATTTCGGAGATTTTTCCCTCGGTTAAAGGTCCTTCCGCACTTCTTACAGATAACTTTTGCCTCATCAATAGGATTTTGCTCAAAAAAGTGCCACACTGCACTCTTCCTACTATCGGATACATTTTCAGGGCTTGCACGCTGTGCTAATTTGACCGTCTGGCCAAGCTGTCCTGCAACTCTTTTTGTTTTTTTAACACGTTTTTGGATTGCTATGGCCGGCCAGATAACCGCAGCTGCGATGTCGATGCCTGCTGCCGATCTTCCTCCTCTCTTGAGCTATTGCCAGCGGCACCCTCTCCCCCAATCGATGCCAACTGGGTCATCCATCACCTCCTCTTCAATTCCATCTGCACCTTCCTCTGTGTCAGCGTGTAAGGTGGTATAGAATGCGGGAAGGGGCACCTGAGTTTCATCAGGGTCAGATTCTGGCTCAGTAGACTGCGAGGGCAATGTAGTGCTCTTGGTGAATGTATCAGCAGAATCATATAGCAGTGGCTGTGCATCAGTGCACTCCATGTCAGATTCATCTTGTACTGGGGAATTCAGGATTTGACTTAATAACCCAGGCATAGTATGTGAAAAGAGCTCCATGGAGTAATCTGAAGTGTGGCCTGCCGCATCCTTCACTTTTGGTGGGGGTGAAGGACACAAGAAAAGGTGTTGTTCCTGACCAGGAGCATGCACTGACGACTCAGTGCTTGCATTTTTCGAAACTTCAGAAGAGGAGGTGATAGAGCTGGAGGCTTTTTCGGCAATGTAAGCCAAAATCTGTTCCTGATGCGGTTTACCTACTCCCAGAAAAGGGAGCCTTCCAGGCCTTCTGGAGCCAGCCGATGACGCAGGCTCAATACCTCCTGCCTTAGGTGCTATTGTTCTTTTGGCACTACCAGCAGATGCACCACCACCACCATCAGTACCAGCTGGCCCCCCCGCCCACGTCCGTGGCCTCTTCCACCATACTTCCTCATGTTTGGGAAAATTTACCAAAAATACCAGCAGATATATGGTACTGTATCAGAAGCGTACAGCTGTTTACGGTGAAGGGGAAATTGTAAATCTCCGTATATATTTCCGTAGTCACACACAAACGCTCACTTAGTATGGATTACAACAGAATATAAAAAGCAGAAAATCAGTACTGTACCAGAAGCATACAGCTGTGTACAGTGTAGGGGTAATTATAAATCTCCGTATATATTTACGCAGTCACACACAAACGCTCTCTCAGTGTGGATTTGACCGTAATAAAAAAGGCCGAAAAAAGGTATTGTATCAGAAGATAACAGGTGTATATAGTATAGGGTAAATTTTAAATCTCCGTATATATTTCCTCAGTCACACACAGACGCTCACTCAGTATGGATTTGACCAGAATACAAAAAGCAGAAAAAAGGTACTGTATCAGAAGATACCAGGTGTATATAGTATAGGGTAAAATTTAAATCTCCGTATATATTTCCGGAGTCACACACAAACGCTCTCTCAGTATGGATTTGACCGTAATAAGAAAGGGAGAAAAAAGGTACTGAATCAGAAGATACCAGGTGTCCGGTCTGCAAACCATGTCCTATGCGGAACGGTTACAGGATTTGGGAATGCTTAGCTTGCAAAAAAGAAGACTGAGAGGAGACTTAATAGCTGTCTACAAATATCTCAAGGGCTGTCACATTGTAGAAGGATTATCTTTATTCTCATTTGCACACGGAAAGACTAGAAGCAATTGGATGAAAGTGAATGGGAGGAGACACAGATTAGATATTAGAAAAAACTTTTTGACAGTTAGAGTGATCAATGAGTGGAACAGGCTGCCACGAGAGGTGGTGAGTTCTCCTTCAATGGAAGTCTTCAAATAGAAGCTGGACAGACATCTGTCTGGGATGATTTAGTGAATCCTGCTTTGAGCAGGGGGTTGGACCAGATGACCCAGGAGGTCCTCTTCCAACTCTACTATTCTATGATTCTATGTATATATTGTTAGGGTTTGAGTTCCTAATGCTGTATAAAGGGAATCTCGAGCCATTCGGGCTGCGGTCCCCCATCCGTCTCCAGCCGCAGTGGAACCTGCTCAGCAGAGAAGTCGGTCACAGCGTCTTGCCCGGTCTAATACTGTGCAGAGACTTGCTGCTGCCTCTCCTGGATCTTCGGTTATAACCAGTGCTGGAGCAGGCAGATTTGGGACTAAGTCCTCTGTTTCTTCTTCTGAGCATGCCCAGGGCAAGATCTCCCTTTGGAGATCAGGGGTCACATGCTCAGATACAGCTTTGACTCCTATTGGTTCTCCAGGAAGGTCCTGTAGCTGTTTGTGATCTGAAGCAGCTTTCTATTGGTCCTTTCTGGAAGGTCTTCTACTCGTGGTTGCTATAAAAGGTTGTCCTGACCGCACGGCCGTGCGCTAGTATCAAACCTTTATGTGCTTTGCGCCAGTATGGTCATGCGTGTGTGTGGTTAGGGCGGCTGAAATATGCCATTACAATACCGACCTAATCGGTGAGGAGCTTGGTATGCTAGCTGGTCAGGGTCGGTGTCTTGGATACCTTTAGAATACCGGCATAAAACCGGTGAGGAGTTTGGTTACCGTATTCAGGGCCTGGCGTACAGACGCCATAGATAGCGCATGACCACTTCCTATGTTCGCTTACCAGTCAACTGTGTACCTGAACACAGTGGGGTTTCTCAGCGGCTCTGTGACGCAACAGGGTTCGCTTTTAAAATGCTAGTCAGCGCCCTAGCGTTTTACTTTGCGGCTCACTGAAGTTAAGTGAGTTCGCACTTATCGCCATAGAGCGCTGCGGCATTCCCGCTAGCGGCTCTGTGGATTAACAGAGTTCGCACTATCTGCCACAGCGCGCTATGGCATTTATTTTAGCGACTCTGCATGATAACAGAGTTCGCTACTTACGCCATCTTACTAGCAGCAGGCTTTGCCTGCACGGTGGACCCCGGGCTGCGAACGCACCTCTCTACATTATTTACTAGGTGCGTTCCGCAGACCCTAACATATAGTATATGGTAAAATTGTAAATCTCAGTATATATTTCTGGAGTCACACACAGACTCTCACAGGCTCAGTATGGATTAGAACATTATATAAAAAGCATAAAAAAGGTACTGTATCAGAAGATACCAGGTGTATATAGCATAGGGGAAAATTGTAAATCTCCGTATATATTTCCGTAGTCACACACAAACGCTCACTCAGTATGGATTACAACAGAATATAAAAAGCAAAAAACGGTACTGTATCAGAAGCGTACAGCTGTATACAGTGTAGGGGTAATTGTAAATCTCCGTATATATTTCCGGAGTCACACACAGACGCTTACAGGCTCAGTATGGATTAGACCAGAATATAAAAAGCATACACACAAACGCTCTCTCAGTATGGATTTGACCGTAATAAAAAAGGCCGAAAAAAGGTACTGTATCAGAAGATACCAGGTGTATATAGTATAGGGTAAAATTTAAATCTCCGTATATATTTCCAGAGTCACACACAAACGCTCACAGGCTCAGTATGGATTAGACCAGAATATATAATGTAGAAAAAGGGTACTGTATCAGAAGATACCAGTTGTATATAGTATAGGGGAAAATTGTAAATCTCCGTAAATATTTCTGGAGTCACACACAGACTGTTGTGAACGTGTTGGAGACTACTTCGGAGCTGAGGCTTCCTCTGTTGGTTGCTGAGGGTATTGAACCTATGTTAAACAGCAAAAGTCCACCACCTGCAATTGATGAATAGTTATCAGGGGGATGGATATAAGTGAGCTGACCTCCCATGATCCTCGCCAGAGATCAATTGTTACTTCCTGGTCTAGGTTGGAAACCAACTTGCTTTTTGCTGTCTCCTGCTATCATTCAGATAAGTTGCTTTCTGATTTTTTTTCTGTGGTTTGATTTTCCTTGTTTTTGCTACCTTGCTTTTGAGTTCAGCCGGGTCCCCTTTGGGGGCTTGTGCTGGTCTCTGTTCTCTTTTTGTATTTGTTCATTTGCTCAGTTCCTGTGATTTTTTACTGCTGGGTAGCTGCGTGTTCACACCAGAGATCTGATATAGGTGGTCGAGACTGTGTGGTCTCAGCATTTTTGGTATCAGAAGTGTTGGAGTTTTTCCTAGGGTTTTGCTGGGTTGCAGACAGTATTCTCTCCTGTACTGTCCTATCTAGACAGTTTTGGTCCCAGCGTTTGCTCATTCTATTTTCTGTCTGCATTCATGTTTTCATCTTGTCTAACCGCCATTATATGTTTGGGGGCTTCCTATTCCTTTGGGGCTCTACTCCGGGGCAGTTAGCTTTCCTCTTTCCATCTTCAGGGATAGCTAATCTCTCCGGCTGTGACGAGGCATCTAGGGCTCCGTAGGAACGTCCCACGGCTGCTTCTAGTTGTGCGGTTAGTTTAGCCTATTAGATCCCAACCTCTCTGGTGTTTGGCTGTCTTTGCGGTTTTTTGCTCCTGCCCTCCTCAGCTACCAAATCATAACACAGACGCTGTCAGGCTCAGTATGGATTAAACCAGAATATAAAATGTAGAAAAAGGGTACTGTATCAGAAGATACCAGGTGTATATAGCATAGGGGAAAATTTCAATCTCCGTATATAGTTCCCGGGTCACACACAGACGCTCTCAGGCTCAGTATGGATTAGACCAGAATATAAAAAGTAGAAAAAGGGTACTGTATCAGAAGATACCAGGTGTATATAGTATAGGGGAAAATTTCAATCTCCGTATATATTTCCGGAGTCACACACAGATAGTCAGCATGTATTTGTCCGTGATACCAGCCTGTACATGGTAGTGTGTGAGGAGCGTACAGTTCTATACGGTTTGGGAAAAAATGAACGCTCAGTAACTGTGCAGAAGAAAAGAATAAAAGTATTAGTGCTGTGTAAAAAGCAGTCTGCACAGCAGTGTACACACAGCAATACAGCTAGCAGGCAGCTTAATAACCAGCGCTGCTGCACACAAGAAAATCCTCCCCTGTCACTGGCAGGCAGCCTAATAACCAGCGCTGCTGCACACAAGAAAATCCTCCCCATCACTGCACACTAACTGTACAGCACAATTGCTATCAGCACAAGCACATAAGAACTTCTCTTTCCAGCCCTAACTCTCTCCTTACTGATAAACAGCGTCAGCAACCTCTCCCTACTGTTAAGATCGGCAGAAGTAAAATGGCCATCAGCGGTCAGGGCTTTTATAGACACTATGACGCCCCCAAAGCAAGCCAATCACTGCAATGCCCTTCTCTAGGATGGTGGTGGACGCTGCCCATGTCATCTCGTTGTCCACAGTGTACGTCCTTGCTCATTGGCTGAAAAAAGGCGCCTGCAAGCATTATGGGAAAACCGACTTTGGCGCTCGGGTCGACGACCACATGGCCGACTTCACGCTATGGTCATGTTTCGCTCGGTGAAACCCGACTTTGGCTAAAGTCGGCGACTTATGAATCTGACCGACCTTTTTCGCTCTACTCTAACGAGTACCCGAGCATTTTATTGCTCTCACTTCACTATTTTTGATACTAAAAGATCTATTTGTTCCTGTTGGGGATTTTTACAGTAACAAAGATTCATTGATATGCAAGCAAGGGAAGTTATATAATTCCAACATATGTAGAAACAAGGAAAACAACTATAATTGAGCCCAATAATATCAACAGATACTTTCACCATTATGCCACGTTCACACATTCAGTATTTGGTCACTTTTTTACCTCAGTATTAATAAGCCAAAACCAGGAGTGGAACAATCAGAGGAAAAGTATAGTAGAAACAAGTCATCACTTCTGCGTTTTTCACCCACTCCTGGATTTGATTTACAAATACTGAGGTAAAACACTGACCAAATAGTGAACATGTGAATGAGGCCTTATAATAGTATTAAAGATCTACTTTTTGAGGAGTGGGCTTGTACTGCTTTTCTACAGTACATGGTGTGGAGTTTTCTTCACAATACACATTTGATTCTATTTTCAGATAATTCTCCAGATCTCTACCAAGTGGGATAATAATAGTTGGGAGTCAAAGAAAAAGCAGAATTTATTAATGACAGAACCTAATCGGAACAGTACTTTATGCAACATACACACTATAAGGTGACGTAGGAGGTCGTGGCTGGGGTAAGTATGGAATTCTCCTCAGAAAGCTGGAATTAAAAGAGGTCATAGGGCTAACTGAGTGTAGAAAACAATTCCTGGAAGGTTTAGTTTTAAGAAATTGCTGGGAAGAAGGGAGACAGGAAGAAGAAATATCAATGATACAAGGAAGCAGCCAGTAAAGATACGATACTTCCGGAAAGGATACCATTCAGCACTGACCTCAAAAACACAAATCTGCTGAGCAAGTTAGATGATAGATTAGTTCAAGAAGCAAGAATACGCTGAGACCTCTATAAGCTGCTTCTTAGAAGGAAATATACATTGAAGGGATTGTTTAAAAATTATCCTGATTACCAAATGAAATTATGGTCTTGAAGGAAAGTAATAACATCCTGTGTTATGGATATGGTTTGGTGACATTAATGCCCTTTATCTACAGAACATTCTTAAAAGTGCCCTCTTATCTCTAGTATCTAAAGATAATATGGAAAAATTGGAGAAAAATCAGCACCTCCATATTCCTAAAATCTATTCTCTTTATTGAATATTCATGATAAACCATGTATGATAAAAATCTTTAACAATATGAATTTGTATAAGCGTCCTTAATCATAGTGTGAAGCGAAGTTTCATGGGAAAAGTATTTAGTTTTGAGTTTAAATACTTTCCCCATGATACTACATTTCCCACTACAATTAAGGACACTTTAACGGCAGCAACAGCAATCCATCATGTTAAGAATTTTTATCATATATATTTTATCATGAATATTCAATAAAGAGGAAACATTTTAAGAACTAGGATGTGTAAGGAAATCGAGGACCTCTGAAGCTTAAATAAGTAAACATCAGCATCCAGTGGCCAGAGATTGTAAGAACAGGAATACAAAGAGAGCAAGCAGGAACTGCAGAGTGAATTGTTAGTTTCTTAGAGGGAAGAGATAAGAGGTGACACCAGGTCATGTGATAGCTGTGTTATACAAGGCCCAGGAAGACAAAAAGGGGGAGAAGGCATCAGCAGGACCTGTAACAAGACAGAAATGTGAAGCATCTGAGCTGTCTATTATCCACAAACACCAGGGTGAGAGAAATCAAGGCGCTGAGGCCTCAGTCTGGAGTGAGGAATAGTGATATAGCACAGCCAAATCCAATAGAACCGAGCCAGATCTGAGAGACCTGAGCCAGATTCAAGAAAACCAAGCCAGATCTGAGGGAACTGAGCCATATTTTTGGGAGTCAAACCAGATCTGAGAGAACAAAGCCAGATACAAAAAAAACGAGCCAGATTCAAGAGAATGGAGCCAAATCCTGAGAGCGAACAGACAGGATCGAGATGATCGTGAGACCAGATAGAGCAATTAGGACAATCGAGTGAGCTGTGCCCTGAGGTGTACAATATGGTAAATGCGGGACTGGGGCCATACTTCTGGGGATGAAGGTGGCCAGCATAACTCACTGAAGTGACTCAAAAGCAAGCCTATCGGAACAGCATCATTGTCTACTGATAGGGCCTTTGTTGTGTATATTATTGTAGTCACAGTGACAATGATACTGATTGCAAAGCAGAATCTGATGCATTATAGACTGGTTGTTAGAGACATTAATACTTATAGTAATTGTACATTTATTTGCATAGCAGAGCTAAATTGTTAGAATTGTTGGAAGAATCTCTTTACTCTATTCATATTATAAATACTTTGCTGTATTCCAATCCCTTGCTGACTGCTTGATATTGTACCATAGTCACCCAACCTTTCCTGTGTTAAGTAAATAAATAATTTTGATTCAAGTTACCACTGTATCTTCATCTTCTGTGCCATTGCATCCATTCACTAGAGATGAGCGACTTTGCCTCCGGGAGGGTCGAGTCGGGTTTCGGACCACCCGACTTTCACAAAAGTCGAGTCGAACGAAATCGGCCGACTATCGGCAAAAGTCGAAGGTCCGACTGAAACTCGACCCGACCCCAATGCAAGTCAATGGGGAAGAAAAGTTGGCAGGGAGTGGAGGACAGTAAACACACCTACAGTGCCCATTTCAATGCCAACGACATCAATTCATATTACTTAAGCTTGTCAACTTTAATTTACTTTATAATAATAGTAACGCATTGATAACTGAGGGTTATTTGGCTAAAGTTGGGGGGTGGCAGGGCTGACTCTAGGTTTTTGTGGGCCCCAGGCAAAAGAGTCTCAGTGGACCTCTTTAACACATACCACAATTCATGATGCTCCGATACGGCAGAGAAATATAGATATAGTACAATGACAAATACTTCACTTCTTACATTACATGAATGATATCTATTTTAAATTCTACAATAGATCAAAAACAGGACAGTATATTCCTCCATACAGTATTATGGCCACCACATAGTGCGCCATACAGAATAATGAGCCCCATATATTGCTCCATACATAATTGGTCCCATATAATGTTCCATACAGTATATGATGAGCTCCACATAATGCTACAGTATATGATGGTCCCCATATAATGTGCCATACAGTATAGGACGGTCCCCATAGAGTATAATGAGCCCCACATAATGCTCCATACAGTATAATGAGTCACCTATAAAGCTCCATACAGTATAGGATGGGCCCCATATATTGCTCCATACAGAATGGGCTCCATATAATGCTCCATACAGAATAGGCCCCATATGTGCTCCATATGATGCTCCATACCCTATATGATGCCCCTTAAATAATGAACCCCATATGATGCTCTAGTATATGATGGGCCCCATGGATAATGCTCCAGTGTATGATGGGTCTATATAATGCTCCATATATAATGGGCCCCCATATGATGCTCCAGTTTATGATGTCCCCATGGCTGATGCTCCAGTGTATGATGGGCCTATATAATGCCCCATATATAATGGGCCCAATATGATGCTCCAGTATATCATGGGCCCCATGGCTGATGCTCCAGTGTATGATGGGCCTATATAATGCTCCATATATAATGGGCCCCATATGATGCTCCAGTGTATGATGGGCCCCATGGCTGATGCTCCAGTATCTGATGGGCCTATATAATGCTCCATATATAATGGGCCCTATATGATGCTCCAGTGTATGATGGGCCCCATGGCTGATGCTCCAGTATATGATGGGCCTATATAATGCTCCATATATAATGGGCCCCATATGATGCTACAGTGTATGATGGGCCCCATGGATGATGCACCAGTTTATGATGGGCCTATATAATGCTCCATATATAATGGGCCCTATATGATGCTCCAGTGTATGATGGGCCCCATGGCTGATGCTCCAGTATATGATGGGCCTATATAATGCTCCATATATAATGGGCCCCATATGATGCTACAGTGTATGATGGGCCCCATGGATGATGCACCAGTTTATGATGGGCCTATATAATGCTCCATATATAATGGGCCCCATATGATGCTCCAGTATTTGATGGGCCCCATGGCTGATGCTCCAGTGTATGATGGGCCTATATAATGCTCCATATATAATGGGTCCCATATGATGCTCCAGTATATGATGGGCCCCATGGCTGATGCTCCAGTATATGATGGGCCCCATGGTTGATGCTCCAGTGTATGATGGGCCTATATAATGCTCCATATAAAATGGGCCCCATACGATGCTTCAGTATATGATGGTCCCCATGGCTGATGCTCCAGTGTATGATGGGCCTATATAATGCTCCATATATAATGGGCCCCATATGATGCTCCAGTGTTTGATGGGCCCCATGGATGATGCTCCACTGTATGATTATTATTATTATTATTCATTTTTATAGCGCCATTTATTTCATGGTGCTTTACATGTGAGAGGGGGCGAATATAGACAAGTACAATAAATATGAGCAATACAGGACACACATAAGTACAGAAGGAGAGAGGACCCTGCCTGCGAAGGCTCACAATCTACAGGGGATGGCTGAGGATACCCTAGGTGAGGGTAGATCTGGTCGTGCGGCGGTTCAGTAGACTGAGGATCACTGCTGGTTGTAGGCTTGTCAGAAGAGGTAGGTCTTCAGGTTCTTTTTGAAGATTTCCATGATAGGCGAGAGTCTGATGTGTTGGGGTAGAGAATTCCAGAGTATAGGGGAGGCACGGGAGAGTCTTGAGCGGTTGTGGGAAGAAGAGATAAGGGGAGAGTAGGAGAAGGAGATCTTGAGAGGATCAAAGGTTGTGCAAGGGTAAGTAGCGGGAGACCATGTCACAGATGTATGGAGGAGACAGGTTGTGGATGGCTTTGTATGTCATAGTTAGGGTTTTGAACTGGTGCCTCTGGATGATAGGAAGCCAATGAAGGGCTTGGCATAGGGGAGAGGCTGGGGAATAACGGGGAGACAGGTGGATTAGTCGGGCAGTAGAATGTAGGATGGATTGGAGGGGTGCCAGAGTGCTAGAGGGGAGGCCAGAGAGCAGGAGGTTGCAGTAGTCAAGGCGGGAGATGATAAGGGCATGCACTAGTGTTTTTGTGGTGTCATGGTCAAGGAATGCACGGATCCGGGAAATATTTTTGAGTTTGAGACGGCAGGAGGAGGCTAGGGTTTGGATATGTGGCTTGAAAGAAAGGGCAGAGTCGAGGATCACCCCGAGGCACCGAGCATGCGGGACCGGGGAAAGTGAGCAGCCGTTGACATTGAGGGATAGGTCTGGTGGAGGGGTACAGTGAGATGGGGGAAGATGATGAATTCTGTTTTGTCCATGTTCAGTTTTAGAAAGCGAGCAGAAAAGAAAGCTGAAATAGCGGACAGACAGTTTGGGATTTTTGTCAAGAAGGAGGTGAGGTCAGGTCCAAATAGGTAGATCTGCGTGTCATCGGCATAGAGATGATACTGCAAACCGTGGGATTCTATGAGCTGTCCCAGGCCGAAGGTGTAGATGTAGAAGAGTAGGGGTCCTAGAACTGAGCCTTGAGGAACACCGACAGAGAGGGGGTGAGGTGAGGAGGTGGTGTGGGAGAGGGAGACACTGAATGTTCGATCTGTTAGGTATGATGAGATCCAGGATAGGGCCAAGCCTGTGATGCCCAGAGATGAGAGAATCTGGAGCAGGAGGGAGTTGTCCAGTGTCGAAGGCAGAAGACAGGTCCAGGAGAAGGAGGACAGAGTAGTGTCGCTTGCTCTTGGCGGTTAGTAGGTCGTTGCTGACTTTAGTTAGGGCAGTTTCAGTTGAGTGATGCAGTCGGAAGCCTGATTGCAAGCGGTCAAAGAGGGAGCAAGAGGAGAGGTGGGAGGACAGTTCAAGATGGACATGCTGTTCCAGTAGTTTTGAGGCATAAGGGAGAAGAGATATCGGGTGATAGCTAGACACAGAGGATGGGTCAAGGGAGGACTTTTTGAGGATGGGTATGATTGAGGCATGTTTGAAGGATGAGGGGAACACACCATTTGTAAGTGAGAGGTTGAAGAGGTGTGTTAGAGTAGGGATGAAGACTGTGGTGAGGTTAGGGATGAGGTGGGACGGGAGCGGGTCAAGTGTGCAAGTGGTGAGGTGTGATCTTGAAAGGAGGGTGGAGAGCTGATCTTCTGTCATGGTGGAGAAGTTGGTTTTGGAGGAACAGGGCTGAGCAGCAAAGAGGGGCATTGGGGGCTGTGGGCCAAAGATTTCCCTGATCGTATCAATCTTCTGCTTGAAAAAGGAGGCAAAATCTTCAGCAGTAATGAAATGAGAGGGGGGAGGTGGTGGGGGACGGAATAGAGAATTGAAAGTGTTGAAGAGCTGTTTAGGGTTGTGAGACAGGGAGGATATGAGAGATGAGAAGTAAGTTTGCTTTGCAGCAGTGAGTGTGGACTTGAAGCTGGTGAGGGACTGCTTGTATGCGGTTAAGTGCTCAGTAGAACGGGATTTCTTCCATCTCCGCTCAGCAACCCTGGAAGCCTGTCTCAGTTCTTTGGTGAGGCTGGTCAGCCAGGGCTGCCTGTTGATTGTGCGAATTTTGCTATGTGCGAGGGGGGCGGCCGAATCCAGTGCTGCTGTTATTGTGGTGTTATAAAAAGGTGGCAGCAGCATCTGTGTCATGAAGTGAGGCTATGTCTGTAAGAGGGAGGAGGGGCTCAGAGAGCGATTGTAAATTGAGGTGTTTGAGATTTTTGCAAGATGAGTGAGTTTGTGGAGCGGGGGTTGCGTACTAGGAGAGGAGAGGGAAGAAAATGTCAGTAGTTTGTGGTCAGACGGGCAGGGGTGAGTTAGTGAGATTAGTAAGGGAGCAGAGGCGGGTGAAGATAAGGTCCAGTGTGTGACTATCTTTGTGAGTGGCCGCAGAGAAACCATTGAGTGAGGCCAAAGGAGGCAGTGAGCGATAAAAGTTTGGAGGCAGCGGAGGTGGAAGTGTCAATGGGGATGTTAAAGTCACCCATGATGATAGTGGAGATGTCAGCAGAGAGGAAATGAAGCAGCCAGGTGGTGAAGTGATCGAGAAAGGTGGAGATGGCTAGTTCTGGGGGGCGGTAGATGAAAGCTAGCTGGAGGTTGGAAGGGGAGTAGATGCGGACGGAATGCACCTCAAACGAGGGAAGAGTAGCGGAGGATGGGAGAGGAAGTGGGGTAAAGGAGCAGGAATTGGAAATGAGCAAGCCAACTCCTCCACCACGTTTCTTGCTGGGGCGGGAGGTGTGAGAGAGATAGAATCCACCATAAGAGAGTGCAGCTGGAGAGGCTGTGTCAGAGGGGGTGAGCCAGGTTTCAGTGATAGCAAGGAAGGAGAGTTTGTTGGTGATGGAGAGGTCATGGATAAATGACAGTTTATTGCACACTGCGTGTCCGTTCCATAGTGCTCCAGTTAGGGGGACCGGAGGAGTGGGGGCTGGATGGATGGGTATCAGGTTATCATGGTTGCAGAAACGTGTAGAGGATCGTGGCAGGGTGTTAGAAATGAGTGTGGGGATGTGCTGAGAGGACCAGGATTTGGGGATACGTCGCCAGCAATGAGGAGTAACAGACAGAGTGTTAGAAGGTGGGAGCAGGATAAGCCATGGTGTGGCCGTGTGTGTCTGGACAGAGAGGCTTGTATGTAGAAGAACAGTTCTGAGGAGAAGGTGAGGTGGCTGGGGAGGATGGAGGGAGAAATGACTAGTTCCTTACTTGGTGGGGGGATTAATGGAGAGCGGGCAAAATAGAGAAGTATGGGGGTGAAAGTGAGAAGAAGTCGAAACATTGTTGTGGGGTTATAGTTAGTTACCTTACAGTCAAATTCCAGTCCAATTCTAGTCTAATTCAGAGTGTTGTAATTAGAAATCTGTAATTTGAAATATGGGATTTCATGGATGATGCTCCAGTGTATGATGGGCCTATATAATGCTCCATATATCATGGGCCCCATATGATGCTCCAGTGTATAATGGGCCCCATATATGATGCACCAGTGTATGATGTGCCCCATTTATAATGCTCCAGTGTATGATGGGCCCCATGGATGATGCTCTAGTGTATGATGGGCCTATATAATGCTCCATATATAATGGGCCCCATGTGATGATCCAGTATATGATGGGCCCCATGGCTGATACTCCAGTGTATGATGGGCCTATATAATGCTCCATATATAATGGGCCCCATATGATGCTCCAGTAAATGATGGGCCCCATGGATGATGCTCCAGTTTATGATGGGCCTATATAATGCTCCATATATAATGGGCCCCATATGATGCTCCAGTATATCATGGGCCCCATGGCTGATGCTTCAGTGTATGATGGGCCTATATAATGCTCCATATATAATGGGCCCCATATGATGCTCCAGTATATGATGGGCCCCATGGATGATGCTCCAGTGTATGATGGGCCTATATAATGCTCCATATATAATGGGCCCCATATGATGCTCCAGTGTATAGTGGGCCCCGTATATGATGCTCCAGTGTATGATGGGCCCTATTTATAATGCTCCAGTGTATGATGGGCCCCATGGATGATGCTCTAGTGTATGATGGGCCTATATAATGCTCCATATATAATGGGCCCCATATGATGCTCCAGTATATGATGGGCCCCATGGATGATGTTCCAGTGTATGATGGGCCCCATTTATAATGCTACAGTGTATGATGGGCCCCATACATAATGCTCCAGTTTATAATGAGCCCTATCTATGATGCTCAAGTGTATGATGGGCCCCATATATAATTCTCCAGTGTATAATGCTCCCCATATATTGCTCCAAACATTTAAAAAAATTAAATACCTCTTCTCGCTGGTCACTGGTCTACTCTGGACTCCTCAGCGTCGCCATCTTCCAGCTCTCTGCACTGTGACTGTTCAGGCAGAGGATGCACAGACGTGATGTCATCGCGCTCTCTGACCTGAATGTCACTGTCAGGAAACACGGAAAACCTCACAGCGGTGGAGCAGGGAGAGGTAAGTATTGCAAGTGCTGTGGCCCTAAGCAAGCGGGGGGGCCCAATCGTGGGCACCGGCACTGGCACAGGGCCTCTCATAGTAAGCCGGTGTCTCTGACGGCGAGTGGGCCCCCTACCTGCTCAGGGTCCCGGCACTTTCCAGGGTGCGCCAGATGCTGACGCCGGCCCTGGGGGGGTACAGCCCAGTCAGGGAGGTGGAAAAACTGGCATATGTTGAGGTGTAGGCTGGACGATCAGCAGCTGCAAATGGAGGAATTGGAGAAGTCGGAGGAAGAGGAGGACAAAGCGAGCCATTTTGCTGGCAACCTATGTGTCATTAGGGGAAGGTGGGACAAAATCCTTTGAAACCCAGGCATGGTTCATTTAAATGTAGGTGAGATCAGCAACATTTTGAGTCAACAGCCGGGTCCTTCTTTCTGTCAGGATTGATCCAGCAGCACTGAACACTCTTTCTGATAGCACACTACCAGCAGGGCAAGCGAGCTCCTGTAAGGCATATTGTGCCAATTCAGGCCAGGTGTCCAGTTTACAGACCCAGTAGTCAAAGGGGAATGAACTGTGAGGGAGAACATCGATAGGGGAGGAGAGGTAATTTTGGACCATAGTTGACAACTGCTGTTGATTCAGTATTACCAGTCGTGTGAGCGGTACTCGAGAAATCAGTCCACAACATGGTCATGAAACCCCTGTCTCCAACGCCACTTTGGCTGTGTGCACTACGAACATCTCTTCCATGTTGCCCAGTACGTCTCGTGGTAGAACCTGCACCGCTGCTGTGTGCTGGGAATGCCTCTAACAAATGGTTACCAGAGTTGCTTGTTTGTTCGCCAATATTAGTTCTAGGTTCTACTGTGGCATGATGTTCCGTAATTTGCCTTTATAGCGTGGATCGAGGATGCTGGCCAACCAGTAGTCATCATCCTTCATAATTTTGGCAATGCGGGGGTACCTTTTTAGGATCCGCAAGACATAATCACTCATTTGAGTCAATGTTCCAGGAGTCAGTGATGCACTGCCAGTGGTGGGTGGAGGAGCACTTTCTGCCAAATCCACATCCCTCCAGTCATGCACAAACCCTGTACCTGACCATGGCAAGCCAACATTTTGTCTTGCCCCCTGAGAAGCATCCTCCTCCCCAAAATAATCATCACCCTCATCCTCCTCCTCTTCATCTTCTTCGTCCACCCCGTCCAGGACAGTTCCCTGAGCAGACAATGGCTGACTGTCATCATGGCTTCTCTCCTCCTCCTCCTCTTCCTCCTCCGCTGCAGACGCCTGATCCTTAATGTGCATCAAAGTTTGCATGAGCAGATGCATAAGTGGGATGCTCATGCTTATGATGGCGTCGTCTGCGCTTACCAGCCGTGTGCATTCCTCAAAACACTGAAGGACTTTACAGAGGTCTTTCAGCTTTGACCACTGCACACCCAACAACTCGATGTCTGCCCTCAAACTGCCTGCCCGTTTATCCTCCCACAAATGCATTACAGCCTGCCTCTGTTCACACAGCCTCTCAACCATGTGCATGGTGGAGTTCCACCTTGTTGCAACGTCTATGAATAGGCGGTGCTTGGGGAGGTAGAGCGATCACTGCAGCTTCTGCATACGCCTGGAGTCTACGGGCAAGCGACGGATGTGCGAGCACAGTCTTCACATCTTATGGAGCAGGGCTGGTAACTCCGGATAATTATTTATGAAGCACTGCACCACCAGGTTCAAGGTGTGAGCCAGGCAAGATAACTGTCTAAGTTTTGCCAGGGCTATGGCCACCACAAAATTACGGCCATTATCACTGACTACCTTGCCTGGCTCATGATGTAGATTGCCCAGCCATGACTCATTTTCTCACTGCAAGTAGTCGGCCAGTACCTCCGCGATGTGTCTGTTGTCGCCCAAAGACATCATCTTTAAAACAGCCTGCTGACGCTTACCACTAGCTGTTTGATAGTGGGACACCTCGTGTGCAACACTGGCAGCTGTAGATGGAATGCTCGTGCGACTGCGCTCTGTCAACGAGCTTTCGCTTCTGGAGGAGGAGGGTCGAACGACTACAGCCAACTGTTGCCTATACAGTGGGCTAGGCAGCACTGTCCCACTGCCGCTGTCCCCTGTGGACCCTGCATCCACCACATTAACCCAGTGCGCAGTGATGGACACGTAACGGCCCTGGCCATGCCTTCTGGCCCATGCATCTGTTGTGAGGTGCACATTTTCACTCACTGATTGTTTGAGTGCATGGACAATGCGGTCTTTCACATGCAGGTGGAGGGCAGGGATGGCTTTTCTAGAAAAGAAGTGCTGACTGGGTAGGTCATAGCGTGGGACAGAGTAGGCCATGAGCTCTCGGATCGCTGCGCTTTCAACCAAACGGAAGGGCATCATCTCTAATGAGATCAGTTTGGCAACATAGGCGTTCAAAGCCAGTGTACGTGGATGAGAGGATGAGTACTTTCTTGTCCTACTCAGAATGTCTGCTAGGGTGAGCTGGACTTGAGAGCTGCATATGGGGGAATGTTATGTTTCGGTAGCTGAGGAGAGCAGGCAAAAACGGCAATACACCAGAGAGGTTGGAACCTATTGGATTGCAGTACCCTGACTAACCACCACAACTAAAGGCAGCCGTGGAGCGTTCCTACGTTGGTCCTAGACGCCTCGTCACAGCCTGAGAGATTAACTATACCTAAAGATAGAAAGAGAAAAGCTATCTGCCCCGGAGCAGATCCCCAAAGAACATAGGAAGCCCCCAAACATGTAATGGCGGTTAGACAAGAGGAAATACAGACACAGACAGAAAATAGTATGAGCAAACGCTGGGGCCCAATCTGCCTAGACAGAAAATGATAGAAAGGATACTCCCTGCAATCCAAAAAAACCCTAAAAAATGCCAACGCTACTGATTGCAAACACACCTGAGATCACACGACCTCTACTACCTAAATCAGTTCTCTGGTGTAACAAAACTAAGCCGCAGCCACTAAAAAAAACTGGAAAAGGCAAATGAAAAAATAACAATGGCTCCAGAGGAACTGAGAGGAGCCCAAGCCCCCCGGAGGGGAAACCTGGCTAACCTCACAGAAATGCAGAGAAATATGCAAATGGCAAGCACAAAAACAAAAACAGAAAATATCTTATCTGAAAGCAGAAGAAGAGGCAAGACTCAGCAAGCTTCCAAGTGAACCAGGAACCACAGTTGAGACAAGAACAATTGATCACCGGCAACCATGATGGGAGGGAACCTCCCTTATATCAAGTCAGTCTGTGAATCCTGATTGCCAATCCTCATTGAATGGTTCAGTACTGTTTGTAACCACCAGAGGGAGCTTCTGTTCAGAATTCATTTCCAAAACATTCACAGCAGTACCCCCCCTTGAGGAGGGGTCACCGAACCCTCATTTATGCAACCAGGTCAGTCAGGATGAGCTCGGTGATACGCACGGATCAGTCTCCTAGCATGGATGTCCGAAGCAAACACCCAAGAATTGTCCTCCTGACCATAACCTCTCCACTTAACCAAATACTGGAGTTTCCGTCTAGAAAAATGAGAATCCAATATTTTCTCAACCACATACTCCAGATTGCCCTCAACCAAAACAGGGTCAGGAGACACAACCATAGGAACCACTGGCTCGACAAACCTCTTCAATAAGGACTTGTGGAACACGTTATGGATCTTAAATGTCCCTGGAAGAAGTAAACAAAATGAAACAGGATTAAGAATCTCCATGATCTTATAAGGTCCAATGAACCTAGGCTTAAACTTAGGAGATGCAACTCTCATAGGGATATTTCTTGAGGACAACCAGACCAAGTCCCCCACTTTAAACCGAGGACCATCAGTCCTATGCCGGTTGGCAAACCGCTGGGCCTTCTCCTGAGAGAGGGACAACCTCTCCACTACCTGGTCCCAAATCTGCTGCATACGCTCCACAACAGAGTCAACACCCGGACAGACAGAAGCCTCCGTCTGTCCCGAAGAAAATCGAGGGTGAAACCCAAAATTGCAGAAAAATGGAGACATCAAAGTGGCAGAGCTAGCCCTATTATTAAGAGCAAACTCAGCCAAAGGCAAAAAAGAGACCCAGTCATCTTGATCAGCAGACACAAAGCATCTCAGATAAGTCTCCAATGTCTGGTTTGTTCTCGCAGTTTGTCCATTGGTCTGAGGATGAAAAGCCGAGGAGAAAGACAATTGAACACCAAGTTTAGAACAAAAAGTTCTCCAAAATCTGGAAACAAACTGGACTCCTCTGTCAGACACAATGTTCTCAGGAATGCCGTGTAACCGAACCACATGCTGAAGGAACAAAGGCACCAATTCGGAGGTGGAAGGCAACTTAGGTAATGGCACAAGATGTATCATCTTGGAAAACCTATCACAAATCACCCAGATAACGGTCATTCTCTGAGAAACAGGGAGGTCGGAAATAAAATCCATAGAGATATGGGTCCATGGTCTCTTGGGCACAGGCAATGGCATCAACAAACCACTAGAACGAGAGCAAGGCTTGGAGCGAGAGCAAGTCCCACAGGACTGCACAAACTCCCTGACGTCACGAGACAAAGTAGGCCACCAAAAGGACCGACTCACCAAGTCTCTGGTACTAAAAATTCCGGGATGACCGGCCAACGCGGAACAATGAATCTCAGACATCACACTCTTTTTCCACCGGTCTGAGACAAACAATTTCCCAATAGGGCAGCGCTCGGGTTTATCCTCCTGACACCCTTCCAGAGTCAGTCTCAAATTGGGTGAGATGGCGGAAAGAACTACACCCTTTTTCAAAATAACAGCAGGATCAGATAACTCAGGAGAGTCCGCAAGGAAACTCCTCGAGAGGGCATCCGCCTTAACATTCTTAGTGCCAGGAAGAAAGGAAACCACAAAATTAAAACGTGTGAAAAACAAGGCCCACCTGCCCTGTCTAGGATTAAGTCGCTTGGCTGATTCCAGATAAACCATATTCTTATGGTCCGTGAGGACCACCACCTGATGTTTGGCTCCCTCCAGCCAGTCTCCACTCTTCAAAAGCCCACTTCATGGCCAATAACTCCCGATTACCCACGTCATAATTACGTTCAGTTGGAGAAAATTTTCGAGAGAAAAAGGCACAAGGGTTACTTTTAGAGGTCTCGGGATCTCGTTGGGACAAAAGGGCACCTGTCCCAATTTCAGAGGCATCAACCTCCACCTGAAATGGCAGAGAAACATCAGGCTGCCGTAGAACAGGAGCAGAAGTGAATCTCTGCTTAAGTTCCTGAAACGCAGAGACTGCCTCAGGAGGCCAATTCACCACATCAGAACCCTTTTTGGTCAAATCAGTCAATGGTTTAACAATAACAGAGAAATTACCAATACATTTACGATAAAAATTGGCAAAACCCAAGAGTCTCTGAAGAGCCTTTAATTAAGTAGGTTGGACCCAATCACAGATGGCCTGATCCTTGACCGGGTCCATTTCAATAACAGATGGAGACAAAATGAATCCCAGAAATGAGATCCTCTGTACGCCAAAAAGACACTTTGATCCCTTCACATACAGAGCATTCTCTCTCAAAATCTGGAACACAGTCCGAACATGTTTCACATGAGAGTCCCAGTCATTGGAAAAAATCAAGATATCATCCAAATAAACAATCAGAAATTTATCCACAAAATCCCTGAAAATGTCATTCATGAAGGACTGGAAGACGGAAGGAGCATTAGTGAGCCCAAAGGGCATCACTAGGTACTCAAAATGCCCCTCTGGGGAATCCTAGGTTCCACAACCGGCAACCCAGCAAGATAGACAGCAATACTCCGAACCTCAGTGGCAAGCTGATCCACACGGCCAGACAGCTGTGCAAGCTCCATTGAGAGAAAAAAAAAATCACTGACAACTCTGACAACTTTTTCTTTCCACACTATTTTTCCCTTCTGTGAGTACCATACAATTTTCAGTTTGGGCGGTGATACTGTTATGTTTCGGTAGCTGAGGAGAGCAGGCAAAAACAGCAATACACCAGAGAAGTTGGAATCTATTGGATTGCAGTACCTTGACTAACCACCACAACTAAAGGCAGCCGTGGAGCGTTCCTACGTTGGTCCTAGACGCCTCGTCACAGCCTGAGAGATTAACTACACCTAAAGATAGAAAGAGGAAAGCTATCTGCCCCGGAGCAGATCCCCAAAGAACATAGGAAGCCCCCAAACATGTAATGGCGGTTAGACAAGAGGAAATACAGACACAGACAGAAAATAGTATGAGCAAACGCTGGGGCCCAATCTTCCTAGACAGAAAAGGATAGAAAGGATACTCACTGCAATCCAAAAAAACCCTAAAAAATGCCAACGCTACTGATTGCAAACACACCTGAGATCACACGACCTCTACCACCTAAATCAGTTCTCTGGTGTAACAAAACTAAGCTGCAGCCACTGAAAAAACTGGAAAAGGCAAATGAACAAATAGCAATGGCTCCAGAGGAACTGAGAGGAGCCCAAGCCCCCTGGGGGGGGGAGGGGAAACCTGGCTAACCTCACAGAAATGTAGAGAAATATGCAAATGACAAGCACAAAAACAAAAACAGAAAATATCTTATCTGAGAGCAGAAGAAGAGGAAAGACTCAGCAAGCTTCCAAGTGAACCAGGAACCACAGTTGAGACAAGAACAATTGATCACCGGCAACCATGATGGGAGGGAACTTCCCTTATATCAAGCCAGTCTGTGAATCCTGATTGCCAATCCTCATTGAATGGTTCAGTACTGTTTGTAACCACCAGAGGGAACTTCTGCTCAGAATTCATTTCCAAAACATTCACAACAGAGGAACTAGCATTGGACATGGAGGACTGAGAGTGGGATGGTGATGGTGGTGATGGCCTAGATTAAGTCTTTGGTTGCAAAAACATTGTGATTCCCTGACTGCTTTGGCATTGCAACGACACCTCAATATTTGTTGCTGGTGGTGTGCTAACCGGTGGGCTTACAGTGGGGGAAGCGATGTAGCGTTGCTGGCTACCTTCAGTCGGAGCAGGTGCACATGTACTACCTGAATTTTTGTGGTCCATCCATGCTTGCAAATGCATGATGTTTAAATGTCTAAGCATGCAACTGGTATTCAAATTTCGGAGATATTTCCCTTGGCTAAAGGTCCTTCCGCTCTTCTTACAGATAACCTTTGCCTCATCAATAGGATTTTGGTCAAAAAATTACCACATTGCACTCTTCCTACTTTGGGATAAATTTTCAGGGCTTTCACTCTGTGCTAATTTGACCGTCTGGCCAAGCTGTCCTGCAACTCTTTTTGTTTTTTTAACATGTTTTTGGACTGCTACGGGCCTGCCAGATAACCGCAGCTGCGATGTCGATGCCTGCTGCGGATCCTCCTCCTCTTCTGAGCTATTGCCAGTGGCACCATCTTCCCCCAATGGATGCCAATCCGGGTCAACAACAGGGTCATCCATCACCTCCTCTTCAATTTCATCTGCACCTTCCTCTGTGTCACCGTGTAAGGTGGTATAGTATGCGGGAAGGGGCACCTGAGTTTCATCAGGGTCAGATTTGGCTCAGTAGACTGCGAGGGCAATTTAGTGCTCTGGGTGAATGTATCAGCAGAATCATATAGCAGTGTCTGTGCATCAGTGCACTCCATGTCAGATTCATCTTGGACTGGGGAATTCAGGATTTGACTTGATAACCCAGGCATGGTATGTGAAAAGAGCTCCTTGGAGTAATCTGAAGTGTAGCCTGCTGCATCCTTCACTTTTGGTGGGGGTGAAGGACACAAGGAAAGGTGTTGTTCCTGACGAGGAGCCTCACTGATGACTGACGTGCTTACATTTTTTGAAACTTCAGAAGAGGAGGCGATAGAGCTGGAGGCTGTTTCGGCAATGTAAGCCAAAACCTGTTCCTGATGCTCCGGCTTTAAAAGCGGTTTACCTACTCCCAGAAAAGGGAGCCTTCCAGGCCTTCTGGAGCCAGACGATGATGCAAGCTCAACACCTCCTGCCTTAGGTGCTATTGTGCTTTTGGCACTACCAGCAGGTGCACCACCTCCACCATCAGTATCAGCTGCCCCCCCCACCCACATCAGCGGCCTCTTCCCCCATACTTCCTCATGTTTGCGAAACTGTACCAAAAATACCAGCAGATATATAGTACTGTATCAGAAGAGTACAGCTGTATAATGTGAAGGGGAAAATTTAAATCTCCGTATATATTTCCTGAGTCACACACAAACGCTCTCTCAGTATGGATTTGAACATAATAAAAAAGGCAGAAAAAAGGTACTCTATCAGAAGATATAGCAAAAATAGCAAAATTTATTAAATAACATATATTGCAGACTATACAGGAGAAAAGACATCCAGGTACAATACACCAGGAAAACAAAAAATGTTACAAGCAATGCCCAAATAACACATGAACCCAGGACACATAACGTATCCATACATAGCATATAGCTTATACAAATTCTTCTATGTGAATGACACAACCCCCCGAGGAAGCATTTGCGAAACGTGCGTCGGGGTTCTCCTCCCACCAGGTAACATGCTTGTGGCACTGTGCTTACAACTTTATGTTTAGCTGCTATTATTCTTCATTATTACTCTGGGCTCATGTGCAATAATTGACTTTAGGTCTGATATGCTTGTTATGGTATTTCGTGCACATTGATGGGTGGGATATGTATTATCTCAGCTACCTATTTTGTAGCTCTACCTTCCATTACTATGGTCACTGTACCCTATCAGTTATATGTGTGTAGAGCGTAGCTGACTGCCTGTATATTCACACAGGTATCCTTCCCGCTTAGGATTTATATCTTAGTGCAGCCTTTTGCCCCTTTTAGGCTCCTTTTGAGACTTCTCCTGTGCTACTTAGCGTTTTTCTAGTTACATCTCAGCCTTGCATACTATCTGCATCTGTCCCACTTTTTGTAAATACATAGCTTTGCCACGTTATCTCCATACCCTATGTGAAGTGACCGCTTTTGAGTTATATACAGCTGAATATTGTGGGGATATGAGTATATGTATACTACCAACTTTTGGATTATTTATATAGCCCATAGGGAGTAATGCTCCATTACCTCTTTGCATGCTCTTTTATGGAGACATCTCCACACACTTGGGTATTCACATAGAAGAATTTGTATAAGCTATATGCTATGTATGGATACGTTATGTGTCCTGGGTTCATGTGTTATTTGGGCATTCCTTGTAACATTTTTTGTTTTCCTGGTGTATTGTACCTGGATGTCTTTTCTCCTGTATAGTCTGCAATATATGTTATTTAATAAATTTTGCTATTTTTGCTATATTTGCTCAATTCCTTTGTTTTTTCGGTTTGATCATTTGGGAAGGGCTCTGTATATTTGGACCCTCTTTTTTGGTTTTCTATCAGAAGATACCAGTTGTTTATAGTATAGGGTAAAATTTAAATCTCTATATATTTCCGGAGTCACACACAAACGCTTTCTCAGTATTGATTTGACCGTAATAAAAAAGGCAGAAAAAAGGTACTGTATCAGAACATACAAGGTGTATATAGTATAGTGTAAAATTTAAATCTCCGTAGATATTTCCGCAATCACACACAGACGCTCACTCAATATGGATTTGACCAGAATACAAAAAGCAGAAAAAAGGTACTGTATCAGAAGATACCAGGTTTATATAGTATAGGGTAAAATTTAAAACTCCGTATATATTTCCGGAGTCACACACAGACGCTCACTCAGTATGGAGTTGACCAGAATACAAAAAGCAGAAAAAAAGTACTGCATCAGAAGATACCAGGTGTATATATTTTAGGGTAAAATTTAAATCTCCGTATATATTTCCGGAGTCACACACACAACGCTCTCTCAGTATGGATTTGACCGTAATAAAAAAGGCAGAAAAAAGGCACAGTATCAGAAGATACCAGGTGTATATCGTATAGGGTAAAATTTAAATCTCCGTATATATTTCCGGAGTCACACACAGACGCTCACTCAGTATGGATTTGACCAGAATACAAAAGGCAGAAAAATGTACTGCATCAGAAGATGCCAGGTGTATATAGCATAGGGTAAAATTTAAATCTCAGTATATATTTCCGGAGTCACACACAAATGCTCTCTCAGTATTGATTTGACTGTAATAAAAAAGGCAGAAAAAAGGTACTGTATCAGAACATACCAGGTGTATATAGTACAGGGTAAAATTTAAATCTCCGCATTTATTTCCGGAGTCACACACAAACGCTCTCTCAGAATGCATTTGACCGTAATAAAAAAAGGCAGAAAAAGGTACTGTATCAGAAGATACCAGGTGTAAATAGTATAGGGTAAAATTTAAATCTCCGCATATATTTCCGGAGTCACACACAAAAGCTCTCTCAGTACGGATTTGACCGTAATAAAAAGGCAGAAAAAAGGTACTGTATCCGAAGATACCAGGTGTATATAGTATAAGGTAAAATTTAAATCTCCGTATATATTTCCGGAGTCACACACAGACGCTCACTCAGATGGATTTGACCAGAAAACAAAAGCAGAAAAAGGTACTGTATCAGAAGATACCAGGTGTATATAGATAGGGTAAAATTTAAATCTCCTATATATTTTCGGAGTCACACACAACGCTCATTCAGTATGGATTTGACCGAATAAAAAGCAGAAAATAGGTCACTGTATCAGAAATACAGTGTATATAGTTTAGGTAAAATTAAATCTCCGTATATATTTCAGAGTCACACACAAATGCTCTCTCAGTATTGATTTGACCATAATAAAAAAGGCAGAAAAAAGGTACTGTATCAGAAGATACCAGGTGTATATGTATAGGTAAAATTTAAATCTCCGTATATATTTCCGGAGTCACACACAGACGCTCACTCAGTATGGATTTGACCAGAATACAAAAGGCAGAAAAAAGGTACTGTATCAAAGATACCAGTGTATTAGTAAGGGTAAATTAAATCTCTGTATATATTTCCGGAGTCACACAGACCTCTCATATGGATTTGACCAGAATAAAAAGCAAAAAGGTACTGTATCAGAAGATACCAGTGTATATAGTATAGGGAAAATTTAAATCTCCTATATATTTCCGAGTCCACACAAACGCTCTCTCAGTATGGATTTGACCGTAATAAAAAAGGCAGAAATAGGTACTGTATCAGAAGATACCAGTGTATATAGATAGGTAAAATTAAATCTCCGTATATATTCCAGTCACACACAGACGCTCACTCAGATGATTTGACCGAAACAAAAAGCAGAAAAAGGTACTGTATCAGAAGATACCAGTGATATAATAGGGTAAAATTTAAATCTCCTTATATTTCGGAGTCACACACAACCCTCTAGATGATTGACCGAATAAAAAAGCAGAAAAAGGTACTGTATCAAAGATACCGTGTATATATTAGGTAAAATTAAATCTCCTAATATTTCCGATAACACAACGCTCACTCAGTAGGATTTGACCAGAATAAAAATGCAGAAAAAGTACTGTTCAGAAGATACAGTGTATTAGTATAGGAAAAATAAATCTCGATATATTTCGAGTACACACAGACGTCCTAATTGAAATAAAAAAGCAGAAAGTTGTATCAGAAATACAGTGTATGTATAGAATTTAATCTCCTATTATTTCGAGTCAACACAACTCTCATGATTGCGATAAAACAAAAGACTGTATCAGAAAAGGTTAATAGATAGGAATTTAAATCCGTTTATTCGAGCACACACAAACCTCCTCATAGGATTCGAATAAAAGCAGAAAAGTACTGTAAAGAACAGTTATTAGGAAAATTAAACTCATATTTCCGAGTCAACACAAACGCTCTTCAGTATGATTTGAAATAAAAGAGAAAAAGATAAAATACCAGTGTATATATAGGGAAAATTAACTCTTATATTCCGGATCACACACAAACGCTCTCATTGATTGACAATAAAAAGCAGAAAAAGGTACGAAAATACCAGTGATATAGTAAGGTAAAATTTAAATTCGTATTATTTCATCACACCAACTCCTCATGATTACATAAAAGCAGAAAAGTACTGTTCGAGATACGTATATAGTTAGGAAATTAAATCTCCGATTTTCCGGTCACCAAGTCTCCAAGATTTGACGTAAAAGCGAAAAAAGGCTGATCAGAGTACTGGTATATTTGGTAAAATTAAATCTCCATATTTCCGATACCACAAGCTCACAGTAGGTTGACAAATAAAAAGCAGAAAAGTACTGATCGAAGATACGTTAAGTTAGGGTAAAATTAAATTCGTAATATTTCGAGTACACACAACGCTCTCAGTAGGTTTGCAAAAAAAAGAAAGGTTGTTAAAGATACATGTTATATAAGGTAAAATTTAAATCTCCGTATATATTTCCGGAGTCACACACAAACGCTCACTCATATGGATTTGACCAGAATAAAAAGCAGAAAAAGGTACTGTATCAGAAGATACCAGGTGTATATAGAATGGTAAATTTAAATCTCGTATATATTTCCGAGTCACACACAACGCTCACTCAGTATGATTTGACAAATAAAAAGCAGAAAAAGGTACTGTATCAGAAGATACCAGGTTATATAGTATCGGGTAAATTTAAATCTCCGTATATATTTCCAGAGTCAACACAAACGCTCTCTCATATGGATTTGACATAATAAAAAGCAGAAAAAAGGTACTGTATCAGAAGATACCAGGTGTAATAGTATAGGGAAAATTTAAATCTCGTATATATTTCGGAGTCACACACAAACGCTTCTCAGTATGGATTGACCTAATAAAAAGGCAGAAAAAAGTACTGTATCAGAAGATACAGGTGTATATAGTAAGGTAAATTAAATCTCCGTATTATTTCCGAGTCACACACAAACGCTCCTCAGATGATTTGACCAAATAAAAAAGCAGAAAAAAGGTACTGTATCAGAGATACCAGGTGTATATATATAGGGTAAAATTTAAATCTTCCGTATATTTTCCGGAGTCACACACAACGCTCCTCAGTATGGATTTGCCGATAAAAAAGCAGAAAAAAGTACTGTATCAGAAGATAACCAGGTGTATATAGTATAGGTAAAATTTAAATCTCCGTATATATTTCCGGAGTCACACAAACGCTCACTCAGTATGGATTTGAGAATACAAAAGCAGAAAAAGTACTGTATCAGAAGACCAGGTGTATATAGTATAGGTAAAATTAAATCTCTATATATTTCCGGAGTCACACACAAGTCTCTCAGTATGATTTGACCGAATAAAAAAAAAAAAAAAAAAAAAAAAAAAAAAAAAAAAAAAAAAAAAAAAAAAAAAAAAAAAAAAAAAAAAAAAAAAAAAAAAAAAAAAAAAAAAAAAAAAAAAAAAAAAAAAAAAAAAAAAAAAAAAAAAAAAAAAAAAAAAAAAAAAAAAAAAAAAAAAAAAAAAAAAAAAAAAAAAAAAAAAAAAAAAAAAAAAAAAAAAAAAAAAAAAAAAAAAAAAAAAAAAAAAAAAAAAAAAAAAAAAAAAAAAAAAAAAAAAAAAAAAAAAAAAAAAAAAAAAAAAAAAAAAAAAAAAAAAAAAAAAAAAAAAAAAAAAAAAAAAAAAAAAAAAAAAAAAAAAAAAAAAAAAAAAAAAAAAAAAAAAAAAAAAAAAAAAAAAAAAAAAAAAAAAAAAAAAAAAAAAAAAAAAAAAAAAAAAAAAAAAAAAAAAAAAAAAAAAAAAAAAAAAAAAAAAAAAAAAAAAAAAAAAAAAAAAAAAAAAAAAAAAATTTTTTTTTTTTTTTTTTTTTTTTTTTTTTTTTTTTTTTTTTTTTTTTTTTTTTTTTTTTTTTTTTTTTTTTTTTTTTTTTTTTTTTTTTTTTTTTTTTTTTTTTTTTTTTTTTTTTTTTTTTTTTTTTTTTTTTTTTTTTTTTTTTTTTTTTTTTTTTTTTTTTTTTTTTTTTTTTTTTTTTTTTTTTTTTTTTTTTTTTTTTTTTTTTTTTTTTTTTTTTTTTTTTTTTTTTTTTTTTTTTTTTTTTTTTTTTTTTTTTTTTTTTTTTTTTTTTTTTTTTTTTTTTTTTTTTTTTTTTTTTTTTTTTTTTTTTTTTTTTTTTTTATATAGGGTAAAATTTAAATCTCGTATATATTTCTGGAGTCACACACAAACGCTCTCTCATTATGATTTGACAGTATTAAAAAAGGCAGAAAAAAGGTGCTGTATCAGAAGATACCAGGTGTATATAGTATACGGTAAAATTGAAATCTCCGTATATATTTCTGTAGTCACACACACATGCTCACTCAGTATGTTTTTGACCAGAATACAAAAAGCAGAAAAAAGGTACTGTATCAGAAGATACCAGGTGTATATAGTATAGGGTAAAATTTAAATCTCTGTAGATATTTCCGGAGTCAAAACAAGACGCTCACTCAGTATGGATTTGAACAGAATAAAAAAGCAGATAAAAAGGTACTGTATCAGAAGATACCAGTGTATATAGTTATAGGGTAAAATTTAAATCTCCGTATATATTTCCGGAGTCACACACAAACGCTCTCTCAGTATGGATTTGACCAATAATAAAAAAGGCAAAAAAAAGGTACTGTATCAGAAGATACCAGTTGTATATAGTATAGGGTAAAATTGAAATCTCCATATATATTTCCGCAGTCACACACAAACGCTCTCTCAGTATGGATTTGACCGTAATAAAAAAGGCAGAAAAAAGGTACTGTATCCGAAGATACCAGGTGCATATAGTATAAGGTAAAATTTAAATCTCCGTATATATTTCCGGAGTCACACACAGACGCTCACTCAGAATGGATTTGACCAGAAAACAAAAAGCAGAAAAAAGGTACTGTATCAGAAGATACCAGGTGAATATAGTATAGGGTAAAATTTAAATCTCCATAGATTTTTCCGGAGTCAGACACAGACGCTCACTCAGTATGGATTTGTCCAGAATACAAAAAGCAGAAAAAGGTACTGTATCAGAAGATACCAGGTGTATATAGTATGGGTAAAATTTAAATTTCCGTATATATTTCCGGAGTCACACACAGACGCTCACTCAGTATGAATTTGACCAGAATACAAAAAGCAGGAAAATATACTGTATCAGAAGATGCCAGGTGTATATAGCATAGGGTAAAATTTAAATCTCAGTATATATTTCCGGAGTCACACACAAATTCTCTCTTAGTATTGATTTGACTGTAATAAAAAAGACAGAAAAAGGTACTGTATCAGAACATACCAGGTTTATATAGTACAGGGTAAAATTTAAATCTCCGCATATATTTCCAGAGTCACACACAAACGCTCTCTCAGAATGTTTTGACCGTAATAAAAAAGGCAGAATAAAAGGTACTGTATCAGAAGATACCTGGTGTAAATAGTATAGGGTAAAATTTAAATCTCCGTATATATTTCCGGAGTCACACACAAAAGCTCTCTCAGTACGATTTGACCGTAATAAAAAGGCAGAAAAAAGGTACTGTATCTGAAGATACCAGGTGCATATAGTATAAGGTAAAATTTAAATCTCCGTATACATTTCCGGAGTCACACACAGTCGCTCACTGAGAATGGATTTGACCAGAAACAAAAAGCAGAAAAAAGGTACTGTATCAGAAGATACCAAGTTTATATAATATAGGGTAAAATTTAAATCTCCGTATATATTTCCGGAGTCACACACAGACGCTCATTCAGTATGGATTTGACCAGAATACAAAAATGCAGAAAAAAGGTACTGTATCAGAAGATACCAGGTGTATATAGTTTAGGTAAAACTTAAATCTCCATATATATTTCAGGAGTCACACACGAACGCTCTCTCAGTATGGATTTGACCGTAATAAAAAAGGCAGAAAAAAGGTACTGTATCAGAAGATACCAGGTGTATAAGTATAGGGTAAAATTTAAATCTCTGTATATATTTCCAGAGTCACACACAGATGCTCACTCAGTATGGATTTTGCCAGAATAAAAAAGCAGAAAAAGGTACTGTATCAGAAGAAACCAGGTGTATTAGTATCGGGTAAAATTTAAATCTCCGTATATATTTCCGGAGTCACACAAAAACGCTCCTTCACTATGGATTTGACTGTAATAAAAAAAGCAGAAAAAAGGTACTGTATAAGAAGATACCAGGTGTATATATTATAGGGTAAAATTTAAATCTCCATATATATTTCCGGAGTCACACACAAATGCTCACTCAATGATTTGACCAGAATACAAAAAAAAAAGGTACTGTATCAGAAGATACCAGGTGATATAGTATAGGTAAATTTAAATCTCCTATATTTTCCGGAGTCACACACAGACGCTCACTCAGTATGGATTTGACCAGAATACAAAAAGCAGAAAAAGGTACTGTATCAGAAGATACAGGTGTATATAGTATAGGGTAAATTTAAATCTCGTATATATTTCGGAGTCAACACAAACGCTCCTCAGTATGGATTTGACGTAATAAAAAAGCAGAAAAAGGTACTGTATCAGAAGATACAGGTGTATATAGTATAGGGTAAATTTAAATCTCCTATATATTTCCGAGTCACACACAAACGCTCTCTCAGTATGGATTTGACGTAAAAAAAAGGCAGAAAAAAGGTACTGTATCAGAAGATACCAGGTGTATATAGTTAGGGTAAAATTTAAATCTCCGTATTATTTCCGGATCACACACAGACGCTCACTCAGTATGGATTTGACCGAATAAAAAGCAGAAAAAGGTACTGTATCGAAGATACAGGTGTATATGTATAGGGTAAAATTTAAATCTCCGTTTATTTCGGTGTTTATATTTCCGGAGACACACTAGACGCTCACTCAGGATGGATTTGGCCAGAATAAAAAAGCAGAAAAAGGTACTGTATCAAAAGAAACCAGGTTTATATAGTACGGGTTAAAACTTAAATCTCCCTATATATTTCCAGAGTCAAACACAAACGCTCTCTCAGTATGGATTTGAACATAATAAAAAAGGCAGAAAAAAGGTACTGTATCAGAAGATACCAGGTGTATATAGAATAGGGTAAAATTTAAATCTCAGTATATATTTCCGGAGTCACACACAAACGCTTTCTCAGTATTGATTTGATCGTAATAAAAAAGGCAGAAAAAAGGTACAGTATTAGAACATACAAGGTTATATAGTATAGGGTAAAATTTAAATCTCCGTATGTATTTCCAGAGTCACACACAAACGCTCTCTCAGCATACATTTGACCATAATAAAAAAGGCAGAAAAAGGTACTGTATCAGGAGATACCAGGTGTAAAGTATAGGTAAAATTTAAATCTCCGTATTTGTTTCCGGGGTCACACACAAACGCTCTCTCAGTATGGATTTGACCGTAAAAAAAAAGCAGAAAAAAGGTACTGTATCAGAGATATCTGGTGTATATACTATAAGGTAAAATTGAAATCTCCGTATATATTCCGGAGTCCACACACAACGCTCACTCAGTATGATTTGATCAGAATACAAAAGCAGAAAAAAGGTACTGCATCAGAAGATACCAGGTGTATATAGTATAGGGTAAAATTTAAATCTCCGTAGATATTTCTGCAGTCACACACAGACGCTCACATCAGTATGGATTTGGCCAGAATACAAAAAAACAGAAAAAGGTGCTGATATAGAAGATACCAGGTGTATATAGTATAGGTAAAATTTAAATCTCCGTATATATTTCCGGAGTCACACACAACGCTCCTCAGTATGGATTTGAAACCCGAATAAAAAAGGCAGAAAATGTACTGTATCAGAAGATGCCAGGTGTATATACAAAGGGTAAAATTTAAATCTCGTATATATTTCCGGATCACACACAAAGCTCTCTCAGTATTGATTTGACCGTAATAAAAAAGACAGAAAAAAGGTACTGACAAACATACCAGGTGTATATAGTACAGGGTAAAATTTAAATCTCCACTTATATTTCGGAGTCACACACAAACGCTCTCATCATTATGCATTGACCGTAATCAAAAAGGCAGAAAAAGGTACTGTATCAGAAGATACCAGGTGTAAATAGTATAGGGTAAAATTTAAATCTCCGTATATATTTCCGGAGTCACACACAAAGCTCTCTTAGTAGGATTTGACCGTAACAAAAAAGGCAGAAAAAAGGTACTGTATCGAAGATACCATGGTGCATATAGTATAAGGTAAAATTTAAATCTCCGTATAATATTTCCGGAATCACACACAGACGCTCACTCAGAATGGATTTGACCAGAAAACAAAAAGCAGAAAAAAGGTACTGTATCAGAAGATACCAGGTGAATATAGTTAGGGTAAAATTTAAATCTCCATAATATTTCCGGAGTCACACAACGCTCACTCAGTATGGATTTGTCAAATACAAAAAAGCAGAAAAAGGTACTGTATCAGAAGATACCAGTGTATATAGTATCGGGTAAAATTTAAATCTCCGTATATGTTTCCAGAGTCACACAAAAACGTCACTCACTATGGATTGACTGTAATAAAACAAGCAGAAAAAAGTACTGTATCAGAAGATACCAGGTGTATATAGTATAGGGCAAAATTTAAATCCTCTTTATATTTCCGTAGTCACACACAAATGCTCTCTAAGTATGGATTGGATTTGACGAATAAAAAAGGCAGCAAAAGGCACTATATCAGAAGAAACCAGGTTTATATAGTATGGGTAAAATTAAATCTCCGTATATATTCCGAGTCACACACAAGACGCTCACTTCAGTATGGATTTGACCAAATATAAAAAAGCAGAAAGAAGGTACTGTATCAGAAGATACCAGGTGTATATAGTATAGGGTAAAATTTAAATCTCAGTATATATTTCCGGAGTCACACACAACGCTCACTCAGTATGATTTGACCGTAATAAAAAGGCATAAAAAAGGTACGTATCTAGAAGATACCAAGGTGTATATAGTATGGGATAAAATTTAAATCTCCGTATTATTTCCGAGTCACACACAAGACGCTCACTCAGTAGATTTGACCAAATACAAAAAGGCAGAAAAAAGGCACTGTATCAGAAAATACCAGGTGTATATAGTATAGGGTAAAATTTAAATCTACCGTATATTTTCCGGAGTCACACACAAACGCTCTCTCTGTATGGATTTGACCGTAATAAAAAAGGCAGAAAAAAGGTACTGTATCAGAAGATACAGGTGTATATAAGTAGGTAAAATTTAAATCTCCGTATATATTTCCGGAGTCACACACAGACGCTCACTCAGTATAGATTTGACAGAATACAAAAACAGAAAAAGGTACTGTATCAGAAGATACCAGGTGTATATAGTATAGGGTAAAATTTAAATCTCCTAATATTTCAGAGTCACACACACACGCTCACTCAGTATGGATTTGGACCAGAATACAAAAAGCAGAAAAAGGTACTGTATTTAGAAGATACCAGGTGTATATAGTATAGGTAAATTAAATCTCTGCATATATTTCGGAGTCACAACAGACGCTCACTCACTATATGATTTGACCAGAATACAAAAAGCAGAAAAGGTACTGTATCAGAATATACCAGGTGTATATAGTAAAGGATAAAATTTAAATCTCCGTATATATTTCCGGAGTCACACACAGACGCTCAATCAGTATTGATTCGACCGAATACAAAAAACAGATAAAGGTACTGTATCAGAAGATACAAGGTGTATATAGTAAGCGTAAAATTTAAATCTCCGTGTATATTTGCAGAGTCACACACAAACGCTCTCTCAGTAATGGATTGACCGTAATAAAAAAGGCAGAAAAAAGGTACTGTATCAGAAGATACAAGGTGTAAATAGATAGCGGTAAAATTTAAATCTCCGTATATATTTGCGGAGTCACACACAAACGCTCTCTAGTATGGATTTGAACCGTAATAAAAAAGGCAGAAAAAAGGTACTGTATCAGAAGATACCAGGTGTATATAGTTTAGGGTAAAATTTAAATCTCTACATATATTTCCGGAATCACACACAGACGCTCACTCAGTATGGATTTGACCAGAATACAAAAAGCAGAAAAAAGGTACTGAAAAGATACCAGGTGTATATAGTACAGGGTAAAATTTAAAACTCTGTATATATTTCCAGAGTCACACACAAATGCTCTCTAAGTATGGATTTGGGATTTGACGGTAATAAAAAAGGCAGATAAAAGGCACTGTATCAGAAGATACCAGGTGTATATAGTATAGGGTAAAATTTAAATCTCCGTATATATTTCCAGAGTCACACACAGACGCTCACTCAGTATGGATTTGACCAGAATGCAAAAAGCAGAAAGAAGGTACTGTATCAGAAGATACCAGGTGTATATAGTATAGGGTAAAATTTAAATCTCCGTATATATTTCCGGAGTCACACACACACGCTCACTCAGTATAGATTTGACCGTAATAAAATAGGCAGAAAAAATGTACTGTATCAGAAGATACCAGGTGTATATAGTATGGGATAAAATTTAAATCTCCGTATATATTTCCGGAGTCATACACAGACGCTCATCAGTATGGATTTGACCAGAATACAAAAAGCATAAAAAAGGCACTGTATCAGAAGATACCAGGTGTATATAGTATAGGGTAAAATTTAAATCTCCATATATATTTCCGGAGTCACACACAAACGCTCTCTCTGTATGGATTTGACAGTATTAAAAAAGGCAGAAAAAAGGTTGTGTATCAGAAGATACCAGGTGTATATAGCATAGGGTAAAATTTAAATCTCCGTATATATTTCCGGAGTCACACACAGACGCTCACTCAGTATGGATTAGACCAGAATATAAAAAGCAGAAAAAGGGTACTGTATCAGAAGCGTACAGCTGTATACTGTGTAGGGAAAATTGAAATCTCTGTATATATTTCCGGAGTCACACACAGATAGTCAGCATGTATTTGTCCGTGATACCAGCCGGTACACAGTAGTGTGTGAGTAGAGTACAGCTCTATACAGTGTGGGAAAAAATGAACGCTTGGTAACTGTGCAGAAAAAAAGAATAATAGTATTAGTGCTGTGTAAAAAGCAGTCTGCACAGCAGTGTACACACAGCAATACAGCTAGCAGGCAGAAGAATAACCAGCGCTGATGCACACAAGAAAATCCTCCCCTGTCACTGCACACTAACTGTACAGCACAATTGCTATCGCCTATCAGCACAAGCACATAAGAACTTCTCTTTCCAGCCCTAACGCTCTCCCTACTGATAAACAGCATCAGCAACCTCTCCCTACTGTTAAGATCGTCAGAAGTAAAATGGCGGCCGGCGGTCAGGGATTTTATAGACACTATGATGCCCCCCAAAGCAAGCCAATCACTGCAATGCCCTTCTCCAAGATGGTGTTAGACGCTGCCCATGTCATCTCGTTGCCCACAGTGTACGTCCTTGCTCATTGGCTGAAAAAAAGGCGCCTGCAAGCATTATGGGAAAACCGACTTTGGCGCTTGTTTTGGTGAATGCATGGCCGAATTCACGCTATGGTCGGGTTTCGCTCGGCGAAACCCGACTTTGGCGAAAGTCGGAGACTTATGAATCTGACCGACCTGTTTCGCTGAACTCTACCATTCAACTGATTACAGATTGTCACTTCTCCAGCAGAACATGCTCCTGTGACATCTGCTTCTGTCGCCAGATGCCGCCATATGTAATTTGCGGGCGGATGAGGATAGAGGCGATATCGGAACCAGAAGCTCAGGTTGGCGGGTTCTGTCCTGCCACTAAGGTTAGAGTGGCTGGGACCTGTAGTGCCGTCCAGTCTGGCAGTATAGGGGTGTGTGCTGTTCAATTGAAGTTAGCTCCCTGCTCTAGCAAATTTGGGAGCATCACGCCCTGCTAAGGCTTCCAGCTTGCTGCTGGAAGCTGCTAGGTATAGCTTAGTGTTTCCTGGCTAGGTGTGCTTCTTCTGCTCCTATTTGGTTTAGTGTATTCCTGTTTACCCCACCTTGTTTTTGACTATTCTTATGGATCTTTATTTTGTCTTAATCTGACCCCTCAGCTGTGACCCTGCTTGGCGACCATTCCTCCGGATATCACTTCTTCCATGGTAGCATTCAACTAAGTCCTATTGTAAACCTTATTCTTGTACAGGGGTTATAGGGCATTGGGATTTCTCTACAGCCTATCAGGCTACATGGTCTGTGGCTTCATGCAGACACTGCACAGATGTGTAAGGGGGTGAAGGAGTATTCTTGTTTCACTCCACCCCCTTAAGTGTGTCCAATGTTTCTCATGTAAATAGCCTTTATCCGGTAGTAAAAAAGTAATAATCGTGCAGGAACAAAGAATGTCACCACGGACCAGAGACAGAACAACAGCTGAAGGATTTATTTACAGGGGAGAGTATCTCCACGCAGGGAGATATTATGGGAAAATTAACGTACTTTCAGCAGTTCACTTAAGCAAAACAGAATCAAGCAAACAGCTCACTTAACAACAAGAGAAGCAAAAAGAATATTCTGAGAACTTATCAGTTTGATGAAACCTTGATTGAAGAGACAGTCCTCTCCAGCGTATGCACCATCAGCAGCGGCACTAGCAGTCTCCAAAGTCTCTCTCTTATTCCTGGCAGATGGCGGGGGTTAACTCTGGTATCAAAATGGGAGGAAGGAAACACAGGGAAGAGCTGAGTGTCTCCTCCTCTGAGTCACTATGTGTCTCCTCCTCTGAGTCACTATGTGTCAGGCCGACAGTCAATGAGCAGGAGCGATGATCCAGAAACTAGCAAGTTTCTCTCTCTCTGGTACACTCAGAGGCCTGGCCCGTCACCAGGGGAAAGTCAGGACCAGAACAAAGGGTTAACGCTTCTGCACTCTCCTGAGGGAAGCCTCCTCCAGACACCGAGGCTTCCGCACTCACGTCCTTGCAGGTCAGTCTCTCTAAGTCATGTTCTGATAGGTCAGAGCACTGGCTGAGGGTTCCCTCTTTACTGCGGCACAAGGACGCAGATTCTCCTCTGCACGATGGACGCTGCTCCCTGCTCTGTGCTCGCTGCCGCTTTCGCTCCAAATGCCGTTCTGCTTTCTGGTCCACTGCACTCATCCGTCCCCCATGTCACCTACCAGTCACATGGTGCGGTCGGTCCAAGTCACTTAGTCTTCCCCCTGCAACCCTGCTGCCCCTCCAAATGGTTCCGTGTTATGAATGTGCTAGAGATGGTTTCTGAGCAGAGGCTCCCTCTGGTGCTTACAGACAGTACTGAACCTTTCAGCGAGGAATAGCAATCTGGGTTCACTGACTGGTCTGATATAAGGGAGGTTCCCTCCCATGATGGTTGCCGGTGATCAATTGTTCTTGTCTCAATTGTGGTTCCTGGTTCATTTGGAAGTTTGCTGAGTCTTGCCTGGATCTTCTGCTCTCAGATAAGATATTTTCTGCTTTTATTTTTGTGCTTGCTTTTTGCATTGTTCCCTACACTTCTGTGGAGGTCAGACAGGTCCCCTCCTGGGGGCTTGTGCTCCTCTCAGTTTATCTGAAGCCACTGTTATTTGTTCATTTTCTTTTTCCTGTTTTTTCAGTTGCTGCGGCTTGGTTTTGTTCACACTGAGATCTGATTTAGTGGGTGGCGAGATCGTGTGATCTCAGTATTTTTGTAATCAGAATTGTTGGATTTTTGTAGGGTTTTCTGGGTTGCAGAAAGTAATATCTCTTGTCCTATCCTATTTAGTCAGCTTGTGGCCCCAGCATTAGCTCATTCTAGTTTCTGTCTGTGTTCGTGCTTTCTTCTTGTCTAACAGCCATTACATGTTTGGGGGTTTCCTATTTTCTTTGGGGATCTGCTCCGGGGCAGATAGCTTTCATCTTTCTGCCTTTAGGTGTAGTTATCTCTCAGGCTGTGACGAAGCATCTAGGATCAACGTAGGAACGCTCCACGGCTATCTCTAGTTGTGTGGTTAGTTTAGGAATCTGCAACCCATTAGTTACCAACAGCGTCGGACTGAGGCACCGGGACACCGGACAAATCTCCGGTGGGCCCCTCCCCCAGCCCCTGCCTCCTTCATTAGTCCCTGCCCTGCATGTCAATAGTGCCTACAACTGACCGGCCATGCTGTGTGCAGATGTCAGGCGCATCGGCGGCTGCGCACAACTCCTAGACTAGACGCAAACTCCCCATATCCAGCTGAGAGCACTGCGCCAGCCATTTCCACGTCATCCTAGAAATCCCAGGCGTCGGTAGGCTGTTCTGTGCGCACAGGACCTGTGATGAGGTCACAGGAGGGGAGGAGTCAGGGTCACATGATCAGGGGCCTCTGTAATGCAGGACTTTGCGGTGCTGGTTGTCATGGTGCTGGATGAGCGGAAGTTTCTGTGTGGGGTAAGGAGGGGTTTACGGGGTGGATGTAGCAGAGCTGTTTGTGTATGAGGTGTACGGAGCAGAGCCACGTGTGTATGGGGTGTACGGAGCAGAGCCATGTGTGTATAGGGTGTACGGAGCGGAGCCATGTGTGTACGAGGTGTACGGAGCGGAACCGCGTGTGTACGGGGTGTACAGAGCGGAGCCGCGTGTGTTCGAGGTGTACGGAGCGAAGCCGCGTGTGTACGGGGTGTACGGAGCGGAGCCGCGTGTGTACGGGGTGTACGGAGCGGAGCCGCGTGTGTACGGGGTGTACGGAGCGGAGCCGCGTGTGTACGGAGCGGAGCCGTGTGTGTACGGGGTGTACGGAGCGGAGCCACGTGTGTATGGGGTGTACGGAGCGGAGCCGCGTGTGTACAGGGTGTACGGAGCGGAGCCGCTTGTGTATAGGGTGTACGGAGCGGAGCCGCGTGTGTATAGGGTGTACGGAGCGGAGCCGCGTGTGTATAGGGTGTACAGAGCGGAGCCGCGTGTGTATTGGGTGTACGGAGTGGAGCCGCGTGTGTATAGGGTGTACAGAGCGGAGCCGCGTGTGTATAGGGTGTACAGAGCGGAGCCGCATGTGTATAGGTGTACAGAGCGGAGCCGCGTGCGTATAGGGTGTACAGAGCGGAGCCGCGTGCGTATAGGGTGTACGGAGCGGAGCCGCGTGCGTATAGGGTGTACGGAGCGGAGCTGCGTGCGTATAGGGTGTACGGAGCGGAGCCACGTGTGTATGGAATGTACGGAGCACCTCACGGAGCAGAGGCGCGTGTGTATGGGGTGTACGGAGCAGAGCCATGTGTGTACGAGGTGTACGGAGCGGAGCGGAGCCACGTGTGTATAGGGTTTACGGAGCAGAGCCGCTTGTGTATGGGATGTACGGAGCAGAGGCGCGTGTGTATGGGGTGTACAGAGCGGAGCTGCGTGTGTATAGGGTGTACAGAGCGGAGCTGCGTGTGTATAGGGTGTACGGAGCGTAGCTGCGTGTGTATAGGGTGTACGGAGCAGAGCCGCGTGTGTGTGGGATGTACGGAGCAGAGGCACGTGTGTATGGGGTGTACGTGTCACGGGTGTGTCGCGGCGGAGATCGTCGCGATTGCACACCCTGACTTCGCACAGCTGAGTTTCTGGTGCTGGGTGTTTTTCGGCACTGAGGGAGTTAATTCTTTCTCTCTCGGTGCTGGGCTGACCAGCCTCGCCCAGCTGCGATTGATGTTTTGTTAATTAGCTTCCTTCATATACCTGCTGGTCTGCTGGGGAAGTTGCCGGTGAAAGCATTCATTCAGACCAGCAGAGCGGATCGTTTCTGAGAAGACTTAAGCTAAGAGTGCCTGTTGTGGTTTTTCCTCTCCTCGCTTATTGTTTATCTCCTTAACCTTTTGTGTTCCTCTGTAGTGGAAGTGTTGTATGCAAGGCTGTGTTTTCTTTACCCCTTGTCTGTCTCGTTTGTCTTAGACTGTGTGTAAGCTGTGACCTGCCCATTCCCTGTGGTGGTAATCAGGGTCCTTCTCAGGACTAGATTACAGTGGTCAGGGATCTACAGGAGACAGGATTACGCTGGCGGCCTGGACCTCTGTACCATTAACAGTACCTCCAGGTAGAGGGACTAGTCAGGACCCCAGTTCAGGGTCAGCATAGACCCCGGTCCACCTCTATCCAGAGACAGCGTGACACGTACACAGTATTGACCCACAATACATAGGATATTATGTCAGGTAAGACATTGCTGGCAGATACTATGTATACATGTTGATTTTCTCTATTATATGAAATTTAGAATGATGTCACAATAGATATAGGTTGCTATCTTTGAATATATCTGTTATACGTCGTGACATTTTCACCGGCCATCTAAAGATTCTCCCCAGCCACCATGGATCCAGTAGCCCATTTAGCTCAGCAGTTGCAGAGTTTGTCCATGGAGCTGACGGAAGTTAAATCCAAGGTTTTGTACCCCGGGAGCAAACCAGATTTGAACCTAAAGTAGCTCTCCCGGACAGGTTCACTGGTGGGCGGGACAAGTTTTTTACTTTCCGGGAAGCATGTAAATTGTATTTTCGGCTGCGGCCGCAGTCGTCGGGGAGTGAGGATCAGAGGGTGGGAATTGTCATCTCGCTCTTACAAGGGGACCCTCAATCCTGGGCGTTCTCTCTCCCCCCGGGCTCCCCGGCTCTCCAGTCAGTGGACCGATTTTTTACAGCCCTGGGTCTGGTATATGATGACCCGGATCGGGTCTCCCTTGCTGAAATGAAGTTACGTAGGATACAGCAGGGAGATCGTCCGGCGGAGGAATTTTCTTCAGAGTTCCGTAGGTGGGCCACGGATACTCAGTGGAATGACCCGGCTCTTAAGAGCCAGTTTTGTCAAGGTTTATCTGACAAATTAAAAGATGTGTTGGCTCAGTATGATTCTCCCCCGTCACTGGAGGCCGCTATGGCTCTTGCTATTCGCATTGATAGACGGCTTCGGGAGAGGTGTGGGGTAACTCCGCCCCCTGTGATGACTCCACCTCCTTCTAAAGTCCCTAATATTGAGGTTCCCCTGGTTTGTTCCGAGGAACCTATGCAGTTGGGAGGGACATCATTCCGAGGGAGGGGATCGGCGGTGCGCCACAAAACAAGAAGGTGTTTCTTCTGCGGGAGAGAGGGACATTTTATTGAGGGGTGTCCATCCCGTACTGTACTGAGCAAGAAGTCGCCGGAAAACTAATAATCCCAGGTTGTGTGGTGGACGACAATCTGGGAGTATGTATTTCGTCCCCAAGTCCGTCTCAGTTTCTCGTACCAGCGGAGGTGGTGGTAGGTACGAGAACTGAGAGGATTTCTGTTCTCCTGGATAGTGGGGCCGCGGCTAATCTGGTGGACGCTCGGTTTGCCCAGGTGCAAGGTATGCAACTGAGTGTATTGGCCAAACCTATCCCTATATTCTCTATTGACGCCAGGCCTCTCGGTCAAGGTAGCTTTGTGCAAGCCGTGCATAACATAGACCTTCGAGTGGGGGCAATACATAAAGAACTATTGTCTTGTTATGTGTTGGAGGGCCTTCCCACTCCTATTGTGTTGGGACTTCCTTGGTTAACTAAACATAACCCAGTTATTAATTGGCAATCCAGAGAGATAAGCCAGTGGGGTGAATTTTGCAATAGTAACTGCATGAACACGGTCATCGGTACGGTCGTGCCTAGAACCTTACCTCCTTTTCTGGAGGACTTTGAGGATGTGTTTTCAGAGGAAGGGTGTCAAGAATTACCTCCTCATCGCGCATATGACTGTGCTATAAAATTGCTTCCTGATGCTAAGTTACCAAAATCTAGGTTATATAACCTTTCTGGTCCTGAGAGGCAAGCTATGAAGGATTACATTTCGGAAAGTCTGGCCAAGGGGCATATTAGACCTTCATCTTCCCCAGTGGCCGCGGGGTTCTTCTTTGTGAAGAAAAAAGATGGAGGCCTACGCCCTTGCCTGGATTTCCGTGAGCTTAATCGGATTACGGTCCGAGATCCGTATCCGCTCCCACTTATTCCTGATCTCTTCAATCAGATTGTGGGCGCCAAATGGTTCTCTAAGTTGGATCTCAGGGGGGCGTATAATCTGATTAGGATAAAGGAGGGGGATGAGTGGAAGACGGCGTTTAACACTCCGGAGGGACATTATGAGAACCTTGTCATGCCTTTCGGTCTGACTACTGCCCCGGCGGTGTTTCAACATTTTGTTAATGACATCTTTCGTCACCTAGTGGGACAGTTTGTTGTCATTTATCTAGATGACATCTTAATTTACTCGCCGGATCTTGTGTCTCATCAGGAGCATGTGAGACAAGTGTTGCAGATCTTGCGAGATAATAAACTGTACGCCAAATGGGAGAAGTGTGTATTCGCTGTACAAGAACTTCAGTTTTTAGGATTCTTGGTGTCAGCCTCCGGTTTCCGTATGGACCCTGGGAAAGTGAAGGCTGTGCTTGAATGGGATCGGCCAGAGGATCTTAAAGCACTGCAGCGTTTCCTGGGGTTTGCTAATACTACCGGAAATTTATTCGTAATTTCTCATCTGTTGTCAAACCTCTCACTGACATGACAAAAAAAGGGACGGATTTTTCTAGGTGGTCTGACAAAGCTTGTCAAGCATTTTCCTCCTTGAAAAAATGTTTTGCTTCAGCACCCATACTCATCCAACCTGATGCATCACAACCGTTCATTGTGGAGGTAGACGCATCTGACGTAGGAGTGGGTGCGGTATTATCTCAAGGTCCGTCCCCTGGTAAATGGCATCCGTGCGCTTTCTTCTCTAAAAAATTGTCGTCCGCCGAGAGGAATTATGATGTCGGCAATAGGGAACTCTTGGCCATTAAATTGGCTTTTGAAGAGTGGCGTCACTTTTTGGAGGGGGCAGTCCACCCGGTCACCGTCATTACTGATCACAAGAACCTGCTGTATTTAGAGTCTGCAAAACGTCTGAATTCCAGACAAGCTAGATGGTCGTTGTTTTTTACCAGGTTTAATTTTGTCGTCACATATCGTCCTGGGTCAAAAAATGTAAAGGCTGATGCCTTATCTCGTAGTTTCCCGGGGGCCGGGAAGACGGATGACCCGGTTCCTATTCTTCAGGAGGGAGTTGTGGTGTCGGCTGTATGCTCTGAGCTTGAGGAGGAGGTATTGGAGGCTCAGGGGGACGCCCCTGTAGGACCTCCAGGGAAACTGTTTGTTCCAGATCAGTTAAGACAAAAGGTTATCGAGGCACATCATAATTCTGCTTTGGCAGGACACCCAGGGAGTAAAGCAACTGTAGATCTCGTTTCTCGCCGGTTTTGGTGGCCTAACTTAAATAAAGAGGTGGTAACTTTTGTCGCGTCCTGTGGGGTATGTGCGCGCTCTAAGACCCCACATACCCGTCCGTCTGGGGCCCTTTTACCGTTGAAAATCCCGGAGCGTCCATGGACCCATCTGTCTATGGACTTCATTACGGACCTTCCTCCGTCTTCAGGTAAAACTGTCATACTAGTTGTAGTTGACAGGTTCAGCAAAATGGCACATTTTATTGCTCTTCCTGCTCTTCCTAATGCTAAAACTCTGGCGCAGGTGTTCATTGGGGAGATTGTGAGACTTCACGGGTTGCCTTCCGATGTGGTGTCGGATCGGGGGTCTCAGTTTGTGTCCAAATTCTGGAAGGCATTTTGTTCTCGTCGGGGGATGCAGTTGTCATTTTCTTCGGCTTTTCATCCGCAGACCAATGGTCAGACAGAGCGTCTGAATCAGAGCTTAGAGACATATCTCCGGTGTTTTGTCTCAGAGAACCAAGAGGACTGGTCTTCTTTCTTGCCTCTGGCAGAGTTCGCTCTTAACAATAGGCGGAGCGAGTCCACTGGTAAGTCCCCGTTTTTTGGGGCATATGGTTTTCACCCCCAGTTTTGTACTTTCAATGGGGGGGCTCTTCTGGGGTTCCTGAGGAGGAACGATTTTCGTCGTCACTTGCTTCAGTGTGGAGAGGAGTGCTTAATAATCTGAGCACTATGGGGAACCGATACAAACGTATGGCTGATAGGAGGAGAGTGTCTGGTCCGGACCTAAGTGTGAACGATCTGGTATGGTTGTCTACCAAGAATATAAAACTTAAGGTTCCCTCCTGGAAACTCGGTCCCAGATTCATCGGGCCATACAGGATCAGTTCAATAGTTAATCCGGTGGCTTTCCGTCTTGACCTCCCTCCTACATTTAAAATCCACAATGTGTTCCACAAATCGTTGCTTAAGAGGTACGTGGCACCAGTTATACCGTCACCTCTACCTCCTCCTCCAGTGGTGGTCAATGGTAATTTGGAGTTTCAGGTATCGAAGATCATTGACTCACGTCTGAATCGCCGGTCCCTTCAGTACCTTGTTCATTGGAGGGGGTATGGTCCTGAGGAGAGGATGTGGGTTTCTGCGTCGGATATTAACGCAGACCGTTTGGTTCGGGCCTTCCACACTACTCACCCAGATAGACCAGGCCCTGAGGGTCCAGAGGCCCCTCGTAGAAGGGGGGGTACTGTCACGGGTGTGTCGCGGCGGAGATCGTCGCGATTGCACACTCTGACTTCGCACAGCTGAGTTTCTGGTGCTGGGTGTTTTTCGGCACTGAGGGAGTTAATTCTTTCTCTCTCGGTGCTGGGCTGACCAGCCTCGCCCAGCTGCGATTGATGTTTTGTTAATTAGCTTCCTTCATATACCTGCTGGTCTGCTGGGGAAGTTGCCGGTGAAAGCATTCATTCAGACCAGCAGAGCGGATCGTTTCTGAGAAGACTTAAGCTAAGAGTGCCTGTTGTGGTTTTTCCTCTCCTCGCTTATTGTTTATCTCCTTAACCTTTTGTGTTCCTCTGTAGTGGAAGTGTTGTATGCAAGGCTGTGTTTTCTTTACCCCTTGTCTGTCTCGTTTGTCTTAGACTGTGTGTAAGCTGTGACCTGCCCATTCCCTGGGTGGTAATCAGGGTCCTTCTCAGGACTAGATTACAGTGGTCAGGGATCTACAGGAGACAGGGTTACGCTGGCGGCCTGGACCTCTGTACCATTAACAGTACCTCCAGGTAGAGGGACTAGTCAGGACCCCAGTTCAGGGTCAGCATAGACTCCGGTCCACCTCTATCCAGAGACAGCGTGACACGTACACAGTATTGACCCACAATACATAGGATATTATGTCAGGTAAGACATTGCTGGCAGATACTATGTATACATGTTGATTTTCTCTATTATATGAAATTTAGAATGATGTCACATTAGATATAGGTTGCTATCTTTGAATATATCTGTTATACGTCGTGACAGTACGGAGCTGAGCCATGTGTGTACGAGGTTTACGGAGCAGGGCCGCGTGTGTATAGCGTGTACGGAGCGGAGCCGCGTGTGTATAGGGTGTACGGAGCGGAGCCGCATGAGTATAGGGTGTACGGAGCGGAGCCGCGTGTGTATTGGGTGTACAGAGCGGAGCCATATGTGTACGAGGAGTACGGAACGGAGTCACATGTGTACGGGGTGTATGGAGCGGAGCTGTGTGTGTACTTGGTGTGCGGAGCGGAGCCGTGTGTGTATGGGGTGTACGGAGCGGAGCAACGTGTGTACGGGGTGTACAAAACAGAGCCCTGTGTGTACGAAGTGTACGGAGCTGAGCCATGTGTACAGAGCAGAGCCATGTGTGTACGAAGTTTACGGAGTGGAGCCATGTGTGTATGAGAGGGGAGCGGGGAAGGAACAGGCACCGGGAGAGAGGAGAGCTGGGCGAGGAACCGGTGGCTGTGTCCGCAGCTGGCTCTAGGCTGTTCCTCATCCAGCAGTGGGCAGTCTGTGGACGCCCAGCCGTGCACTATGGCGGCTGTGGAATTCACCGGGACCAGCAGCTGCAATGGGAGCAGCGACACCTCCAGCCCCGGTGAGGAGAGGATGAGGCGCCTCTTCCAGACCTGTGATGGGGACGTCGATGGCTATATCAGCAGGTATGGGGGGCACAACTTTCCAACTTACTCCTGAATAGTTGGCTGCAGGGTTCACTTATCCCCCTGTGAGTGCAGGAGGCTGGGCTGAGAGCCCTTGTGCCCACTGATGATGCCACCCTCCGGGCCCCGGGGGCACAGGGGCTCCACTCATTCTGCTCCTGTACAGCACATGTCCCTCCTTGCCCCTGTGCTGCCCACCTTTCCTGGGTACAGCAGGGGGAATCTGCTGGCAGGGTCAGTTCTCAGGGTGCTGCTCCCATTGCTCTGAGAAGTGGAGTTATTTCTAGCAATTCCAGACATTTGTGCCCATGTACTTAGAACAGATTATGAAGGGCAGCGCTGGCACATGAGAAATCCCAGCGGGATGTGACATTCGGGCTCAGTCTTACAGGATTTATGGCAGATATGACACATCTTAGTTTACCTGAGGCCATGTTCACACTGAAGTGTAAGTGCACCAGAATCTGAAGCAAAAAAATCTGGGGCTGACCCTGTGGTGCTCGCTGTGGGGTCTGCGCGTGGAATACCCCATCCCATTGTGTAAGGTCACGGGCCACCCACTGCGGTGTCCAGGAAGATTGTTCACTAGGTGACATGTCACAGGTTTAAAGAAATCCACTGGAATGACCAGCAGTGCAGATTACCCATTGCAGTTTATGGGGGCGATTTGTGGGTAGTTCATATGTTAATCTGCTCTGTGGAGACTGAGGTAGGCTCATACTGACGGTGTTTTTTCTCAGTTTTTGCAGTAGAAAATCTTTAAAAAAAAACACCAGTTTTAGAGTTTGTGTTGTAAAACACTGCCAAAAAACCCTCTGTGTGAACATGTTCTACGAGAGGAAAAACAATCTGTTTTTCAAGAAGAAAACTCTTCAGGAATTATTACTTTTCTCTTGGGTTTTGTAGACCTAAAATCTCCTTTATATTAGTATTTTCATGACTTTACTTCAGCTCTTTTTCAACACTTTATTCTTGCTGGAGCTTTTTCTTTGTGGGGGAGCGTCTTACTGACAGTCAATGACTTTAAAAAAATCTTTATAACGAATAAGAAAACAGTAGCTTTTTTTTTTAAAACAAAAGCACTGACATACGCTTGAAAAGACTTCATGATCTTGACATCTTTTTAGCTTTCCCATTGACTTATATTTTAAAGGGAACTTCTCATATCACCAAATAATGTTAATCTGCAGATATGGGGTTAATCTGCTGGTTGATATCAGCCGCCGCCTGAATCAGCGTGGGAGTGATGAGAAGAGGTGAGTACAGTATTATATATATACAGTACAGACCAAAAGTTTGGACACACCTTCTCATTCAGCGATTTTTCTGTATTTTCATGACTATGAAAATTGTAGAATCACACTGAAGGCATCAAAACTATGAAGTAACACATGTGGAATTATACATTACACTTTACAAAAAAGTGTGAAACAACTGAAAATATGTCTTATATTCTAGGTTCTTCAAAGTAGCCACCTTTTGCTTTGATTACTGCTTTGCACGCAGAAAAGGTGAATGGATGGACTCTACATGCCTGGTTCCCACCGTGAAGCATGGAGGAGGTGGTGTGATGGTGTGGGGGTGCTTTGCTGGTGACACTGTTGGGGATTTATTCAGAATTGAAGGCATACTGAACCAGCATGGCTACCACAGCATCTTGCAGCAGCATGCTATTCCATCCGGTTTGCGTTTAGTTGGACCATCATTTATTTTTCAACAGGACAATGACCCCAAACACACCTCCAGGCTGTGTTAGGCTGTGGTTCCACGGTCCGGAACCACATCGCTTTGGACGGAGCGGAAATTCCGCTCAGTCTAAGCCCCGCCCCCTTTATGACGCGCAATCTTTCCGGAGGTGTTCAGGACACCTCCGGAACACCTCCGGAAAGAACGCAGGGCTACATAGCCCTGTGTTAAATTCTGTTGCGGCGACGCACCGTCGCCGCAATACGCGAGGACATGCTGCGGTCTAAAAAGACGCGCCGCATGTCCGTTTACGCAGGTCTGCCACCTGCGTGTTGTTATGCATAGTGGAGACGGGATTTCTTGAAATCCCCTCCACTATGCTGTAACATCTGGACGCTGCGTGTTTGGCGCTGCGCCAGCGCACAGCGCCAAACACGCAGCGTTTCCTGACCGTGGAAACTCACCCTAAGGGCTATTTGACCAAGAAGGAGAGTGATGGGTGCTACGCCAGATGATCTGGCCTCCACAGTCACCAGTCCTGAACCCAATCGAGATGGTTTGGGGTGAGCTGGACCGCTCACCGCTTCAATTTTGAATAAATCCCCAACAGTGTCACCAGCAAAGCACCCCCACACCATCACACCTCCTCCTCCATGCTTCACGGTGGGAACCAGGCATGTAGAGTCCATCCTTTCACCTTTTCTGCGTGCAAAGCAGTAATCAAAGCAAAAGGTGGCTACTTTGAAGAACCTAGAATATAAGACATATTTTCAGTTGTTTCACACTTTTTTGTAAAGTGTAATGTATAATTCCACATGTGTTAATTCATAGTTTTGATGCGATTCTACAATTTTCATAGTCATGAAAATACAGAAAAATCTTTGAATGAGAAGGTGTGTCCAATGGTCTGTACAGTGTATGTGTATATATATATATATATATCTCCTGGTTGCATGATACCCTGTATGAGGGGGGGCATGTAACTATGAGGAGGGCTGCATTATATTCTGTGGTTGGGCTGTATTATACTATATGAAGGGGGCTGCATTATATTCTATGGGGGGCTGCATTATACTCTATGATGCTTGCTGCATTATATTCTATGGGGAGCTACATTATATTCTATGAGGAGGGCTACATTATATTCTATGAGGAGGGCTATATTATACTATATGAGGGGGCTACATTACACTATATGAGGGGGCTACTTTATATTCTATGAGAGGGGCTACCCCAACCCCTGCTACATAATTACTACCTTATATTATACCCTGATATTAGCGCGTTTTACCGCACAATTGGTGATCTTGTATTTATTTCTATGTAGCTACATAGTGGGCCCCAAGAATGATTTTCTCTGGTGGGCCCAAGGTGCTCCAGTCCGACGCTGGTTACCAACATCTCTTCAGTTCGGCTGCCCGGCTGTTGTTCCTGTCCTCCTCAGCTACCTAACATAACAGTTCCGGACACGGAGCAAGGGAGGTAACGTCCTTCTGTCTGTCCTCATTCTTCACACCCTTACATTCCCCCTCTCTTTTTTGCTCGCCATTCCACGGGCGAGAGCTTCCGGAGTTCTTGTTGGCAATCTTCCAATCCTTGCACAATTTGTTGCCATATAAACTGGTCTTGATTATGCGAACAGGGGGTACACCGGGCGTTGAACGCTCAGAACGTCGCAAATCAGAAGGAACAGAAGTTTCAGTTGTCACAGGAGGTAGGGGAGTTGGAGTCACTCCCGTCGCACTGTCAGTTTCAGGCACCAGCTCTGTTTCCATCTCCTCTGGGGGAAGTTGAGGATCTTCTGTGGAGCCCAGCTGCGCTCGGTTTCACATATCCTGGAAGGGTGCATGAAGGATTCGTCCACTAGAGGTCTCCCCACATACACACACCTTCACCCTTCCTCAGTCCACCAGGGGGAGCCCTGATAGGGATATAAAAGAGGGTGAAGGCAGGAAGTCAGTCAGTCTAGAGTCTGCAGTCTTCAGAGGAGTCAGTCAGTCTGCAGAGCAGAGTGAGTCTAGCAGATCAGGCTAAAGAGCTAGGAGCGTGCCGACGCTCTAGAAAGCCGCAGAAGAGGCAGCCCACCAACTGCCAGTGTGTATAGCCTAGTGAGGGCCAGAGTAGGCCGAAGGCAAGAGGAGAGAGTAGTATAGGGACAGAAGAGCCTTACCAACTCACCCCAGCAAGTATATACCGGACGCCGGGTCCGAGCTACAGGGATCTCCACGACCCAGTAGGAGACAACCAGAATTCTGAGGACTACAGGTCTCAGGAGCACTATAGAGCAGATACGTAACAGTGCCAATGGACACAGAGTTCCAGCAAGCAAGGAAAAGCAAGCAGGGAAAGTGTACTCCAAGAGAAGGCCCTACCACAAGGTCAGCCGGGTGAAGGATAGAGACAAACTCAGGCCTAGCTACAGGCAGGTCGGAAACTGATTACAGAGAGGCAAGAAACAGGAGGCCCTATACCTGCTCATTGGGGAGAATCTGGATGTGCACCCTTCACCCTACAGTGCCCCGGGACGTTCCTGCACTAACTCCAGTAAAGGTACTAAAGTGACTTGTGTGTGTTCCCCTTTATTGTTCCTATCCTGCCGGATCCCCTCCGTCCTGCATCCCTACCCATACGCTGCCCTGACGGCCCACTCCACCTGTGGGGAGCGATTCCATCTAGCTGCCATAACATCGGCCTCAGTGGACTGCTGCAGCGCTGGTGAGCCTCACCAGACACCACAGGTGGCATCATGATTCAATTGACATTATCCCCTGTAAATACAACCCCCCTTTTTGGTGAGTCCCAAGGCCACGGACCGAGCTGCAGCTACTGTGGCATCCCTCATAGCAAACGACGGGCTCGGTGCCGGGTACCCCACGGCCCTGGCGGGCGACTCATCCATCTGGCGTCACAAACAGGATTGCGTGCCCGCGGCAACAGAGTAACCTGTGCCCGTTGCCACCGGGTACTGTGCGCCTTTACTAAAAGACTGTATGCTGTGCAGTGGCGAAGGTTTCCCGCTAATTTTGGAATCTGCCGCTATTATTGTGTCCCCACGCGAAAACTAGGAGGCGTACCTGCAAAAGCGCGCTGAGTTCTGGACACGCCCCCACACGCTGACGCAGCGGCAGGTCCTGTCAGGGAGCTTCAGTGAACACTCTGATGTCAGAGCGACGGCGACGCAGGTCCTTCAAGCAACTGTGCCCTGCGGAACTGCGGCCTAGAGAGGAAGGTAGGCCACGGTTCACTGGGGGGGCGCCAGAATGTCACAACCCTCACCCAGCGGCACGGTCCAGGCCGACAACCCGGATGATCAGCCCTCGACCACTACCATGCCGGCTGCAGCAGCCGCCCCCTTACCTAGGCCTGTGGCCCCGATAGTACCGCTAACGCTGCCATACGTGCCTGGAGCGAAGTGGCTTCCCCAATACGAGGCAGGCCAGACACCCTGTCGGGATTCAAGCGAAAAATATGCAGCATACTGGACATGTACTCTATGTCAGATAAGCAAAGGGCTGCAGTGGTAGTGGGACAATTGATTGGTACTGCAGAAAGAGAAGTAGAGACTTGGTCGGCTGCAGACCAGAAGTCAGTGCCCGCAATATTTGAAAAATTACAGACTGCCTTTGAGGACCGCACTGAAGCAGACCTCCGGATGAGGTTCTACCAATGCTCTCAAAAACCGGAGGACAGCGTTCGGGACTATGCCTGCCGTTTACAAGGGGCCCTGCGAGCTCTCAAGCAGGTTAACCCAATGAGCGTCACCAATGAGAACAAAATGCTAAAAGAACAATTTGTATGGGGATTGAGGTCCCAAGCGGAAAGCAGGACTGTGCATTGGTGGTCCTTGGATCATCCTGATGCCACCTTTGATGCCCTTAAAGATATGGCTAAAAAAGGGACTGCAACCCCTGGAAACGGCAGCTCAGGCAGACCAGCATTACTCGGGTAAGTCCTCCCTTACCCCAGTAGCGCCTACCTTTTCCCCACTGGTGGCTGAAGCCAAAGTGCAGGCCGTGCCCCCTACTGAGCTGGACTGTCTACGCTCGGAAGTGCGCCAGCTGACCAAAAACCTGGCCACTGTAATGAGTGCCCTGCAACTGCGGACGGGACCGGAGTCAGAAGGAAAGATCCTACTAGCCGACTGCCCTGAGGATGTCCCCTGGATGGACCAGAGGAGAAAAAGGACGTCGCCACCTAGGAGGAGGAGAACAACGCCACCCCCAGGAAATACCAACAACCAGCACCGTCCTCGCCGAGAGATCGTTTGCTACCGCTGCCAGAAAAAAGGTCACCCCGCACGCCAGTGTCCTTTAAAGGAGCAAACCCTGGGTCCGAGGGCCAGCACCCAGGAATAGACTCATCAGGCCCCTCAGACTGGCACCGCAGGTTTGTGGGAGGAAGACCTTTCCTATCCATCATCCTGGATGGTATCGCAATACCTGCCCTGCTGGACACTGGATCCCAGGTAACCATCATACCTGATATCCTTTACAACAGATACTGGTCCATGGACATTCTCCAACCCCCAAACCCCGACTTTGAAGTATATGCCTCTAACGGGCCTCCCTCTTGACTTACTGGGGGCTAAAACGTAGATGTAAAAGTTGGGAGGGTGGAGTTAAAGGACCAGGGACTTATTGTAGTGAAGACTGTTAATGAGGAAAATGGACTGAATGTGGAACTAGGCACTAACGTTATTGGTAACTGTTTGGAGGAGGTTGTGTTTTTACTCCAACACCGATGTCGCCAGACCAGGGCAGAAGAGAGTGATCCAGAGGAGATCCAGGCCCTGATGTGCCAGCAGCAAGTGGAACTGACCGGTGGTGAGATTGGTAATGTGCGGGTAACAGACCCGAACCCCATTGTGATTCCCCCAATGAGTGAAATGCTTATTTGGTGTAGAGCAGCAATAGGTCTGAAAGGAGAGAGCTACTAAGCAGTAGTAGAACCCCTTTGTTCAGAACACAGACCTACACTCTTAACTGCCAGAGGGGTAGTGGATGTACGCAATGGGAGGGTGCCCGTCCGTCTTCTCAACTGGGGGGAAGATGAAGTCAAATTACCACGTTATGCCACTGTTGCCAAGTTACATGCTGTAGATAATAACTCCATTCACGCGACAGAGTCCTTAGCCTCCCCAGACTCAGAGGAGGATAATGACCCGGCAACTCAGGTGGAGGATTGTTGTCAGCAGATTCATGTTGGGACAGACACCACTCCAGCTCACCAGAAACAGGGTGTGCATCGGGTGGTCCAGGAATTCGCGCAGGTCTTTAGCAAACACCCACTTGACTTTGGGAAGATTAAGGGGGTACAACATCACATCCCCACAGGCAACCATCCTCCCATTAAGGAACGGTACAGGCTCATACCTCCAGCACACTACCAGAAAGCCAGGGAAATGTTGCAGGACATGAAAAAGGCAGGGGTGATAAGGGATAGTTGTAGTCCCTGGGCAGCTCCCCTAGTTCTAGTCAGGAAAAAGGATGGAAGCATGAGAATGTGTGTGGATTACAGACAAGTAAATCGCATTACACATAAAGATGCATACCCTTTACCACGTATTGAGGAATCTCTAGCTGCCTTAAAGTCTGCTAATTACTTGTCCACCCTTGACCTCACTAGTGGGAACTGGCAAGTAGCTGTGGCTAAGGAGGATCGGGAGAAGACGACTTTCACCACCCCGATGGGACTCTGTGAGTTTGACAGAATGCCGTTTGGACTCAGTGCCCCCGGAACATTCCAGAGAGTGATGGAGTGCTGCCTGGGACACCTCAACTTCGAGACTGTGCTACTATATCTGGACGACGTGATTGTGTACTCCAAAACGTATGAAGACCACTTGAAGCACCTGGTGGAAGTGTTTGAGTCGCTGTCCCGGTATGGGATGAAACTGAAGCCCTCAAAGTGCCACCTGCTCAAGCAAAAGGTACAGTACCTGGGACACATTGTCAGCTCCGAGGGAGTGGCGCCAGATCCTGAGAAGGTCACTGCCATCCAGAAATGGCCAGAGCCGAAGAACCTCAAAGAGGTGCGTCAGTTCCTGGGACTGACAGGATACTACCGGAGGTTTGTAAAGGACTACACTAAGAAAGCAACGCCTCTGCAAGACCTTCTGGTGGGACAGTCCCTCAAGAGCAGAAATTCTCCGTTCCACTGGGTTAAAGAACAGGCTGAAGCATTCAAAGAAATGAAGGAGATCCTGACAGGTGATGAGATCCTAGCCTACCCTGATTACAGCCAACCGTTCCTGCTGTATACAGATGCCAGCAACGAAGGATGGGGAGCTGTCCTAAGTCAGAAGCAAAATGGCCTAGAGAAAGTAATCGCATATGCAAGCAGGAAGCTCCGCCCGACCAAGAGGAACCCAGAGAACTATAGCAGCTTCAAGTTGGAATTCCTGGCGCTGGTGTGGGCCATCACAGAAAGGTTTAAGCATTACCTAGCCTCCAGCAAATTCACTGCCTACACTGATAATAACCCCTTGATGCATCTTGAAACAGCCAAGCTGGGAGCCTTGGAACAACGCTGGATGGCTCGGCTGTCAAACTACCAATTCACAATCAAGTACCGGGCGGGCCGCAAGAATGCCAACACTGATGCCCTGTCCAGGATGCCTCACGAGTCAGACACAGAAGAAGAAGTGGACGACCTGGAGGAGATTGAACTACCTGCCTTTCACAGGAAAGTGATGAGCCTCGAGCAACGAGCCTTCAGGAGGCAGCGTGGTAAGACGCTAAACCCTTTACCTCACCACAGCTGGAAGGAGACCCAGGACAGTGATCCGGTTGTCAGTCGTATCAAGGAGCTGATAACTTAAGAAGGTTCCTCCTTGGAGAAGGATGCGTCTCTGCAAGCAAAGCAGCTGTGGAATGAGAGAAGCCGGCTGTTTATCTACCGTGAGAAGCTGTGCCGGAGGTATGTCAATCCAAAAACCCATGAGATGGTATGGCAGATAGTAGTCCCCAGGACGGATATCCAGATGGTGTTGGAAGCCTACCATGATCAGGCGGGGCACTTTGGCTGGAAGAAGCTAGAGACCCTGTTGAAGTGTTGTTTCTACTGGGTGGGAATGCACAGCTCCATTGAGAGATGGTGCAAAGACTGTGGACCCTGTGACCTCAGAAGAAAAGACTACAGCAGCCAGAAGGCACCCCTGCAACCCATCAAGACGACTCGACCCCTGGAGATCGTGGCTCTTGACCATGTCAAGTTGTCACCCAGCCGGTCAGGATACTCCTATGCCCTGACCATGGTGGATCACTACTCCAGGTTGCTGGTGGTCGCCTCTGTCAAAGACCTGACGGCAGAAACAGCAACGAAGACGTTCCAAGCGTATTTCTGCAGACCCCATGGATACCCTGAGCAGGTGCTAACAGACCAAGGCCCAGCATTCGAAGCCGAATTGTTCAAGGAGTTCTGCCATCCGTACGGATGTAAGAAGATAAGGACAACACCGTACCACCCACAAACCAATGGTCTCAGTGAAAAGATGAATCACATCGTCATTGACCTGCTGAAGACCTTACCACTTGAGGAGAGAAATCAGTGGCCGGACCTACTACCTGACCTGGTAGATCTGTACAATCACATACCTGTGAGTTCCACCAATTGCACCCACGGCTCTGTCACGCGGGCAAGACCAGGAAAGCTGCCAATGGATCTGGAGCTTGGTGTGGTAGAGCCCGAAGCCGATGTGACCACCGAGGACTGGGACACGACCAGACAGGAACAGTGCAGAAAAGTACAGGCCTGCGTCGAAGATAGTCTCACTCGAGTGAGGGACAAGCAAGAGAATCACTACAACAAAAGTGCGCCTGCAGAACCCTTCACGCCTGGTGAAGTTGTGCTGAAATGGAAGAGAAGGATGCACAAACTCGACGATCAATGGGAAAGAGAGCCCTACACTGTGTTGAATTAAAAGTTTGATAACAGAAAAACGTGTTTGATCAGTAAAGATGGAGGGAGAACGGCTGCAAGTGAAATGGACACTGCTCAATTGCTTTCTATTAACCTTTGAGCAACCGTTCCAAAAGAGACTCAGATTTTTTGGTTACTCAATCTTCTAATTGCTTTTGCCATGTATATATTATATATAGTTATTTACCTGTTGCGCAACGTTCAAGAGTCCTCACCTCCCATAAAGGGAAGCTTGTAGATTGTAATTGTTTAATGTTATGTTTTGTAAAAAAATGTACTTCAGCCCGGGAGTGCTGAGCTTTACTAAGGGGGAATGTGGAGCCCAGCTGCGCTCGGTTTCACATATCCTGGAAGGGTGCATGAAGGATTCGTCCACTAGAGGTCTCACCACATACACACACCTTCACCTTTCCTCAGTCCACCAGGGGGAGCCCTGATAGGGATATAAAAGAGGGTGAAGGCAGGAAGTCAGTCAGTCTAGAGTCTGAAGTCTGCAGAGCAGTCAGTCAGTCTGCAGAGCAGAGTGAGTCTAGCAGATCAGGCTAAAGAGCTAGGAGCATGCCGACGCTCTAGAGAGCGGCAGAAGAGGCAGCCCACCAACTGCCAGTGTGTATAGCCTAGTGAGGGCCAGAGTAGGCCGAAGGCAAGAGGAGAGAGTAGTAAAGGGACAGAAGAGCCTTACCAACTCACCCCAGCAAGTATATACCGGACGCCGGGTCCGAGCATACAGGGATCTCCACGACCCAGTAGGAGACAACCGGATTTCTGAGGACTACAGGTCTCAGGTGCACTACAGGGCTGATATGTAACAGAGCCAAGGGACACGGAGTTCCAGTAAGCAAGGAAAAGCAAGCAGGGAAAGTGTACTCCAAGAGAAGGCCCTACTACAAGGTCAGCCGGGTGCAGGATAGAGACAAACTCAGGCCTAGCTACAGGCAGGTCGGAAACTGATTACAGAAAGGCAAGAAACAGGAGACCCTATACCTGATCACTGGGGAGAATCTGGATGTGCACCCTTCACCCTACAGTGCCCCGGGATGTTCCTGCACTAACTCCAGTAAAGGTACTGAAGTGACTTGTGTGTGTTCCCCTTTATTGTTCCTATCCTGTTGGATCCCCTCCGTCCTGCATCCCTACCCATACGCTGCCTTGACGGCCCGCTCCACCTGTGGGGAGCGATTCCATCTAGCTGCCATAACATCGGCCCCAGTGGACTGCTGCAGCGCTGGTGAGCCTCACCAGACACCACAGGTGGCATCATGATTCAATTGACATTATCCCCTGTAAATACAACCCCCCTTTTTGGTGAGTCCCAAGGCCACGGACCGAGCTGCAGCTACTGTGGCATCCCTCATAGCAAACGACGGGCTCGGTGCCGGGTACCCCACGGCCCTGGCGGTGACTCACTTCCTCGTCTTGTACATCAGCTTTTGGCACTGGAACAGCTTGAGGGGCCTCAGGTACCTCTGACTTAGGTTCTGGATCTCGAGACAAGCATGGGCGCAACATGTTTCAATGCAGTGTGCGAGTGGGGGCCCCTTCCTCTGTCTCAGGCTGAACTTCATAAACAAGGCCTTTGGTACTAAGCCAAAGCTTCACCCCATACGGGCTTCTCTCCCACCGACACTCCAACTTGTGTGGGTGCTTTTCTCTCACCAAGACTCAGTCTGCAGACCGTAGGTTTGTCCCCTTTTGCGGAGTGAATTGGGATGCTCAAGCTCCTGTAGACGGTTTTTCACTAGGCGATGGACGGTCAACAGTCGTCGACGGTGTTCTCGAACCCAGGAGTACTCCCCAGTCTGTGAGTAGTCCTCCTCGGGCTCCAGCTCCAGCTCAGTTAACTCTTTTCCTGGGCCGTCCAAAAAACAGAGAGTAGGGTGTGAAGCCGGTGGTGCTATGCATCCGATTGTTGTACACCCAAACCAGCTCAGGGACGAATTCGGTCCACTTTGCCTTCTTGTCCTCCTCCAAGGTTCGCAGCATTTGAATCAGGGTGCGGTTAAACCTCTGGCAAGCTCTGTTTCCCTGCGGGTGGTAGGGTGTGGTTTGAGACTTATCGATCTTGTACAACTGGTGTAGCTCTTCCATCACCTTCCCAAGAAAGCAGATACGCTTGGGGCACCTGTACACCTGAATGAAATACTTGCAGATGGCGTGAGCAGCGGACTCGGCAGTCTGGTCCCGAGTAGGCGCCATGACGGCAAACTTTGTAAAGTGGTCTATCATGACAAGGCAGTGTTCGTAGCCCTGATGCGCTGGCCCAATCATCAGGTAGTCGATGGCAAACAGATCCATCTGTCCAGAGGACTTCACCGTCTGCGTGGGGGCCCGTTGTTCAGGCAGTTGTTCACTACTTTGGCACTGAAACTCCCTCCACACCATTCCTCAGATTTGGGTGGTAAAACAGTCGCTGAAGCCATTGGAAGGTCTTCTCTGGATCAAAATGGGCTCCTTTCTCATAAGCTTCTATAGCCACCTGGTCCACCAGGGACAAGGGTATCACCGTCTGCCAGACAGGACCGAGTTCCAATGGGAGGTACAGTATGTCTTTCGATACAAGATACCATCTCGCAACCGCAGCTTCTCCCACTGGCGCAGCATCCGCAGCATTCCAGATGATGCAGTCCTTCTATCTTGTCGGCCAGGCACCCGTTTAAACATGACCCACTGTCTCAGCTGGGCTATCTCCTGATCTTTTTGTTGCACCTGGACCCACTCATCCCGGGGATGCTCCAGCAGGCTCACACAGGGCTCCTCCTAGACTGTTTCCCTCGTGGCCGCCACTGTATTGGCAGTATCTCCAAACCCTGGTACGACCACAGCTTCCAATTGGTCTGCGGTAATTTACTCAAGACAGGGCATCAGCATGAATATTCTCCGCTCCTCTCCTGTAGGAGATCCTGTACCGGAACTTCGCCATCCGGTCCACCCAATGTTGATCCAAGGCCCCCAACCTTGCATTCTCCAGATGAGCCAACGGATTGTTATCTGTCTGCACGTGAACTTCCGAACCGGCTAGATATTCGGCGAACTTCTCAGTCATCGCCCACACCGGCGCCAACAACTCCAGTTTGAATGAACTGTAATTGTCCGGGTTCTTCTCCGAATCATGCAGGGACCAACAGGTGTATGCTATGATATGCTCTTTCCCGTCCTGCAGCTGTGACAGCACTGCTCCATGACCCTGCAGACTCCCATCAGTGTGTAAGATAAACGGCTGCATGAATTCAGCATAAGCCAGCACAGGCGCCTCAGTCAACGCTCTCTTCAAGGCCAAGAATGCTTTCTCCTGACTCTGGCCCCACTGTATGTTCCTGTTTATTGCACAAGCGGGCACCTCTTTTAACATCTCAAGCAGAGGGTTGGCGAATGCGAGTAAAGTCTTTCACGAAGCATCGAAAGTACCCTGTGAGGCCCGGAATGTATGCACATTCTTCACAGTCTTTGGGGTTGGCCATTCTTACACTGCGGCTATCTTCTCTGGAGAGGACCGATTTTAAGAATATTTGCTCTAGTTTCCGATCATGAATCCAAATGTGCCATATTCGTGTGAATTTATGTTTGGCAACCATTTTCCAATCATATTCACTCATTTCTACTTTTAATCTACTCTGTGACTACCTACCAGCGGAGTTTGGCACCCTAAGATATGAGAATGGCACCCCTGCTCGATGACGGCTCTCCCTTATTTCCCTGGTAATTTAGTGTCACTAAAGTAAATCGATAATGAGATGAAAAATAGGAAAATAATAGTTATGAGACTGTGGTGCTATTGAATGGAGACTTCAGTCAGTCTTTATTTACTGTCTATACTGTCTATTGCGTCATTCCTTGATTCCAAACCCCCTCCCTCTCAATCCAGACAAAATAGAAGCGACAGGGTGAAAAACAATGGAGTATACATATATATAAAACTACTGACTCATTAGCATACAGGTAACGTAGATATACAGTATATGCATACATTAGATCAAAAGATAATAAAAAACTTATCGTGTTGTTGAATTCCCTCGACGCGTTTTGCCATACTTGTGGTTCTTCAGGAGACCAGTGATATAGATGGTCTGGAAAGAGGGTGCTTTGGTGAAATCATATATGCTCTTTTTGGCGTGTCTGGTGTGTGCCAAATAAAGGTTTAAGTATGACTCCATAATTAGGACTCAAACCAATGTGTACACCCCCTGCTAAAATCACCTGCATACAATACAGGTCTCTCCTGTCTCCCCATAGTGTGCGATGTGTCTACTGTATGTCAGTGACATCATGTGATCCAGTCACATAATGTCCCTTCCCTGCTTTTCAGACAAAGTCAATGTCCAAGCGGCAATTTCTTGTTCATGTGCACCTGTGCTGTGACGCTTATGGTGGGGATACCATTCAGTTTCCTGCGATGTCACCCGCGCATGCGTACCTGTGGTGGTAGTCGCCGTCTGATGGTATTATTACTCATTTAAAAAAATGTATGTGACACATTCTCTTAAAGATAAATACCGTATATACTAATGTATAAGCCGACCCCCCTAATTTTGCCACAAAAAACTGGGAAAACTTATTGACTTGCGTATAAGCCTAGGGTGGAAAATGCAGCAGCTACTGGTAAATTTTTAAAAATAAAAATAGATACCAATAAAAGTAAAATTAATTGAGACATCAGTAGGTTAAATGTTTTTGAATATTCATATTTAATCAGGAGCCCCATATAATGCTCCATACAGTTCATGATGGGCCCCATAAGATGCTCCATACAAAATACTCCCCATATAACGCTGCATAAAGGTTAATAATGGCCCTATAAGATGCTCCATAGAATAATATGCCCCATATGCTGCTCCATAAAGGTTATGCCCCCATAAAATGCTCCATATATTTTATGCCCCCATAGATGCTCCATAGATTATGCCCCATATGATGCTCCATAGATTATGCCCCATATGATGCTCAATAGATTATGCCCCTATATGATGCTCCATAGATTATGCCCCCATATGATGCTCCATAGATTATGCCCCCATATGATGCGCCATAGATTATGCCCCCATATGATGCCCCATAGATTATGCCCTCGTATGATGCTACATAGATTATAGAATCATAGAATCATAGAATGGTAGAGTTGGAAGGGACCTCCTGGGCCTTCTGGTCCAACCCCCTGCTCAAAGCAGGATTCTCTAAATCATCCCAGACAGATGTCTATCCAGCCTCTGTTGCCCCATATGATGCTCCATAGATTATTCCCCCATAAGATGCTCCATAGTATAGGCCCATATGCTGCCGCTGTTACGGCAAATGAAAAAAAAAATGACATACTCACCTCTCGTCGTTGAGGGTCAGGTGCCGGTGTCCTGAGCAGGCGGGGACACCAGTGCGCTATGGGGGACAGGTGCCGGTGTCACCACTGGCTCAGGGCCCTGACATCTGAGATATCCACCTGTCCCCGGTCCACCGCTGCGCGCCGCTGTCTTCCGGATTCTCCGGCAGTGAGTGCCCAGTCAGAGGGCGCGGCGCACTAACTACGTCATCGCGCCGTCTGACCTGAACATTTACAGCCAAAGAAAGCAGAGGAGAGAGCAGCGTGCAGCGTTGGACCGTGGACAGGTGAATATCGCATATAATTACCCCTCCTGGTGCATCTCTGCAGCCCCCTGCTTCTCCTGCGATCTCCGGCAGCTATTCCTTCAGCAGTCACGTAGTACCGCTCATTAAAGTCATGAATATGCGCATATTTATGACTTTAATGAGCAGTACCACGTGACCGCTGAAGGAACGAGCCTGAGATCGTGGGAGAAGCAGGGGGCTGCAGAGACGCGTCGGGGGGTGAGCATGATCTGACACCACCGCCCCCCATCCCCTGACGACCCCCTGGCGTATATGACTCACGTATAAGCCGAGAGGGGGACTTTCAGCCTTAAAAAATGGGCTGAAAATCTCGGCTTATATGCGAGTATATATGGTAAATAAAAAATACTTAAAGAGTATTGGGTATTTTAAAACATTTTTGATAGGTTAAAGAAGACTAGGGCTCTGCCAAAAGAGTCTACCTTGTCGTAGTGGCGGCTTAAAAAAAACTTTTGGCCAAAACAAAAGCTGATGGATATGTATGTGATATGATGTTGGATGGGAACTGTTAATATGAGATTGGTGAAGACGTGATGCAGAAGTCGAGTTTTTGCAAAAGTGGAGGTGGAGCTGGGCTGGAGCCTGGGTGGAATCTCCTGGGGCCCAAAAATTTTGCCAGTAGTAAGGCCCTGAAATTCCTGGTGGCAGCCTTGTTTGGAAGTGATGGTCAATCTTTGATATTGTATACACAGGCTCTCTGACCGAGCGCTCCACCCATCAGCCCATGGCAGCTTTACTCACAGCAGAATCCTACATACCCATATGATTGTGGGCTTTTCAGCCCAGGAGAGGAATCACATTATGAAAGGTTCCCAGCAAAGAGGATTGCCTTGTCGTTGGCTAATCGTCAGGCATAAGATGGCAAATTTATGTGCTAAGTATCTTTGAATTTCAGATTTTTTTCATGTTTGTATGCTATTGCATTACAGAGTGCAGCTTTATTTGTTAGCTATATATGGAAGTAGCTACTCTTAACTTACACCTGTTCACACCCATTTTCTGTTTGAAAGTGATGATCAGTCTTTGACATTTATATTTCCAATATGGTTTATTACTTTACTAATACCAATTCATATTTATTTTGGCTTGGGACTATTATTTGTGCACATTTTCTCTTTATTGCCATCTGGTGGTCAATCTTGATATTGATCTCTTACGCTAATATATACACTTTCTGTTGTTGTTTATTATGTTTCCTTTTGCTATATTATATATTATACAGTATGTATCTAACGTATATCTTTTTCATTCTAGGATTATGTATAGCGATGCTGTGGTTTTAATATTTTTGTACTAATTGAGCCACACGTCTTGTATTCTACGTACATTATCTTTGTGTGCTTATGCCATCTAGTGGTCATTTGCTATAATGTATATAAGGTCAGTACAAGTAGGTAGATACCAAATACTGTATGTACCGTATATGTTCTTTTTAGTTTAAGTGATGAAAAAAAAATTCAAAATTTGAAAGAAAAAAAAATGGAGCCATTTTCTGAGACCTGTGGCATCTCCATTTTTCAGGGTCTGGTGCTGTGTGAGGGTTTTCTTTGTGCGCCAAGCTGATATTCTTACTGATATCATTTTGGGGTCAATATGATGCTTTGATTGCCTGTAATTGTATTTTATTGCAATGTTGCGGCACCAAAACTTGAAATTGGAGTTTGGAATTTTTTTCCTCTTTACTCCGTTTACAGATTGGAATGCTTTACTTTATATTTTGATAGATCAGGCATTTCTGAAAGCAGCAATAACAAACCTGTGTTTTCACACAATGTGTTTTATTCATTTTACATATAAAAACCACACCCATTGAAAAGCCACATCCATACATAACTAACAAATAAAGCTGCACTCTGTTGTGCTATAGCATGCAAATATGAAATACAGTATATCTGAAATTGAAATTGCATTACTGACAATGCAGAAATCATCATCTCTATGAACGCCGACCACAGGAGGGGTCTTCTGCTAACCCCAAGCTGTCCCTGCGATCACATGACAGGGGTGCCGATGGCCCGATCTTATGATGCGCTTCTGGTGAGCTCGAATTAAATGCTGCACCAACTGATGAATACTCTCATCATTGTACTCTACTCTTTCTGTTATCAGCACCTCATCAGATGACAGCGTAGGAACCGCAGCGTTCTGACCAGTTCTGACAGCGGCAATGAACATGTTACCAGCCGTTGGTGGATCTAGGAAGATGAGCCGGAGCCTGCATCAAAGGGGGTAGATGACTTTGGACATACCTATGTGTCCAAGGTTGTAAAGGGGTTAAAAATTACAAAAAAAAAAATTGGCTGATGCAGAAGTTTGGAAAACCTTGTAGATTCCTGTGCTTAGATTAATTTGTCCAAGGTTTCAGACTTTAACAATCCTGTTAGGGTTTGTTCACTATCATCATTAGGAAAGGCCAGGTGATTAAAATTTCCCATTGTGCCAAAAAAAAAGGCAGCCGTGGGTTCTTTTAACCCCTTTCTGCCATCGGACGTACTATCCCATCCATGGTACCTGGGCCCTTATAACCATGGACGGGATAGTACGTCTCAGCGATCAGACACGCTCCCTGGGGGGAGCGCGGCCGATCGCGGCCGGGTGTCGGCTGTTTGTCACAGCTGACACCCGGCACTATGTGCCAGGAGCGGTCACGGACCGCTCCAGACATTAGCCAATGGCACACTGTGATCAAATATGATCGCAGTAATCCGGCGGTACAGGGAAGCATCGCTTCCCTGAGACCCTCAGAACAGCACGATGTGATCGCTCTGTTCTGAGGGCTTCCTCCCTGCAAGACCCCAGATCCAAGAAGGCTGCGGGTCCTGCAGGGAGGCGGCTTCCTCAGCGCCTGCTGAGAGCAGGCGCTGAGTAAGCCTGCAGCAGTGCACACTGTCAGACCAGCGATCTGACCTTATACAGAGATGTCTCACCCTGGGACAAAGTAAAAATGTAAAAAAAAATACAATAAAAATCCTCAAAAAAAAAATTCCCCAATAAATTCATTTCTATATGTAAATAAAAAAAACACAGTAAAAGTACACATATTTGGCATCACCGCATCTGTACCGACACACCCTATAAAACTGTCCCACTAGTTAACCACTTTAGTGAACCTCTTGAAAAAAATAAAAAAACAAAGCAAAAAACAATGATTTATCATCATACCACCGAACAAAAAGTGGAATAACACGCGATCAAAAAGACGGATATAAATAAACATGGTACCGCTGAAAACGTCATCTTGTCCCACCATGCAGCATCATAAGCAAAAAAATAAAAAGTTATAGCTCGCAGAATAAAGCGATGCAAAAATAATTATTTTTTATATAAAATAGTTTTTATTGTATAAAAGCGCCAAAACATAAAAAAAATGATATAAATGAGGTATCTGCTTTATCAATTTTACCACACGTGGAACGGTATAAATGCCCCCCCAAAAGAAATTCATGAATTGCTGGTTTTTGTTCATTCTAACCTACCAAAAATCATAATAAAAAGCGATCAAAAAATGTCACGTGCCCAAAAATGGTACCAATAAAAACGTCAACTCGTTCCGCAAAACATAAGACCTCACATGACTCTGTGGGCCAAAATATGCAAAAATTATAGCTCTCAAAATGTGGTGAAGCAAAAACTATTTTTTGCAATAAAAAGCGTCTTTTAGCGTGTGACAGCTGCCAATCATAAAAACCCAATATAAATAGTAAATCAAAACCCCCTTTACCAGCCTCTTAGGTAGGGAAAAATAATCAAATTTAAAAAATGTATTTATTTCCATTTTCCCATTAGGGTTAGGGTTGAGCCTAAAGTTAGGGTTAGGGTTGGGGCTAAAGTTAGAACTAGGGTTAGGGTTGGGATTAGGGTTAGGGGTGTGTTAAGGTTATGTTTGTGGTTAGGGTTATGGTTAGGGTTGGGACTAGGGTAAGGGGTGTGTTGGGGTTAGGGTTGGAGTTAGAATTGGGGGGTTTCCACTGTTTAGGCACATCAGGGGCTCTCCAAATGTGACATGGCGCCTGATCTCAATTCCAGCCAATTTTGCGTTGAAAAAGTCAAATGGTGCTCCTTCCCTTCTGAGCTCTGCCATGCGCCCAAACAGTAGTTTACCCCCACATATGGGGTATCAGCGTACTCAGGACAAATTGCACAATAACTCTTGGGGTCTAATTTCTTCTGTTACCTTTGGAAAAATAAAAAATTGGGTGCAAAAATATCATTTTTGTGGAAAAAATTATGATTTTTTATTTTTCTGGCTCTACGTTATAAACTTCTGTGAAGCATTTGGGATTCAAACTACTCCCCACACATCTAGATAAGTTACTTTGGTGGTCTAGTTTCCAAAATGGGGTCACTTGTGGGGGGTTTCCACTGTTTAGGCACATCAGGGGCTCTCCAAACACGACATGATGCCCGCATACCATTTCATTAAAGTCTGCAATCCAAAACGTCACTACTTCCCTTCCGAGCCCCAACGTGTGCCCATAGAGTCGTTTTCTCCCACATATAGGGTATCAGCGTACTCAGGACAAATTGGACAACAACTTTTGGGGTCCAATTTCTCCTGTTACCCTTGAGAAAATAAAATATTGGGGGCGAAAAAAATCATTTTTGTAAAAAAAAATATTTTTTTGTTTTTACGGCTGACGTTATAAACTTCTGTGAAGCACTTGGGGGTTCAAAGTGCTCACCACACATCTAATAAGTTCCTTGGGGTCTATTTTCAAAATGGGGTCATTTGTGGGGGGTTTCCACTGTTTAGGCACATCAGGGGCTCTCCAAATGCGACATGTGCAGCAGACATTCCTCAAAGTCTGCAATCCAAAACTCACTACTTCCCTTCCGAGTCCCGACGTGTGCCCATACAGTAGTTTTCTCCCAATATGTGGTATCAGCAGTACTCAGACAAATTGACAACAATTTTTGGGGTCCAATTTCTCGTTACCCTTGTGAAAATAAAATATTGGTGGAGAAAAAAACATATTGTAAAAAAAAAAATATTTTTTTGTTTTTACGCTGTACGTTTAAACTTCTGTAAGCACTTGGGGGTTCAAATGCTCACCACACTCTACATAAGTTCCTTGGGGGGTCTATTTTCAAAATGGGGTCACTTGTGGGGGTTTCCACTGTTTAGGCACATCAGGGGCTCTCCAAATGCGACATGACGCCCGCAGACCATTCCATCAAAGTCTGCAATCCAAAACGTCACTACTTCCCTTCCAAGTCCTGACGTGTGCCCATACAGTAGTTTTCTCCCACATATGGGGTATCAGCGTACTCAGGACAAATTGCACAACAACTTTTGGGGTCCAATTTCTCCTGTTACCCTTGGGAAAATAAAAAATTGGAGACTAAAAGATCATGTTTGTGGAAAAAATATGATTTTTTTATTTTCATGCTCGGGCGTTATAAACTTTAGTGAAACACTTTTGAGTTCAAAATTCTCACCACACATCTAGATAAGTTCGTTGAGCGGTCTAGTTTCCAAAATGTTGTCATTTGTGGGTTTTTCCACTGTTTAGGCACCTCAGGGGCTCTCCAAACACGACATGGCATCCAGCCAATTCTGCATTGAAAAAGTCAAACAGCACTCCTTCCCTTCCGAGCTCTGCCATGCATCCAAACAGTGGTTCCACATATGGGGTATCAGCATATTCAGGACAAATTGCACAATAACTTTTTGGGTCTTGTTACCCTTGGGAAAATAAAAATTGGGGTGAAAAGATCATTTTTGTGGAAAAAATATGATTTTTTAAATTTTACTGCTCTATGTTATAAACTTGTGTGAAGCACTTGGGGGTTCAAATTGCTCACCACAGATCTAGATAAGTTCCTTCTGGGGTCTAGTTTCCAAAATGGGGTCACTTGTGGGGGGTTTCCACTGTTTAGACACATCTGGGGCTCTCCAAATGCAACATGGCGTCCAATCTCAATTCCAGCCAATTTTGGTTGGAAATAGTCAAATGGCTCTCCTTCCATTCCGAGCTCTGCCGTGCGCCCAAACAGTGGTTCCCCCCCACATATGGGTTATCAGCGTACTCAGGACAAATTGGACATCAACTTTTGTGGTCCAATTTCTCCTGTTACCCTTAGGAAAATAAAAAATTGGTAACTAAATGATCATTTTTGTGGGAAAAAAATAGGATTTTTTATTTTCATGCCCACGCATTATAAACTTGTGTGATGCACTTGGGGGTTCAAAGTGCTCACCACAGACCTAGATAAGTTCCTTACGGTGGCCAATATTTATTAGTTTATGGGAATATCCAGCCTTATAGTGTGGTAACCTCTTTATCATTTGATATAACTACAGAGCTTTGTATTTTATGCAGAAAGATATGGTAAGCTATATAGGTATTTCACTAATGTTCTGGATTTTGTGATATAGATTTATTGGACCTTTATCATATACTGTTTGGAACCCTTACTATTATTATATAAATTTGGTTGTCATTGGGCGTAAGGCGTTTTCTGTATCTATGTCTTACAATATGTAGTGATTTCATTGCATCTATTGTGTTTTGTCTATCTTATGTCTACTTACTCATTAATAACATTTGTAATTTTTTTACCCTTTTGGTTGTATTGCCCCTTGCTGGTCGCTATAGGTCTATATCTTTGTTGTGAAGGGATCTCCATTTATTATTGTGAGGAATAATTTTTGGTTTCACGCACATCCAACTGAATTTGGGGCTGTCGTGGTCACACTCAATCGTTAGGACACTGTGAGTGAGTAGAAAGAGGCAGATTACAGATGATGTGGCTGCAGATCTAAAGGTACAACGGTGTCCTGGTGGTTATATACAATTCCTAGACTAATAACCATTTAGGGCCGCCTGACAACCAAGTAAGTGACTTAGCAGTCTTGTACATTTCTTTACTTTAGCTGTAGCCACATCATATTTAAAATGCGGTGCACCTGTTACAGATTATGATGCGGCAGCCGGTAAAGTAAACATAATATCACCTGGGGGCCAGGAGGTCCTAAAAGATTACTCCTCAAGCACAGCCCACCCCGATACAAAAACATGCAAAAAATACACAGACTGTGCAATATCAACATTGCCTACCAGGATCTGGAAATCTGAATGACATCAACAATTATGTCATAGCATTTTTAGCAACTAAACAAATGCACTAGTAAAAGATTCTGAACCCCTCTTCACAGTCTTTTATATGTATTCTATATTCTGTTCAGAGGATTGTGATTATTTCAATTACACGTTACAGTGAAGGATGATAGCCCAATCAACGTGATGGTAGTTTAACCAGGAGGAAAGTATTTGAGGGAGGGCCAGGGCTGTAGTCATGGCCGAGGACACCGGGGCTTCTAAGCCCTGGTGTTATGATTTGGTAGCTGAGGAGAGCAGGCAAAAACGGCAATACACCAGAGAGGTTGGAATCTACTGGATTGCAGTACCCTGACTAACCACCACAACTAAAGGCAGCCGTGGAGCGTTCCTACGTTGGTCCTAGACGCCTCGTCACGGCCTGAGAGGTTAACTACACCTAAAGATAGAAAGAGGAAAGCTATCTGCCCCGGAGCAGATCCCCAAAGAACATAGGAAGCCCCCAAACATGTAATGGCGGTTAGACAAGAGGAAATACAGACACAGACAGAAAATAGTATGAGCAAATGTTGGGGCCCAATCTGCCTAGACAGAAAAGGATAGGAAGGATACTCACTGCAATCCAAAAAAAACCCTAAAAAATGCCAACGCTACTAATTGCAAAAACACCTGAGATCACAAGACCTCTACCACCTAAATTATTTCTCTGGTGTAACAAAACTAAGCCGCAGCCACTGAAAAAACTGGAAAAGGCAAATGAACAAATAACAGTGGCTCCAGAGGAACTGAGAGGAGCCCAAGCCCCCCGGGGGGGGGGGAAACCTGGCTAACCTCACAGAAATGCCGAGAAAAATGCAAATGGTAAGCACAAAAACAAAAAAACAGAAAATATCTTATCTGAGAGCAGGAGAAGAGGCAAGACTCAGCAAGCTTCCAAGTGAACCAGGAAACAACGTTGAGACAAGAACAATTGATCACCGGCAACCATGATGGGAGGGAACCTCCCTTATATCCAGCCAGTCTGTGATTCCTGATTGCCAATCCTCATTGAATGGTTCAGTACTGTTTGTAACCACCAGAGGGAGCTTCTGCTCAGAATTAATTTCTAAAACATTCACAACACCCTGGTATCCCATCACATGAAAATAAAGTCCATTTGTCAGCATACCTTTGACTTCAGGTCCTGCATTGTCAGGATCTCTTCTGCGCCACTGAAGTCTGTCTGCAGACGATTTCGCATGAATTGAGACACAGTCCATTTCAACTTGAAACTGAACAACTTTACTGTTTTCATTTCTCAGCACATCTGAGTATTTCACAGCATTAATCACAGGTTTCACACTACATGTATCTTCATCTTTCCCTGCACTGCTTTCAACGTCCTCCAGTACATTTCGGGGTAATAGCGCCTTTGGTGGTACCGCAGCGTCCTCCTTGTCCAGACTCACTGTATTTTGGGACTCCCTCATCTGTTTTGCCCTGGATCTGAGGGCATCAGCCCATGCAATGACCTGCCACATATTGGACAATCTGCGCCCTGTACTCTTCCCGGACCACTTTCTTCCTTCTCCTCCAAACAGCTGTAACACTGCTTCTTAATACTGTTCTTCTGTCCTAAGGACCCTGAATGGCTAGGCTTCACTGCTTTGCTAACGTTATGTGACTGCTGTGGTGTCCTGGGCCTATAACCCTTGTGGACGGTTCGGGCGCCCGGGCCCTTCTGACTTTACCTACACTATGCTACCCCTTACCACTCAGCAGCCCCTCCTACAGTTAATTATATCCTATGCTAGAGCTGTATATGCTATGATGCCCCCCATCTAGTGGTCAAACTTATGACTGCACTTACCCTATCACTAAACATAACAGCACCAAGGTTTGTAACGTTAAATATAATACATGGACATACATACATACTCTTGAAACGTGCGGTACCGAGACGAGCCAGAAAATGGTGAGAACAGAAAAGATATATCATTCCCCTACAAGTATGCCATAAAAAGGAGAAAAAAATTAATAAACTAAGAGTCTGCAACATTAGCCTGATAATTCACATAGATTGAATAACCTAAAATGAGTTAAGTGGGAAAATAAGATCATTTAGTACATTCAATCTGCATGTGCTGTTTAAAATAGTAATTTTACTGAACATAACAAGAACTCTTGAACGCCCTAAATATTCTCATTTACCATACCACTTAGTAAGGCATTCCGTGAACACAACACCCTTTTCGGGAAGAAGTAATTCCTTGTGTTTCCCTTGTGTAAAGTTAACGCATTCAAAGTTTGAGCTCCTGTTTTAGCATTTCCCTTCTAAAAAATGTTTCCTTTCATTGCTTCACTATTAAATGTATGCAATTTTCCATTACTTTTAACTTATATAAGCAGAGTTGCATAGCTAACGTTGGCTATATGAGTTAGACCCTCACAGCAAAACGGCAGATCTTACACACTCTGGTGAACAGTAGTTGAGAACAAAAATAGGAGGAAAATTGCATATCCCAAAAGGTATGCACCATTATGATTTATAATTATAATCTTAAGATTTTTAGGATATTTATATTCAGAATGATATATAAACGGATTTTAAAATATATGTAAGCTTAAAATTCTAGACTAAACAGCAGTATGATGACTTTTTGACTACAATTAAGGTTTTTCCAATTTTTTTTTACTTTTTTGCTGCAATTGATATATATATTACATAAAATACAGCAAATATCCAAGTAGTCTATCTACTAATTTAGAAAAAAATTAATTATAAAAAGTGGTTTATGTTCTATATAATCAATGCATGGGAATGAGTCAGTCAGATCTTAAAGGACATGGAGGACATAATGCTAAATGTGTAAAATTACCGTAGATTAGCATGCCAAAAGTCTGTACAAAGAGTGAAAATGTTGTTGTTATTTGTTATTTGTTACTGTTTTTATATACCTTGTGTTTAAGGTCCATATCTGTAAACTGTGCAGAAGAGTTGGCTGTAGCTAGGCATTTCAGTGACTTCAGGGGCCTTAAGGTATCCTTTACACATATGACGACATCTAGATTGATCATTGGGGTAGAGGAACCTCAAGTATTCCCTCTGGGAAAGAGAACAAGAAAAATTAAGTGAATACAAAGGTTAGCAGAATGTGTCGTACTGTATATGTAATGGGGATACTGCGACAAAGAGGGACAAGAAAATTGCGGCGTCTGGTTACACAAACCCCCTGCAAGTATTAGGTGAATGTATTTGTATGATTGTAGTTTTCTTTTATCCCTGCCTTTTTCCTTTGCTTGTCAGGTTTGCGTTATCCTATTCACTACTGTTCCATACTTCTATGGTGGGGGGGAGGAGGAACAGATCAGCATGCATATAGCAGCATAGCAAGGTACGAGACCCCAGCATCTCCAAGTTCAATGGTAGTCTGGGGTACAGGAATAGATTAGGTTCCTCCTAGCTTGAAGGACAGGGAAGGAAGCAATTACCCCAGGAAATCCTGCTACAGTATCGTGACAGCATACTTGAAATATCATATCATTATTATTGGGCATAGTAGCTAACAAATTAGGAATTCTAAAAGGCTTGATACCATGATTTTAGCACAGGTATAATGTATATCCCTTGACATATGTAGCAATATGTTATATGCTGAGCCGCCTCTAGGGGTCTCACTACCTGGATGTATTCAGAGGATAGAGAGGAGGGACTCGTTGGTAAGAGCATGAGACAGGAAGCATTCATGTAATGTGGCTGAGAGAACGTGCACACAATAAAAGTAACCCGTTACCACAATCGTGTCAGAGGCATAAACAAGAAATAGAACATGGTGGCAGCAGGGCTGAACCTATAAAGAACAAGTGGACAGACAATCCAGGCAGCTTGTGGTACAAAGCTCAACTGTAAGTACAGTGCCCACAGTACAGCATTATGGAGACTGCATTAAAACCTCCTCAGAGACTAGACATCATGTCCTCAAATCTATCGCAGACGTGGAGACATTGGAAGGAGGAGTTTACTCTGTATGTGGATCTTACAGTAGACACCAATGATCAGAAGCGAAAGGTGAAGCTCTTCTACTATCTGATTGGAGAAAAAGGCAGAGAACTTGCTCAGACCCTGATCCAGGACGGTACAGACAGTCTGGCAGACATTGTACAGGCATTTGATAAGCACTGTGACCCCAAGAAGAATGAGACAGTGGAAAGATTTAAGTTTTTCACCAGAAATCAGGAGATGGGAGAGAATATAGACGCATATGTGACTGAGCTGAAAAGACTGGCAGCAACATGCAGCTTTGGAGAGATCAGAGATTCTCTTATCAGAGATAGAATAGTGTGCGGCATCAGAGAGACACAGCTAAGAGAGAGACTGCTGAGAGAAGGGGAGAAGGGGAGTTAACCCTAGAGAAATGCATGCAAATAAGCAGAGCTGCAGAGCTAACAAGAGACAGCCTGAAGATGATGGCAGACACCACTGAGGAGCCAGTACATGCAGTAACCATGAGAGGAAAAGCAGAGCACCAAGCGAGAACAGTCCAATGCAGATACTGTGGCAGAAGACATGAGAGAGACAAAGAGAAGTGTCCAGCATATGGACAAAGCTGCAGGACCTGTGGTAAGATGAATCATTTCGCAGCTCTCTGCAGACTTAAGCCCTTTAAAAAGCACAGAGAAATTCACAGTGTGACACAGGACAATGACAGTGCAGAAGATATTACATGGATACAGCTACAGTCTGCAACAGAGAATGTCAATACAGTCAGACAGCCAGAACCTAAAGATACAAGACAACTGTTTGCAACTCTTTTATTAAATGACAAACCCATTAGATTTCAGTTGGACTGTGGAGCAAGTTGCAATGTCATACCAGAGGATCTACTAAATGAACAGGTGTTCATTGAACCTACTGATAAGGTACTTATGATGTACAACAAAACGATACTGAAACCTCTTGGGACATGCAAACTGAAGGTTAGTAACCCATGCAACAGAAAGAGTTATAGAGCCCAATTTACAGTGCTGCAGGGTGGTGACCACATACCGTTACTAGGTATAAAAGCAGTTCAGGCAATGGACTTAATAAAGGTACAATTCCATAACATTATGTCTGTGGAAGTCAAAGAGAGTATGAAGGATATCCCAAAAGCAGACAGCAATCTAGATTTACAGATTATAAAAACACAGTATGCGGATGTATTTGAGGGTGATGGATGTTTTGATGGAAAACACAAACTGGAAATTGATAACACAGTACAACCTACCAGATTACCGACAAGAAAAGTGCCTGTAGCGCTACTTCAGCCATTGAAAGAAGAACTACAGGATTTAGAAAAGCGAGGCATGATAGAAGTCGTCCATCAGAGCACAGACTGGATAAGTAGTTTGGTCATAGTGCAGAAACCATCAGGAAAACTAAGAATTTGTATCGATCCCAAACCACTCAACAAAGCTCTCAAAAGGAATCACTATCCGATGCCTACAATAGAGGATGTGCTACCAGATTTATCAAAGGCAAAAATATTTTCAGTTTGTGACGTAAAAAATGGATTTTCGCATGTGGAACTGGATGAAGAATCCAGTTTATTGACAACGTTTTCTTCTCCATTTGGTCGCCGTAAATGGCTGAGAATGCCCATGGGACTGACACCAGCTCCAGAAATATTTCAGCAGAAGTTGATGCAAGCTTTGGAAGGACTCCCAGGGGTAAAGATGATAGCAGATGATATATTAATAGTGGGAGAAGGTGACGATATGCAATCTGCAATAAAGAATCACGATACAAGGATGCTACGATTTTTAGATAGGTGTAGAGAAAAAAGGATAAAGTTGAACTTGGAAAAGTTGAAACTGAAAATGACGGAAGTGCCATATATAGGACATCTTCTAACCTCAAATGGAGTGAAAGTGGATCCAGAAAAGGTGAAGGCGATACAAGAGATGCCTACCCCAACAGATGTGTGTGGAGTACAACGATTTTTGGGCATGGTGAATTATATGTCCAAGTTTTGCAAGAATCTATCAGACATGTGTGAGCCAATGAGACAGCTAACTCACAAAGATGTGTTGTGGGAATGGACAGAAGCACAGGAGACGGCTTTCCAATCAGTAAAGACAGCCATTGCAGACACAGCAACCTTAAAATATTTTGATCCACAGTTAGAGGTGGTAGTCCAATGTGATGCGTCAGAAAAAGGCCTAGGTGCCACATTAATGCAAGAGCGGCAACCAATCACATTTGCAAGCAAAGCGCTAACACCGACAGAGCAGGGATATGCCCAAATCGAAAAGGAGTTACTAGCTGTGGTGTTTGGAATGGAAAGGTTTCATCAGTACACATACGGTCGACAGGTAACAGTACAGTCAGATCACAAACCGTTGGAGAGCATTACAAAAAAACCACTACTAAATGCACCAAAGAGACTGCAGCGCATGCTTCTGCGACTTCAAAAATATGATTATGAAATTGGATATTGTCCAGGAAAAGACTTGTTGATTGCAGATACTCTAAGCAGAGCGTACTTACCCAACTCAGAGGATAAAGGACAAGAAATGGACAACATCAATATGTGTGATTATCTTGCAGTATCTAAAGATAAACTGAAACAAATACAGACCTTCACAGAAAAAGATAAAACACTACAGATATTAAAAACTGTGATCCTGCAGGGCTGGCCAAAATATAAGCAGCATGCTCCAAAGGAAGTTGCTCCATTCTTCCGTATACGAGATGAACTGTCAGTACACCAAGGAATGATCATAAAGGGAGAAAGGGCAGTGATACCGGAGACTCTGAGAAGAGACATACTACAGAAATTACACTCGTCCCACTTGGGCATTGAAGGATGTTTGCGGCGAGCAAGAGAATCAGTTTATTGGCCGGGTATGAATGATCACATAAAAAGTTACATAGCACAATGTGAGATATGTGCGTCCGGCGGGGATAAACAACCGAAAGAGCCATTGCAACCGCATGCCGTTCCAAATAGACCATGGTCAAAAATAGGAATAGATTTGTTCACATTGGAGGAAAGAGAATTAGTGTTGAGCATTCCGATACCGCAAGTATCGGGTATCGGCCGATATTCGCGTTATCGGAATTCCGATACTTAATTCCGATACTTTTTCCATATCGTATACCGGAATCGGAAGTTCCCATAATTCTTTGAGAGGCAATGTGATTTTAGTCAGCCAATGAGGAATCCTACGAAGTGTGGGCACATCCTGTAATGCTGCGGTCATCTTAACTAATGGCATGGCTGTGATTGGCTGCTGAAATGATGTCAGAATGCACTATAAAAGGCGCCGCCGCCATTTTAGCGTCACTGTGCTGTGAACTCAGTAAGGGACAGAACGCTACTCTGCTCACTCTGAGGGACAGTTAGATATTGCGATTTTGTGTACTACTGTGCTTGAGGCAGGCTAGTTTACCAACCGCTGTGTAAAGCTTCATTTTGCCAGTGTTGTTTTAACAGCTCTGTGCAAGGTGTGTGTGTGACAGTGCAGGTGACGCTGCAGTTTGCTCTGCATCCACCGCTGTTTGTAGGCATCTGCACGTGTCACTGACTCTTTTTTTTTTTTTATTTTGTGGAATTGGTGCAGCTCCATTATATTAGAAAAAAAAATCAAATCTATTAGTGTGACGTGCTTCCATCCGTATACAATACATTGGTTGCAAACACTATAGAAGTACACAAAGGAGCTTTTCACAGATTGTGGACAGTTGTGTTTCAGTGTTCACTTCAGTCTGTGTTTTTTACTTTTTTTAGTGCAGATCACGCTCCAGTTACATGTTCAAGCACTGCTGCTTGTACTCTGCTGAGCGTGTCTCAGTGGCTCATCCTTTTCATTTATCTCCAATTGGTTCTGCTACATTCCATTTAAAATAAATCTAATCTATTAGACTAATAGATTAGATTTATTTTAAATGGAATGTAGCAGAACCAATTGGAGATAAATGAAAAGGATGAGCCACTGAGACACGCTCAGCAGAGTACAAGCAGCAGTGCTTGAACAAGTAACTGGAGCGTGATCTGCACTCAAAAAAGTAAAAAACACAGACTGAAGTGAACACTGAAACACAACTGTCCACAATCTGTGAAAAGCTCCTTTCTGTACTTCTATAGTGTTTGCAACCAATGTATTGTATACGGATGGAAGCGCGTCACACTAATAGTATTAGTGTGACGCGCTTCCATCCGTATACAATACATTGGTTGCAAACACTATAGAAGTACAGAAAGGAGCTTTTCACAGATTGTGGACAGTTGTGTTTCAGTGTTCACTTCAGTCTGTGTTTTTTACTTTTTTGAGTGCAGATCACGCTCCAGTTACATGTTCAAGCACTGCTGCTTGTACTCTGCTGAGCGTGTCTCAGTGGCTCATCCTTTTCATTTATCTCCAATTGGTTCTGCTACATTCCATTTAAAATAAATCTAATCTATTAGTGTGACGCGCTTCCATCCGTATACAATACATTGGTTGCAAACACTATAGAAGTACAGAAAGGAGCTTTTCACAGATTGTGGACAGTTGTGTTTCAGTGTTCACTTCAGTCTGTGTTTTTTACTTTTTTGAGTGCAGATCACGCTCCAGTTACATGTTCAAGCACTGCTGCTTGTACTCTGCTGAGCGTGTCTCAGTGGCTCATCCTTTTCATTTATCTCCAATTGGTTCTGCTACATTCCATTTAAAATAAATCTAATCTATTAGTGTGACGCGCTTCCATCCGTATACAATACATTGGTTGCAAACACTATAGAAGTACAGAAAGGAGCTTTTCACAGATTGTGGACAGTTGTGTTTCAGTGTTCACTTCAGTCTGTGTTTTTTACTTTTTTGAGTGCAGATCACGCTCCAGTTACATGTTCAAGCACTGCTGCTTGTACTCTGCTGAGCGTGTCTCAGTGGCTCATCCTTTTCATTTATCTCCAATTGGTTCTGCTACATTCCATTTAAAATAAATCTAATCTATTAGTGTGACGCGCTTCCATCCGTATACAATACATTGGTTGCAAACACTATAGAAGTACAGAAAGGAGCTTTTCACAGATTGTGGACAGTTGTGTTTCAGTGTTCACTTCAGTCTGTGTTTTTTACTTTTTTGAGTGCAGATCACGCTCCAGTTACATGTTCAAGCACTGCTGCTTGTACTCTGCTGAGCGTGTCTCAGTGGCTCATCCTTTTCATTTATCTCCAATTGGTTCTGCTACATTCCATTTAAAATAAATCTAATCTATTAGTGTGACGCGCTTCCATCCGTATACAATACATTGGTTGCAAACACTATAGAAGTACAGAAAGGAGCTTTTCACAGATTGTGGACAGTTGTGTTTCAGTGTTCACTTCAGTCTGTGTTTTTTACTTTTTTGAGTGCAGATCACGCTCCAGTTACATGTTCAAGCACTGCTGCTTGTACTCTGCTGAGCGTGTCTCAGTGGCTCATCCTTTTCATTTATCTCCAATTGGTTCTGCTACATTCCATTTAAAATAAATCTAATCTATTAGTGTGACGCGCTTCCATCCGTATACAATACATTGGTTGCAAACAATATAGAAGTACACAAACGGGCCTTTCACAGCTACTGAACATGGGTTTTTAATTTTTAACTAAAATATGTATTTTTTCAAATGACACAAATATAAGTAATGTTGAAGAGGAATAGTCCTACATCCATTGTTTGCACAATATTACAGGTGTACATCATGTCCCTTAATCAACAATGTATTATTATATTTACTTGTATGCTTTTATTTAAAAGCCAAGAACACAGAAGGATAACCTTCGCACTGCAGCTGTTGTCAAAGTTCAACCCACATTATGCACTTCCAACATTGCAGCATTTGAGGCATGATGTGAGTTGGATTGGTCAAAGTTATGGAGTGAGAAGGTTCACCATCAGTACCCTATAGCATAAGTATGCTTTTGTGTTAGCATTTGTGTTAGACATGTGGATATCTGCCATAATATGTCACAATTATTTAGTTACAGATTTGTTACCAACACTAATCATTGAATGGTTTTAAATTTGACGTTTCACTTGTTTACAGCTTAGAAATAAGGGTGTAGCCTGATATCTATGTGTAGCACTAGCCACTTTAACATGTCATGTTTTTTTAAACATGTGTAGCTAGGTAGCAGTAATTTTTGCCGGACACACAGCAGGGGAACAGCAGGCGTTACTGAACCCCACTATTACTATAGCTTGTGTATTGGTCTGTGGACACGACACTTCTGAGCAGCAACTGGCAGTGTTGTAGCCCAGGGAGTATAGCTCAGGTGGTAGAAAGATGAACATAACAGGAGACATGGAAAACGTTGTCAACCAGTTAGTTAATCTGAAACCGGACAGGCAAATTCAGGCGAGATCCATGCCTAGTTCATTTTCAGAAAAGTAAGCCGTTGTACATTATCGTAGGATAGTCGCATGCAACGGTCTGTTAGTACACCACCTGCAGCAGTAAAGACGCGCTCCGATAATACACTGCCAGCAGATCAAGCCAGCACCTCCAATGCATACTGGCTAAGCTCTGGCCATGTATCCAGCTTAGAGACACAAAACTTGAATGGGGAAGAGCCATCTGAGAGTACACTGAGAGGGCAAGACATGTAGTCTGTAACCATCTTACGGAAATGTTGCCTCCTGCTGACTGGAGCCGTCTCGGATGGTGTAGACATTGGTGGCGCTGCCACAAAACTTCGACACATTTGGAACATACTGGTCTTGCCCTGTGCAGAGGCGCTGCTTGTGCTCCCTCTTGTTGCAGAGCTGTCTCCACTGCCTCGACGCACAGAGCTGCTTTGTAAATCAGTAGCAGCAGCAGTGCTCTCGGCTGGAATGGAGAACATTATGGATTGCACCAGTGTGTCTTGGTACTTCCGCATTTTACGCTCCCGGTTCAACGGTGTGATGAGGCTTTGTAAGTTGTCCCGGTAGCGAGGGTCTAGGAGGGTGTACACCCAATAATCAGACGTGGTGTGAATGTGTTCGATGCGGCGGTCGTTTCTCAGCCACTGCAGCATGAAATCAACCATGTGCTGCAGACTCCCAACTGGCCAAGAAACGTTGTCCCCTGCAAGAGGCGTCATCTCCGCCTGCTGTGCATCACCCCACCCTTGGTCTACATACTGACTAGAGCATTGTCTACCTCCCTCTGGAGCGATGTCTTCCTCCTCCATTGACTCCTCCTCACAAAGTCCTTCAAATACATATAAATTTACAAAATTTAAAACTCAAAATTTAAAAACTTTGTATCATAATTCTGTAACATCAGTTTATGGAAACACAATAGCATTACAAAAGGATAGACAAAAAATGTACATTATGTGCTTTGTAAATACATTAAAAGTTTGTAATGGTTATGAAAATATAGACAGCGACTCTGGAGGTTCAATTGTTGATACAGCATGGTACTTTGAAAGTCCTCCAGCCCTTTGTGAAGAACCACGTTGCGCTGACTGTCCAGAAGGTGATGGAATTTGTGACTCCTCATCCTCCTCACAAAGTCCTTCAAATACATATAAATTTACAAAATTTAAAACTCAAAATTTAAAAACTTTGTATCATAATTCTGTAACATCAGTTTATGGAAACACAATAGCATTACAAAAGGATAGACAAAAAATGTACATTATGTGCTTTGTAAATACATTAAAAGTTTGTAATGGTTATGAAAATATAGACAGCGACTCTGGAGGTTCAATTGTTGATACAGCATGGTACTTTGAAAGTCCTCCAGCCCTTTGTGAGGAACCACGTTGCGCTGACTGTCCAGAAGGTGATGGAATTTGTGACTCCTCATCCTCCACCTCTTCCAAAACCTCATGCCTTAGTGCTTGCAGTGTTTTTTGAAGCAGGCAGATAAGGGGGACAGTCAGGCTGACTAGTGCATCATCTGCACTCGCCATCCGCGTTGACTCATCAAACGCACGCAAAACGTGGCAGATATCCTTCATAGAGTTATTCGCCACTCATTACACTGGCAGTGGCTGCCCATTCATTATAGGATCCAATTCTAATTACTGGTTCTCACCAACATAGCTCTCCACAGCGCAGCACCCCCCTACATCTCCTCCCTTATTTATATTTATCGGCCTAACCGACTGCTGCACTCTGCAAACGACCTTCGACTAACCTCTGCACTAATCCGTACCTCCCACTCCCAACTCCAAGACTTCACCCGCGCTGCGCCAATCCTCTGGAATGCTCTACCCCAAGAAATTAGGACTATCCGCAATTTGGATGGTTTCAGGCGCTCCCTCAAAACACATTTGTTCACAGTGGCCTATCACATTCACTAATCAAAGTCATTCTATGTGTAATTCTGTGTGTGTAGCCCATTCACTATCTCCATGCATCCCTCACTTCCTTAAAATGGCTGGACCATCATTGTAAAAACACCATTGTATATAAACACCTGTACTTTGTATCTCCCACACCTCATTGTAGATTGTAAGCTTTCACCAGCAGGGGCGGCTGATTTTGCTTTAATTATTGTATTGTTAACGTTGTTACTTATGACTCGTGTTTTGAAACTGTTAAACTGTAAAGCACTGCGGAATATTATGGCGCTATATAAATAAATAATATTATTATTCTTATTATAGAGGCCCACTCAGTAGTGGTGAAGTGTGAACGCCGCAAATTGCGAGTTGACTGCGCCTGATGCAGCTGATACTCCATTACTGTTGGCTGCTGCTCACACAACCGCTCCAACATATGTAACGAGGAATTCCACCTGGTGGGTACGTCACATATAATGCGATGTTCATGAAGGTGAAATCTGCGTTGCAGAGCTGCAATCAGCGATCTGGCCATGCTGGAACGTCGCAAGTGAGCGCACTCTAGGCGGACCTTGTGCAGCAGTGCATCAAGATCCGGATAGTCCCTCAAAAAACTCTGCACGACCAAGTTGAGCACATATGACAGACATGGTATGTGAGTGAGGTTGCCAAGGCCCAGAGCTGACACCAGATTTCGGCCATTGTCACACACTACCAAGCCTGCCTGTAGATTCTCTTCCAAAAACCACACGTCGCTCTCCTGCTTTATGGCATTACAGAGCTCCTGCGCTGTGTGGCTAAGATTCCCCATGGAAATTAATTTCAGGATGGCCTGTTGACATTTGGACACGGCTGTGCTCATATCGGTCGCAACAGGTAAACGTTCACGGGTCCATGTGGAGGTAGACCGTGACGGCTCCTGCAGCGATGATTCTGAGGAACTGGAATAGGAGGAGGAATCAATGTGTACAGACTTGATTCCTGCAATCCTTGGAGTTGGCAGAACACGTACAGCGCCACTCGCAAGATCAGTACCCGGCTGCACAACATTGACCCAATGGGCAGTGAGGGAAAGGTATTGTCCCTGGCCATGGGTGTTAGAACCCTCTTGTTAGGTTTTGTTTCAGTTTGCTGGTCACATGACCTTTTTTCCCTATTTAGTCTGGCTCCGCCCTTCTGGCTTTGCTTGACTTCATTGTATTATCTACTGTTAAGCTAGCCGGGTGCTTAGGTGCCTTAATCTGTGAGTTTTGCTTGATGTTAGGATCACAAAGTATTTATTTTTCTGTTTAATTATCCATGCTACAATTTATGTTAGGACTAGGAGGTGTCCACCTTTTCTCCCAGTCCCTAGATCTTGTAGGGATTACTCCCTCGCAACTATAGGTCTTCGTTCACACTAGATGAGGACTTTAGCGGGTCTGGTCGCAGGATCAGGTTCCCCGTTACATCGTAGGGATTCAGCTTAGTTGTATTGTAGGGACAGAATTCCCTTCTTTCCTTACTGGTTGTAGCAGATCATAACAATGGGTACTGGTCCACGCATCGGTGGTCAGGTGGACCTTGCTACTGAGGGCTTTTAGTAGCGCATGTTTAATTTTTCCCTCAACATGCTTTTGCAGACCAGGGACGGCTTGCCTGCTGAAATGAAATCGGCTTGGCACATTGTATTGTGGGATTGACAATGATATTCAGTTACGGAAACTGTCTGTCTCCACCAGCCTGAATCACAGCATTTCAAGGGACAGGAGTTTTGCAATGCCAGCATTCAGAGCCTGTGCTCGTGCATGGTTTGCGGAGTATGGCCGTGTTTTATCCCATGCCTGTGCTACCGCTGGCTGTTTTGTGGCCTGGGAGTGTGAGGATGACAGGGAACTTGCTGCTGTGTGTGGAATAACAGTTTGTCTCTGGACAACAGTGGCCGAGGTTCTTCCATGGCGATCCTGTGAGGAAGCATAACCAGCTGTGTGTGAGCTCGATGAAGAGGCTTCAACACAACCTGAAGATGTAGGTGCTGCTGTAGGTTGGCCTACATCTCCAGTGTGTCTTTGTAACTCAACTACGTGCTTTGTCCGCACATGTTTACACATATTTGTGGTATTGAGGTGACTGACACTTTTAGCTATTTTTAATTTTTGATTACACAGCTTGCATTTCACATAGCAAATATCATGTGCAAGTGTGTGAAAAAAGGACCACGCAGTGCAAGTCCTGGGAGCGCACGTTTTGACTTTTGGAACACAACTGCTCCGAACAGGTGCCAAACTGGAGGCTACAGGCAACCGAGTCTGCAGCCTAACTCTCCCTCCTGTTTGTACCGTTGGGGCAATGTCTTCCTCTATCTTCCTTCTATCACTAACCATTTCTCTAGGCCTCTCCCAGCTTTCAACCAAAGTACTGGTTCTCACCCACAAAGCTCTCCACAGTGCAGCACCCCTCCTACATCTCCTCCCTCATTTCTATCTATCGGCCTAACCGACTGCTGCGCTCTGCAAACGACTTTCGACTAACCTCTGCACTAATACGTACCTCCCACTCCCGACTCCAAGACTTCTCCTGCTCTACGCCAATCCTCTGGAATGCTGTACCCCAAGAAATTAGGACTATCCACAATTTGCATGGTTTCAGGCGCTCCCTCAAAACACATTTGTTCAGAGCGGCCTATCACATTCACTAATCAAAGTCATTCTATGTATTCTGTGTAAGTGTGTGTGTGTCTCTAGCCCATTCACTATCTCCATCCCTCAGTCCCTTAAGATGGCTGGAACATCATTGTAAATGCACCATTGTATATAAACACCTATACTTTGTATCTCCCCCATCTCATTGTACATTGTAAGCTGTCACGAGCAGGGCGACTTATTTAGCTTAAATTATTGTATTGTTAACGTTGTTACTTATGACTTGTGTTCTGAAACTGCTAAACTGTAAAGCGCTGCGGAATATGATGGCGCTATATAAATAAATATTATTATTATTCCTCTGAGCTGCTCCCACCACCTTCCTGTTCTTCATGCCATGTTGGGTATTGGACCTCATCATCTCCACTACCCTCTTCCAACACCTGCTGTTGGGTGGTCTGGCCAGCACCATGCTCAACAGAAACTGGCACCTGGGTCTCATCATCATCATCAGATGCGTTCTGCGGTGTGCTGACCATCGGCACTGTCTCACCCGCCTCTTCAGATTCAGAGAGACACAGCTGTTGCGCATCACTGCATACTCCCTCTTCTTCACATTACAGAATGCTGCTTGGCTGGGCCCCTGTTTGCAAGCCAATAGATTCTGAGAACAGAAGCAGACACTCAGCTGGCTCCTGTACAGAACTCTCTGACTGCCTGGGCAATTTGCCAGGCGGTGAAGAGACAGATGGTTGCCCAACAGTGCTGTGGTCCTGAGAGGAGGTGGAAGCAATTGAAGTCGATGCATTGGCTGAGATCCAAACAACAACGGCTTCAATTTGTTCTTCCCGCAGCAGGGGGGTACTCCGAGCTCCTACAAAAGTGCGCATAAAGGAACGCTCACGGCCCGGGAAAACTGGTGGATGCTGTGTCACTGGGGGCCGCAGCAGCCACAGAATCCCCACGTCCTCTCCCTGAAGAAACTCCACGACCACGTGCCTTACTCCCTGCCTTCTTCATCTTGGTAGATTGATAAAGAAAGTCTGAAAAGTTATAAGGCCTAAGTGTGGTTATTCCGCAGAGACTGCAGTGAACACTGCACACAACTGTTCAGTAGGTGTGAAAGGCCCCTTTGTGTACTTCTATAGTGTTTGCAACCAATGTATTGTATACGGATGGAAGCGCGTCACACTAATAGATTTTATTTATTTGTAATAGAGTGGAGCAGCAACAATTAGAGAAAAATTTCAAGGATGTGCCAGTGACACACGCTCAGCAGACTACAACCAGCAGTGGTTGAAGAACTAACTGGAGCGTGATCTGCACTCCAAAAAGGAAAACCTCAGACTACAGTGAACACTGCACACAACTGTTCACTACCCAACGCGTCTCAGCAGGAAGGCAGTCTGTGCGTCAAAACAAAGGCGCAAGCATACATCCACGTACCCTGTTTATAAAGCTATATAAAAAAAATTATGTAGTAGTGACGCACACTTTATTGAGGTACAGTATTACATCGCCATTCACCATCTGTGGCTATGCAGTCTCATCTATATATACCTTATCTATCCGTTGTCATGCTTGCAAGTCGACAGTCAGGCATAAATAGCAATTTTCACTATGCACTATGCACTTTTAAAGGTTATGTTTGTTAATAAACATGATTATTGCCACATATTATGAGTATTACATGATGGAAATTGTATAATTTTGTATAAACTGTTTAGTGACATTATTCAGCAAATGTAACATTTTAGTAATGTCACAGATAACTTGTAATGCTGATGATGTTTTGAAGTCAGACATTCATTGTCTATACAATAAAAATGGTGTACATACTGTTACTTATCCATCATTAATGGATTCAGATATGTACTTGTATGCTTTTATGTACAACCGTATAGCAGATTCCTTAACTAATTTATTTTGTGGTTTGCATTGCTGTTCAACATGTTAATGTATGTGTTTATGTTTGTCAATTCTTTATTTATCTAGATATTAGTTTAAATGAAATCATCATCTTATGGTAGTAAAGGTTATCTTTCTCTTGTTTGAAGTATAGACATTTAAAATTGACAGGTAACAAGGAAATTACTTTATCTAGTATTTAAACATCCTCCTTGACCCTGGGCTCCAACACCGCCAGTTGTTGCTCGGAAGTGCTGTTAGCACAGTCAACACTTGCTCCTGTGTTACTGGGGTTCAGTAACGTCAGCTGGTCCTCGGTTGTGCCATTGGCTCTTTTCCTTCTGCTGCCCCTCCGGGTTCCAGTACCGTCAGCTGGTTCTCCGCAGTGCCTTTGGCCTAGGTGCCTCCATCTTGGTATCCGAGTTCCAGCAACGTCTGCTGGTCCTTGGTAGTGCTTTGGAGCACAGGTACCTCCTGCTTAGTAACCGTGTCCCAGTAACGTCAGCTGGTCCTCGGTTGTGCCATTGGCTCTTTTCCTTCTGCTGCCCCTCCGGGTTCAGTAACGTCAGCTGGTCCTCGGTTGTGCCATTGGCTCTTTTCCTTCTGCTGCCCCTCCGGGTTCCAGTACCGTCAGCTGGTTCTCCGCAGTGCCTTTGGCCTAGGTGCCTCCATCTTGGTATCCGAGTTCCAGCAACGTCTGCTGGTCCTTGGTAGTGCTTTGGAGCACAGGTACCTCCTGCTTAGTAACCGTGTCCCAGTAACATCAGCTGGTACAAGATTGTGCTACAAATACAAGATACGGAACAAGAGACACAAGAACAATAAGCAGAAGATCTAAAAGCAGAAGAACATGAAGTATAAGACCAAAATGAAGAGCAAAATATATGCTCTAAATTCTAAGCAGAAGAAGACTAAGCAGTGTATGGGGGTGAGTCCGTTCCTCCTCGTGGTGCCCCTGGAAAATGCCTGCTGCTGCAGGCTAAACTGAACACGGACAAATACTGTTGTAATTTAAATCTTTTGTGACAGCAAGAACGGAAGGATGAAAAATTCATACTTTGACAGATTACAAGTACAGGATTCTCTGTCACAAATAAGAATATGATGAAGAAGATGAAGCAGAATATGAATAAGAATAATAGTTTAATAAGAAGAATATGAGTAATGTTAACAAAGATGAATAGCAAGAAGTTTAAGAAGAAGATAAAGAAGGTGAAGATGAAGAATAATTTGATGAAAAAGATGATGCTGCAGAAGATTATGAAGGAGAAAGTGTGTGAAAAGTTAAAAAGGTGAAGATGAAGAGCATGGAAGTTGTGTAATATACATATTTGCCAAAATATAAAAAACGTTAACATTGTCAATTTCTTCGTCAATCCGAACATCTTTAAAAAAAAAATATTTATGCTATTCCATTTGATTGGGTTAAACATCTATGCCTTTAATGTCTCCTCAACCTTCCACAATACATTCTACATTACTCTTTCTTGTTTTCCTTCATGTACAATTAACCAACAAGGCAAGAATGGGTTTTTTTTAATTTCGATATTTTGTTCCCATAGACTTACATGGGACTTCCGGTATCGATATCGGGTATCGCCGATATTTTAGTGATATCGGCGATACCATTCCGATTCCGATACTTTAGGATATCGGAAAGTATCGCTCAACTCTAAAGAGAATACCTGGTAACTGTGGACTATTTTTCTAATTTTTGGGAAGTGGACTATTTGAAGGATACAAGAGCAAGAACAGTTATTAAAAAACTCAAGGCTCATTTTGCCAGATATGGGATTCCAGAGATTGTTTTTTACTGATAATGCCGCTCAATTTAGGTCAGAAGAGTTCAAGGAGTTCAGCAAGTTATGGGAATTTGAACACAATACATCATCTCCTGGATATCCTCAAAGCAATGGCAAAGCGGAATCAGCAGTGAAAACAGCAAAGAAGTTGATTAAGAGAGCGAAACAGGCAGGGACAGATGTATATCTATCTATACTGGACCACAGAAACACACCTTCCCAAGGTCTAGACAGCAGCCCAGCACAGAGGCTTCTGAGTAAACGGACAAGGACACTCATACCAACAGCTAGTCGTCTTCTGAAGCCAAATCTGGTGAGGGGAATGAGTTCAAAACTAAAGGAAAATCAGGATAGACAAGCATTCTATTATAATCAGTCGGCAAAAGATCTACCAGAACTGAGACAAAATGACAACATCAGGATGCAGCCGAGCAAATATGACAAACAATGGAGAAAAGCAAAGGTGCTCCAGAAACTAGGACCCAGATCCTACGAGATTGTGACAGAGGAGGAAGAAAACTAAGGAGAAATCGGAGACATCTGAGGAAAACGCAAGAAGGATCTGATACATGGTCATATGAACAGTATCCTCATATCCAAGATGAGGAAACAGCAAGTCTAAGCAGAGAGGCTACAGGGATGGCCCAGGTTCAGTGTGGAGATTCCGGTCGGAGACAGGCAATACCAGATGCGGTAACGCCCGAATCGAGAGAACCACCGAATAGTGGCAGTAGTGCATCGTATGTTACTAGATCGGGCAGAATGATCACAAAGCCAGCACACCTCAAGGACTATATATACAACCAAGTATTTTAAAGTATCTTAATAGCATGATGCTTGCCAGTTATGTTTATGTCACCAATATCTTGAATATTGAAATGTTCACATGTATGTTAGTTATATTAGCTTAGTTATTTCTTCAGTTAAAAGACAAAGGATGTAGCAATATGTTATATGCTGAGCCGCCTCTAGGGGTCTCACTACCTGGATGTATTCAGAGGATAGAGAGGAGGGACTCGTTGGTAAGAGCATGAGACAGGAAGCATTCATGTAATGTGGCTGAGAGAACGTGCACACAATAAAAGTAACCCGTTACCACAATCGTGTCAGAGGCATAAACAAGAAATAGAACAACATATAACCCCCAATTCATCTTATGTTAAACTGTTTAAAATATCACAAAATTTTGTGTCATAACTTCTGGCTGAGCAAAAATTTTGCAGCTTTTTTTTCAAGTCCAAGACAGCTCTACCAACTTTTTGAAAAATAATTGTGAGAAAAGTGGGGTTAATTATGACAGAGATGTCCACCAGTTTCCTGCCTGTAGTATATTTCTTACATTTGCAAACGTCACCTGAAAATACACCAAATTCATTTAGATGTACACATCTCTTAATAGATTTGTTACATCTTACTCCAGTTCACCCTTGATTAAGACTAGTGTGCTAAACAACAGTCTTGATGAATCAGGAGCATAATGTGCAGATATATATATATAATCCCACATTAGTAAGTATACTTCAACAGTTCAGATTTGTCCCCTCAGGAAAATTCCTACTTCTCCAATGTTCAATTAAACATTGAGGGCAAAATATATTACTTTACCTGACCTACTTTACTTTTAGTGGTTTAGAGAATCTAGTGATTTAAAATAATGGACTGATTTTTTTTAACTTCTCCCAGACTGGAAAACATAAGATCTTACAAAATCATACAGTGGAAAATATAAGCAATAAGTTTATAAACATAATGGTATATAAAATATAACCAGAGGATGTGTTCGATTCACTGTTGTGGCATATATATCTAACCTTATAATCTACCGTATAGATGTTTAGATTTGAGTTGCACATTAATTTAAAAAGAAGTTGGCATTCTGATCCAATGTTTCCATGTTTCTTATTCAAAGGCATTTCCTTCCAACACAAAGATCTTTGTTTTCTTATAAGTAGTTATGCACCTTTGCCAACCACTCTGTGATTGGAATTACATTCCTATTCATCATTGACATCCAAGACACATCTGGAGCACTCAGCCCAGACTGACTCAATAGTGGTAAAGAACATCCAGTAATAGGAGGCCTGATGCATTTATTCCAAGAGTTTGTGCTCAAGCAGGTCTCGGAGCTCTCAATACGACTGAATACCATTTACAGGTAAAAATCTATCAATTCAATCATTTCAACAGCTGTTTAAGAAATATATGATAAGATCGAAGCTGAGAAAGTATTTTACCTTAAGGGGGAATTAACACGACTGCATTTTTTTGCTTGAGTTCTGTCCGTATAAAGAACGTACAGAACTCAGACCAATGTTATCAATGGTGCAATGCAGATGAGTAATTTTTTTCACTGACCGAATCAACATGTGAAAAAAATCGCAGCATGCACTAGTTTCTTCTGTAAATCAGATGAGACTCATCCATTCACGTCCATGAGTGCGGAAAAAAAAAATTGGATGCAATACGTATAGCATCTGTTTATTATGAATACATTACAATTCTTTAACAAACAAAATTGTAAATGTCTTGTAACAAAACAGATTACATACGGATGTCAAATGATACAAATGAATCCGACTTTTCTGGATCAATCATTGAAAGATTTTTTTACACTCATGTGAAACTGGCCTAACAGCAAATTTAGGGTCAGCAGAAATTTCTGCAATCACTCTATGTAACTGCAGATTGTTGAACCATGACAGTATGCACTGTGTAGATTACTTGTCTAAAGGTATGCCACACTAAACAATATCGCTAACGAGATCGCTAAAAAACGTCACTATTTAGCGATCCCGTTAGCGATATGTTCAGTGCGGCAGCTTCCAGCGACGAGCTTCCTGCTGTGATCTCGCTTGTCGCTGGAATCGTTCCGGACCCTATTTCATCGCTGGCGCTCCCGCTGGTAAGTATCTTATCGCTGTGTGGCACCTTTTCTTAGCGATTTAGCGGTACTTTTGTACCGCTAAAGTCGTTAAGAAGATCGCTAACGGCGATAGCGTCGTTAACTATATCGCTAAATTTGCCGCATTTAGCGATATAGAAACGATCCCGCTAGCGATCTCATTAGTATGCAACGCTAACGAGATCGCTAGCGGATTGCTTAGTGTGGCAGTACCTTAATTTATGGTGAGCTGTGGCTTTTCCTTCGTTAGAAATCTCACTCCAGTAACTGACTCATGTTGTTCACACTGGTCTTGATGTGTAGGGCCCATTATATGTATCCCAAAATGGTATGAATAAAAGTAAAAACTCTCCATACAAAAAAAGTGCAAACACAGCTCAATAAGCAGAAAAATTTTAAAAAGTTGCTTGTCTCAAACAACGGCAACAGAAACCCAATTTATTGTATTATTTATTTATTTATTTTTTGCAAATGTCTTATTTTTTCACCACTAAAAAGAAAAGTTTTTCATAGCTACATGATTACTAACCTGGAAAATCATATTTCCAGGTTCAATTTTTACAATTCTTACCACTGTCAATTTATGTGGTTATAACTCTGGAATGCTTCAATGGATCCCAGTGGTTCTAAGAATGTTTTTTCGTGACATATTGTAGTTCATGATAGTGGTAAAATTTCTTTGATATGACTTGTGTTTGGTGAAAATTTTGAAAATTTTGCAATTTTTAAACTTTGAATTTTCATGCCTTTAAATCACAGATATGTCATACAAAATAGTTAAAGAATAACATTTTCCACATGTCTTCTTAATATCAGCACCATTTTGGAACCAAAATTTTTATTTTGTTAGGACGTTGACCAGCGATTTTTCATTTTTCCAACAAAATTTACAAAACCAATTTTTCAGGGACCACATCACATTTGAAGTGACTTTGAGGGGTCTATATGACAGAAAATACCCAAAAGTGACACCTTTCTAAAAACTGCACCCCTCAAGGTGCTCAAAATCATATTCAAGAAGTTTATTAACCCTTCAAGTGCTTCACAGGAACTTTTTTTGTAATGTGGGGAAAAAAATAACATTTAACTTTTTTTCACAAAAAATTTACTTCAGATCCAAATTTTTTTATTTTGACAAGGGTAACAGGAAAAAAAGGACCCCAAAATTTGTTGTGTAATTTTTCCTTAGTATGCCGATACCCCATATGAGGAGAAAAACACTGTTTGGGCACGGGGCAAAGCTCAGAAGAGAAGGAGCCCCTTTGTCTTTTTTAATGTAAAATTTCCTGGAATCATTAGTACACGTCATATCTCGTTTGGAGGCCCCATGATGTGCCTAAACAGTGGAAATCCCCCACAAGGAATTTTGGAAACTAAACCTCTCAAGGAATGTATTTAGTTGTGTGGTGAGCACCTTGAACCCCCAGGGCTAATAGGACATTTTTTTACAACAAACTTAGGTACATGAGGTCCATTTTTTCCTGATTGCGTCAATACCCTACATGTAATTGGGAAATATTTTTCAGGCACAGTGCAAAGCTCAGAAAGCAAGAAGTGACAGATTTTATTGTTATGGTTTAGAGGTGCCATGTCCCACTGGGAGTGCCAATAAGGTGCCAGAACAGCAAGACCCCCCATAAGGGTCTCTCTCCATTTTACAAACACCTCTCAATTAATTCATATAGTGGTGCAGCGATCATATTGACACCACGGGTGTGTCACAGAATTTTATACCATTGGACTGTGAAGAAATTTACCATCAAAATTTAGTTTTAGCCCAAGATTTTAAATTTTCACGCAAGAAGTGGGTAAAAATGGCACCATAATATGTACCACAATTTCTACTGAATTCGGCAATACCCCATATGTGGCTGTACAGTACTACTTTGCCATACAGAGTGACTCAGGAGGAATGGAGTGCTATTTGCCTCTGTGAGAGCAGATTTTCCTAGAACTGTTTGTGGACTCACTACACAGAGCCCCTAATCGATAGATGAGCAGAATCCCCCTTCAAGTGACTCCATTTTGGAAATTTTGCCCCTTTGGGAATTTATCTACAAGTGTAGTGACAATTTATACTCCACGGGTATTTCCAGAAACAAGCAACTGTAACGGGTCTGGGAGGCGGAACCTCTGAGCTTTATTATACAAGGAGGCTTTCCTTGTAAAGGAGCGGGTGGCGCCCGGGAGACGGATAGGAAGTCACTGCAAGTGACGGGGGCAGTCTCTGGATAGACAGGCGGGTAGTCACGGCAAGTGACCGGGGCAGTCTCTGGGTAGTCACGGCAAGTGACCGGGGCAGTCTCTGGGTAGACAGGCGGGTAGTCACGGCAAGTGACCGGGGCAGTCTCTGGGTAGACAGGCAGGTAGTCACGGCAAGTGACCAGGGCAGTCTCTGGGTAGACAGGCAGGAAGTCACGGCAAGTGACCGGGGCAGTCTCTGGTTAACAGGCAGGAAGTCACGGCAAGTGACCGGGGCAGTCTCTGGTTAGACAGCAGGAAGTCACAGCAAGTGACCGGGGCAGTCTCTGGTTAGACAGGCAGGAAGTCACAGCAAGTGACCGGGGCAGTCTCTGGTTAGACAGCAGGAAGTCACAGCAAGTGACCGGGCAGTCTCTGGATAAACAGGCAGGCAAGGAGCCGGGGCAGTCTATGACTGGACAGGTATATACGACCTGAGACGGTGGAGCCTCCCGGTAGGCTAGCAGGCAGATGACAGATGAGCGCCCCCAAGTGAGCAGGCGAGAGTCTCTGAAACAGCCGATGAACACCGCAGGTGATGGCCGAACCTTCAGGTGGGCTTGCAGTCAGATGGCAGATGAGCGCTCCCAAGTGAGCAGGCGAGAGTCTCTGGAATTGCCGATGGTCACCGCATGAGACGGCCGAACCTCCAGGCAGGCTTGCAGGCAGGTAGCAGACAGCAAACTGGCAGGAAACAGGCAGGAAACTGGTAACGGACCCTGAGGGCTGAAGCAGAGTAAACAGTGCAACAACAACATTGCTCGGCACTTCCATTAAGGAGGAAGTACTTTATATAGGGTGGAGTCCTCCGGCATTGGCCGGGACCTTTTTGAAAGATGCGCGCGGCCCCTTTAAGAGCGGGGGAGGGTGCGGGCGCGCGCCCTAAGTCCATCAGCAGGGAAGGAGCGCGCGGCCCCAGCAGGGCGGAAGGAGGACGCTGAGCGCGGGTAAGGGGGGCGACGTCCCTGCCTGGCAGAGGACGCTATCGCAGGGAACAGCGTCCCTGCCTGGCAGAAGGCAGGGACGCCGATGCTACAGTACCCCCCCCTTAGGCCCCCTCTTTTTAGGCCAGAAAGAAATTTAGCTAGGATGAGGGGGCATGGATGTTCTCCCGAGGCTCCCACGTTCTCTCCTCAGGACCAAACCCCTTCCAATCCACCAGAAAATAGGTCTTTCTTCCTACTCTTTTTGTGGCCAGAATGTTCTCTACCTCAAATTCGTCTTCAGCAGACACTGGAGCAGGAGGTGTACCTGTAGACTTGACAAAAGAGTTAAGTACCACCGGTTTGAGGAGTGATACATGGAAGGAGTTAGGAATCCGCAAATTGGCCGGGAGTTTCAATTTATAGGACACCGGGTTGATCTGACTGATGATCTCAAAAGGACCGATGAACCGAGGACCCAACTTGTAGGAAGGAATCTTGAGCCGGACATACTTGGATGAAAGCCAGACCTTATCCCCAGGACGGAATTGAGGAGGATCCAAACGTCTTTTGTCAGCATGTTTCTTCATGCGTTCGGATGACCGAATGAGTGTGGACCGGGCACTCTCCCATATGGAGGAAAATTCGTTAACCAGAGATTCCGCAGCTGGATTGTCCACAGAGATGGAGACAGGAACAGGGATCCGAGGGTGTTGACCGAAGACTACAAAAAACGGAGATTTGGAGGAAGATTCGCTCTCGTGATTGTTGTAAGAGAATTCGGCCCAAGGCAGGAGATCCACCCAGTCAGAATGGTGGGCATTAACGAAGTGCCGGAGATAACTGGTCAGATTCTGATTGATTCGCTCGACTTGTCCATTGGACTGCGGGTGGTAAGCGGAGGAGAAATCCAAGGTGACGTCTAGCAACTTACAAGTGGCTCTCCAGAAACGTGAGGTGAACTGTACCCCACGATCCGACACAATGTGACGAGGCAGACCATGAAGACGGAAGATGTGGCGGATAAAGTCTTTAGCCAACTCGGGTGCAGACGGAAGCCCTGGCAGGGGAATGAAGTGAGCCATCTTGGAAAATCGGTCAACGACCACCCAAATGACCGTACAACCGGCAGAGACGGGCAGATCTGTAATGAAGTCCATGGCTATATGCTGCCAGGAGCAGCGGGTACAGGAAGCGGAAGAAGACGGCCGGCAGGCAGGTGTCTCGGAACTTTGTTGCGGGCACAGGAGACACAGGCAGAAACAAAGTCTATTACGTCCTTGTGCAGGGTAGGCCACCAGTAATGCCGAGTAATGAGCTGGAGGGTCTTTTTCTGACCAGCGTGGCCAGCTAGGCGGGATCGATGATATGTTTAGGTTCCTCCTCGAGATCCGACACCAGGAAGGACCGGGACAAGGCGTCCGCCTTGATGTTCTTGTCGGCCGGACGAAAATGTAAAAGAAAATCAAAGCGGGCAAAAAACAAGGACCACCGGGCTTGGCGAGGGTTAAGTCTCTGGGCATGCTGGAGGTAAGCCAGATTTTTGTGGTCAGTGTAAATGATTACCGGATGAAGAGCCCCCTCGAGTAGGTAACGCCACTCCTCCAATGCCAGCTTGATGGCCAATAACTCTCGGTCTCCTATGGAGTAATTGCGCTCAGAAGAGGAGAAGAGTTTGGAGAAGAAGCCGCAAGATACCATCCTCCCGGATGAAGATTTTTGAGTAAGTACCGCTCCGGCTCCAGAAGAGGAAGCGTCCACCTCCAGGAAGAACTGCTTGTTGCCGTCCGGGCGATGCAGCACTGGAGCGGAAGAGAAGGCCTGTTTTAAGGACAGAAAGGCCTCCTCTGCTTCGGGCGTCCATTGTTTGGGATTAGCATCCTTGCGGGTGAGCGCGGAGTTTGGAGCAGTCCGGGAAGAGAAGTGTGGTATGAAGAGACGGTAATAATTGGCGAATCCCAGGAACCGCTGAATGGCCTTCAACCCCTCCGGTCGGGGCCATTTCTCGATGGCAGACAGTTTCTCCGGATCCATTCGTAGGCCTGTCTGAGAAATTATGTAGCCCAAAAACGGAAGCGAGGTCTGCTCAAAGAGGCACTTCTCATATTTGGCGAAGAGGTGATTCTGCCTGAGCCTGAGCAGAACCTGACGAACATCCCTCTGGTGAGACTGGAGATCCGGAGAGAAGACCAAGATGTCGTCTAGGTACACCACAACGCAGGAGTAGAGAAGGTCCCGGAAGATGTCATTGACCAACTCCTGAAAGACTGCTGGAGCATTACAGAGACCAAAGGGCATAACCAAATACTCGAAGTGGCCGTCCCGGGTATTGAATGCCGTCTTCCATTCATCTCCCCGACGGATACGGACCAGGTTATATGCCCCACGGAGATCCAGTTTAGTGAAGATTCTAGCCCCCCTCAGACGATCAAACAATTCTGGAATGAGCGGAAGAGGGTACTTATTCTTCACCGTGATCAAATTTAGGCCTCTGTAGTCAATGCAAAGACGGAGAGAACCGTCTTTCTTTTTTACGAAGAAGAAACCTGCTCCCGCTGGGGAGGTGGATTTCCGGATGAATCCCTTAGCCAAATTCTCCTCGATATATTCGGACATCGACCTGGTCTCAGCAGCGGACAATGGGTAAATACGCCCACGGGGAGGCGTAGTACCGGGTAGCAGGTCGATAGGGCAATCATACGGTCTGTGCGGGGTAATGTCTCTGCTTCCTTTTTATTAAAGACATCAGCGAAAGACCAATATGGAATCGGGAGCCCTAGTAGATTAGTTGGTGTAGGAGAAGGACGGACGGGATGAACAGGAACCAAACAAGTTTTATGACAGTCCTGTCCCCAGCGAAGAATCTCTCCAGTCTGCCAGTCGAGCACGGGTGCATGCTTTTGGAGCCAAGGCAGACCTAGTAAGAAAGCATGTGAGAGTCCAGGCAGAACATGAAACGAGATGCTCTCAGAATGCAGCATTCCTACCTGCAGGGTTATGGCCTCAGTGATAAGTTGGATGGGACGTGGCAGGAGACCTCCATCCACAGCAGCAACAGATACTGGTTCAACCAGAGGTTTGGTAGGAATGCGATATTTCTCTACTAGAGTCTGTGAAACAAGATTCCCGGCTGCTCCAGAATCAAGTTGGGCAAGTTCGAAATAACGGTTCTCACCGAGGAGAATTGAGACTGACAACAGCAGAGATGAAGAGGATTTATTTTTGTCTAGGTGGACCTCTCCGAGCGAACCTAGACACAGGCGTTTCCCGACCTCTCTGGGCAGGTACGGATCCAGTGCTCCTTACTGCCACAGTAGAAGCAACTCCCTCGGTACGGCGTGAGTCCTGACGATCTTTGACCATCTTGGTCTGATCGACTTGCATAGGCTCAGAAGAGTGTACCTGAGGAGAAACGGAAGGAGTTACAGGTCTCTGAAACGTAGGAGCTAGACGTGGAAACCTCCTCTCACGGGTGACCTCTTTGGCCCGCTCCTGGAACCGTAGGTCAATCCGGATGGCAAGAGTTATTAGGTCATCGAGACTGGTAGGTAGGTCCCGACCGGCGAGTTCATCTTTAATCGACCGGACAGACCCTCCCAGAAAACAGATACCAGAGCGTCGTTATCCCAGGCAGCTCCGAGGCAAGGGTACGAAACCGTATGGCATATTGACCCTGACGGAGGCGTAGCAGAGATGACGCGGATGAGGTCTTCCGTCGGGTTCGTCGAAGACCTTCCGGAAAGCCGCGAGAAAGGCAGACAGGTCGGACACCAGGGGTCTCCTCTCTCCAAAGAGGATTTAGCCAGGCCAGGCCTCCCCGGTGAGATGAGACATGATGAAGGCAATTTTGGCCCGGTCGGAGTTAAACTGGTGGGACAGGAGTTCAAAGTGCAGGTGCACTGATTAATGAAGCCCCGAGCTGAGCGGGGTCGCCTCCGAAGCGAGGAGGTACAGAAAGCCGGGGTCCGGGACAGAAACCACGGAATGGGTGGAGAGCGGAGCTGCCGGATTGCGGGTCATGGCACCACGGTAGTTGCTGGTGGAGCAGCCAGAGTGTCCAGGCGAGAATTGACATTCTGCAGGTGACCCAGGATGGACTCCTGTTGGACCTCTGACGGGACAGTTCATGACACAGGTCCGAGAGCGAGGGAGCTTGGGTGCCACCGGGTTCCATGGCCCGAGCAAACTGTAACGGTCTGGGAGGCGGAACCTCTGAGCTTATATACAAGGAGGCTTTCCTTGTAAAGGAGCGGGTGGCGCCCGGGGAGACGATAGGAAGTCACTGCAAGTGACGGGGGCAGTCTCTGGATAGACAGGCGGGTAGTCACGGCAAGTGACCGGGCAGTCTCTGGTAGTCACGGCAAGTGACCGGGCAGTCTCTGGGTAGACAGGCGGGTAGTCACGGCAAGTGACCGGGGCAGTCTCTGGGTAGACAGGCAGGTAGTCACGGCAAGTGACCAGGGCAGTCTCTGGTAGACAGGCAGGAAGTCACGGCAAGTGACCGGGGCAGTCTCTGTTAGACAGGCAGGAAGTCACGGCAAGTGACCGGGGCAGTCTCTGGTTAGACAGGCAGGAAGTCACAGCAAGTGACCCGGGGCAGTCTCTGGTTAGACAGGCAGGAAGTCACAGCAAGTGACCGGGGCAGTCTCTGGTTAGACAGGCAGGAAGTCACAGCAAGTGACCGGGCAGTCTCTGGATAAACAGGCAGGCAAGGAGCCGGGCAGTCTATGACTGGACAGGTATATACGACCTGAGACGGTGGAGCCTCCCGGTAGGCTAGCAGGCAGATGACAGATGAGCGCCCCAAGTGAGCAGGCGAGAGTCTCTGAAACAGCCGATGAACACCGCAGTGATGGCCGAACCTTCAGGTGGGCTTGCAGTCAGATGGCAGATGAGCGCTCCCAAGTGAGCAGGCGAGAGTCTCTGGAATTGCCGATGGTCACGCATGAGACGGCCGAACCTCAAGGCAGGCTTGCAGGCAGGTAGCAGACAGCAAACTGGCAGGAAACAGGCAGGAAACTGGTAACTGACCCTGAGGGCTGAAGCAGAGTAAACAGTGCAACAACAACATTGCTCGGGCACTTCCATTAAGGAGGAAGTACTTTATATAGGGTGGAGTCCTCCGGCATTGGCTGGGGACCTTTTTGAAAGATGCGCGCGGCCCCTTTAAGAGCGGGGGAGGGCGCGGGTGCGCGCCCTAAGTCCAGCAGCAGGGAAGGAGCGTGCTGCCCCAGCAGGGCGGAAGGAGGACGCTGAGCGTGGGTAAGGGGGCGACGTCCCTGCCTGGCAGAGGACGCTGTCGCAGGGGAACAGCGTCCCTGCCTGGCAGAAGGCAGGGACGCCGATGCTACAGCAACAATATATGTGGCTCGGGTACACTGTGGGGCTCAGAAGGGAGCGGGGCATTTGGATTTGGGAGCGGAGAATTTCTTTTCGAGGGTGAGGAGCCATTTAGTTTTTCCAGAGCCTTTGTACTACTAGTAACGTGGAAGACCCTTATATTTCCATAAACAGATGACAGACCTGAGTGGGTGCTTGCTTTTTTTGTGGATTGAGTTGAAGCTTTATTGGTAACATTTTACATAACGTTTGGAATCACAGTTATCTTGCACTTTACACTGAGCACCTATTTTGGGGTTTCCATCTAAATCTCTGAGAGACGTGATTCAGATGAAACCCCCGAGGGATCCATTCACTATAATAAGGCAACAGAGTTACTCTAGACTCTGGCCTCTGTTCAGCGGTGTCCTTCTTTTCAGAAGTGCACAAAGCTGTGGCCGACGGTGCTTAATCAATTCTAAAAAGACCGACACCATCAGATCACAGGTGAGAGGTCATACACAGTGCCTCCATCTGCCTTATTATAGGGAATCTTCCTCCAGGGGTTTCATCTGAATCACATATTTCAGAGATTTACATGGAAACCCCGGTGTAAGTGCTCAGCGCAGAGCGCAGGATAAATGTGCGCTAAGCCATAGTTTCACTTACCTAACGTCCATGCCATTGAAGCCCTGGTCTCCTGTAAAAAAAAAACAAAAATAAAAACCAACAATATCCCTCACCCGTCCGACATTCTGTCCCATGCCGTAATCCATGTCTGCGATAATTAGTTTTCAACCTGGATGGTGCCAAGATGCGACCGTCCAGATTGAAAACCACAGGAGAATGAGCTGCTGCGAGCTCAGTGTCAGTGACTAGCGGTGACATCATTTAGGTTACCACAGATCACCGAGGCTGCATTCCCAGCTCATTTCAATGTGAGTCGGGTCAATGAACTGAAGAGACCTCATTGAGATCACTGCTAGTGAGTCGCACGTACCAGGGCCTTGGGGTACTCGGCACCGAGCCCATACACTTCACTGGGGATGTCACGGGTAGCGCAGCTCGGTCCGTTGCCCTGGGCGATCACCATAAAAATGTGGGAATATTTACAGGGGATTTAGAAATGTTCGTGACGCCACCTGTGGTTCCTGGTCAGGATGACCAGCGCTGCAGGGTAGATTCTCTGAGGGGTTGTTACTGAGCAGCAAGATGTTAAGTCTCCCACAGGCGAGACTGATCCCTCGAGATATATGGCGGTGCAGGGGTGCAGGACAATGAGGCAGACACACACAAGACAGTCTCTTTCTGTACCTTTACTGGTGTATTTGCAGGCACGTCCCGGGAAGCTGCTCAGGGTGGAGGATGCACGTCCAGTAATCACTGAGTAGGTGTAGGGCCTCCTTACGTCTTTATATGTGTGAGTTTCTGACTTGCATGAAACAAAGCCTAACTCCGTGTGAAACAGCTACGCCCGGCTGACATTGTGGTAGAGCCTTCTTTTGGACAGAACTAAGTCTCTATCTGCAGCGTCCTGCTAGACTCCTGTTCTTCCTGACCCCGGTTACGTATCAGCACTGTTGGGCCCCTCTGTGACCTGAAGTCCAGCAGGGTCTCCGGTTTTTTCCCACTAGCCGTGAAGGTACTAGCAAGCTCGGACCCGGTGTCCGGTGGTGCAGAGTGGAGGTAAGCTATCGTTGCTATTTCTCCTCAGTCACTCTCTCTTTCCCTTTTTCCACTTGCCTGTCGTCCTACTCACACCTTTAACATAAGCACAGGCAGCAGTAGATGTCAGTTTTCTTCTCTTCACCGCTCTCCAAGCGTCGGCACGCTCGCTCTCTAATAGTACCTCAGTTGACTCGGTGTTACAAATACTGCAGTTCCCTTTCTTTCACTTCCTTCTTAGGCTCTGTCCGCAGTAGCTATCAGGACATTCCGTCAGACTGATCTGTGCACACTCCGAGAGTCACTTTCCACTTTCCTAGGGAACTATCAGTCAGCACGATCTGAGTTAACTTTCCTCTCAGCTCACCAACACGCTCTGACACAGACTAGTGTAATCTGAGCTCTGCTCTGACAGGAAATCAACTCACTGCTGCATCTCTCCACACCCTTATATACTCTAAAGGGCTCCCTGATTGTGAATTACCTTTCATGCATCCTCCTGGGTAATATGTGGCACCAAGCGCAGCTGGGCTACACATCCCCCCCTAGTTAATATCAGCACTCCCGGGCTGAAAAAGAAAACAATTTTTATACATAACATCAACAAAACATAACTCATCCCTTGCAGGAGGTAAGGGCACTTCAAACGTTACAATGTGTACAAATGGCAAATAGAAAAATATCAAATGCTTTCACACAATAAATACAGGATTCTTGTGGAGGACCCGTACCAAACCTCCCACGGTGGTCCTGGGTGGGCTGCAGGACTTCTCTGCTGCAGACCTCACTCAAGGCCACACCATACGGGTTTTTCTTCAGAGGTAGAATGGCTTTACGTAAAACCAAGATGGGGCACCGAGTGCCAACTATTTACATTACAGTTCTGTGCTGCAAGAGTCCTCAGCACGCAGTCCTTCAAAATAGCATTTCACATATCACTATCACATTACCCAACTGGGGTATACTACTTCAGCATGTAAACATTATCATCATACAACATTCTCAATAAAGTGCAATTCTCTGCAAACTTTCTACAGTTCAGTAAACCCTGTCTGGGTCCTACTGTTCTTCTTTGAATATGGTTGCACCTTCCACACCTGGGGCTGGAAGCATGCGGTGCGCTCTGGAACGCATCACTAAGAGATCGTGTCCTGCTACCAGTGTCTGAGTAGCTACAGTCCTCTTTTCAATTTTGCGATTTGCTGGAGGCCTTACAGGTGCCTCTTCTAAGTACAGATTTGGTTCAATAGGGATCGCTGTAGCAGTCGCTATGCTCTGCAGCATTTCCAATGGTGACGCATGCACATGCAATGGCTCAGTAGAGGGCGCACTTGCAACTGTTGCGCCCTGTTGCGTTGCAGAATAGGACGCAGGATAGGATGCAGGTGCGCGGCCTGGCACTGATGTGCCTGGGGCTTGGGACGCTGAGACACGGGGTACGTTTCCGGCTTCAGGGACGGGGTCGCTGATTCGGGAGACATTCAGGGCATACCACCCCTTAAGACCCCAGTGCCGCTTGTAGGTGACAATATCCCCAATAATTAGATCCCTTCCCGGGTGCCCCTCTGGCAGGTGAGACTCCACATCCCTGCGATTAACAAAGACCTCCTGGTACAGGCCTGGTTCATGGATGAACCCCCAGCCTCCCTGGAGTTTGAAGTCTCTAATGGCCCCCTGGCGCCGCGGTTCCCGGAGCGTACCTTTGTCTCGCCTGACGTTCTCTTTGTCAGCAAGATCTTTCTCCCGGTACCTCTGGCGAAGCTGCTGCGCCTCTCGCTGCTCCTGCTGCTGTCGCTGCTCATACTCCCGGCGTCGCCACTCGTTCTCCTTCTGGGCGGCGTATTTCACGTCGTCCAGGTACTCCATCTCCTCCCAATCAATCTCCACTGCATCAGGCAGGATTCCTTCCGTCGTCCCTACCGGGGGACTGCATTCCGCTGCGGCCTCTGGTTCCAGGCCTGGCTGGCATTCTGGTCCGGGCAGGGCCTCCTCAGCCTCCTTCCCTCCCGCCGCGTCCTTGGCGGAGTCAGGATCAGCTCTTTTGGGGCCGGCCTCCGGTTCTTCATCAGCCGCTGGCTCCAGTGGTGGCGCGGGTGGCATTTGCGCATCTTGAGGGGAGAGCAGTGGGTCCCACAGCAGCCGCTGTTTCAGGGCACGCCAACTTTGCTCCATCGCCCCCACCTCTGCGCGGTGTCGGGCTATATCTCTCAGCACCGCATCCACTTCTTCCATTCTCTGCATCCTCTGGTCGTTCTCCAGACCTGGGGACGGTTCAGGCACAGGCTGCAACACTTCAGAGGAAAGGGGTCTGCGCACCGCCATTCCTCCACATAGTGACTCCTGTCCTTCCGCCATCTCACTCCAGGCCAGACTGTGTGTTTCATCTGGAACACTCTGGATTTTTCCGTGGAGGCGGGACTTTCGCTTTCTCTTCTTAGCATAGAGGATGAAGAGGAGGCGGATCTCTCTTGCAGTGGGGCAGGCTCGGACATTATAATAGCACTTAGACAGGGCGCCCATAGCTTTCGCGCCACAGGAGGGGCACGCCCACGAATGCACGCCCTCCTTCTTCACCAGCGCCTCAGGGCGCGAATATGGCGGCAAAATGGCGGAAAATGGCGCCAAAAGTCACAAAAACTGCACACAGTCTTTTTGCACAAAAACAGTCCACTTAGGCACACAGGACTCACATATAGTAAGCTTCGGATCCTGTTCGTGACGCCAAAGTTAAGATGAGTCGCACGTACCAGGGCCTTGGGGTACTCGGCACCGAGCCCGTACACTTCACTGGGGGATGTCACGGGTAGCGCAGCTCGGTCCGTTGCCCTGGGCGATCACCATAAAAATGTGGGAATATTTACAGGGGATTTAGAAATGTTCGTGACGCCACCTGTGGTTCCTGGTCAGGATGACCAGCGCTGCAGGGTAGATTCTCTGAGGGGTTGTTACTGAGCAGCAAGATGTTAAGTCTCCCACAGGCGAGACTGATCCCTCGAGATATATGGCGGTGCAGGGGTGCAGGACAATGAGGCAGACACACACAAGACAGTCTCTTTCTGTACCTTTACTGGTGTATTTGCAGGCACGTCCCGGGAAGCTGCTCAGGGTGGAGGATGCACGTCCAGTAATCACTGAGTAGGTGTAGGGCCTCCTTACGTCTTTATATGTGTGAGTTTCTGACTTGCATGAAACAAAGCCTAACTCCGTGTGAAACAGCTACGCCCGGCTGACATTGTGGTAGAGTCTTCTTTTGGACAGAACTAAGTCTCTATCTGCAGCGTCCTGCTAGACTCCTGTTCTTCCTGACCCCGGTTACGTATCAGCACTGTTGGGCCCCTCTGTGACCTGAAGTCCAGCAGGGTCTCCGGTTTTTTCCCACTAGCCGTGAAGGTACTAGCAAGCTCGGACCCGGTGTCCGGTGGTGCAGAGTGGAGGTAAGCTATCGTTGCTATTTCTCCTCAGTCACTCTCTCTTTCCCTTTTTCCACTTGCCTGTCGTCCTACTCACACCTTTAACATAAGCACAGGCAGCAGTAGATGTCAGTTTTCTTCTCTTCACCGCTCTCCAAGCGTCGGCACGCTCGCTCTCTAATAGTACCTCAGTTGACTCGGTGTTACAAATACTGCAGTTCCCTTTCCTTCACTTCCTTCTTAGGCTCTGTCCGAAGTAGCTATCAGGACATTCCGTCAGACTGATCTGTGCACACTCCGAGAGTCACTTTCCACTTTCCTAGGGAACTATCAGTCAGCACGATCTGAGTTAACTTTCCTCTCAGCTCACCAACACGCTCTGACACAGACTAGTGTAATCTGAGCTCTGCTCTGACAGGAAATCAACTCACTGCTGCATCTCTCCACACCCTTATATACTCTAAAGGGCTCCCTGATTGTGAATTACCTTTCATGCATCCTCCTGGGTAATATGTGGCACCAAGCGCAGCTGGGCTACACATCCCCCCCTAGTTAATATCAGCACTCCCGGGCTGAAAAAGAAAACAATTTTTATACATAACATCAACAAAACATAACTCATCCCTTGCAGGAGGTAAGGGCACTTCAAACGTTACAATGTGTACAAATGGCAAATAGAAAAATATCAAATGCTTTCACACAATAAATACAGGATTCTTGTGGAGGACCCGTACCAAACCTCCCACGGTGGTCCTGGGTGGGCTGCAGGACTTCTCTGCTGCAGACCTCACTCAAGGCCACACCATACGGGTTTTTCTTCAGAGGTAGAATGGCTTTACGTAAAACCAAGATGGGGCACCGAGTGCCAACTATTTACATTACAGTTCTGTGCTGCAAGAGTCCTCAGCACGCAGTCCTTCAAAATAGCATTTCACATATCACTATCACATTACCCAACTGGGGTATACTACTTCAGCATGTAAACATTATCATCATACAACATTCTCAATAAAGTGCAATTCTCTGCAAACTTTCTACAGTTCAGTAAACCCTGTCTGGGTCCTACTGTTCTTCTTTGAATATGGTTGCACCTTCCACACCTGGGGCTGGAAGCATGCGGTGCGCTCTGGAACGCATCACTAAGAGATCGTGTCCTGCTACCAGTGTCTGAGTAGCTACAGTCCTCTTTTCAATTTTGCGATTTGCTGGAGGCCTTACAGGTGCCTCTTCTAAGTACAGATTTGGTTCAATAGGGATCGCTGTAGCAGTCGCTATGCTCTGCAGCATTTCCAATGGTGACGCATGCACATGCAATGGCTCAGTAGAGGGCGCACTTGCAACTGTTGCGCTCTGTTGCGTTGCAGAATAGGACGCAGGATAGGATGCAGGTGCGCGGCCTGGCACTGATGTGCCTGGGGCTTGGGACGCTGAGACACGGGGTACGTTTCCGGCTTCAGGGACGGGGTCGCTGATTCGGGAGACATTCAGGGCATACCACCCCTTAAGACCCCAGTGCCGCTTGTAGGTGACAATATCCCCAATAATTAGATCCCTTCCCGGGTGCCCCTCTGGCAGGTGAGACTCCACATCCCTGCGATTAACAAAGACCTCCTGGTACAGGCCTGGTTCATGGATGAACCCCCAGCCTCCCTGAGTTTGAAGTCTCTAATGGCCCCCTGGCGCCGCGGTTCCCGGAGCGTACCTTTGTCTCGCCTGACGTTCTCTTTGTCAGCAAGATCTTTCTCCCGGTACCTCTGGCGAAGCTGCTGCGCCTCTCGCTGCTCCTGCTGCTGTCGCTGCTCATACTCCCGGCGTCGCCACTCGTTCTCCTTCTGGGCGGCGTATTTCACGTCGTCCAGGTACTCCATCTCCTCCCAATCAATCTCCACTGCATCAGGCAGGATTCCTTCCGTCGTCCCTACCGGGGGACTGCATTCCGCTGCGGCCTCTGGTTCCAGGCCTGGCTGGCATTCTGGTCCGGGCAGGGCCTCCTCAGCCTCCTTCCCTCCCGCCGCGTCCTTGGCGGAGTCAGGATCAGCTCTTTTGGGCCGGCCTCCGGTTCTTCATCAGCCGCTGGCTCCAGTGGTGGCGCGGGTGGCATTTGCGCATCTTGAGGGGAGAGCAGTGGGTCCCACAGCAGCCGCTGTTTCAGGGCACGCCAACTTTGCTCCATCGCCCCCACCTCTGCGCGGTGTCGGGCTATATCTCTCAGCACCGCATCCACTTCTTCCATTCTCTGCATCCTCTGGTCGTTCTCCAGACCTGGGGACGGTTCAGGCACAGGCTGCAACACTTCAGAGGAAAGGGGTCTGCGCACCGCCATTCCTCCACATAGTGACTCCTGTCCTTCCGCCATCTCACTCCAGGCCAGACTGTGTGTTTCATCTGGAACACTCTGGATTTTTCCGTGGAGGCGGGACTTTCGCTTTCTCTTCTTAGCATAGAGGATGAAGAGGAGGCGGATCTCTCTTGCAGTGGGGCAGGCTCGGACATTATAATAGCACTTAGACAGGGCGCCCATAGCTTTCGCGCCACAGGGGGGCACGCCCACGAATGCACGCCCTCCTTCTTCACCAGCGCCTCAGGGCGCGAATATGGCGGCAAAATGGCGGAAAATGGCGCCAAAAGTCACAAAAACTGCACACAGTCTTTTTGCACAAAAACAGTCCACTTAGGCACACAGGACTCACATATAGTAAGCTTCGGATCCTGTTCGTGACGCCAAAGTTAAGATGAGTCGCACGTACCAGGGCCTTGGGGTACTCGGCACCGAGCCCTACACTTCACTGGGGGATGTCACGGGTAGCGCAGCTCGGTCCGTTGCCCTGGGCGATCACCATAAAAATGTGGGAATATTTACAGGGGATTTAGAAATGTTCGTGACGCCACCTGTGGTTCCTGGTCAGGATGACCAGCGCTGCAGGGTAGATTCTCTGAGGGGTTGTTACTGAGCAGCAAGATGTTAAGTCTCCCACAGGCGAGACTGATCCCTCGAGATATATGGCGGTGCAGGGGTGCAGGACAATGAGGCAGACACACACAAGACAGTCTCTTTCTGTACCTTTACTGGTGTATTTGCAGGCACGTCCCGGGAAGCTGCTCAGGGTGAGGATGCACGTCCAGTAATCACTGAGTAGGTGTAGGGCCTCCTTACATCTTTATATGTGTGAGTTTCTGACTTGCATGAAACAAAGCCTAACTCCGTGTGAAACAGCTACGCCCGGCTGACATTGTGGTAGAGCCTTCTTTTGGACAGAACTAAGTCTCTATCTGCAGCGTCCTGCTAGACTCCTGTTCTTCCTGACCCCGGTTACGTATCAGCACTGTTGGGCCCCTCTGTGACCTGAAGTCCAGCAGGGTCTCCGGTTTTTCCCACTAGCCGTGAAGGTACTAGCAAGCTCGGACCCGGTGTCCGGTGGTGCAGAGTGGAGGTAAGCTATCGTTGCTATTTCTCCTCAGTCACTCTCTCTTTCCCTTTTTCCACTTGCCTGTCGTCCTACTCACACTTTTAACATAAGCACAGGCAGCAGTAGATGTCAGCTTTCTTCTCTTCACCACTCTCCAAGAGTCGGCACGCTCGCTCTCTAACAGTACCTCAGTTGACTCGGTGTTACAAATACTGCTGTTCCCTTTCCTTCACTTCCTTCTTAGGCTCTGTCCGAAGTAGCTATCAGGACATTCCGTCAGACTGATCTGTGCACACTCCGAGAGTCACTTTCCACTTTCCTAGGGAACTATCAGTCAGCACGATCTGAGGTAACTTTCCTCTCAGCTCTTCAACATGCTCTGACACAGACTAGTGTAATCTGAGCTCTGCTCTGACAGGAAATCAACTCACTGCTGCATCTCTCCACACCCTTATATACTCTAAAGGGCTCTCTCTGGTGGCACTATAGGGAAATGTGAAGTGTGAATGAATATCGGGTGATTGTGAATTACCTTTCATGCATCCTCCTGGGTAATATGTGGCACCAAGCGCAGCTGGGCTACACATCAGCATCATGAGAAAAAGTCTAACAGTACAGCGTTGAGCTCAGTGAGTTCATAATAGCTCACCACCATAAGAAACTTCTCACGGTGCAGTCCCCATCTCCAAACAGCAGTGCCTGCTCTCTCGGTTATTAATGTAGCAGGCGTAGGCTGATGGGAGTAGTACTCATATCAACACACGGCACTGTGACCGGAGGTAAACTTTTTGCTGCTGGTGCTCTGACCAGCGGTAATAATTTTACTGCTGATCAGAGCCACTGGTGTTTCTCGCACTGTCATGCAGATGACAACGTAGGAAAGACCCAATGTTCAGGGAGCCGAACCCAAACTGGAGAAGTCTGTGTGCGAGGGCCGTGCCCGAACAGTAGGTGTTTGGTACAGACCCCGAACTTTACTGTTTGGGCTCGCCCATCACTAGAAATGATGTATTGGTCTCCAAGTGTATACTCATGGGATGTATTTGCTAATCTAGTAATTTCCTTATGAGCTTATTACATGAGTTACTGGCCCTTATCCTTGTGATACCACTTTAAAAACTGTTCCTCTCAAATTATTCTAAACTGCTGTTAGAACATTTATTAACAATTTAGGTGCTTCACAGAAATAAAGGAAAATGTAATGGAATAATTATATTGTTTTTATTAAACTATTGCTATAGAAGAAACCACCACAAATGACTCTATTTTGGAAACTAGGCCCCTTGATAATTCATATAAGGATATGCTGAGCATATTAAACACACAGGTGCTTCACAAAACTTTATAACATTATGTTTTTTCCAGTAAAATGTTATTGTAGCCCTAGTCTGTGATATTCAGAAGGGGGAGTAGGAGAAAACGTAACCACAATTTATTGCGCAATTTCTCCCAAATGTGGAAATATCCCATGTGCGGCCAAGAACTGTCACACAGCTGGTTTCTGAATGGATAGATGGCTATTTAATTTTTCGAGCGAAAATTTTGGTGGAACAGATGCCATGTCACATTTCTAGAACCCCTGATGTGCCAAAACAGCAGAAACCTCATAAAAGTGACCACATTTTGGAAATTAGATGCCTTACGGAATTCAACTAGATGTGGGTTCAGCACTTTGAACACATAGGTTCTTTCCGTTAAAATGTTGTTTTAGCCCCAAGTTTTTATATTACGCAAGGGATAATGAGAGAAAATAGACCACTTAATTTGCTATGTAATTTCTTCTGAATGTGATGATACCCCATATGGGTTCAATAACTGCTGTTTGGGCACACAGCAGGGTTCAGAAAGGAAAGAGCACTACTTCATTTTTGTAGTGTGAATTTGAGTGGAACCAATTGTAGATGCTATTTCGCATTTAAAGAGTCATTAGCATACCAAAACAGCAGAAATCTCCAACAAACGTACTGGGGTGTTCGGGGCTCACTGGCTGAATTGACTGTAGGGGCCCACACTACAACAATATGTAAATATCTATTAGAAATTATGCCCATTATGATACAGTGTCTACTGTAAAATAAAAGTGACTACTGCATACCTACTGTGCACATACCATAACTGTGATGTACAATTATGGTAGTTTGCATTAAATGGATTCTTTTGTGAAAACAAGTTATCACTGGTAGGTGGAATCTAACCATTGGAAACCACACCGATTGGAAGAATGGAGAACTTTTATCCCTGACAAGGCACTTTTATCCCCATTTAAAAATGGAGCGTCAGGTTGGATGTCTGACTGTAGCTTCATTCATCCTCTTTTGAACTTGTAGAAAAAGCCAAGTTCAGCGCTTACAGCCACTTAGGGAATGAATGGAGCAGTGGTCAAGTCATACATGAGCTCCATTCTAATGGGGATAAAAGTTCCAAATTCTGCCGATCGATGCGTGTCCCAGCTGCACTAAATTATCACTTATTCTGAGAATAGATGATTACCTATTTTCACCGGAGAACTCTTGAAAGTGTATCTTTGCCATCGTGTACCAGAATCTGGACTTCCAAGGGTCAGCTCATCCATAATTACCACCACACCATGACCATATAATGTGTTATCACATAGTGACCAAAAAATATCGCATACAATGGACAAATACCGCTACACAGTGACCAGACCACATATTACCACCACATAGTGACAGAATAAAACTACAAAACTGAAAATGAATAAAAACCACAATACTAATAACCTTAATATTACTAGAGATGAGCAAATATTTCAATGTTTGGTTTGGATTACGTTTACTAATTTTGCAATATTCGCTGATTAATTCATATAATATTCGCCGAACATAGCTGAAAAAAATTCATCTCAATGGGAGGGAAAAACAAAACGCATGCACAACACCTTAGAACGACCTCAAATGCTGTCAAAACACATCAAATGAGGGACAGACACAAGGAAAGTGGCCTCAATTCACTCACAGTACAAATTCCAGCATGGAACTGCAGCAATCAGCCAGGCATGAGGTATCGGGGTCTTGGACAGCATTTGCCGCTTTCAATTGAACGTCACAGTAAGACGAGATGGGTGAGGGATCGGTGTAAGACCCCTTTGCTGGGAGCCCTGATACCACATGCAACACCTCTACTCGCATGCTGAGCCACACTCAGGTGGCACAAATATCAGTTGTAGACTACCATTGTCAGAAAAATTTAAGGAAAGTAACACAGGTAGTTGAATCCAAGAAAGAGGAGGCCTGACAGTCTCGAAGGCCTACTGCTACAGGCAACACTAATGAAAGAGACCCAACCAGGAGTGTTCACATTTCCAAAAATTATTGCCAGACACTACAAAAGTGGCATCAATTTCACCACAGTAGAAATAGTATAATAGGGACCGACACATCTTCCACTACACCCAATGCAGCAGATGGACACCCAACAAGGAGTGCTCACATTTTAAAAAAAAATGAGGGCTGTGGTGTAGTGACCCCTGATGCAGCTAGGGGGCACTGTGTATGCTCCTCGGGATATGCATGGAGGCATGTCATGGATGGACGTTATGTATCACAGAGGTGGGTGGCCCTGTGATGGAAGCCTGAGCATGTTTTGTTCAGCAGATCTACTGCTGAGAGTTGTGCTATACATTGGATGGCTTCCAGTTGACTTGGAGAGCTGGGCGGGTCCAGTCACCTACAAACCCACCCAAGGGGTATGTGTCTGTATACCCGGGATAAAACCTGTATGTAATAGTGTGTTGTGGTAAAGGACCTGTGGTAAGGTCATAACCATGTGATCCTGACCTAACCTGTGGGCGGAGTTACGGCTATGTAACTGAGTGTGCTTGGCACCTGTGAGAGAGTGTGTGGGAGTCTGCCAGTGTGGACAGACTTCCATGCGGGACATTACAGAGAGGACTCTGTGACTGAGGAGTGAGGCTCCAGGCAGGAGCTGAAACATGGAAGATTTGTATTGCCTGTTAATATGTGGTTTATGAAGCAATAAACCTAAGGACTTTTTTGTATAAGAAAGTGTCTCCTGATTTACCTCTGAAGCAGCCGAGTGAGTAAAAACTTACAATTGGTGGATGGAATGCTGGCAGCGACCCAAGGAGCACATGTTCCAGGACTGGGAATCATGAGCCAGAGGAGGAACGGACGGTCTGTGAAAACCGTGAGTGTGACCAGTGGTCACGAATAAAAACTGTGTGTATGTTTATGTGGTGCCTCTGAAGATATGAGGTATCTGAAGAAGCTGTTAAACAGTGGTGACAGACAGGAGTCTGTGTTATGGTGACCGGGGTCATTGAAAAGTGGAGAAAAAGCATGCTGAGAGAATACCTCAAAGGAGGTGTCCGCAAATATCTGGCCAGTGTGTCCTGAATAGGGCTGCCTGCAAGGTTCCTGGAAGGTCTATCAGTGTTGGAAGATCCTGGGGTTGGATCGGATTCCTGGAAGCACGTGGTGAGACTTGGAGCTTGGTAGCCGGGGTGTTGGACGGGGGTCCTGAATAGCACCTGGACAGGACACATGTGTGTGGGGAGCCTGTGATGGTCCCACACTGAGAACCATGCGGTTCTGTTGAGGAGTTTTGCTCGAGTCAACCAGGAAAAGTGACTTTCTGGTACAGTGTGTCAGGGAGAAACAGTTTTTCCCCTTGGTGTTTTTTCTCTGGAACACGTGTAAGGTGTGCGCTGTGGCTCGTCAGAGTCCACGAAGGGGACAAGTGGCTGGCTGTGACTCGTGGGGTCACGAAGGGGACAAGCGGCTGGCTGTGACTCGTGGGGTCACGAAGCAGACAAGCGGCAGACTGTGGACCCGCAGGTTCACAAAGTCGGCGGTGCAGGGACTTGCAGCCGCAAGAACTGCAGTGGCAGCAGCGGCTTGTGCGTGGCAGCCGGAGGTGCTGGCGGGTGGTGGCAGTACCAGCAGGAGCTGGTGAGGTACCAGAAGGACATCAGAGGTCCAGAGTGGGTGCCCTCTTAAAGGAACAGTACCAGCCCAAAGAGACATAAGGGTCTGTGCGAACTGGGGTCTCGTAGAGCCGTGGGGGAGTCCACGGTGTATAACCCAAGGAGGGGTGATGGCCCAAAAGGGGGCGGAGTCCCAAAAGGGGGTGGCAACCCAAAAGGGGATGATGGCCCAAAAGGGGGCAAAGTACCAAAAGGGGGCGGTTGGCAAAAAGGGGGTGGAGGATCCCAATGTTAAAGGGGAGATGCCGGAGAACTGTTGCCCGGGGCAAAATTGTTATGTATGTCCAGTTTGTCATATGAATTACCCTCCAGGTGAGAGGCTTCGGGTGTGTAACCTGCTAATGAATGGTGAGGAGGAGGTACACGGACTGGTCGATTCAGGAAGCTCGGTGACCCTAGTGAGGACTGCACTTGATAACTTTATAACCACAAGAAAGATCAAGCTCACCTGCATCCATGGGTCCACTAGAGACTATGTAGAGGTCTGTGTGATTATAGAGACGGTCGGGAGCAGTAATAGCCTTAGGGCAGCTTTGGTTCCAAACTTAACTTGTCCCGTGGTTGTAGGCCGGGACTCTAAACTGTTCTCTGACTTGTGGGACAAGGGAGTTCCTCTACAGCAGGAGGGAGACATCTCTACTGTTGGGGTGGCAGACATTGGCACAGTGACACCTCCCAAAACTGACGAGTCAGACGGTGACACAGGAGGAAAGGGTGGGTCTGCCCGACTTACTGACATGTTGTCCTCTGAAATGTGTGACAGTAGAACCAATGACGATGTGGTAGATAAGACCTCTAGAACGGACACCCAGTTAGAGGGTAACGGGAGGGGCCCCGAGAGTGTCTTTTGTGCAGACTGTGACTCGACCGCAAGGGAAAGCGAGGGCAGTAGCATGGAGCCGAGTAAAAATGTCCGATCTTCCTCTCGCCGCAGTCGCCGCGGAAAGGCGGGACAGGCTACATCCTCTAAGAAGAGAAATGATGAGGAAGAGTCAGGGTCAGGTACTGGTCAGGTTACTGTCCTTGATAAAGAGACAATTGAGCACAGAATGGAGGAGCTGGAGAGGGAAGTCTCTAGGCTCAGAGATCATCTGTCCGCGTGTCATAGTATGAACAAGGCCCTATGGAAAGATATGGAGGTGCTCAGAGAGGCCCAGGAGAAGCATCAGCAGGAACTTCTCAGGAGGGAGGATGAGTGTCGCGGCTTGGCAGAGGAGCGAGATAAAGTTCTCCGTATGCTCAAGATACAGGAGGAGACTAATGCCCAGCTCCAGAAGTCCACGGGAGACGAAGTACAGCAAGCGAAGTGCCACACAGATGGCCACTCAAGAAATGCTGAGGTCTTGGAGAACTGCGCTGATGCTCAGGATGAGGAGGTCCAACCGCATGTGCAGGAAAAGGAGAAATCGCTTTTCAAGTGTATAATAGAGGTACCCGAAGACATGCAAGAAGCTTGTGCCAGTGAGGATGTACATCAGGCCTTTAGAAAAGTGGTGGAAGCATGTAGTGTGAACTGGGTGCCAGAGAAGAAGCAGTTGGTTATACTGTCGACTAGGGAAGTCACAATGAAGCGAGTGGCTATCCTAGGGACATGCACCTACATTGTCTCCGCACAAAGCAAATAATCCTGTTGAGAAATCATAACGCCACTCGACGTCTGGAGCAAGCAAGAAAGACTCAAAGTCAGCTTGGATTAATGGAAGACATTATTCAAGTGCCCAGAGGACTGGTGAAGAAAGTCATCGGAAGATTTGGGAAAATGATGCAGGAGATGGTGAATAAGTCCGGTGTGACGAGAGTCAGGATTCCGGCTGATGACGAAGTCCAGCTCGTGGGTGAAGACGGGATGGTTCCGTTCCTCATTGTCG
>JARQOD010000002.1:121646174-121664836 GCA_033576555.1 Oophaga sylvatica | reverse complement strand
CATTTTTTTTCTTTTATTTGCAGGGGCAGCAGCAGCAAAGGGACCTTTTAAGGGCACATGGGGCAAAATATGTGGAGCCGGGGGATTCTGGGAGCACGTGGGGCAAAAAACTGGGGACCGGGGCATACTGTGGGCACGTGGGGCAAAATCTGGGGAGCCTGGGGCATAATCTGGGGAAACCCTTGGGGCACAATCGTGGAGCATATGGCATATTTGGAACCTAGGGGGGAAAATTTTGGAACTAGGGGGCATAACTGTGGGCATAGGGGGATAACTGGGGGAGCATATGGTGCATTCTGTGGAGCATTGGTGCATAATTGTGGAACATATGGTGCATAATCTGTGGAACATATGGGGCATAATCTGAGCTTGGAAACCGATATGGGGCATAATCTGTGGAGCATATGGGGCATAATCTGTGGAGCATATGGGGCATAATCTACTGGAACCTATGGGGCATAATCGTGGAACATATGGGGCATAATCTGCGGAGCATATGGTGCATAATCTGGGAACATATGGGGCATAATCTGCGGACATATGGGCATAATCTGCGGAACCTATGGGCATAATCTGCGGAACTATGGGCATAATCTGTGGACATATGGTGCATAATCTGTGGACATATGGGCATAATCTGTGGAACCTATGGGGCATAATCTGTGGAACCTATGGGGCATAATCTGCGGAGCTATGGGGCATAATCTGCGAGCATATGGGGCATAATCTGCGAGCATATGGGGCATAATCTGCGGAGCATATGGGGCATAATCTGCGGAGCATATGGGGCATAATCTGCGGAGCATATGGGGCATAATCTGCGGAACCTATGGGGCATAATCTGCGGAACCTATGGGGCATAATCTGCGGAACATATGGGGCATAATCTGTGGAACATATGGGGCATAATCTGTGTAGCATATGGGGCATAATCTGTGGAACATATGGGCATAATCTGTGGAGCATATGGGGCATAATCTGTGGAACATATGGGGCATAATCTGTGGAACATATGGGCATAATCTGTGGAACATATGGGGCATAATCTGTGGAACATATGGGCATAATCTGTGGAACATATGGGGCATAATCTGTGGAACCTATGGGGCATAATCTGTGGAGCATATGGGGCATAATCTGTGGAACATATGGGGCATAATCTGTGGAACATATGGGGCATAATCTATGGAGCATATGGGGCATAATCTATGGAGCATATGGGGCATAATCTATAGAGCATCTTATGGGGGCATAATCTATGGAGCACCATATGGGGCATAATCTATAGAGCATTTTATGGGGGCATAATCTATGGAGCACCATATGGGGGCATAATCTATGGAGCATCTTATGAGGCCATTATTAACCTTTGTGCAGCATTATATGGGGCATATTTTGTATGGAGCATCTTATGGGGCCCATCATGGACTGTATGGAGCATTATATGGGGCTTCTGATTCAGTATGGATATTCAAAAACATTTAACCTACTGATGTCTCAATTAATTTTATTTTATTGGTATCTATTTTTATGTTTGTAATTTACCAGTAGCTGCTGCATTTTCCACCCTAGGCTTATACGAGAGTCAATAAGTTTTCCCAGTTTTTTTGTGACAAAATTAGGGGGGGGGTCGGCTTATACATGAGTATATACGGTAATTTTTTTTTTTTCAAAGCTCTACATTATAAACATCTGTGAAGCACCCGTGGGGTTCTAGGTGCTCATCACGCATATCGGATCATTCCTTGAGGGTTTAGCTTTCAAAATGGAGTCACTTGTGGGGGTTTCTACTGTTTAGGCACATCAGAGGCTCTCCAAACTCAACATGACACCTACAGTCCATTCCATCAAAATCGGAGTTCCAAAACATCATCCTTCCGTTCTGAGTCCTGCAATGCGCCCAAACAGTATTTCACCACATTTTGGCTATCGGCATACTCAGGACAAATTGCACAACAAATTGTATGGTGCAATTTCTCCTTTTACCCTTGTGAAAAGGCAAAATTTGGGGCTAAAAAAGTTTTGTGGGAAAAATGTGATTTTTTTATTTTCATGGCACTACGTTAGAAACTTCTGTGAATTACCTGGGGGGTTAAAGGTGCTCACCATACAACTAGATAAGTTCCGAGGGGTATAGCTTCCAAAATTGTGTCACTTGTGGTGGGTTTCACTGTTTAGACACATCAGCGGCTCTCCAAATGTGACATGGCATCCGCTAATTATTCCAGCAACTTTATTTTTTTAACTTCTCCTTTCTATTTTGAAGATATTATATATAAAGTTTAGATCATGATTTACGTTTAAAGAATTTTTTTTTTTACTGGGGACATGTACTTCTCCTGTCACCAATCATAAGCAGGCAACACATAGGGAAATAGATTTATCAGTGTGAGACATGTAATGAGAGTTTACTCTCATGATTCTCACTGCAGATTTGGGTGTGATTACAAAGTGCCCAGACAAAAGATATCAATGTCATTACATACACCTTTCATCTCACAGCAATCAGTATGGGAAAAAGGCAGCGCAGCAGAGCTCAGCTTTGCCTCAGTGCAAACATCTATGCAGCTCTCCTCTTACAAGGCTATCAGCTCAGAATTATCTTCTTCCCCCAAACAGGACTGCTCTAGGATGAAAGCTGAAAGAAGCAATCACACCAAGCTCTACTAATACCTGCTGTGAGATGAAAGCTGGCAGGTACTAGTCATCTCTGCAGTGAGACTAGTGAGGAGAGCAAGCCGTCATTACATTTGACACCAACTAGCTCTAACCTTTTGTGGGGGCATAATCTTCCCCCACCCTGTATTTTGCTGCCTGCTTAGAATTAGTTAACATTCTACAAATGAAGTAAAAAATCTCTGGTAACACCCCATTGGACTTAGAAATTATAGACATCACAAAAAAAGCAGCCAAACTTGCTATTAATACTATGTCCAGATAAATGCACAATAGGATGCAGCAGGTCCCCCACGATAAAGGTGGGGCAGCACAGGTGCAAAATACTAAAAAAAAAAATACCACGTACTAACCCAAACATCTGTGGGGTGTCTACCTTGTATTCAACATGCACACAGGCATGCTTAGGGTGCCATTCTTGCCATTACATGAGATGCACCTCTGTCTGTATAACAGCCTATTACTAACACCCCCACTATTACATCACGCAGGCTACCAATACCATACATGCACCCATAGGCCAGACACCCCACATTACCCAGCCACTAATGAAGGGCCCTGCCTACACCCTGCATAAAAAATGTAAAAAAATATGTATATAATGCATGAAGTATTGGTTGATAGTTTGGCTAACATACACAAGTTTGCAACCCACATCAAGGTCTGGACAGGATATTGCAAGCATGGCTGCTTGTTTTTTCATTGAGGCCTTATTGATTGTTGTCCTTTTTTTATTGAACAGTTTTTAAATTTAGTATAGGGACTCACCAGATAGAGGACCCTTCATGTAGGTTAATAAGAGGTGTTTTGCACTTGTGCTGCCCCCACCTGTATCATAGGGGGGACCTGCTCCATCCTGTGGTGCATTTGCGTTTGGACATCGATGTCCAGGAATAGATTAAAGGATACTGTGGCCTGCACTTCATGCAATCATTTCATGGCTTCATCATTCAGGTTTTGAGTAAGATTCATTAAGTAGTTTACACCAGTTTTATTTCATTAAACTGCTTGCAATGTCACAAAACTTTTCAACAACTTACATTTTGAGTTTTTACACTAGCGTCACCAAGTGGGCAGTGCTTAGGAAATAAGAATGGATGCCTACAGCCTAAAATATTCATTAAATCTGCTCTGCATACGTAGCATACAGAAGCGAGAAATGTTGAAACTGGAGTACACTGACTGAAGCAAATGTCTATGATGCACGCAAGCTGAACGAGGTGCCAAATTCTTCAAAAAGGCCAATGCACCATTCATTAAAGTGGTCATACAAAACACCAGCCATGACGAATCAGAGCCTTTGAGTCTACATGAGGACAGAGGATCACAGGACACTTTTTTCCCAGATTTTTTTTATTCTAAATTAAACTCACATGGTGTTGTACAAAAAGAAAATCACAATCTAAAAATGTTTACAAAATATACAAAACTTTACAGTGATCGATACATGTTAAATATTAACAAGTCAATGTCTACAGTAACAATTAAAAAAAGTTAGAGGTAATCTAATTTCCCTAAAATGTCATTATTTCCAATGCATACAATAAGTTGGACACACAAACCTAATAATCTTAGATAATACTTGGTTAAAAGGACGGAAGCGACAAAACAAATTGACGGAAATTGTGCAAATTAACATCTACAAGAGGTGCACTCATAGCCTTGTTTTAGGAGAATGTCATGTAACCATTACGACCTCTAGAGGCCATAACAGGCATACAGTTTGTCACGTAGGTTTAATGTTCAGACAGAGGCAGCTAAATGTCTTAGACATTGTCATTTTCTTCACATTTGTCTATCCAATTACTGATGGACGTGTAGGGCTTACAATGGCAAATTTAATGTCCTTCTACAAAAGGGTAAATTAACATTATTTCAGGATATTCTCATGAAACATCTTGGGCATTTAGATCAGTATAAGGCACACACCGTTGTGATGATTGCCCACGAAGTAGCACTATTGTGAATAATCTATAAATTACATTACTGTATCTAGACCTCCAAGTTATTAGGAGCATTCCATAGTCATTATGATTCACACGTCAACGCAACAGATTAAGACACTATAAAAAAAAGGCAATGGCAAAGTGAAAGATCCAATATATTTACATGAATACACGTTTTAGGAAGCACACACGTCAGCAGTCATGCTAACCTACTAAAATTGGAAATTTAGTAAGGATCAGAAAAAGAAGAAAATCTGTGACTCTTATGCGCAAGTTTTCTAACTTAAATTTTGATCAATGACCCACAATATGTCCTGAACAGCTCATAGACCAAGGAAAATAAAAGTGAGCAAAAACATTGCAAAAGGTGAACAGGTAGACTGGTAAATGTGCAAATGATAAAAACAACCAGGAGGTAGACTACAATAGAAGTCACTAATTTTGGAGCTGTGAATACTGTAAATCAAAGGGTTTTTTTTAGTGAAGGTATTTCGAGGTAGAATATTTCTACCAACTACGTCAATGAGCCACAAACACATTTAAATTGACTGAGCCTTCTGATTTCAATGGGTCCAACTGATCATAAGGCGTAGGGGGCATCCCAGTCACTCCCCAGAGAGATGATTTTAATATAAATCATTACATTTTTTTCTTACACTCGGCATTAAAGTTCTCGTCAGAGGCGGCCCCCTCTTCTCTTCCCAATCAGAACACATGCATGCTCACCAAAGCCAGGGAGTGAAAAGCATTTGGCCAAGAATGTAATGCATGTGGCCACCTTTACCCCAGGAAAATCTTCAGACCATTAAACAGACCCCAGTGAAAAATTCAGACACTCCAAACAGCCAACACATAAAATGCAATTGAAGGAGAAAACACGTGTCAGGCTGCCTGTCGTCATTAGAACTAAACCTATAGACATAATTAGGGGTGACTTGATCAGTTCCACTAATGGAACATGTAGGCCAGTTTACATACAAGCGTGAACTTAAAAAATCAATCCTAGAAATTAAATTAAAAACTATTTATACCTAGTGCAGAGCCCAAGGAGGAGGTGCGTGACTCAGATATTCAAGCACTGAAGACAAGTCATGCCCCATTAGGCCCAATACTAATCATGACAATGGTTTTCGACATGTTCCTTGCATTATGGTTATTGATACAGAAGTACATCATTCCTTACAGGAAATCTGTAACCAGTTTCTTGCTGCCCCTTCTGAGAGGAGCATAATGTAGGGACAGAACACTAATTTTAGCGCTGGGTCACTTACTGCAGTTTTGACAAAATCACTGTTTCAGCTAAAGGGAATCTGTCAGCAGGTTTTTGCTATGTAATCTGAAAACAGAAGGAGATTGAGGCTGAAACACAGAATTCAGGGATGTGTCACTTGTCTACTGCTGTTTACTAACTGTGAAGAATTTATCACTAAGCGTTTAACATTGCCCAAGTAGTCTGGCAACTAACCTTGTCTATGGACTTTGTACATGCAGAGCCTGGGACGGGGTTAGCTTTCTCAGCTCTTCTTTCTTAATGTACAAACTCTCATTGTATCAGAACAGCTGCAACCAGTAATCTAAGTGATACATCAATGGATTCAACTTCTCTTTGCCTACATCATACTGGTCTCAGATAAGGTAGCAAAAACCTGCTGACAGATGTCCTTTAAGATCTATTAGTTTCTCAGTGAGTGTTGTCTAACTTCGTCCATAACATGGACTTGAAGCTTTCCATAAACTCTGTATATAGGCAGAAATTTACATATATAGTTACATAGGTTAAAAAAAATGTCACTAAATTAGCTATAACCCACAATCAGTGGTGGGGATTGACAGAGGCTATGTATATCAAGGACTACATTGCTGTAGCTGGGCTAGGCCTCCCATAGGCAAGAAATAACAATTTTTTCATTTGATAATGGATCAGTTTAAAAAACAAAACAAAACAAAAACTGGGTTTGCTTTTGCATTTAGGTGTCTTCTAACACCTCAAGGGATTCTGGGCATGCAGAACCTATACATTAACGGATAATCATTAGTCAGGATCCATTTCCCATACACTTCAATGTTAAAATAAAAAATTATCTGTATCGTTTTTTGGATGGACAAAAAAGTTCTGCGGACAAGGTGTTATAATCCAGATAAAAATTCAAATGAATGGGACCTGTACAGAAACGTTTTCTTTCATTTTTTTTGTCATCTCAAAACATCCAAAAATGGAAAGGACTATGGATGTGTGAATATACCCTTATGTAAACTGTCTGTTCAGCGAGGAAGAGAACTAGAACTCTAGGGCCACCTATTGGAAGTAGCAATCCTAAAAGTCAATATCCACTCTCTAACGAACCTTGTCACATGACTTAGCTTGTGGCTTTTATCCTAAGTCATGCGACAAGGCTCGTTAGAGAGTCGATATTGACTTTTAGGATTGCTACTTCCAATAGGTGGCCTTAAGGTACTACCACACTAAACAATCCCGCTAGCGATCACGATAACGACGCATACTAATGCGATCGCTAGCGGGATTGTTTCTATATCGCTAAGTGCGGCACATTTAGCGATATAGTTAACGACGCTATCGCCGTTAGCGATCTTCTTAACGACTTTAGCGGTACAAAAGTACCGCTAAATCGCTAAGAAAAGGTGCCACACTAGCGATATATACTTACCCAGCGGGAGCGCCGACGAGAAAATAGGGTCCGGAACGATTCCAGCGACGAGGGAGATCACAGCAGGAAGCTCGTCGCTGGCAGCTGCCGCACTGAACAACATCGCTAACGGGATCGCTAAATAGTGACGTTTTTTAGCGATCCCGTTAGCGATATTGTTCAGTGTGGCATACCCTTTAGAGTTCTAGTTCTCTTACTCACTGAACAATTAGCATAAGGGTATATTCACATTTTCTTAGCATATTTCCCAGAGGAGTATTGCGGCTTAAAAGTCTCCTCACCTTGGCATGTCAGGCTTGAAATGTCATTCTCCACAAGGAGAAATATACCCTTAGGGTATGGTTCCACGGTCTGGAATCAATGCACTTTGGATGGAGCGGAAACCCCGCTCCGCCCAAAGCGCCTCCCCCTTCTAAACGCGCGGTGAATCCGGCTGTGTTCAGTCCTTCATAGGACTGTGTTATTTACCTTGCGGCGACGCTCCGTCGCCGCAAGGTAGATAGTACATGCTGCAATCTAAAAAGATGCGTCGCGTGTCTGGTTTAGCGGGTGTGTCACCCACGTAATCGGACGCATAGTGGAGACGGGATTTCATAAAATCCCCTCCACTATGCAGGAACATCTGGACACTGCGGATTAAACTCGGCGGTAGGACGCAGCATTCAATCCGCAGCTAATCCTGAGTGCTTCCTGACCGTGGAAACATACCCTAAGTGACACCACCAAAATCAGGGTGTCTGTCCTTAACTTATATGCTTCTCTCAGATGAGATAACAGAAATTTTGTGCCAGAGTCTCTTTAAGGTGGCCTACTTTTTATATTTTTAATCCAATCAAAAGTTACCATTTTAATAAAAAAATGAAAAGAAAAACACCCAAAATGCATTGTAAGGGGTGCACAGTTCATTTAGTGTTAAAATCTATACTATAAATAAATAACTACAAACCTTATAAAATTATAATATTTGTGAAAATAGAGCATTATATGTAACAGTCATGTATTCTCAAAAGTGGATACTAAAATGGCTACAAAACAAATGATGTCTATTATATTCATTACACGTCATACACGAATCCTGCCCCTTGCACTGCTTTGGAGATTTACCTCTGGCTGTCTTACTGACATGTCTCCATGGAAAGGCTTGCATTGAAGAGAAGTGATGGCAGAATAACTAACATGATGGGCAACAAACCGGCCAACAATTTGTAAAGGGTATGCCACACTAAACAAGGTTGCTAACGAGATCGCTAAAAAAACGTCACTATTTAGCGATCTCGTTAGTGACGCTATTGTGTGTGGCATGTAGCAACGACGTGGCCCCTGCTGTGATCTCGCTGATCGTTCACTAGAGTTCTGGACCGTATTTAGATCGTTGGCGTCCCGCTGGTGACGCTATATCGCTGTGTCTGGCACCTTTTGTGAGCGATGTGCGCTGTTTTTTTACATCGCAATGACCGTTAAAGTCGTTAATGAGATCGCTAACCGCTTATGAGTCGTTAACGAGATCGCTAAGTGTGGCAGCTACTAGCGACATTAAAACGATCACAAAAACGATCGCATTAGTATGCGTCGTTATTGTGATCGTTAGCGGGAGCGTTTAGTGTGGCAGTACCTTTAGTCTGCAATAAGAACCTGAAAATATAAATACGTTATAATTGGAAATTCAAAATCTTTACACTAGATTACACTAAACATAGGTGAAATAACCCTTCATGGTATTTATTGCAGATGTAGGATGGTAACGATATGTGCGGGACAGAGTCTAATGGATGATCAAACTTCTCTCAAATCCGTAGTAGATTTGATGGACCACAGAAAGTTGTATTAAAATGCAGACCACAAAGAGTCTGAAAGTTAGAGTCTACCCTATACCCTAGAAAATACATCTCTCTTTACATGCGTTATCACATGTACTATTTAATAGGAGACTTTCCATGGCCAAGCAAAGAAATGTATATTTATAAGAACAGAATAACTCACAATTTCAATATTATGCCAAGCTATAATCACTGTGGTTAGTTTGGTATTCTAATTAAGTGCCATGGTACATACTGTAAGCAAAACATGTAAAACACATGTACAAACCTAAAGCAGAGCTGGCACAAGGCGAGTGTCACTCTGAGGGCAGCATGTGACAGTGGTCGGCACAAAGCCTAGTAATGCTTGAAAATCAAATAAGTATTATTTACCAGTCAAAGTCTGCGACGCTCCAGCAATTCCTCTCCGCTGCTCCGGGAGTCTTTTTGCTGTTGACAGCTCGGCAGCAGCGACACTGTCTACAACATGTAACCTCTGCAGTCAATCATTAGCCTCAGCAATCATGTCAAGGCAATAACAAAAGACCGCTGAGGCCAGGTAGTGGTACCATGATTACCCATTGCAGATGGGATGTCACAGCTGAAGACATGTCAACAGAGTTCTTCAAGCAGTAGTGGAGAAACGGTATGTGCGTCAATTGGCACTACTACCTTTTTGGTTACATTTAGACTGCAAAGTTATCAAGCTTTATTATATACCGCATTACCTTACTTTGATTTCTTCTCTCAAACGTGCTTTTATGAATGCTTAGTTCAAGGTCCTTTAGACACTGCTTTTAACTTCGGCTCTAGCAAGAATACATGCTCAAACTCTATTTACAAGCACACTCACTCCGCCAGCACACTACAAGCACACTCACTCCTTGAGCTTCTGTCCACGCCTTCACCGTGATCACACAGGAAGTTATAAACGTTGTTTGCATACAGACTCTTAAGGCTGGGTCTCACATAGCGATACACCAGCGATCCCGACAACGATCAGGATCGCTGGTGTATCGCTACATTATCGCTGCTGAGCTGCCAAACAGGCAGCGATCAGTACAAGCGACACTGCGGGTAACTTCGCTTAGTTACCCGCAGTGTACCTTGGATACCAGCGCCCTGATGCAGGGAGCTGGTAACCAAGGTACACATCGGGTTTCCAGGCGCTGCGCTGTGCCTGGAAACCCGCTGTTTACCTTGGTTACCAGCTCCCTGCATCAGGGCGCTGGTATCCAAAGTACACAGCGGGTTTCTAGGCACAGCCCCGCGCCTGGAAACCCGCTGTGTACCTTGGTTACCAGCGGATCGCTGGTCTCCCGCCTGTCACATGCAGCGATGCGTGCCTGTCAGCGGGAGACCAGCGATCAAAAAAATGTCCTGGCCTTTCAGCGACGATCAGCGATACCCGGCAGGGGGGCTGATCGTCGCTGAATGTCACACACAGCGATATCGCTGGTGAGCTCGCTGCTGCGTCACAAAACTAGTGACTCAGCAGTGATCTCGCTAGTGAGATCGCTGTGTGAGACGGGGGCTTTACTAAAGCAGCAGATCAAAGCATTTGATAAGATCATGAGCTAGGTAGTTAAAGGGCTAGCCCAACCTGACAGTATAAGCTAAGTACACAGCTTTGTACAGGAATATAACCCCTGTTAAATCTGCACCTGTGTTCTAACAGCAGTCTTTGCTTAGCAGAAAAGTTTAAACAAACTGCAAATCAGGGTCCTCAGTGCACTCTTGGCATGGTCAAGAGGCTCGATGGAGTAGAGTGAGCACTAAATGGAGTTAAATCTGTGGCAAACCAACAATGTCGACCACAAATGAGAGGTGAGTGCATGCAAACCTAGTGGGCAGAATGGTTTACTGACAGTGTCAGACTATGTGGCAGGACATCGGAAAAGTGCAGTGGTAACACAAAGCATATCACAACGCAGGCAGCAGAGGAGATGGGGAAATTAATTTCTCAGTCTCCTCCGCAGTTGTGCTGCGATCCTCTCATGTGATAGGATCGGAGCACAGCGCACCAATACTCATTCATGAGAAATCTCATTCATATGTCGTAGCCTTCATGTTGGTAGCTGCTACATTTACTTATATATTGTAAGTTGATGATCAATGTAGCAAGTTAACTTTTAAAAATCAATGTTGGTAATTTTCAGTCAAAAGGCATGTCACATCTTTTGCTTTATACTAGGGACCACAGTATGTGCTCAATCATAGGCCAGGTAGTCAACACCATACAATTCTTTACGGTGTTTCACTTTTTGGGTATGCCTATAAATTCTCTCATTGCCAATTTATCTGCAATTTCCATCAATATTGTAATCGGATATTATTCTTTCAGTCCTAAATTTACTTGGCCAGCGAGACTGGAAGTTGGTTGGCCAACCCAAAACAATCTGATGCCAATAATGGCCTAGACATTAATAATTGGTTAAACAGTCCAACACACAGCTATAAGTAATGGCTATCTTGGTCATATACATCAGATTGCTTTCTCGCCCAAATTTACCATCAAAACAGATGCTATCCGAGCACACTCGTGTCTTAATGGAGTATTTTTGGAGTGCTGGAAAAAAATACTCGAGTTGCCGCGGCTGCATGTCTCTCTGCTGTTCGACAGCCGCAACACATGCAGGGATTGCCTGTTTGTTAGGCAAGCCCTGCATGTGTTGCGGCTGTTGAACAGCAGAGAGACATGCAGCCGCGGCAACTCGAGTATTTTTTTTCCAGCACTTCAAAAATACTCAATTAAGATCCGAGCGTGCTCGAATAACACCTTAACCAAGCACTCTGGCTCATCACTATGCTCATGTCTATCAAGTATGCATGTTTATTTTAATTTGCAGCGAATAGGTTTACGCCAAACTCTTTTGGCCACAGTAAATTGCCACTGGAACAAAAGCTGATGCATGGCTATTCTTCCTGAGATATTCCAACAAGGGAAGTCACTATACACAACAGACTGCCAGCTGAGAGAGTCAATCACATGTGTATGGCCATCATAAGTCTTTATGATCTCAGCACAATCTATAATTGCAAAAGCGGGTTCATATCAATAATTATAAAAAAAAGCCACTATACATATATGCATTAAGGATAAGAGCAGTAGGTGTGCTGTCTGGTAAAATATTGGAAGAATATAGAGTGTATCCACTTACACAGAGACTTCCAAACATTATGCAAAAGGGTGTCAATCGTCTCTGCAACAATGTCACAAAATAAGAAAAGTATAGGGAATGAGAGCTCCTTTACCCATGAGGAATCAGCAAATAAAAATCATGCAAAAAAACCCTTTCCCATGATCTGGCAGCCAAGAGTCCATTTTTTGCACACAAGCCTTTACTGTACGATAGTAATACCTATGAACATAAAGGGTATGTTTTAGACAGAGGTTCCATTTTGAGGCATTCAAAAGCTACGAGTTTTTAAGTGAAAACCACTTCAGGAGACAATGCTATTTGGGGAGTTTTTCACATTATGAAGCGGTTTTTGGAAAGTTTTTTTTCTAGAGTCACTCGTCAGGTAAAAAAAGAGTTTTTTCACTGTCTTCTATCTACACTTCAAAAGTGTGGCAAACAAAAATTGTGAAAATTATTCTACTCTTAAAGGGAATCTGTCACCCCATTTTTGGCCTGAGATGCAGCCACCGCCATCAGGGGCTTATCTACAGTATTCTGTAATGCTGTAGATAAGCCCCCGATGTAACCTGAGAGATTAGAAAAAAAGAGTTCGATTATACTCACCCAAGGGCGGTCCGCCGTCCGGTCCGATGGGCGGCGCGGTCCGGCGCCTCCGATCTTCTAGCGAAGCCGGCCTCTTCTTTCGGTCCCGTCGCGGCTCTTGCGCAGAGTACTTCAGTGCGCAGGCGCCGGGAAAGGTCAGAGTGGTCCAGTGCCTGCGTGGGAGGCGCTGAACCGGACCGTGCCGCCCATCGGACCGGACGGCGGACCGCCCCTGGGTGAATATAATATAACTCGTTTTTCTTCTCTTTCAGGTGACATCTACAGAATGCTGTAGATAAGCCCCTGATGGCGGTGGCCGTATCTCATAGGCCAAAAATGGGGTGACAGATTCCCTTTAATGAAATCATGTCCACCTTCTCTAGAGTCCTGACAACGCTTTTCTACCACAGGGAAAATCTCTCCTCAAACTCAAACTGTACATATTTGTAGGAGGTTGGGTATTGTGCTTATGAGGTCTACAAGGTCTGAGGTATATATTGTATCAGAAATGTACCTTATGAGTAGATTCGAAGACTATCACAATTCCATGTACAATGAACATTGAAGATCGATCTCTTGTGCAGTGCAATAGGCAAATCCATCAGCAATCCACTACCACATACAAAGCTGGCAAATCTATAAAAGATCTACTACTATATAAAAAGTAGTTTAACCAAATACAGCCGCATTGGTAGAATATATGTGGGTCACACCACACATGTGTGTGACCAGAAATCACCACTCATAATAGCATAATGACATAAAGGAGAAAATAGGAGTCACTGGTGAAAAAGGATTTTTTAGCAAAAAACAGTAAATATTTATTTATATAAATCGTATAAAAAGTAACACAAGATCATATGAAAAAGACATAAGAAACACATACATAGGACGGATGCATATGCAGGGGGAATGCGTTCCTGTTAATATCAAGTGACATTAATAACAGTGGCAGTGGAATAAACAAATGGTAGCGCCAAACAGGGAGTCATATGGAGCACCTCCCGCAGTGGGAAAAAGAAATGCGGTGCTGTAGCTACCTACATGTTAACGACAAAGTGCCTGAACATGCTTCAAAAAAAAAAAAAAAGTGTCACAAACATTGGTATATATTCAGGTCAGCAATAGACTGTGCAGCGCTGCCTAATTCAGCAAGAAGCCATGCTCACCAATACAAAAGTAACACAGGAATGCAGTCACCCCGCTCACAGATGTCACCCCAACGCACGTTTCTTCGTGGCATGCTAGCCACGAAGAAACGTGCGTTGGGGTGACATCTGTGAGCGGGGTGACTGCATTCCTGTGTTACTTTTGCATTGGTGAGCATGGCTTCTTGCTGAATTAGGCAGCGCTGCACAGTCTATTGCTGACCTGAATATATACCAATGTTTGTGACTTTTTTTTTTTTTGAAGCATGTTCAGGCACTTTGTGGTTAACATGTAGGTAGCTACAGCACCGCATTTCTTTTTCCCACTGCGGGAGGTGCTCCATATGACTCCCTGTTTGGGGCTACCATTTGTTTATTCCACTGCCACTGTTATTAATGTCACTTGATATTAACAGGAACGCATTACCCCTGCATATGCATCCGTCCTATATGTGTTTCTTATGTCTTTTTCATATGATCTTGTGTTACTTTTTATACGATTTATATAAATAAATATTTACTATTTTTTGCTAAAAAATCCTTTTTCACCAGTGACTCCTATTTTCTCCTTTATGTCATTATATAAAAAGTAGGCCAACTTAGAGACTGTCAGCACAGAATGACTGTTCAAACTAAGTCCCACCACTCGGTGCTGCATGGCAAAGCCAATCATTTATATACACCTTCCCACCTGCTTGGTTTCCCTCAATCTTCACTCTACTCTTCTTTGATGGACAGCTCTGGCTTCATAGCCAGGGTAGAATCCTAGAACGGTAGAGTTGGAAGGGACCTCCTGGGTCATCTGGTCCAACCCCCTGCTCAAAGCATGATTCACTAAATCATCCCAGACAGATGTCTGTCCAGCCTCTGTTTGAAGACTTCCATTGAATGAGAACTCATCACCTCTCGTGGCAGCCTGCTCCACTCATTGATCCCCTAACTGTAGGATGGAGATAGATGTAAACCAAGCAGGTGGTAATGTAGATTTAAACCCTTCACCAAAAATGACGCAAATGTACGTCATCAGCCCTGTCCATGCCTTTGATGCGGACAAACGATGAGCCCGTATCTTTTTTTTTTTTTGTTTTGCACTTGATGGCTGATTTAATCACTGACAGCAGCATTTAACAAGCACAGACAAGAAGTATGTCATTGATCCCAACCATTAGTGCGCCTGTCATGAGATCGCGGGGCGACCATGGGTTGTCATGACAGTCGGGCGTCTGCTGAAGACCACTGTGCGTGTCAGCCCTGCTATATATAGCACAGGCGATCGGACCATCCAAGCTTCAAGTCTCCCTGGGAGACTACTAAATATAGTATAAAAGTAAAAAAATAAGTAACCCCCATCCGCCCCACAAGTTCTAATAACCCCCTTTTTGCTCAAATAAAAACAATACTACTTAAAAAAATTAATACACATATTTGGTATCGCCGTGTCCAGAAATGTCCAATCAAAATATAAAATAAAGTAATCTGATTGGTAAAACAGCGTAATGAAAAAAAACAAAAAAAACACCAGAATTAAGTTTTTTGGGTCACTGCAATATTGAAATAAAACCTAAAATTGGTATTAGTAAAAAAAAGTCAGCTATATGGCTGAAAAAAAAAAAAAGTTATAGCTTTTGGAACAAGGGAAGGAAAAAACTAAAAGGAAAAATTGCCTGGGGGTGAATGGGTTAAATGATTGTCTCTGCCATGAGAGCCTGTATTTGATTTGAACAGTCAATCTATGCTGAAAGAGTCCCATTAATGGCAGTCTGTAGGCACAAAATGACTGTTCAAACCAACCATGGGTGCTCTGTGCACTCTTGGTGTGGCCAAACACTTGATGCACCTTTTCACCTACTTGACATCTATCTCCAAGAGGAGGAATAAGAGGGATGTAAATTGAGAGGGCGCACTGATCTCTTTGGCTATGCCAAGAATGAAAAGAGCGCTTGTGCTTGTTTTCAATAGTCATTTAGCGCTGACAGACTCTTTAAAGTCATCAAATCATCTTACATCGGTTACTTACATCGAGAATAGCAATTGCATACTTATTGAGTTTTAAAAATGTAGTTAAGGAGTTATCCTAGGAACAACATTTTTTACCATTACAGAATTGATTAAAAAAAAAAGTATTAATCAGTGCGGGTGTAACCACTGATAGCTCCACCAATCCCAAAAATAGGGATCCCAAAATCTTATGTCAATGGTGCATTGGTCATACATGAGCACTACAGCTCCATTCATACAGGGGATATATTCTGATGATCAGTGCGGTTTTATAACCATTATTATGATGGGTGATTATGTTCCGGGTTAATCTCTTTCAGATTTATCAAGCATTCTTTTTCCATTTTGTTGCGTAATGCATCAGTATTAATAGAACATTTAAACTTCTTCGAGGGGGAAAAAATTGTCACGTAACTGTATGCTAAGCAAAATCTGTGTAGATTTGTTCTAATAAAGCGAATCTGTCAGCAGGTTTTTGCTGGGAATCTGAAAGCAGCATAATGCAGAGGGCAGAGCCTGATTCCAGAGATATATTGTTTAATGGACTGTTTGGTGACGTTTTGATAGAAGCCCTATTTTCACAATTGTAGACATAGTGATCAGAATGCTGAGCTGTGTATAACCCTGTCCACACCCCTGATTGGCAGCTTCATGTGTACACTGTCAGTATGTGCCAATCAGTGCTGTGGGCGGGGTTACATAAACCAGGATTAACCTGATTGCTTGTGGAACACCTAGTCCTGTCAGTAATAATCTCCTGAATGAAAAAACACTTGATTTGTTACTGAAACTACAGGAAGCTGTTGAACAAGTGACATCCAAGGAATCAGGATCTTTGCCCCTACATTATGCTGCTCTCAGATTATCATAAAAACCTGCTGACAGATTCCCTTTAAAATGTTCACACCAGCTAGCGTATTTATAGTTGTATTTGCTGGGAAATTTCCTTGCGAATATGATAAAGGTGAACAAACCTTTTAAGTTATATTTGGGCAGTAAGAGTTTGTATTTCTTCTTTGGTAAATGTTGACATATGGTTTCTTAAACTAAAAGACCAATGCAAGTAGAGACATTTTTCACATTATTTTTCATCTAAAGTCCACCAGGAAAAGTCTTATTGACATGACATTTGGTGTGACACAGTAGCAAAAATGCAGCACACAGCTGGGCTCCTACTGTTAAGGGTACAGAGCTATGTACCTAGATAGACAATTTCTCATTTTTAACTGGAGTTTTTCTTCAAAAAATTAAAAATGGTATAAAAGATCTTTTTTCAAATTTAAGAGGCGCTAAACTTATAATAAATGACCAAATACACAATGTTCTCCAAAACAACCATTTTTTTTTTTGCTGGTATACATTGCTACATCCTGACCTAGACAATGACAATATCCATGTTATCAATTGAGACAAATTATGAAAACATGGAAAAAGGTTGTTAAAAAAAAAACACACAGACAGGTAGAAGTATAAATTAGAAAATAAAATTAAGAGCACAAACAAAAAAAAACAAACATTATTTTAGTAGCAAGAATTTTGACAAAGACAGCTGAGGTGGGATTAATTTAAGATAAACTGACAGCTCTATGCCAAGTTTCTCCTCAGGACTCATCAGCTGTCGGCACTCTTGTCTGTTTCTTTGGAGTGAATTGTATACATAAATGTTTGGTCAATGGTAAAGTCTGAAGGCAGGTTGCCTCGGTGCACTGCAATGTGCTCGCCCATGAGGTTCAAAGTGGAGCTGTAGTGTCCACACACAGTACATCGGTACATTAGAGCCCCTGCATGTGTCTTCAGTGGCACTTGATGGTAGAACGGCCTCGGAAGAACTTGTGGCACACTTTGCACTGATATGGCTTTTCTCCAGTATGAATTCGACGATGGTAATTAAACTCACTCGTGTGAGAAAAGCACTTTCCACAAACCTTACATGTATACTTGCTATGGGCTGGTTGTCCAGTCACCGAATGATCGTCTACTGAAAAATCCTCTGGAACTTTTCTCTTTGCGACTGAAGCTTGAAGTTGCGTAAATTCAGAATATCCAGGACGATCTGCTGGAATACTACCACAACGATGCTGGTTCAGGTGCTGTCGGTAAGTTATTTCAGATTTGAAACCTTGGGAACAAAGATGACAGCGAAACAATGCTTCATCTAAGCTCTGGTGGACTGTCATATGTTTCTCCAGTAAGTGACGATCAAGGAAGCTACTAGCACAGACAGAACAGGAGAAGACAGATATAGACATGTGAGATAGGACATGCCACATAAGACCACAAAGTGTTAAGTGTCGCTGCTCACACAATCCACAGGACAGGTTCTTGGTGTTAAGGTGTTCCAAAGCATGAGAACGTACAGAATGAAAATCTCGTAACATAGTCCTATGACATGCACCACATGGCAACTCCGTTCCCATAAATGAATTCACCTCCCCGGGAAGAGGCTGACCTGGATGAACAATTATATTATGTTCTGATGTAACACCTTCTTGTCCTCTGTGAAGAGTGAGTTGCCACTGGCTGAAAAATTTGTCTTCACACATATCACAAGAGAAAAGAAAAATTCCAATATGCGATAAAACATGAGTAATCATAGCACCCCGGTCGTGGAAGCGGGCCTGACAGACTTTGCAACTACCGTTCCGCAGCTCTATGTGTTCACGAGCATGTTGGCGGATATGCTGCAGGTTGGGCTCCAACACTTTCT
>JARQOD010000002.1:121555484-121646074 GCA_033576555.1 Oophaga sylvatica | reverse complement strand
ATATATAGAGGCTGCTGGGTATATATAGAGGCTGCTGGGGTGTATATAGAGGCTGCTGGGGTATATATAGAGGCTGCTGGGGTATATATAGAGGCTGCTGGGGTGTATATAGAGGCTTGCTGGGGTACTTTAGAGGCTGCTGGGGTATATATAGAGGCTGCTGGGGTTATATAGAGGCTGCTGGGGTATATATAGAGGCTGCTGGGGTATCTATAGAGGCTGCTGGGGTATCTATAGAGGCTGCTGGGGTATCTATAGAGGCTGATGGGGTATATATAGAGGCTGCTGGGGTATATATAGAGGCTGCTGGGGTATATATAGAGGCTGCTGGGGGTGTATATAGAGGCTGCTGGGGTATCTATAGAGGCTGCTGGGGTATCTATAGAGGCTGCTGGGGTGTATATAGAGGCTGCTGGGGTATCTATAGAGGCTGCTGGGGTGTATATAGATGCTGCTGGGGTATATATAGAGGCTGCTGTGGTGTATATAGAGGCTGCTGGGGTATATATAGAGGCTTCTGGGGTGTATATAGAGGCAGCTGGGGTGTATATAGAGGATGCTGGGGTGTATATAGAGGATGCTGGGGAGTTATTAGAGGATGCTGGGGTGTATATAGAGGCTTCTGAGGTGTATATAGAGGCTGCTGGGGTGTATATAGAGGCGGCTGCTGGGGTGTACGTGGAGGCTGCTGCGGGGGTATATGTGGAGGCTGCTGTTGGGGTATATGTGCAGGCTGCTGCTGGGGTATATGTGGAGGCTGCTGCTGGGGTGTATATAGAGGCGGCTTCTGGGGTGTATATAGAGGCTGCTGCTGGGGTGTACGTGGAGGCTGCTGCTGGGGTATATGTGGAAGCTGCTGCTGAAGTATATGTGGAGGCTGCTGCTGCTGGGGTATATGTGGAGGCTGCTGCTGCTGCTGGGGTGTATATAGAGGCGGCTGCTGGGGTGTATATAGAGGCTGCTGCTGGGGTGTACGTTGAGGCTGCTGCTGGGGTATATGTGGAGGCTGCTGCTGAAGTATATGTGGAGGCTGCTGCTGCTGGGGTATATGTGGAGGCTGCTGCTGGGGTATATGTGGAGGCTGCTGCTGGTGGGGTGTACGTGGAGGCTGCTGCTGGGGTTTACTTTGAGGCCGCCGGTCGGGGTACTACCACTGCGAGCAGCCGGGAGATGACCGGCTGGTGCCGGTCATGTCCCGGCTGCGTCGCCGCTGACCTCCATGTGGCAGGAGATAACCCGCGGCTACCGTCGGATAGCGGTGGCGTGTCGTGGTTCAAATCCTGTGCCAATTCGCGGCCGGACTGCGCCTGTCGCTGATTGGTCGCGCCCGACCGAATGCGTCCAATCAGCGACGTGGGATTTCTGTTACAGACAGACAGAATTAGACAATCTGTTTATATAATCGTCTTATCCCATCTGTCTGTCTGTCCAGGAAATCCCGCAACGCTGATTGGTCTGGCCGCGGCCAATCAGTGACGCAGGGCTAACTCTGCCCATGTGGTCATGTGACTCACCAACTGCCCATGATGTACTGAACATGTTTTGTCAGTTACAGTGTCTGATGTACTTCTGTCACGTTTACTGAACACGGGTAATATACAGTGACATGAGGTAATACACAGGTGACATAAGGTAATACGTAAGTAACATAAGGTAATACACAGTAAAATGAGGTAATATACAGTAACATGAGGTAATACACAGTAATATGAGGTAATACACCGGTAACATGAGGTAATATACGGTAACATGAGGTAATACACAGTGATATGAGGTAATACACAGTAATATGAGGTAATACACAGTAACATGAGGTAATACACAGTTATATAAGGTAATACACAGTAATATGAGGTAATACAGTGACATGAGGTAATACACAGTAACATCAGCGACGCAGGGCTAACTCTGCCCATGTGGTCATGTGACTCACCAACTGCCCATGATGTACTGAACATGTTTTGTCAGTTACAGTGTCTGATGTACTTCTGTCACATTTACTGAACACGGTTAATACATAGTGACATGAGGTAATACACAGGTGACATAAGGTAATACATAAGTAACATAAGGTAATACACAATAAAATGAGGTAATATACAGTAATATGAGGTAATACACAGTAATATGAGGTAATACACAGGTAACATGAGGTAATATGAGGTAATATACGGTAACATGAGGTAATACACAGTAATATGAGGTAATACACAGTAACATGAGGTAATACACAGTTATATGAGGTAATACACAGAAATATGAAGTAATACACAGTGACATGAGGTAATACACAGTAACATCAGCGACGCAGTGCAAACTCCGCCCATGTGGTCATGTGACTCACCAACTGCCCATGATGTACTGAACATGTTTTGTCAGTCACAGTGTCTGATGTACTTCTGTCACGTTTACTGAACACAGGTAATACACAGTGACATGAGGTAATACACAGGTGACATAAGGTACTACATAAGTAGCATAAGGTAATACACAGTAATATGAGGTAATACACAGGTAACATGAGGTAATATGAGGTAATATATGGTATCATGAGGTAATACACAGTGATATGAGGTAATACACAGTAATAAGAGGTAATACACAGTAACATGAGGTAATACACAGTGACATGAGGTAATACACAGGTAACATGAGGTAATATACAGTAACATGTGGTAATATACAGTAACATGAGGTAATACACAGTAAAATGAGGTAATATACAGTAACATGAGGTAATACACAGTAATATGAGGTAATACACAGGTAACATGAGGTAATATACGGTAACATGCGGTAATACACAGTAATATGAGGTAATACACAGTAACATGAGGTAATACACAGTAACATCTATTTATCTAATATATATAATCGTCTTATCCCGTCTGTCTGTCTTTCTGTCCAGGAAATCCTGCGTCGCTGATTGGTCCGGCCGCGGCCAATCAGCGATGCGGGATTTCAGAAAAAAGATGGTGGCCGTTAGCGGCTTATCTGCCACACGGAGGTCAGCGGCGATGCAGCAGGGAGATGACGGGCGCTAGCCGGTCATCTTCCGGCTGCTCGCAGCAGAAGTACCCTGACCAGCAGCACCGCTGACCTCCATGCGGCTACCGTCGGCAGATCAGCGGCTAGGGCCGCTGATCTCCCGACGGCAAGTGTGAACGGAGGACCGGGGAGCGGCGCCGCCAGTCGGGATACTTCTGGTCTACTATATAATCGTCTAATTCTGTCTGTAACGGAAATCCCACGTCGCTGATTGGTCGCTCCAGGTCGGATGCGACCAATCAGCGACAGGCGAAGTCCGGCCGCGAATTGGCACAGGATTTGAACCACGCACGCCACCGCTATGACGGTAGCCACGGGTCATCTCCTGCCGCATGAAGGTCAGCGGCGACGCAGCCGGGAGATGACAGACGCCAGCAGAAGTACCCCGACCGGCGGCCTCCACGTAAAATTGCATTATTCTTAACTCTTCATAAATAAACTACATACATATTCTAGAATATCCGATGCATTAGAATCGGGCCACCATCTAGTTATATATATAGATGTTACTGTGTATTACCTCATGTCACTGTATATTACCTCATATTACTGTGTATTACCTCATGTTACTGTATATTACCTCATTTTACTGTGTATTACCTTATGTTACTTTTGTATTACCTCATGTCACCTGTGTATTACCTCATGTCACTGTGTATTACCCGTGTTCAGTAAACGTGACAGAAGTACATCAGACACTGCAACTGACAAAACATGTTCAGTACATCATGGGCAGTTGGTGAGTCACATGACCACATGGGCAGAGATAGCCCTGCGTCGCTGATAGGCCGCGGCCGGACCATTCAGCAACGCGGGATTTCCTGGACAGACAGACAGGATAAGACGATTATATAAATAGATAGGGGTTTTCTTCTAAAGCTGCATGATCATGTGCATGGAGCATATGGGGACAGATGAATAGGAGGCACCAGATTCTGAGGAAAAATTACAAAGGGGGAACAGGGGAGAGTTACATTAGTAAAGTGAGATGATAGGCTTGTCTAAAGCGATGTTTTTAAAGGACGCTTAAAAATGTGGGGGTTAGGTATTAATCAGATTGTCCTGGGTAGTGTATTCAAGAAACCTGGTATAGCATATGAGAAATCTTGGAGATGGAAGTTTGAGCTTCATATTATGGAGGATGTAAGTCTTAGATAAGTTGCAGAACGGAGAGTACGGGTAGGGTGATAGACAGAGATAAGGGAGGAGATGTATGGTGGTGCAGAACTGTGGAGAGTTATGTCGGTGAAAAAAATTAGTAGAACTACCAATTTCAGGTGTTGGGGAAAGAAGGATCAGGCATGGTACTTTTTAATATGCCCTATCCATTGTTTCCAAGAGAGATAAGCTTATTTTCCTATTTCAAGCCACGCAGTCATGTGTATGAGGGAGTCTGCAGAACAGCTGTTGGCTGATATATTCGGGACAAAGGAGAAACACAAGACTGAGGAGACCCGCGTGTCTCAAACAGTGCCTTCCTCCTTCCCACCAGTCTTGTAATGAAAACACAGACAGGCCTAGATGGGTTGAAACAAAAGTTCCCGGGGGAGAAAGAGAAAGTCACTGACTCCGGGCACCTGAATTTAACCAGTGTAGGTGTGGCTGGATGCCCCTCCCCCTTTAATCCCATTGGTCATTTGGGCATCCCAATTAGTGCTTCACCTGGGGAGTGGTGGAAGGGGGGAATTGGGCACTGAACAGCGTTTTACTCTAGCTTTAGCCATATGGGCTCCCCAGTCAGATTCACGTTCCTTATTTAGTACCGTGCCTGCCATTACTGTACAGTCATGGCCAAATGTTTTGAGAATGACACAAATATTAATTTTTACAAAGTCTACTGCTTCACTTTTTCTAATGGCAATTTGCATATACTCCAGAATGTTATAAAGAGTGATCAGCTTAACAGCAATTACTTGCAAAGTCAATATTTGGCTAGAAAATTAACTTTATCCCCAAAACACATTTCAACATCATTGCAGCCCTGCCTTAAAAGGACCAGCTAACCTCTTTTCAGTGATTGCTCCATTAACACAGGTGTGGGTGTTGATGAGGACATGGCTGGAGATCAATCTGTCATGATTAAGTAAGAATCACACCACTGGACACTTTAAAAGGAGGCTGGTGCTTGGCATCGTTTCTCTTCTGTTAACCATGGTTATCTCTAAAGAAACACGTGCAGTCAACATTGCAATGCACAAAAATGGCCTAACAGGGAAGATTATCGCAGCTAGAAAGATTGCACCTCAGTCAACAATCTATCGCATCATCAAGAACTTCAAGGAGAGAGGTTCCATTGTTGCCAAAAAGGCTTCAGGGCGCCCAAGAAAGACCAGCAAGCTCCAGGACCGTCTCTTAAAAGTGTTTCAGCTGCAGGATCGGGCTACCAGCAGTGCAGAGCTTGCTCAGGAATGGCAGCAGGCAGGTGTGAGTGCATCTGCACGCACTGTGAGGCGGAGACTCTTGGAGCAAGGCCTGGTCTCAAGGAGGGCAGCAAAGAAGCCACTTCTCTCCAGAAAAAACATCATGGACAGACTGATATTCTGCAAAAGGTACAGGCAGTGGACTGCTGAGGACTGGGGTAAAGTTATTTTCTCGGATGAATCCCCTTTTCGATTGTTTGGGACATCAGGAAAACGCCTCATTCGGAGAAGACAAGGTGAGCGCTACCACCAGTCTTGTCTCATGCCAACTGTTAAGCATCCTGAAACCATTCATGTGTGGGGTTGCTTCTCAGCCAAGGGAATCGGCTCTCTCACAGTCTTGCCTAAAAACACAGCCATGAATAAAGAATGGTACCAGAATGTCCTCCAAGAGCAACTTTTCCCAACCCTCCAAGAGCAGTTTGGCGATCAACAATGCCTTTTCCAGCATGATGGAGCACCTTGCCATAAAGCAAAGGTGATAACTAAGGCCTCTTTCACACTTCTGGCGGGCGCCTGACGGCGCCCCCGGCATTTTGCCGCAGCGCCGCATCAGAAAACCTGATGCACCGCCGGCGGCCGCATGCGGTTTTTTGCTGGATGGTTTCTGATGCTTGGAGACATCAGAAACCATCCGGCAAAAACAAAAAACGTTACATGCAGCGTTTTGTCCGGCCGCCGCAATGTACATTTGCGCCGCATCCGGACAAAACCGCATGCAACGCATTGACATGCGGCGCCATCCGGCGCTAATGCATGTCAATGCGAAAAAAGCCGCATGCGGCGCATCAGATTTTCTAAAGCGGCACTGTGGCAAAATGCCGGGGGCGCCGCAAGGCGCCCGCCGGATGTGTGAAAGAGGCCTAAATGGCTCAGGGAACAAAACATAAAGATTTTTGGTCCATGGCCTGGAAACTCCCCAGATCTTAATCCCATTGAGAACTTGTGGTCAATCATCAAGAGACGGGTGGACAAACAAAAACCTAAAAATTCTGACAAAATGAAAGCATTGATTGTGCAAGAATGGACTGCTATCAGTCAGGATTTGGTCCAGAAGTTGATTGAGAGCATGCCAGGGAGAATTGCAGAGGTCCTGAAGAAGAAGGGTCAACACTGCAAATATTGACTTGCTGCATTAACTCATTCTAACTGTCAATATAAGCTTTTGTTACTCATATGTTTGCAATTATTATATTTCTGTCTGTGATAAAAACATCTGTCAAACACACATAAAAACCAGAGGGCAGCAGATCATGTGAAAATATAATATTTGTGTCATTCTCAAAACTTTTGGCCATGACTGTACAGTTTGTAGGCCGAGTCTCATGACCCCAAATTGTATCAAGAGATGTTTTTGGAGTATTATTTTTATTTCATATTGATAAAACCCACAAGATACCTTCCCCAAATTGCACATTGCTGACAATACTTTGATATGTAAAAGTTTGGGCACCCCTCGTCAAAATTACTGTTATTGTGAACAGTTAAGCAAGTTGAAGATTAAATTATCTCTAAAAGGTCAAAGTTAAAGATGACACATTTCTTTAGTATTTTAGGCAAAAAAATGTCATTTTTTACATTTTAAAAATTACAAGAAAGAAAATGGGTCGATGTAAAAGTTTGGGCACCTTTGGAGATTTGTGTGCGTGGATACATTTGACCAAGGTTTCAGACCTTAATTAGCCTGTTAGGGTTATGGCTTGTTCAGTATAATCATTAGGAAAGGCCAGGTGATGCAAATTTCCCAGCTTTATAAAAATCCAGCCTCCCCTAAACTTGTGCCAAAAAGCAGCAGCCATGGGTTCTTCTAAGCAGCTGCCTAGCACTCTGAATATGAAAATGGTGGCGACCCACAAAGCAGGAGAAGGCTATGAGAAGATAACAAAGTGTTTTCATGTTGCCCTTTCCTCAGTTCGAAATGTAATTAAGAAATAGCAGTTAACAGGAACAGTGGAGGCCAAGATAAGGTCTGCAAGCAAAATTTCAGTGAGAACTGCTCGTAGGGTTGTTAGAAAGGCAAATTAGAATCCCTGTTTGACTGCAAAAGACCTTCAGAAACATTTAGCAGACTCTTGAGTTGTGGTACATTGTTCTACTGTTCAGAGGCACCTGCATAAATATGGCCTTTATAGAGGAGTCAACAGAAGAAAACCTCTCCTGTGTCCTCACCATAAAATTCAGCGTCAGAAGTAGGCAAAAGAACATAAAAACAAGAAGCCTGATGCATTTTGGAAACAAGTCCTGGGGACCGATGAGGTTAAAATAGAACTCTTTGGCCACAGTGATAAAAGGTATGTGTGGAGAAAAAAGGGCACAGAATTTCAGGAAAACAACATCTTAAGGATGGGGTGGATCAATCATGTTTTGGGGTTGTGTTGCAGCCAATGGCACGAGGGACATTTCACAGGTAGAGAGAAGAATGGATTCAATTAAATTTCAACAAATTATTGGTGCAATCATAGCCCCATCTATAAAAAAAAGCTGAAATTGAAAAGAGGATGGCTTCTACAAATGGATAAAGATCCTAAACACAAGTAAAAATCCACAATAGACTACCTCAAAAAGTGCAAGCTGGAGGTTTTACAATGGCCTCACAGTTTCTTGATCTGAACATCATTAAAAATCTGTGGCTAAACCTCAAAATGTCAGTGCATACAAGACCACCCAGGAATCTCACAGAACTGGAAGAATTTTCCAAGGAAGAATGGATGGAAATCTCTCAAACATTAATTGAAAGACTTGTGGTACATTGTTCTACTGTTCAGAGACACCTGCACACATATGGCCTTTATAGAGGAGTCAACAGAAGAAAACCTCTCCTGTGTCCTCACCATAAAATTCAGCATCAGAAGTAGGCAAAAGAACATAAAAACAAGACGCCTGATGCATTTTGGAAACAAGTCCTGGGGACCGATGAGGTTAAAATAGAACTCTTTGGCCACAGTTATCAAAGGTATATGTGGAGAAAAAAGGGCACAGAATTTCAAGAAAACAACATCTTAAAGATGGGGGTGGATCAATCACAGTTTCTTGATCTGAACATCATTAAAAATCTAGTATAGAAAGTAACACTGGCGCTACACCCCACAGAATAGTGCTAGATCCTTACACAGCGGTCTCCTCTGCAGTTACAGCTACTCTAAGCATTAGTACGACCCTGATTTGGTATTAACCCATCACATACCCGTACTAGCAGTCACACCAAGGCTCCATGAATCAGCTCTCCTTGCAACCAATTTATATTCAGTGAGTACAGCGGTTCATTTGCCTTTACAACTGTACTCCCTGCACAGTTATATAAATATTTACCACACTCTTTGCAGGGAGGCTCTGAGTACCAATGAGACCTGAGAATACCATAATTCCATAACCTGTCCATACAGCACTCTGCCTCATTTTTGGCATCACTGCACTTGTGACCCATCGTCTAGGGGGAGACACTACTTACTAAACTACCATCTTCGACCAAGGATCACTATTGTGCAAACATATGGTGGTAATAACAGTGAGTATAAATACACGAGGTAAAATCTATAAACAAGTTACATACTGTTTAGAAACCAACTAACCTCTGATCATTTCACTATTTTAGCACGAACATCACACTATTTCCTGGGAAACTCTGCAACCAATAGTGAATTACCATTTTTCTTTCCTTTTATCGATTTTATACTCACATTTCAGCTTTTATAGGTACATTTGAGTAGCGCTGTGGTCAATTATTCATTTTCATTAAAAATCTGCGGCTAGACCTTAAAATGTCAGTGCATGCAAGATGACTCAGGAATCTCACAGAACTTGAAGAATTTTCCAAGGAAGAATGGATGGAAATCCCTCAAACATTAATTGAAAGACTCTTGGCTGGCTATAAACAGTGTTTACAATCTGTGATACTTTCAAAAAGGGAGTGTTACTAGGCACTAACCATGCAGGGTGCGCAAACGTTTGCATCGACCCATTTTCCTTTCTGTAGTTTTTAAAATGTAAAAGATGAAAATATATATATTTTTTTTGCCTAAAATACAAAGGAAATACAAAGAAAAGAGGATGGCTTCTACAAATGGATAATGATCCTAAATACAAGTAAAAATCCACAATAGACTACCTCAAAAAGTGCAAGCTGGAGGTGTTACAATGGCCCTCACAGTCCCCTGATCTGAACATCATTAAAAATCTGTGGCTAGACCTCAAAATATCACTGCATGCAAGACGACCCAGGAATCTCAAAGAACTGGAACAATTCTCCAAGGAAGAATTTTCCAGGGGCAGCCAAACTTTTTTGTGCCACTGTACAGTCCTGATGTATCCATGGTACTGATGTGCGTTACTTCTTGTTCTTACTATAGCAGTAATGTAATTCTTTGTGTTGTAGACCGCCACACCAGGAGCAAAAGGAGGAACAGTAGCAGATATTCTTCTAAATAGTGACAATGTCATTGAGATCCTGACAAAACTTGACAGAGCCATACTAGAAACCACACAAAAGAAGTTAAACCTTCAGGTTACTGATGAGTATGTATCTATGACATATACTACCTTGTATTATTATGTCTTATTCTGTATGTGATGATACAGTTACACCTCTCTTTTGTGAAGTCCACCTCCGATCTAGACCTGATTATGCTATGATGGATTTCCTTACATCCTGTATATCGTATAAGTGCCTCTTTTGATTGTCCCAGAGAGGTTTCACTGTAGTTCATGTCTTGTGTCTTTCTTCGTAACTATAAATTCATCATCTCCTCCAATTTTAGGTTTTCAGTCAAGTTCAAAAAAGATCCAGTGGTTGTTAAATTAATTGAATCATCTGGACAAAATGGAAAAGGCCCCTTGTTCAAGAAGAAAGGAAGTCAAAGGGTAGAAGTCTTCGTATAGTGACCAGTTCTACAGGAACTTGCTTGTCCATTTGTTATCTTCATAAGAGGCAGAAGTCTAGACCTCAATATGTTTCCATTATTGGCTTATTAACATCATCCCGAGAAATAAATTAGGAGGAATCAATAAGAGACCAATTACTGTGGGGTAACATGGTCACTTTTTCCTATACACCTTGATGTCACGTATTTTGGGTTACAGAAAACCCTCCTTTAACTTATTATGACATTAACAGCTGACCTCTACCCCATAATGTCATCACATCCCACCTTCACTTTAATTAAAACTATATAAGTATATACATTGAATTTAATATATATCATTAATGTACATAAGCTCATGAATCAGATGATGGTTAGCACCGATTGCATCGCTCTGTCACGTAATTTTCTCAGATTAAATGCGTTTATAAGAGGCCCTAAGTATATATATAATATATATATATATATATATATATACACTGTAAATATCCCTATACACTGTAATGGCCCCAGATAATTATGACAGTCTTCCTGAGGATAGTAGCCAAGAGTTTGGAATGCATTTCTTAATTGTTTTTAGGAATAATCTCAAAAACTTTGTATAAAATGTTTTGGTCTGAGTGTAAATTTGCTGTTGAGAAGACAATCATATAGACAAGAACATTCAAGGGAGCAAAACATTTGGATGGAGACACACTGAATGTGCAATTTGGCAATTAATCGAACTGTTTTGTCAAAAGTCCCATTGAGATTTTCAAGAAATACAGTAAATAAATGTTGAATGTGGCTCGTGGGTGCACTTACTTTGTCTATTTTTTTTGCTATAGAAATTTTACATTTTGGCCGTGATGGTTCTAACAATAATAATAATGTTTGTGACTTATGCAATATTTAATTTAGGCCTGTTTTAAAGTTACCGTATATACTCGTGTATAAGCCGAGATTTTCAGCTTATACGCGGGTCATATACGGGGGTCGGTGGGGGAGGTGGAGCGGGGGTGTCGGATCATACTCACCCCTCCGCAAGCGCGGTCTCTGCAGCCCCCCTGCTTCTCCCACGATCTCCGGCTCCTTCCTGCAGCGGTCACATGGTACCGCTCATTAAAGTCATGAATATGCACATATTCATGACTTTAATGAGCGGTACCATGTGACCGCTGTTGGACTGAAGCGCTGCGGAGAGCGCCGGGAGAAGAGAGGCTGCAGAGACCGTGCCGGCGGAGGGGTGAGTATAGCGATATTTACCTGTCCCCGGACCACCACTGGGCGCTGCTGCCTCGTCCGACTCCTCTGGCTGTGAAAGATCAGGCAGAGGGCGCGATGACATCGTTAGTGCACGCCGCGCCCCCTGCCAGATCATTCACTGCCGAGGACCCGGAAGAGGGAGCAGTGCGCAGCGTGTAGAGAGGACAGGTAAATATCTCAGGTGCCGGGGTCCTGAGCGAGCGCTGACACCGGCACCTGTCCCCCATAGCGCGCCGGTGTCACCGCCTGCTCAAGACACCGGCACCTGGCCCCCAGCGACGAGAGGTGAGTATGTCATTTTTTTTGCAGCAGCAGCGCGGCAGCATAAGGGACGTATACTATGGGGCATAATCTGTGGAGCATATGGGGGCATAATGTGGAGCATATGGGGGCATAATCTGTGGAGCATATTGGGGGCATAATCTGTGGAGCATATGGGGGCATAATCTGTGGAACATATGGGGGCATAATCTGTGGAGCATATTGGGCATAATCTGGAGCATATGGGGGCATAATCTGTGCAGCATATGGGGGCATAATCTCTGGAGCATATTGGGCATAATCTGGAGCATATGGGGGCATAATCTGTGCAGCATATGGGGGCATAATCTGTGGAGCATATTGGGCATAATCTGTGCAGCATATGGGGCATAATCTGTGCAGCATATGGGGGCATAATCTGTGGATCATACGGGGCATAATCTGCAGTTTATGGGGGCCTAATCTGTTGAACATCATATGGGGGCATAATCATTTTTCACTCTAGGCTTATACGCGAGTCAATAAATTTTCCGGTTTTTGTGGCAAAATTAGGGGGGTCGGCTTATACACGGGTCGGTTTATACATGAGTATATACGGTAATTTTACTTGGTTTGGCCGGTGGTTTCATTGTTCAACAATGTTTTTCCTTATTCGGATATTTTTTGGCCTAATTCATAATTTGTAACTTTTCGAAAATGTAACAAAATATGACTTAATAATTTGTATGCCAGATCCCTGCTGGAGTAAAAAAATCTAATTTTAATTTAACGCAGTACAAAACGAATTAAAGGACTGTGTGACTTTTTAAGAATTTGGTGCAAAAAATTGGCAATAGATACAAGACAAAAAAGAAAGTCAATTAAAAAAATTCAAATGATGAATTGGGGCCTATGCCTGTAAAAGATTTCTAAAATAATCGAGTGCACAAAGTTGGTTTATCAAGTGAAGCTCATGTTAAATGGGTTTTCCAAGACTACAAATCTCTTCTACTTCATCTGTACATTGGTGATTAGGCTCTGATCACTGCAGCATTCAAAATCTGTACACACTTAAAGCCGGTTTTCTGAGAGTCCAATATCCCAAGTACAGGCCATCAGTATCAGGTCAGTGGGGTCCAACTTTGGCACCCCTCTACTATCAGCTGATTAAAGAAGCTGTGACGCTCCACTGAGCACCATGTTTTCTTCTTTACCAGCACAATTTTAATGGTGGTGATAATTACAATCACAGTAAGGCTTAGTTCATGCTGCATTTTTAGCCTCCAAACATATTTATTTTACTCATTTATATAGCGCTATTAATTCCACAGCGCTTAACAGACATTATTGGCAGAGTCCCTGATGGGGCTCACAATCTAAATTCCCTATTAGCATGTTTTTGGAATATGGGAGGAAACCGGAGAACCCAAAGGAAACCCACGCAAAATGGCCATCTACAGATGGGAGTCATTTCCTTTTAAAGGGAATCTGCCAGCAGGATTTCAGACCTTAAACTATTTAAAGTCATGGCCAAAAGAGTAGGCACTAGTGATGAGCGAGTATGCTCGTTACTCGAGTATTCTAAGCATGCTCAGGTTGTCTCCAAGTATTTTGGGCGTGCTCTTTTGTTTTGTTCGTGTCGCCGCAGCTGCATGATTTGAGGCTGCTAGACAGCCTGAATACATGTGGGGATTTCCTAACAAACTGGCAATTCCCACATGTATTCAGGCTGTCTAGCAGCCGCAAATCATGCAGCTGCGGCGACACAAACTAAATCTCCGAGCATGCCCAAACTACTTGGAGAACACCAGAGCATGCTCACTCATCACTAATTGGCACCCTTGAAGTTGTTTGAGAAAATGAAATATTTCTCCCAGAAAATTATTGCAATTAAACATTTTACTATATACGTTTATTTCCTTTGTGTGTATTGTAAGAACTAAAAAAAACAGAGAAAAGGCAAATTGGACATGGGCCAGACAAAAATTGTTGACACCTCCAACTTAATATTTGGCTGCACACCCTTTGGAATAAATAACGCAATCAATCGCTTCCTATAACCAGCAATAAGCTTCATACACCTCTCAACTGGAATTTTGGACTACTCTTCTTTTGCAAACTCCTCCAGGAGTCTCATATTTGAAGAGTGGCTTCTCCCAACAGCAATTTTAAGATCTCTCCACAGGCGTTCAATGGTATTTAGATCCTGACTCATTGCTGGCCACTTCAGAACTCTCCAGCGCTTTTGTGTCCATCAATTTCTGGGTGCTTCTTGAAGTATGTTTGGGAACATTGTCCTGCTGGAAGACCAATGACCTAGAACGCAAACCCAGCTTTCTGACACTGGGCACTACATTGCGACCCAAAATCCTTTGGTAATCTTCAGATTTCATGATGCCTTGCACAGTCAAGGCAGCCAATGCCAGAGGCTGCAAAACAACCCCAAAACACCTTTGAACTTCCATAATATTTGACTGTAGGTACTATGTTCATTGCTTTGTAGGCTTCATTCCATTTCCAGTAAACAGTAGAATATGCTTTACCAAAAATCTTTATTTTGGTCTCATTTGTCCACAAGACGCTTTCCCAGAAAGATTTTGGCTTACTCACTTACATATTACATTGTAGCTTCCTCATCATGCTGCATAGTGATCAGTAGCTTCCCTCATCATGCTGCATAGTGATCAGTAGCTTCCCTCATCATGCTGCATAGTGATCAGTAGCTTCCCTCATCATGCTGCATAGTGATCAGTAGCTTCCCTCATCATGCTGCATAGTGATCAGTAGCTTCCCTCATCATGCTGCATAGTGATCATAGCTTCCCTCATCATGCATGACAGCGATCAGTAGCTTCCCTCATCATGCTGCATAGTGATCAGTTGCTTCCCTCATCATTCTGCATAGTGATCTGGCAGTGAGGAGGCCAATACTATGTGGAGATCAGAGAGCATCAGCATGTGCAGTAAATGTAACAAAAAGGGATAAGAGAGGAAAGGGGGATATAGATATATTTATTAGGCTACATCCACAGGTCAGTAACCGGAAGCTCTTTGAAAGCAGCACATGTCCACTGCATCCAAATCCCTGCCGTATATTGAACGCAGGTGATTCCGCATGTGTTCATTAAACCAGGTGGAATCACCGCGTCCTATACATTGCACTGGTGATATTTATCTTGTGGAGACTCGCGTCTCCGCAGGATAAATACAGTAGACAAGCTGCGGTCTGGAAGGGAAGCCGCGGGCGCCAGTGCATGCATAGTGGGCATGGTATTTCTTGAAATCCCATCCACTATACTGTAACATCTGGCCGCTGAGGGCTGGATGCTGCAGCAGCCTTTACTGACAGTGGGAACATACCCTTAGTGGGATCAGAGGCTGTATATGGGGGACTATTTTCTCTATAGATCAGGGGGGAGGAAGACATGACTTTGAAAGTGAGCAGAAGCTGTGAAATTCTGTTGCTTTCTGATTATTAGCTGTGTCCGCACACAGAAAGTGAAGAGACCAGATCTGCATCTGACTAAAGAGGGTGAAAATTACACTGGAGAATGGAGTTTTTTGTATTGATATAGTAGAAGTAATCATGTGGTCTATGCCATGGATATTTTTCACTTGATATAACCTCTTAAAGATTCAGTCTTGTGACAAGCTGTAATTATACAGTCACATGTAGTGCAGCTAGTTAGTAAATTCACGGGTGATCAAAGCCCATTGACAGAGACAAATACATAATCATAGGAGTCCTCTCTAAAGGGGCCACCCCCTATGGAACGACTGAGCCAGTCCCTCGGGTGACCTTTTTGGAGCTGATTGGTCATTCTGTTCAGTTCTTTGAGAACTCTAGATGTTCATTTATATGCAGCTTACAACCGAAAGATATAACTACTGTTCCCGCTCCTTCTGGGATGAAACTCTGTATTTTCTGAGAATAGTGGAGTAGGATGTCAATGTTAGAGTATGTTCACACCGCTTCAAAATCCTCATCAAAAGTGACATGGAAAAATACTATATGCGTGTGTATAAACAGCAATATGGATCTGCAATTGAAAGCTATAGGTGGCCGATTGTGGGTGATTTTTGGGTGCAGAGTTGTAAAAGAAAAAGAATCTCCGGTGAATTACTTATTTTTATTAAACACTTTTTAAGAAAACAATATTTTTAATTTTTAAATAGCAAAAAGTAAACTAAACATGTATCAATAAAAGGCTTTACACTATGAATTTTGGCATATTGCAAACTTTTTGAAACTATACAAAGAGAAGAAGATCTACATGTGCACAGTCAGGTATAATCCGAGAGGAAAGCGCTTATAATCCTGCCGGATGGCTGCCATACCCACTACACCCCACTCAAGTGCTATCACAGGCAGGCTGTCAGCCGATCAGATGGCGGAGTTTGGTGTTCAGCTCCCTCTCCTTGGCCAGCAGGTCACCACTATGCTTCTTGTAGGCCTCAAACTCTCGTTGCAGTTGTGCCAACTCTTTTTCGCTATCTGCCAGTCTTGAATTTAGCTCCACAACTCTGGCGCCAGCATCTACAGCAGCCACATCTCTCCGATAGCGCTCTTCTGCCTCCCGCTGCGCCTTCTCCGCGGCCTGCAGGCGAACACTAATATCAGCGGCTTCTCTCTGGCGCTCTTGTATAGAACGTCCGCGCTCCATGCACAGGTGTAGGAGGTCCTGCTTCTCCTGATTTAGTTCTGCCATCTTCTTTTCAGCTTCTTTTTGCTCAGTGTTTTGTACCTCCTCCATATGGAGCATCTTCTCCTGTAGCTCCTGACACGTCAGCTCTGAAAGCTGAAAATCACAGATAATGTATAAATAAGTACTTAGCATTGAGTACATTGTGATGTGTGTATAGTTCATAGCAATCAGATATTAGGATTAACAATAATGCACATAAATGCTATATTCATGGTCACTTGCTGACGCTGTCCGACAGGCTGCTCAATATTGCTGATCAGCAAACTTTTACCAATAGGCGGTCGTTTAAATGCCTGTTTACACAGGTAGACCAAAGCAAACGATTTGTACTGAGCGATCCATACTAGATTGCTCAGTGCACAAAGGCTGCCGTAGTCCTCAGCAATTACACAGGGAGTACAATGATCTTTTGCGCTGTACAAAAGATCATTTCATCTGATGAACAAGTGTTTTGCTCACTCATCAGGTGATCTGCAGCCTGTGTACGCTCATCGGGTGATCTGCAGCCTGTGTACGCTCATCGGGTGATCTGCAGCCTGTGTACGCTCATCGGGTGATCTGCAGCCTGTGTACGCTCATCGGGTGATCTGCAGCCAGTGTACGCTCATCGGGTGATCTGCAGCCAGTGTACGCTCATCGGGTGATCTGCAGCCTGTGTACGCTCATCGGGTGATCTGCAGCCTGTGTACGCTCATCGGGTGATCTGCAGCCTGTGTACGCTCATCGGGTGATCTGCAGCCTGTGTACGCTCATCGGGTGATCTGCAGCCAGTGTACGCTCATCGGGTGATCTGCAGCCTGTGTACGCTCATCGGGTGATCTGCAGCCAGTGTACGCTCATCGGGTGATCTGCAACCTGTGTACGCTCATCGGGTGATCTGCAGCCTGTGTACGCTCATCGGGTGATCTGCAGCCTGTGTACGCTCATCGGGTGATCTGCAGCCTGTGTACGCTCATCGGGTGATCTGCAGCCTGTGTACGCTCATCGGGTGATCTGCAGCCTGTGTACGCTCATCGGGTGATCTGCAGCCTGTGTACGCTCATCGGGCGACGTCTGCGCCATGCAGAGCCTTATTACGGCACTCATAGACTCATGAAACATTATATATCCCAGGAAATGCCGCTTACTCAATCACTGTCTGTGACAGCTGTGGGCAAAGGATCTGGTAAGTGGAGACCAGTGGGAAGCAAGTACATTTTGGGAAAGGGAGTGCCGAGAAGCACAAAGAGAGTATCACTTTAAATCTTGTTTTAACCCGTTTATGATCCATGACATATATGTCATGGAGCTAGTTGGGTTGTATAGAGTAGGCTCAGGAGCTGAGACTGCTCCACACACAGGCATCACCTATCTCTAACAGTAGCTCCAATCAGTGCTGTTAACCCCTTAAATGTAGCAGTCAATCACTGATAACAGCATTAAAGGGATTGTCCAAAACCAAAGTTGAATTTCATCCTAAATGTGTCTATGCAATGTAATAATTTTCTATTATACTTTTTATACTTTAACTAAAAATTCCCTACTATTCCCTCTACTCTATGTTCCTGCTTTTTTTTAATTCTTCCATTCTGATGAAGATTTGTTTGAGAATTGCCAGTGCATGCTGGGATACTGAAATTGGACGTCTTCCGGGGGCCGGGATTGCGGTCACTGCCGCAGTGGCTTTCCTCACCCTGAAATGAAGCGTCATTCGCGACATCTGTTCTGGGCTAGTCCCTAATCTAGTGAGCATGCATTAGCTGTCAGTTCCGACATATGCTCAGTCTGCGCTCCCTGCTCACAGGGCTTTTATTCCTTTTAGTGTGCAGTGACAGTGCACTCTCAAAGCAATAAACACACAATTTAATTATTTAAACATCATACAATGTGATTTTCATTTCAGATTCTGTCTCTCACAGTTAAAGCTAAGATAAAAATGACAGACCTCTCTATTCTTTGTAGGTGGGAAAACCTGCAAAATCGGCCGTGTATCAAATCCTTATTTTCCCCACTGTATATAGAGATTTGGGATTCAATTCATCTTTGGTTATTATTATCATGAAGAGTAATACATGTATGCTATCTACTTTGGGTTTCAATTCTTCATAATTCTCATTTCTGCTTACTGTCAGTGAATAGAAACACATTCAGCTGCTGAAACTACCTTTTTAATCCCCAAAGCAAAGAGTTTGCCCTGTAGACTGTACCCAGAGGTGGTAATACTTCAGCAGATTTGTACCTGTTTTCAGCCACTTTCATGGTCACAAGAAAGATTTTATTTACTGACAGCAAACAGAGATTTTACGAATAATGAGTACCGTATGTCACATAGCAGCAGAATTAACTAATAAGCCCCCAAAACAAAGGCTTCTATCAGATCACAGGAGTCGCTGCCATGACTGCTGTACAGGAAATAAAGGACGAAGGTGGAAAATCTAATTTGCTTGTTACTTCCAGCTGACTGCCCTGTGGTCTTGGTAACGCTTTCAGCCACCAATCCATACATCTCCTGTCCATATACTCACACGCTATGTGCTGTCTGCCTATGTGACAATCTGTCTCCTCTCCTGACATGTCTGAGAATCTCTTATCACTGTGTTGTCCTCCCTCAGTTATTCCTCCTGGAAATGGATGAATAACTTGACAGCTGGGTGCCAGTAGTGGTGTCACTACTGTAAAACAATCCCTAACTGCCAAATAAAGTGGTCACTGTATTCTTAGGAAGAATATCTGAGGAATGGCACAATATAGAGAAAAAGATGCTGTAAAGCATGGGTGGGAACCTCAGGCCTGAGGGCCATTGATGGCGTGCGATGACCTTTTCTCCACCCCCTCAGGCAGATTCCCAGGGACCGCAGTGCTCGGGCAGGCAGCTGTATTTTGACAGCTGCCAGCCCTCTCTTCTTGCTCTGTGAGCACATGCACCCAGTGTAACTACTGAATGCTGCAGAGCGTGCAATGAAAGAGTACGTCCAGGTGCTGGTCAGTGCCAGTACATGCTCTCACTGAAGACAACAGCTGCAGCCCCAGCATCTACTGTGACGACTTTACCACAGCCCCAGCATCTACTGTGACGACTTTACCACAGCCCCAGCATCTACTGTGACGACTTTACCACAGCCCCAGCATCTATTGTGACGACTTTACCACAGCCCCAGCATCTACTGTGACGACTTTACCACAGCCCCAGCATCTACTGTGACGAGTATACCACAGCCCCAGCATCTACTGTGACGACTTTACCACAGCCCCAGCATCTACTGTGACGACTTTACCACAGCCCCAGCAACTACTGTGACGAGTATACCACAGCCCCAGCAACTACTGTGACGAGTATACCACAGCCCCAGCATCTACAGTGACGAGTATACCACAGCCCCAGCATCTACTGTGACGAGTATACCACAGCCCCAGCATCTACTGTGACGACTTTACCACAGCCCCAGCATCTACAGTGACGAGTATACCACAGCCCCAGCATCTACTGTGACGAGTATACCACAGCCCCAGCATCTACTGTGACGACTTTACCACAGCCCCAGCATCTACTGTGACGACTTTACCACAGCCCCAGCATCTACTGTGATGAGTATACCACAGCCCCAGCATCTACTGTGACGACTTTACCACAGCCCCAGCATCTACTGTGACGACTTTACCACAGCCCCAGCATCTACTGTGACGACTTTACCACAGCCCCAGCATCTACTGTGACGACTTTACCACAGCCCCAGCAACTACTGTGACGAGTATACCACAGCCCCAGCAACTACTGTGACGAGTATACCACAGCCCCAGCATCTACAGTGACGAGTATACCACAGCCCCAGCATCTACTGTGACGAGTATACCACAGCCCCAGCATCTACTGTGACGACTTTACCACAGCCCCAGCATCTACAGTGACGAGTATACCACAGCCCCAGCATCTACTGTGACGAGTATACCACAGCCCCAGCATCTACTGTGACGACTTTACCACAGCCCCAGCATCTACTGTGACGACTTTACCACAGCCCCAGCATCTACTGTGATGAGTATACCACAGCCCCAGCATCTACTGTGACGACTTTACCACAGCCCCAGCATCTACTGTGACGACTTTACCACAGCCCCAGCATCTACTGTGACGACTTTACCACAGCCCCAGCATCTACTGTGACGACTTTACCACAGCCCCAGCATCTACTGCTGAGTATACCACAGCCCCAGCATCTACTGTGACGACTTTACCACAGCCCCAGCATCTACTGTGACGACTTTACCACAGCCCCAGCATCTACTGTGATGAGTATACCACAGCCCCAGCATCTACTGTGACGACTTTACCACAGCCCCAGCATCTACTGTGATGAGTATACCACAGCCCCAGCATCTACTGTGACGACTTTACCACAGCCCCAGCATCTACAGTGACGAGTATACCACAGCCCCAGCATCTATTGTGACGAGTATACCACAGCCCCAGCATCTACTGTGACGAGTATACCACAGCCCCAGCATCTACTGTGACGAGTATACCACAGCCCCAGCATCTACTGTGACGACTTTACCACAGCCCCAGCATCTACTGTGACGACTTTACCACAGCCCCAGCATCTACTGTGACGACTTTACCACAGCCCCAGCATCTACTGTGATGAGTATACCACAGCCCCAGCATCTACTGTGACGACTTTACCACAGCCCCAGCATCTACAGTGACGAGTATACCACAGCCCCAGCATCTACTGTGACGAGTATACCACAGCCCCAGCATCTACTGTGACGACTTTACCACAGCCCCAGCATCTACTGTGACGACTTTACCACAGCCCCAGCATCTACTGTGACGAGTATACCACAGCCCCAGCATCTACTGTGACGACTTTACCACAGCCCCAGCATCTACTGTGACGAGTATACCACAGCCCAGCATCTATGTGACGAGTATACCACAGCCCCAGCATCTACTGTGACGACTTTACCACAGCCCCAGCATCTACTGTGATGAGTATACCACAGCCCCAGCATCTACTGTGACGACTTTACCACAGCCCCAGCATCTACTGTGACGAGTATACCACAGCCCCAGCATCTATTGTGACGAGTATACCACAGCCCCAGCATCTACTGTGACGAGTATACCACGGCCCCAGCATCTACTGTGACGAGTATACCACAGCCCAGCATCTACTGTGACGACTTTACCACAGCCCCAGCATCTACTGTGACGACTTTACCACAGCCCCAGCATCTACTGTGACGACTTTACCACAGCCCCAGCATCTACTGTGACGACTTTACCACAGCCCCAGCATCTACAGTGACGAGTATACCACAGCCCCAGCATCTACTGTGACGAGTATACCACAGCCCCAGCATCTACTGTGACGACTTTACCACAGCCCCAGCATCTACTGTGACGACTTTACCACAGCCCCAGCATCTACTGTGATGAGTATACCACAGCCCCAGCATCTACTGTGACGAGTATACCACAGCCCCAGCATCTATTGTGACGAGTATACCACAGCCCCAGCATCTACTGTGACGACTATACCACAGCCCCCGCATCTACTGTGACGACTTTACCACAGCCCCAGCATCTACTGTGATGAGTATACCACAGCCCCAGCATCTACTGTGACGACTATACCACAGCCCAGCATCTACTGTGACCACTATACCACAGCCCCAGCATCTACTGTGACGACTTAACCACAGCCCCAGCATCTACTGTGATGAGTATACCACAGCCCCAGCATCTACTGTGACGACTATACCACAGCCCCAGCATCTACTGTGACCACTATACCACAGCCCCAGCATCTACTGTGACGACTTAACCACAGCCCCAGCATCTACTGTGACGAGTATACCACAGCCCCGCATCTACTGTGAGGAGTATACCACAGCCCCAGCAATCTACTGTGACGAGTATACCACAGCCCCAGCATCTACTGTGACGAGTATACCACAGCCCCAGCATCTACTGTGACGACTATACCACAGCCCCAGCATCTACTAGTGACGAGTATACCACAGCCCAGCATTACTGTGACGAGTTACCAAGCCCGCATTACTGTGACGACTTTACCACAGCCCCAGCATCTACTGTGATGAGTATACCACAGCCCCAGCATCTACTGTGATGACTTTACCACAGCCCCAGCATCTACTGTGACGAGTATACCACAGCCCCAGCATCTACTGTGACGAGTATACCACAGCCTAAGCATCTACTGTGACTTTACCACAGCCCCAGCATCTACTGTGACGACTATACACAGCCCCCGCATCTACTGTGACGACTTTACCACAGCCCCAGCATCTACTGTGACGACTTTACCACAGCCCCAGCATCTACTGTGACGAGTATACCACAGCCCCGCATCTACTGTGAGGAATATACCACAGCCCCAGCATCTACTGTGACGAGTATACCACAGCCCCAGCATCTACTGTGACGAGTATACCACAGCCCCAGCATCTACTGTGACGACTATACCACAGCCCCGCATCTACTGTGACGACTTTACCACAGCCCCAGCATCTACTGTGACGACTATACCACAGCCCCGCATCTACTGTGACGACTTTACCACAGCCCCAGCATCTACTGTGACGAGTATACCACAGCCCCGCATCTACTGTGACGACTATACCACAGCCCAGCATCTACTGTGACGAGTATACCACAGCCCCAGCATTTACTGTGACGACTATACCACAGCCCCGCATCTACTGTGACGACTATACCAGAGCCCCAGCATCTACAGTGACGAGTATACCACAGCCCCAGCATCTACTGTGACGACTTTACCACAGCCCCAGCATCTACTGTGACGAGTATACCACAGCCCCAGCATCTACTGTGACGACTTTACCACAGCCCCAGCATCTACTGTGATGAGTATACCACAGCCCAGCATCTACTGTGACGACTTTACCACAGCCCCAGCGTCTACAGTGACGACTATACCACAGCCCCAGCGTCTACTGTGGACGACTTTACCACAGCCCCAGCGTCTACAGTGACGACTATACCACAGCCCCAGCATCTACTGTGACGACAATACCACAGTCCCAGCGTCTACTGTGACGACTATACCACAGCCCCAGCGTCTACTGTGACGACTTTACCACAGCCCCAGCGTCTACAGTGACGACTATACCACAGCCCCAGCGTCTAGTGACGACAATACCACAGTCCCAGCGTCTACTGTGACGACTATACCACAGCCCCAGCGTCTACAGTGATGACTATACCACAGCCCCAGCATCTACTGTGACGACTATACCACAGCCCCAGCGTCTACTGTGACGACTTTACCACAGCCCCAGCGTCTACAGTGACGACTATACCACAGCCCCAGCGTCTACTATGACGACTTTACCACAGCCCCAGAGTCTACAGTGACGACTATACCACAGCCCCAGCATCTACAGTGATGACAATACCACAGTCCCAACATTACTGTGACGACTATACACAGCCCCAGCATCTACTGTAACGACTATACCACAGCCCCAGCATCTACTGTGACGACTATACCACAGCCCCAGCATCTATAGTGACGACTATACCACAGCCCCAGCATCTACAGTGACGACTATACCACAGCCCCAGCATCTACAGTGACTATACCACAGCCCCAGCATCTACAGTGACGACTATACCACTGCCCCAGCGTCTACAGTGACGACTATACACAGCCCCAGCGTCTACAGTGATGACTATACCACAGCCCCAGCGTCTACAGTGAGACTATACCACAGCCCCAGCGTCTACAGTGACGACTATACACAGCCCCAGCGTCTACAGTGATGACTATACACAGCCCAGCGTCTACAGTGACGACTATACCACTGCCCCAGCGTCTACAGTGACGACTATAACCACTGCCCAGAGTGTACAGTGACGACTATTACCACAGCCCAGCGTCTACAGTGATGACTATACCACAGTCCCAGCATCTACAGTGATGACTATACCACAAACACAGCAATACTGTGATGACTATACAGCAGTCCAGCGTTCTGTGATTATACTGCAGTCCCAGCATCTCCTGTGATGACTATACCACAACCCAAGTATTGATTGTGATGACTATACTGCACCCCTATACCACAGCCCCAGCATCTACTGTGATGACTATACTGCAGCCTCAGCATCAACTGTGATAACTATACCACAGGCCAGGGTCTCATGTGATGATTATAAGCAAACCAGCATCTTCTGTAAGACTATACCGCAGCCCCAGCATCTCCTGTGTTGTCTTACCACAGCCCATGTCTCTTGTGATGACTACACTGCAGCCCCAGCATCTACTGTGATGACTGCCGCAACTACAGTTCCAGGTAACAATGTGTAGACAGCCGCTTCAGGCACATCAGGCAGCACCGGCAAAAAATAAAAAGTTACATGCTGCGTTGTGTCCGGCCGCCGGAATGTACATTTCCGCCGGATCCGGACAAAAACGCATACAACGCACTGACATGCGGCACCATCCGGCGCTAATGAAAGTCAATGCAAAAAAAAACGCATCCGGCATCACATTTAGCCGGATGCGGTTGGACAAAAAAATGCCGGAGGGCGCCGTCAGGCGCACAACGGATGTGTGAAAGAGGCCTAAGGCTACTTTCACACATCAGGTTTTTTGAATCAGGCGCGATCCGTCCTATACCTGACAGGACGGATCCGGCGCTGAATTAACAAAACTGATGCAACTGATCAGTTTTCTTGCTGGATCCGTCCTGACCTTTTCAACCCGGAAAGAGAAAATTTTCCATGTTGAAAAGGCAGGTATCAATGTACGGACGGAGAGAGAGAGGGGAGAGAGAGAGAGAGAGAGAGAGAGAGACCTTGGATTCCGGATCAGTTTTCTGACGGATTTGTCAAAACACTGGTCCGGCTCCATAGGTTTGCATTGTTTCCGGCCGCCTGAAGTGCCGATTCAGGCACTGTCAGGCGGCTCCGCAAAAAAAAAAAAAAAAAATGTTGCAGCCAGCGTCTTGTCCAGCCGTCGGAATGTACATATCCGATGGATCCAGCCAAAAACGGATGCAACGCAGTGACATCAGGCACGATCCGGCGCTAATGTAAGTCAATGCTATAAAAACACGCCGGATCGCGCCTGATACAAAAAGCCTGAAGTGTGAAAGTAGCCTTAGAGAGGTATTCACATTGGATAGGGACCCATCAGTTTTTTCTGAGACCACCTTGACGTTGGTTGATGGGCAGACATAACTTGGCCAAATTGTGTGCCAAGCGTCTCATTTTTTTCTAGTATTTAGAAGCTGTATAGCTATTCATATTTCATATACACTGTGTGCAGAATTATTAGGCAAATGAGTATTTTGATCACATCATCCTTTTTATACATGTTGTCCTACTCCAAGATGTATAGGCTTAAAAGCCAACTGCCAATTATGTAAATCAGGTGATTTGCATCTCTGTAATGAGGAGGGGTGTGGTCTAATGACATCAACACCCTATATAAGGTGTGCTTAATTATTGGGCAACTTCCTTTCCTTTGGCAAAATGGGTCAGAAGAGAGATTTGACGGACTCTGAAAAGTCAAAAATTTTGTGATGTCTTGCAGAGGGATGCAGCAGTCTTGAAATTGCCAAACTTTTGAAGTGTGATCACTGAACAATCAAGTGTTTCATGGCAAATAGCCAACAGGGTCGCAAGAAGCGTGTTGATAAAAAAAGGTGTAAAATAACTGCCCATGAATTGAGGAAAATCAAGTGTGAAGCTGCCAAGATGCCATTTGCCACCAGTTTTGCCATATTTCAGAGCTGCAACGTTACTGGAGTATCAAAAAGCACAAGGTGTGCCATACTCAGGAACATGGCCAAGGTAAGGAAGGCTGAAAACGACCAGAACAAGAAACGTAAGATAAAACGTCAAGACTGGGCCAAGAAATAAGACTGATTTTTCTAAGGTTTTATGGACTGATGAAATGAGAGTGACTCTTGATGGGCCAGATGGATGGGCCTGAGGCTGGATCAGTAAAGTGCAGAGAGCTCCACTCCGACTCAGATGCCAGTAAGGTGGAGGTGGGTACTGGTATGGGCTGGTATCATCAAAGATGAACTTATGGAACCTTTTCGGGTTGAGGATGGAGTGAAGCTCAACTCCCAGACCTACTGCCAGTTTCTGGAAGACACCTTCTTCAAGCAGTGGTACAGGAAGAAGTCGGTATCGTTCAAGAAAAACATGATTTTCATGCAGGACAATGCTCCATCACATGCATCCAAATACTCCACAGCGTGGCTGCCCAGTAAAGGTCTAAAATAAGAAAAAATAATGACATGGCCCCCTTGTTCACCTGATCTGAACCCCATAGAGAACCTGTGGTCCTTCATAAAATGTGAGGTCTACAGGGAGGGAAAACAGTCCACCTCTCGGAGCAGTGTCTGGGAGGCTGTGGTGGCTGCTGCACGCAATGTGGATCGTAAACAGATCAACCAACTGACAGAATCTATGGATGGAAGGCTTTTGAGTGTCATCGTAAAGACAGGTGGCTATATTGCTCACTGATTTTTTTTGTTTGCTTTTGAATGTCAGAAATGTTTATTTCTAAATTTTGTGTTGTTATATTGGTTTACCTGGTGAAAATAAACAAGTGAGATGGGTATACCTTTGGTTTTATTAAGTTGCCTAATAATTCTGCACAGTAATAGTTACCTGCACAAACAGATATCCTCCTAAGATAGCCAAATCTAAAAAAAAAAAACCACTCCAACTTCCAAAAATATTAAGCTTTGATATTTATGAGTCTTTTGGGTTGATTGAGATCATAATTGTTGTTCAATAATAAAAAGAATCCTCTCAAATACAACTTGCCTAATAATTCTGTAAACAGTGTATTTCACATTGACATGCTTTAGCATGATAGAGTGCAACTTTTTTGTATATTACACTGCAGCCCCAGCGTCTCTTGTGTTAACTATACCACAGCCCCATGTCTCCTGTGATGTCTATACCACAGCCCCAGCGTCTCCAGTGATGATTATACCGCAGCCACAGCATCTCCTGTGATCACTATGCTGCAGCCCCAAGTCTCTTGTGATGTATATACTCCAGCCACGGTGTCTCCTACATGATGTATATACAACAGTCTCGGTGTCTCCTATGTGATATAGAGAACAGTCTCGGTGTCTCCTATGTGATATATTCAACAGTCTCGGTGTCTCCTATGTGATATATAGAACAGTCTCGGTGTCTCCTATGTGATATATAGAACAGTCTTGGTGTCTCCTATGTGATATATACATTACAGACCTCTGAATACTTCAGTCATATAAATCTAACGTGAGCAATGATGGATTTCGCACTGAGAACTGCAGTGTAATATACATCTGTGTTCAGAACTACTTAGCGCTGAGATCAGTTCTTTACAAAACATCGTTGCAGAGCGCCGGTGCTCCAGACCAACATAAATCTGGAGAAGCAGTTACGTGCAGCTACATCACACATACCACCTAAAATCACAGCCGCACCAGAGAGAAGTAGATCCAGCCATCGCAGTGGATGTGAGTTAATTAAATGGATCTGTCATCAGGTTTTGCGACCTCATCTGAGAGCAGCACGATGTAAGCAAAAAGACATTGAATCAAACAATGTATCACTTAGATTACTGGATGCAGCCGTTCTCATACAGTCAGAGTTTTTAGATTTAGCATGAAATAGAGCTGAGAAAGCTAACCCCGTCCACACCAGACTCTCCGTGTACATAGCCTATAGACAGTGAGCTGCCTATCACAGGAGGGAGCGGAGTCGCACCAATAAGAAAACAGCATGAATCAGAATCTGTCCAGTGTTTCATCAGCTTTTACTTCTGGATTTTCATTATTGCGTTTTTTTTATTGGGCAAAAACAGCTGTTTTTCACCCAAAAGAAAACAATAAATGCAAATTTGGGTGCAAAACCTGATGAGATACTGATGCATCCACGTTATACATACATGTGAACAGCCATCTTGATTCACAGATGACAAATGTGAAAGAGGCCAGAGATGAAAATCTGCACTCGTCTGCATTCATCATGGGCCCCGCGCAGGCGGTGACCTCTGACCTCGGCTGCCCTCACGGCAGCAGGGGCACCACAGACTATAATCAGGGGTGCAGCTATGGGGGCACAGACGTGGGCCAATGCCGACATCATTGTTAGACACGACAGGTCGGGGTCATCATAGAGATTTTGTATTTGGACCCCTGATTTTCAGGTAACGCCTCTATAATGGATGGACCATGAGCGTAGGTGGCTGTTACCAAGGGGCACGGCTTTCTAGTACCCCGCCACAGTGTGCACCTCCTGCTATGGACCACTGTGCGGGGTATATTAAGCTATAGAGAGACCACTCTGGGTGGGGTGCCACTTTGTGGGGGCATCATACCGTCTGGAGGAATAGTAATATATGAGGCGCAATGTGAGCCATTACACTGTATGCTGGGGACATGACGATGGGGGGTCACTAAGGGGCATCACTTGGGCAGTGTGGACCCCACACCATGTGCCCCCTCACAGCTGGAGGTGCAGGATGCACAGGACACCCCGTTATTGGGAGTAGTTGCTGTTTGGCCCCCACTCGCCTGCAGCCTCCGGCTCAAAGTGCGGATCTCCCCGGTGCCGGTGTCCCGCTGCCCCCGCAGCTCCTCCGTTCTCGCCCGCAGCTCCTCGGTCTCCGCCCGCCGCGCCCTCTCCACCCCCTGGAGCTCGGTGCTGGCGTCCTGCAGCCGGCTCCTCAGCTCCCGCAGCGCCGGGTCCGCGCCCTCCCGCAGCCGCTGGTTCTCCGCCCGCAGCTCCTCGTTCTGCCTCTTGTACTCGTCTTTGAAGCGGATCATGTCCTGGTGATTGGTGGCCAGCAGCCCGAACCTCTCCTCCAGCTGCTCCGCCCGCCGCCTCTCCGCGCTCAGCAGCCCCTCGGTGTCCGCGCCCCGTCTCTCCAGCTGCCGGTTGTCCTCCTCCAGGCCCTGGCACCGGAGCAGCGTGTCGTCCGCCCGCCGCTTCAGCAGGCAGATGAGCTGTGACTGCTCGTCCAGCCGGGACCGCAGCATCGCCATCTCCGTCTGCTCATCCCACAGCGGAGAGCTGACGCCTCGCACCGATGCACCGGCCGGGTCTGCCCCGGACTTCCCCGGCATCCTGCGCTCTACTGCCCGGCGCGAGAGTTCCTGTACGGGCCGCACGTGTCTCCATGGTGACGGCATCCCTGGTTGTTATGGGCGGCCCCTTTAGGAGACGGAAGCAGACAGTAACCAATCAGATCACAGACACAACCAATCAATCAATCACTAGTTACCATGGCGACAGTAACTTTTCATTCACAAGAAATGTGCTGGTAATTGACACTTCTGCAAATTGCCTCTTCAGAAAGGAAGAAGACTAGAACTGAACTCTATAGCGCCACCTATTGGAGGTAGCAATCCTTGCCATAGGACTTGCCCCAAGATTTGATTTGGTTATACCAGAGGCGTCTGACTGGGGTCTAAGGGGTTACTTTTCTCCTTGTGGAGAGCGACATGCCTGACAAGCTAATGTAAGGAGACTTACAGGCCATGCAATGCTCCTCTGGGAAATTAACTATGCAAATGATCTCTTCAGGAGTATTGCATGGCCTGGAAGACTCCTCACACTGGAATGTCAGGTATGTCACTCTCCACAAGGAGACACGTTACCTGTTATACTAATTCTGTGTTGAGCAGCACAGTCCAGAGAAGAAAGCAGCGGGAAGCAGCTTGGGCATAGGAGTGGGCACACGAGAAGCTGTTACGAGGGGTTAATTGACTGTGAATCACACGTTACAGCGCAGTCACACAGATTTGCCTTACGAACCAACTCTGCAAAATGTGGTCGCCTTTCACAATGCAAAATCTCACTGAAAGTGCCTGATCTGTAAAACGGCACAGTGACTATGGGCAAGTGGATTAATTGGCGCACTGTTGTGAACGCTCTGGATCTGAGTTCTGAGTTTGGGCACCCCCTGGTGGCTGTTGATAGTAATAAAGCTGCTTTGGCTAACAGGTCTATCAGCTGGGGGGCAATGATTGGCAATCAGGTGTCCCTGACTGGGGAGATATAAGTGAGTAACCTTCCCATGATCCTCGCCGATGATTTGTTTCTTCCTGGTCCCTTTTGGAAGTCAGCTTGCTTCCTGCTTTCTCCTGCAACGTTCAGATAAGTTATTTGCTGCTTATTTCTGTGGCATTTGTTTTCCCTTTTGTTTTCTTCCCTTCTGGAGTGAGGTCAGCCAGGTTCCCCGCCTGGGGCCTGCGCTGGTCTCTGTTTCTCATTTACCACTGTTTATGTGTTTTCAGTCCCTGTTATTTCAGTATCTGCTGGTTAGCTACCAGTTCACACCACAGTTCTAATCTAGGGGGGGAGAGATCGTGTTGCCTCAGTATTTTTGGAAATCAGACGTGTTGGAATTTTTCTTAGAGTTTTTGCTGGATTGCAGACAGTATTCTTTCCTGTCCTATCTAGACAGTTTGGGCCCCAGCGTTTGCTTGCTCTATTTTCTGCCTGTGTTTGTATTTCATCTTGTCTCACTGCCAATATATGTGTGGGGGCTACTTATTCCTTTGGGGCGCTACTCCGGGGCAGTTAGCTTTCCCCTTTCTCTCTTTAGCCTTAGTTAACTCTTTGGCTGTGTTGAGGCGTCTAGGTCATCGTAGGTACGTCCCATGGCTACTTCTAGTTGTGCTGTCAGTTTAGGGGTCTGCAATCCGCTAGTCTGGGTGTCTGGTTGCCTTGGCTATTTTGGCTACTGTCCTCCTCGGCTACCAAATCATAACACCACCGGCAACTATGAGCTGTGGTCATCTGAACTAAGATTTAGTTGGTCATAGTGTCCCGGGTGGTACTGGCATACCAAGAGCAGGTCATATGTGCCCACTGTCCCAAAACAATCCCAGTTTATGCAAGTTCCCCCATTTCTGCGAGGTCCTTCGGGCAGGATCTAAATGTTCTTATTTTGGGCATTAAAAGGGTATCCAGTGAAGATAAATTATGAACTATTCCGCAGATTGGCGATAACTTATTGATCAGTGGGGATCCGATCTGCACTGAATAGCAAAAAGGGATACAAGTAAAACAGGGCACAGGCAAAACGGGGCACATGGTAATACGGGGCACAGGCAAAATGGTGCATAGGCAAAACAGGGCACATGGTATTACAGGGCAAAGGCAAAATGGTGCATAGGCAAAACGGTGCATAGGCAAAACGGGGCACAGGCAAAATAGTGCATAGGCAAAACGGGGCACAGGCAAAATGGTGCATAGGCAAAATGGGGCACAGGCAAAATGGTACATAGGCAAAACGGGACACATGGTATTACGGGGCACAGGCAAAATGGTGCATAGGCAAAATGGGGCACAGACAAAATGGTGCATAGGCAAAACGGGGCACAGGCAAAATGGGGCACAGGCAAAACGGGGCACATGGTAATACGGGCACAGGCAAAATGGTGCATAGGCAAAAGGGCACAGGCGAAATGGTGCATAGGCAAAACGGGGTACAGGCAAAATGGGGCACAGGCAAAATGGGGCACTTGGTAATACGGTGCACATTGCAAAACGGGGCACATTGCAAAACGGGACTCAGCCAAAACAGGGCACATGTGAAAACGGGGCGCAGGCAAAATGGGACACATGGTAATATGGGCACTGGCAAAATGGGGCTCATTGCAAAATGGGGCACAGGCAAAATGGCACATGATAATATGGGGCACAGGTAAAACGGGGCACAGGCAAAACTGGGCACATGTCAAAATGGGGCACATGGCAAAACAGGGCATAGGCAAAAGTGGACACAGGCAAAACTGGGCACATGGCAAAACAGGGCACATGGTAATATGGAACAAGTGGTAAAACGGGACACGTGGCAAAATGATCTGCACTAAATGGAGCGGCGTTGCACATGCCTGACCACAACTGCATTCATTCCTTGTGGGACGCTGAGTGCTGCGCTGATACAAAATCAAAGGAACACTGTGGCAAACTTACCTGGACATGAAGAGGAAGCTCTCACGGGCTGCCACTAGGTTCCTCAGGAGGCAGGTAGCCAAGTAACTGCCAAGGAAATTCATCAGCATGACACAGAACAATACTATACTAGTACTAACAGTAGCAGATGATGAATCCTATTGGAGGTTTCTGATATCCAGAGAACATATATAGATATATTTAATGGGTGGTGAGAAAATAACTACAAAATCAGAAAGTGCAGGTAGTCAGCTCACCAGTATGTTATTTGTTGCTGCTTAAGGATCCGTTCACTGAGGATTCAGAGGCATCCAGCAATGGTAGCAATCATCTGAAGACAATAATCAATTAAAAACATTCCTTTCTTTATTTTATGCAATTAAAACATGCAGGCATCCACCCCATGTGTCATGTGACCTGTAACACAGTGCACATTACCTTCCTTTTTATATAGTGTCTGAATCTCCTAGGGCTACAATCATCCCAATTAAAGCAGAAAAAAAGACATAGTAAAATCTTATGGAAAAAAAAAATCTGCTCATAAAATTTACAAGCTATATTGACCTAATATACATATACACACAATGCTCGGCATAAATGAGTACACCTCAGCAAATTTGTCAGAAAACATTTCCTTTCAGAATCAACATTTTCTGTGTTATACCATATTACAAAGTTCTCCCATAAATGTGAACCATTCCGTGCAAATGCGATTTGTTATTTTGCAGACCCATAAAAGTGATTTTCCTTACAAAATCATCCAAGATTATGTTGCAAATATGACAAAAAAATTCTAATTAACAAGAATTCAACTGCAGGTAAGTCTAACTATTCATTAAACAGTTGTCCAAAAGATAGTTGACTATGAAAGGACTTTATTTAACAAAGAAAACCTCTACTCATTTCATGCTGTCAGCAATGGCACCACATGGAAGAGAAATGTCACAAGACCTGAGAAAGAAAATAATTTCATTACACAAGAAATATGAAGGCTGCAAGAAGATCAGCAAAGCTTTACTTTCAGAATACTGTAGCAAAAGTGATACCAAATGTAACAAATAAGGAACTAAAACCATCTTACAGATGGTCCAGGTCGACCACGGTAGCTAACACCTAAACAGGAGTGTCTTCTGATGAGAAGGGTGGAAGCAAATCGACATGGACGTTCACTGCAATTAGCTAAAGTAGTGGAAAGTCAAACCGGTGTGTTTCCCATGACTTAATATGGTTTTCACTACAGAGGAATGGCATGCATGGGCATCATACACAAAGAAAGCCTCTCCTAAAGTCCATGCACAAAAAGCCCTTCTGCAATTTACCAAGGCCCATGTTGAAAAATATGAAGACTACTGGGACTCTATACTCTGGAGGTGAGACCAAGATAAATGTTTTGATTACTTCAAAACTGTATAGTGTCTCAAAGGTTACATCTGTTGCATTTCTGAAAAACAGGGTGAAAGATGTTCAGTGGCCAAGTGTGTCTACTGCTCTTAACCCCATCGAACACCTTTGAGGAATTTTAAAGAGACAAGTTGATCATCACTTTCCATCCAACATGCAGGTTCTAAAAGAGGTTGTTCTAGAAGAATGGAAAAAGATTGATGTGCAATACGTCGCCAACTTGTTAATTCCAAGCCTATACAAACTGCGGACAGACAGGCCGCAGTTTGTAAGGATGGGGGAGGTGGTATCTGGCAGTGTACGGAGCAGTGTTGGAGCCCCTCAGGGTACAGTGCTGTCACCCTTCCTCTTCTCATTGTATACAGCTGACTTTCAGTATAAATCTGATTTTTGTCACCTCCAAAAATTCTCGGATGACTCCGTGATTGTAGGGGGCATTGTGGGGAGCCGGCGGGAGGAGGAATATAGAAGGGTGGTTTCTGACTTTGTGGATTGGTGTCAGACTAACTGTCTAGAACTAAATGTAAAGAAAACCAAGGAGATGGTGTTGAGTTATAGAAGGAAAAAGGAGGATTACTTACCGATCACCATTGCTGGCCAGGAGGTTGAGATTGTTGAGAGCTACAAATATTTGGGGGTTCACCTTGACAGTAAACTCGATTGGAGGTGTCATACAGAAAAGGTTTATAAGAAGGGAATGAGCAGACTGTACTTTCTACGGAAGCTCAGGTCGTTCAATGTGTGCAGTAAAATGCTGGAGATGTTCTACCAGTCCGTTGTAGCAAGCGCCATCTTTTTTGCTATCATTTGCTGGGGCAGTAGTGTGCGAGTAGCTGACGCTAATAAACTCAACAAACTTATCAAGAAGGCAAGCGCAGCTGTTGGCCTCCATCTTGACTCTTTTGAGGAGGTATTGGAGGATAGAATTCAGAAGAAGTGTAGGGCTATAATGAACAATAATACACACCCATTATACGAGCTGTTCTTGAATCAGAAGAGCACATTCAGCAGCCGTCTAATCCTACTAAGGTGCAAGAAGGAGAAATTCAGGAAATCGTTTGTACCTACTGCTATGGGGATGTATAATAATTTCCTAAGGGTGGTAGAAAATAATGACTAATGGCTGGTGTACTAATGTCAATTAACATTATCTTATACAGGTCCTTCTCAAAAAATTAGCATATAGTGCTAAATTTCATTATTTTCCATAATGTAATGATTACAATTAAACTTTCATATATTTTAGATTCATTACACACCAACTGAAATTTGTCAGGTCTTTTATTGTTTTAATACTGATGATTTTGGCATACAACTCCTGATAACCCAAAAAACCTGTCTCAAAAAATTAACATATTTCAACCATCCAATAAAATAAAAGTGTTTTTTAAAAACAAACAAAAAAAACATCAAATAATAAAGTTCAGTTATGCACTCAATACTTGGTCGGGAATCCTTTTGCAGAAATGACTGCTTCAATGCGGCGTGGAATGAAGGCAATCAGCCTGTGACACTGCTGAGGTGTTATGGAGGCCCAGGATGCTTCGATAGCGGCCTTAAGCTCATCCAGAGTGTTGGGTCTTGCGTCTCTCAACTTTCTCTTCACAATATCCCACAGATTCTCTATGGGGTTCAGGTCAGGAGAGTTGGCAGGCCAATTGAGCACAGTAATACCATGGTCAGTAAACCATTTACCAGTGGTTTTGGCACTGTGAGCAGGTGCCAGGTCGTGCTGAAAAATGAAATCTTCATCTCCATAAAGCATTTCAGCCGATGGAGGCATGAAGTGCTCCAAAATCTCCTGATAGCTAGCTGCATTGACCCTGCCCTTGATGAAACACAGTGGACCAACACCAGCAGCTGACATGGCACCCCACACCATCACTGACTGTGGGTACTTGACACTGGACTTCAGGCATTTTGGCATTTCCTCCTCCCCAGTCTTCCTCCAGACTCTGGCACCTTGATTTCCGAATGACATGCAAAATTTGCTTTCATCAGAAAAAAGTACTTGGGACCACTTAGCAACAGTCCAGTGCTGCTTCTCTGTAGCCCAGGTCAGGCGCTTCTGCCGCTGTTTATGGTTCAAAAGTGGCTTTACCTGGGGAATGTGGCACCTGTAGCCCATTTCCTGCACACGCCTGTGCACGGTGGCTCTGGATGTTTCTACACCAGACTCAGTCCACTGCTTCCTCAGGTCCCCCAAGGTCTGGAATCGGTCCTTCTCCACAATCTTCCTCAGGGTCCGGTCACCTCTTCTCGTTGTACAGCGTTTTCTGCCACATTGTTTCCTTCCAACAGACTTCCCATTGAGGTGCCTTGATACAGCACTCTGGGAACAGCCTATTTGTTGAGAAATTTCTTTCTGGGTCTTACCCTCTTGCTTGAGGGTGTCAATGATGGCCTTCTTGACATCAGTCAGGTCGCTAGTCTTACCCAAGATGGGGGTTTTGAGTAATGAACCAGGCAGGGAGTTTTTAAAAGCCTCAGGAATCTTTTGCATGTGTTTAGAGTTAATTAGTTGATTCAGAAGATTATGGTAATAGGTCGTTTAGAGAACCTTTTCTTGATATGCTAATTTTTTGAGACAGGTTTTTTGGGTTATCAGGAGTTGTATGCCAAAATCATCAGTATTAAAACAATAAAAGACCTGACAAATTTCAGTTGGTGTGTAATGAATCTAAAATATATGAAAGTTTAATTGTAATCATTACATTATGGAAAATAATGAAATTTAGCACTGTATGCTAATTTTTTGAGAAGGACCTGTATACACCTGAACTACACACTTTTATTTATTATGTAATGTTGGTACACCTGTACAAGATTTGTGTCCTAATATTTTATGTACTGCTGTTTGTATTGCTGCTGTAATACTGTAATTTCCCCCGGATCAATAAAGTGTATCGTATCGTATCGTAAGACTTGGTGTTGTCCTTAAAGGGAACCTGCCATCCGAAATAATGCTGTTAACCTGCAGATATGCAGATCTGCAGGTTAACAGCGTTATCATGCTACCCGGCGCCTGCATGTAGCCGAATGCAGCGGGGAGAAAACGATCTTTTGGTATTCAGTCATATGGGCAGGGCCAGTGCTGGTTCAGTCACGCTCTGAGTATACAGAGCAGCCACTGCAACCCATCCCTATGGCTGAATACCGAAAGATCATTTTCTTCCTACTGCATTCGACTGCGTGCAGGCTCCAGACAGCATCATAATGCTGTTATCCTGCAGTTATTTCTGGTGACCGGTTCCCTTTAAAAATCATGGATGTCATACAAAATACTATATGCAGTAGGTTTTGGTGTAATAATAATAATAATCTTTATTTATATAGCACCAACATATTCCGCAGCGCTTTACAGTTTAACAGTTTCAAAACGCAAGTAATAAGTAACGAGGTTAACAATACAATAATTAAAGCAAAATAAGACGCCCCTGCTCGTGAGAGCTTACAATCTACAATGAGGTTGGGGAGATACAAAGTACAGGTTTGTATATACAATGGTGCATTTACAATGATGGTCCAGCCATCTTGAGGGAGTGAGGGATGGATAGAGATAGTGAATGGGCTACACATACAACCTTACACATAGAATGACTTTGATTAGTGAATGTGATAGGCCGCTCTGAACAAATCTGTTTTGAGGGAGCTCCTGAAACCATGCAAATTGTGGATAGTCCTAATTTCTTGGGGTAGAGCATTCCAGAGGATTGGCGCAGCGCGGGAGAAGTTTTGGAGTCGGGAGTGGGAGGTACGGATTAGTGCAGAGGTTAGTCGAAAGTCGTTTGCAGAGCGCAGCAATCGGTTAGGCCGATAGATAGAAATGAGGGAGGAGAAGTAGGGGGGTGCTGCACTGTGGAGAGCTTTGTGGGTGAGAACAAGTACTTTGAATTGGATCCTATAATGAATGGGCAGCCAGTGTAAGGACTGGCGAAGAGCGTCCGAGTACCGATTAGCCAGATGGATGACCCTGGATGCTGCATTAAGGATGGACTGGAGAGGGGATAGTCGAGTAATGGGGAGGCCAAGTAATAGAGTAATAACTCCAGGTGGGAGTGGATCAATGCTACAGTGAGGGTTTTGTTGTTTCCATGGTGAGAAAAGGGCGGATTCTAGAGATGTTCTTTAGGTGTAGGCGGCAAGAGCGGGCAAGAGATTGTATATGGGAGCTGAAGGAGAGATTGGTGTCAAACACCCAGACAGCGAGCCTGTTGCCGGGGTGTTATTATGGTGCCGCCCATGGAGAGGGAAATGTCAAATTTAGGGAGGTTAGTAGACGGCGGGAGCAGAAGGAGTTCAGTTTTGGAGAGGTTAAGTTTCAGATAGAGAGCGGACATGATGTTGGAGACTGCGGACAGACAGTCGGTGGCATTCTGTAGAACAGCGGGGGTAAGGTCGGGGGATGACGTGTATAGTTGTGTGTCATCAGCATAAACATGGTACTGAAAGCCAAATCTGCTGATGGTCTGTCCAATTGGGGCCGTGTAGAGAGAGAAGAGAAGGGGGCCAAGGACTGAGCCCTGGGGTACACCGACAGTGAGAGGAAGAGGAGATGACGTGGAGCCAGAGAACGAAACACTGAAGGAGCGGTCAGAAAGATAGGAAGAGAACCAGGAGAGAACAGTGTCCTTAATACCTAGTGACTGGAGCCTAGACAGTAGGAGACAGTGGTCAACTGTGTCGAAAGCTGCAGAAAGGTCGAGAAGAATGAGCAGAGAGTGGTCGCCGTTACGTTTTGCTGTCAGAAGGTCATTGGTCACTTTGATGAGTGCAGTTTCAGTTGAATGTAGGGGGCAGAAGCCGGACTGTGAAGGTTCTAGAAGGGAGTAAGTGGAGAGGTAACGGGTGAGGCGGGAGTAGACTAGGCGCTCCAAAAGTTTAGAGATGAAGGGGAGATTGGACTGTAGTTGTTTGTGCAGGAAGGGTCAAGAGTGGGTTTCTTTAGTAGTGGAGTAATGATGGAGTGTTTGAAGGAAGATGGGAAAATGCCAGAGGAGAGTGAGAGATTAAAGATTGTAGTTAGGTGAGTTGTGACAACTGGAGAGAGAGACTGGAGGAGATGTGAGGGAATGGGGTCGGTAGTGCATGTAGTCGGACGAGAGGAAGAGAGGAGTCTGGAGACTTCTTCTGTGATGGGACCAAATGTGGAAAGTGAGCCAGGGGAAATGCAGGGTGGGATGGGAGTCACAGCACTTGGTGGTTGAGAGCAGATTTCCTGACGGATAGTATCTATTTTTTCTATAAAGTGGGAGGCCAGGTCGTCAGCACAAATGTCTGTGATAGGGGCTTGTGCTTTTGGCCTGAGGAGGGAGTGAAAAGTGTCAAAACGTTTATTGGGGTTGTTGGCTAGTGAGGAGATCAGGGTGGTGAAGTAGGTCTGTTTGACGAGGTGAAGAGCAGCATTATAAGTTCTTAACATGAATTTAAAGTGGATGAAGTCTTCTGGTGTGCGGGTTTTTCTCCAGAGGCGTTCAGCACTCCTAGAGCATCGCAGAAGAAGCTGAGTTTACAATGTGAGCCAGGGCTGTTTTACTGTGTGTTGGAAGTTCTGAGGGTGAGCGGTGCTACTTGGTCAAGGGTGCTTCTAATACAGTTGGAAGAATGTATCAAGTGGGGTACCACAAGGCTCTGTTTTGGGCCCTGTATTGTTCAACATCTTTATCAATGATTTAGATGAAGGAATTGAGGGTAAACTGATCAAATTTGCTGATGACACAAAGCTAGGAGGGGTAGCTAATACTAGAGAAGAGAGAGAGAGAGGATTCAAAAAGATATAAATAAACTGGAGCAGTGGGCAGCAACTAACAGAATGGATTTTAACAGGGAAAAATGCAAAGTACTACATCTGGGCAATAAAAATGAAAAAAGCATATACAAAATGGGAGGAATAGGGCTAAGTAACAGCACATGTGAAAAAGACTTGGGTTATACTAATTGATCACAGACTGAACATGAGTCAACAGTGTGATGCAGCAGCAAAAAGGCAAATGCAATTCTAGGATGTATCAACAGAAGCATACAGTCTAGATCACGTGAGGTCATTATTGCCCTCTTCTCCTCTTTGGTCAGACCTCATCTGGAATACTGTGTCCAGTTTTGGGCACCACATTTTAAAAAAGACATCAACAAACTGGAGCAAGTTCAGAGAAGAGCCACCAGAATGGTGACCGGTCTGCAAACCATGTCCTATGAGGAACGGTTGCAGGATTTGGGAATGTTTAGCTTGCAAAAAAGAAGACTGAGAGGAGACTTAATAGCTGTCTACAAATATCTCAAGGGCTGTCACATTGTAGAAGGATCATCTTTATTCTCATTTGCACAAGGAAAGACTAGAAGCAATGGGATGAAACTGAATGGGAGGAGACACAGATTAGATATTAGAAAAAACTTTTTGACAGTTAGGGTGATCAATGAGTAGAACAGGCTGCCACGAGAGGTGGTGAGTTCTCCTTCAATGGAAGTCTTCAAACAGAGGCTGGACAGACATCTGTCTGGGATGATTTAGAGAATCCTGCTTTGAGCAGGGGGTTGGACCAGATGGCCCAGGAGGTCCCTTCCAACTCTACTATTCTATGATTCTATGATTCTAAGAGTGTCATTGTAGTGCTGAACAGCCAGATTAGGACAAGAAAAAGAGGAGATTGGGGACAGCGATGAGTGTAGGGAGTCTGAAAGTGTCTGAGGGTTAATGACTTGTAGATTTCTGAATGAATGGTAGGTAGGAGTGCGCTGGGGTGGTCGAGGATTTGTGAGGATGAAGGAGAGAATGTTGTGGTCAGAGAGTGGAAGCGGTGAGTTATTTAGCTGGGAGATTGAACAGAGGCGGACAAAGACCAGGTCAAGGGTGTTACCATCCTTGTGTGTCTCAGAGGTTGAAAGCTGTGAGAGGCCTAGAGAAGTGGTTAGTGATAGAAGCTGAGATGCAGATGTGGAAGTAGGGCTGTTAATGGGGATTGTTGTGAATAGGCTGGAGGTGAGTTCTGAGCAGGAGCTCCCTCTGGTGGTTACTAATGGTACTGGACTGTCCAGTGAAGATTGTGAGGATTGGGAATCAGGTGTTACTGACTGGTCTTATATAAGGGAGTCGCCTTCCCATCAGGGTTGCCGGTGATCAATTGTTCTGGTCTCAATCCTTGATTCCTGTTTCCTTGGTAGCCTGCTGTGTCTGTCTGAATCTCCTGCTAACAGATAAGACATTTTCTTCTTTTTGTTTTTGTGCTAGATTTTTGCATTTTGTCCTGCACTTCTGTGGGGGCCTTCAGGGTCCCCTCTGGGGGCTTTTGCCCTCTCAGTTCAGTTCAGCCACTGATGTTTGTACATTTGCTTTTTCCAGTTTTTTCAGTGGCTGCTGTTTTGATTTTGGTTACACCAGAGAACTAATTTAGGTGGTAGAGGTCGTGTGATCTCAGGTGTTTTTGGAATTAGTAGAGTTGGTGCTTTTCAGGGTTTTTTGGGATTGCAGTAAGTGCCCTTCCTATCCTTTTCTATTTAGTAAGTTTGGGCCCCAACGTTTGCTCATACTATTTTCTGTCTGTGTCAGTATTTCTTCCTGTCTAACCGCCATTACATGTTTGGGGGCTTTCTATGTTCTTTGGGGATCTGCTCTGGGGCAGATAGCTGTCCTCTTTCTATCTTTAGGTGTAATCAGTTTCTCAGGCTGTGACGAGGCGTCTAGGACCAACGTAGGAACGCTCCACGGCTGCCTCTAGTTGTGGTGGTTAGTCAGGGTACTGCAATCTCATAGTTTCCAACTTCTCTGGTGTATTGCCTTTTTTACCTGCACTCCTCAGCTACCGAAACATAACAGTATCACCAGCCTAACAAATTGAAAATTATATTGTACTCACAGAAGGGAAGAAAAATATTGTTAAAGAGAAAAAAAAAAAAAAGTTGTCAGAGATTTTTTTTTTCCCTCTATCTCTGGGTGCTGGGGAGGATTTTTTTTTTCTTTTCTCTCAATGGAGGTTGCACAGTTGTCTGGCCGTGTGGATCAGCTTGCCACTGAAGTTCGGAGTATTGCTACCTATCTTGCTAGGTTGCCTGTTGTGGAACCTAGGATTCCCATGCCAGATTTGTTTTTAGGGGATCGAGCTAAGTTTCTGAATTTCAAAAATAACTGTAAATTGTTTTTTGCCTTAAAATCTAAGTCCTCAGGGAACGCAGCGCAGCAGGTTCAAATTGTCATCTCTCTCCTGCGCGGCGATCCTCAGGATTGAGCTTTTTCCCTGACACCTGGGGATCCTGTTTTGAGTGATGTTGATGCATTTTTTCAGGCTTTGGGGTTATTGTACGATGAGCCTAATATCACTGATCAAGCTGAAAAAACTTTGTTGGCATTAAATCAGGGGCTTGAGGACGCTGAGTTATACTGTCAGAGATTCCGTAGGTGGGCAGTCCTGACCAAATGGAATGACGACGCTTTGGCAGCTCTTTTTCGGAAGGGTCTGTCAGATAATGTAAAGGATGTTATGGTGGGATTCCCTGTTCCCTCTGGTCTTAATGATTCTATGTCATTAGCGATTCAAATTGACAGACGTTTGCGTGAGCGGAAAGGTATGCGTGGAATAATGTTGCCTTGTGAACCTGCTTCTGAATCCATGCAGTGTGATAGAGTGATTTCTGGGGCACAGCGTCATGAATTTCAAAAGCGCAATGGGTTATGTTTCTACTGTGGTGATGCCTCTCATGCTATTTCAGTCTGCCCTAAGCGGGGAAGACGTTTTGCACGCTCAGTTGTCTTGGGTAGTGTTCAGACTAAGTTTTTATTAACTGTTACCCTGATATGCTCTCTGTCCTCATTTTCTGCTCAGGCTTTTGTTGATTCTGGAGCAGCTATTAACCTGATGGATTTTGATTTTGCTAAACGTTGTGGGTTTCCCTTGATACCCCTACAGAAGTCTATTCCCCTACTGGGGATCGATTCTACCCTTTGGCTGAGAATAAACCTCAGTTCTCTACTCAGGTGATAATGAGGGTAGAACCTGATCATCAGGAGAGTTGCAAATTTTTGGTTCTGTATAATCTGCATGACATTATCGTACTGGGTTTCCCTTGGTTACAGTCTCATAATCCTGTTTTGGATTGGAAATCTGTGTCTGTTACCAGTTGGGGCTGCCAATGTGTTAATACCAACACTCCTGTTTTTTCTGCTTCCCCCCAGGCTCAGGATGTTCCTGACTTTTTGATTGATTTTTCTGATGTGTTTAGCGAAAGTAAATCTGCATCCTTGCCTCCCCATAGGAGCTATGACTGCGCTATTGAATTAGTGCCTGGTAGTAAATTCCCTAAAGGTCGCCTTTTTAACTTGTCTGTACCTGAACATGACGCTATGCGGTCTTATACCAAGGAGTCATTGGAGAAGGGTCATATCAGACCATCCTCTTCACCCTTAGGTGCCGGTTTTTTCTTTGTGGCCAAAAAGGATGGTTCATTAAGGCCGTGTATTGATTATCGTCTCTTGAACAATATTACTGTGAAATATCAATATCCGTTACCCTTGATCTCTGACCTGTTTTCCAGGGTGAACAACGCTACTTGGTTTACCAAGCTTGACCTCAGGGGGGCATATAACCTTATTTGCATTAAGCACGGGGATGAATGGAAGACGGCATTTAATACCCCTGAAGGGCATTTTGAGTACCTTGTGATGCCCTTTGGGCTCACTAATGCTCCTTCTGTCTTCCAGTCCTTCATGAATGACATTTTCAGGGATTTTGTGGATAAATTTCTGATTGTTTATTTGGATGATATCTTGATTTTTTCCAATGACTGGGACTCTCATGTAAAACATGTTCGGACTGTGTTCCAGATTTTAAGAGAGAATGCTCTGTATGTCTTTTTGGCGTTCAGAGGATCTCATTTCTGGGATTCATTTTGTCCCCATCTGTTATTGAAATGGACCCGGTCAAAGTTCAGGCCATCTGTGATTGGGTCCAACCTACTTCATTGAAGGCTCTTCAAAGATTCTTGGGTTTTGCCAATTTTTATCGTAAATTTATTGGTAATTTCTCGGTTATTGTTAAACTATTAACTGATTTGACCAAAAAGGGTTCTGATGTGGTGAATTGGCCTCCTGAGGCAGTCTCTGCATTTCAGGAACTTAAGCAGAGATTCACTTCTGCTCCTGTTCTACGGCAGCCTGATGTTTCTCTGCCATTTCAGGTGGAGGTTGATGCCTCTGAAATTGGGGCAGGTGCCGTTTTGTCCCAAAGAGATCCAGAGACCTCTAAAAGTAACCCTTGTGCCTTTTTCTCTCGAAAATTTTCTCCTACTGAACGTAATTATGATGTGGGTAATCGGGAGTTATTGGCCATGAAGTGGGCTGTTGAAGAGTGGAGACATTGGCTGGAGGGAGCCAAACATCAGGTGGTGGTCCTTACGGACCATAAGAATCTAGTTTATCTGGAATCTGCCAAGCGACTTAATCCTAGACAGGCCAGGTGGGCCTTGTTTTTCACACGTTTTAATTTTGTGGTTTCATTTCTTCCTGGCACTAAGAATGTTAAGGCGGATGCCCTCTCGAGGAGTTTCCTGGCAGACTCTCCTGAGTTATCTGATCCTTCTGTTATTTTGAAGGAGGGTGTAGTTCTTTCCGCCATCTCGCCCAATTTGAGACTGGCTCTGGAGGGGTGTCAGGAGGAAAAGCCCGAGCGCTGCCCTGTTGGGAAATTGTTTGTCCCGGACCAGTGGAAAAAGAGTGTAATGTCTGAAATTCATTGTTCCGCGTTGGCCGGTCATCCCGAATTTTTGGTACCAGAGACTTGGTTAGTCGGTCCTTTTGGTGGCCTACCTTGTCTCGTGATGTCAGGGAGTTTGTGCAGTCCTGCGGGACTTGCTCTCGCTCCAAGCCTTGCTCTCGTTCTAGTGGTTTGTTGATGCCATTACCTGTGCCCAAGAGACCATGGACCCATATCTCTATGGATTTCATTTCCGACCTCCCTGTTTCTCAGAGAATGACCGTCATCTGGGTGATTTGCGATAGGTTTTCCAAGATGATACATCTTGTGCCATTACCTAAGTTGCCTTCCTCCTCTGAATTGGTGCCTTTGTTCCTTCAGCACGTGGTTCGTTTACACGGCATTCCTGAGAACATTGTGTCTGACAGAGGAGTCCAGTTTGTTTCCAGATTTTGGAGGACCTTTTGTTCTAAACTTGGTGTTCAATTGTCTTTCTCCTCTGCGTTTCATCCTCAGACCAATGGTCAAACTGAGAGAACAAACCAGACATTGGAGACTTATCTAAGATGCTTTGTGTCTGCTGATCAGGATGACTGGGTCTCTTTTTTGCCTTTGGCTGAGTTTGCTCTTAATAATAGGGCTAGCTCTGCCACTTTGATGTCTCCATTTTTCTGTAATTCTGGGTTTCACCCTCGATTTTCTTCAGGACAGACGGAGGCTTCTGTCTGTCCGGGTGTTGACTCTGTTGTGGAGCGTATGCAGCAGATTTGGGACCAGGTAGTGGAGAGGTTGTCCCTCTCTCAGGAGAGGGCCCAGCGGTTTGCTAACCGGCATAGGACTGATGGTCCTCGGTTTAAAGTGGGGGACTTGGTCTGGTTATCCTCAAAAAATATTCCTATGAGAGTGGCATCTCCTAAATTTAAGCCTAGGTTCATTGGACCTTATAAGATCATGGAGATTCTTAATCCTGTTTCTTTTCGTTTGCTTCTTCCAGGGACATTTAAGATCCATAACGTGTTCCACAAGTCCTTGTTGAAGAGGTTTGTTGAGCCAGTGGTTCCTACTACTGTGCCTCCTGACCCTGTTTTGGTTGAGGGCAATCTGGAGCATGTGGTTGAGAAAATATTGAATTCTCGTTTTTCTAGACGGAAACTCCAGTATTTGGTTAAATGGAGAGGTTATGGTCAGGAAGACAATTCTTGGGTGTTTGCTTCGGACATCCTTGCTAGGAGACTCATCCGTGCGTATCATAGAACTCATCCTGACCGACCTGGTTGCTCTAATGAGGGTTCAGTGACCCCTCCTCAAGGGGGGGTACTGTTGTGAATAGGCTGGAGGTGAGTTCTGAGCAGGAGCTCCCTCTGGTGGTTACTAATGGTACTGGACTGTCCAGTGAAGATTGTGAGGATTGGGAATCAGGTGTTACTGACTGGTCTTATATAAGGGAGTCGCCTTCCCATCAGGGTTGCCGGTGATCAATTGTTCTGGTCTCAATCCTTGATTCCTGTTTCCTTGGTAGCCTGCTGTGTCGTGTCTGAATCTCCTGCTAACAGATAAGACATTTTCTTCTTTTTGTTTTTGTGCTAGATTTTTGCATTTTGTCCTGCACTTCTGTGGGGGCCTTCAGGGTCCCCTCTGGGGGCTTTTGCCCTCTCAGTTCAGTTCAGCCACTGATGTTTGTACATTTGCTTTTTCCAGTTTTTTCAGTGGCTGCTGTTTTGATTTTGGTTACACCAGAGAACTAATTTAGGTGGTAGAGGTCGTGTGATCTCAGGTGTTTTTGGAATTAGTAGAGTTGGTGCTTTTCAGGGTTTTTTGGGATTGCAGTAAGTGCCCTTCCTATCCTTTTCTATTTAGTAAGTTTGGGCCCCAACGTTTGCTCATACTATTTTCTGTCTGTGTCAGTATTTCTTCTTGTCTAACCGCCATTACATGTTTGGGGGCTTTCTATGTTCTTTGGGGATCTGCTCCGGGGCAGATAGCAGTCCTCTTTCTATCTTTAGGTGTAGTCAGTTTCTCAGGATGTGACGAGGCATCTAGGACCAACGTAGGAACGCTCCACGGCTGCCTCTAGTTGTGGTGGTTAGTCAGGGTACTGCAATCTCATAGTTTCCAACTGCTCTGGTGTATTTCCTTTTTTACCTGTACTCCTCAGTTACCGAAACATAACAGGGGATGTTGAAGTCTCCAAGGATAAGGGTTGGTAGTTCTGAGGACATGAAGTGCGGCAGCCAGGCTGAGAGGTGGTCAAGGAACTGGGTGGGCGAGCCTGGGGGCCAATATATGACCGCTACTCTGAGGGAGAGGGGACGGAAGAGCCTGATGGTGTGGACCTCAAAAGAAGGGAATGAGAGTGATGGAATTGGGGAGATGACCTGGAAAGTGCATTGTGGGGACAGGAGTATGCCAACTCCACCACCATGTCTGTTTGCGGGTCTTCGGGAATGGGAGAACTGTAAGCCACCATAGGAAATGGCAGCAGGGGAGACAGTGTCAGAATCCTGAATCCAGGTTTCAGTGAGGGCCAACAGATGAAGAGAGTTGGTCAGAAAGTAGTTGTGCAGGAAGGATAGCATGTTGCATGCAGACCGTGGATTCCAGAGGGCACAATTAAAAGAAGGAGATGAGGGAGTGCAAGTAATATTAATAAGATTATTATGGTTTCGATATGAGGTAGGGTAGGGATTGAGGTTGGGGGATGGTGGACCAGGGTTGGGGGAGATGTCCCCTGAAATCAGTAGGAGTAAGAAGATAAAGAGCAGGTAGTTGTTGGAGTTGTAAGTAGGTTTTTTCTGTGATGTGTTTGGGCAAGATGGGCTGAGGTTTCTCAGGAAGGTGAGGAGTGCGTGGGAGCTGTACATGGGAGAGGGAAGTATGGAGGGGCTGATGTGTATGAGTCGTGATGGAGGGGGGATGGAGCGGTGAATGTTGATGGTGTGGGGTGTGTTAATTTTTTTCATCTACTAGTTTGAGTAAAACTGATGATTTTGTCATGAAAGTTATATTATTAACCTTACAGTCATGTTATGGCTTAAATAAATGTTCTATGAAACTAAGTTTTGTTCAAATTTTGGAAATTGTTTTTGTGTTCAGTGAGATATTGATTAAAATCTTACTCATATATGCTGATCTATATATATATTTACAGATACATGCATAGATTTTTGCTGTTATAGTCAGTCAACTATTTAATATCATATCCTGCTTGATTCTTGTGGCACTCTGATATATGATGAGATATCCCCCTCCTATCGGATTATAAACTTTCTTGATACTGCAGAATGTGACTGAGCTCAGATTACCATCATGTGCTTGAGCAAAGTGCTGGGAGCCTGCGGATGATCCTGTAGCTTTGAGATGTACTGAGTCAGATAAATTGAGTCAAATTCTGACTTTGAGAAGCCCCTTCATATGGCCGACATGCTGTTTATTACATTTAGTACATGTGATTAGAGGGATGACATATGAGATGTTAGTTGATATAGTTATAGATGCAGAATTCCTTGTTATAATGCACAGATGAGAAGTATCTGCTGTTTTTTTGCATATTTATATGCTTTGCACGGATTGTATCCATTCCACAGACATTAACACCTGTAGTATCTTACTATGACTGGATCGTTTTTTTATTGGTGGAAAAAAGACTGAAAGATAAGCTGACAGTGGCAGCTTTTTTAGAGACAAATGTAACATCATATTGTAGCATTTTGTGTAGTTCCTCATCCAGAGATATCATAGGTTTGTATTTCTTTATAATATTACTTATCTGTTTGAACTGGTGACGATAGGCAATGGAGAACACCATGAATTTCCCAGCTCCTCCAATCCTTGTCTGATTCTTTCCAGAGGTAATTTTCCTCCCTTGAATTTGTGCCAAATAGCTAAATACTATGCTCCCAATATAAACATGAACACCTGTTATCCCAGTATACAATCTAACTAGGATCTACTTGAGCAAATAAATAAATTTTTCCAAAAAAAGTTTTTTTGAATATCAAAATTCAACTTTATTTCCATAAAAAATACACAAAATTATATAAACACCAAAAAGGATGCAAGATTTGACTCTAGGGACATTTCAGACTCCTCCCATGTTATTATATATCTGCCTTGCATATACTCATTAACAACACAATTAAACCAGTTAAACTGGGATATATGTTTTTAGCCCAACGTGCGAAAGGTGCGCGTCGGGGCAGATGGGACAGGACTCCCAGCATTTGATATTCAACTGCCAGGATTCAGGTACAATACTCATTACCTTTTAGCAGTACTATTATGCTTTGGCATGCAGCGGTTCAGAATTTTCCAGCCCAATATGGGACAGGGTCAGGTTATAGCCTGTAGTTTAATATTATATGGCTAGATGTGGTGATCCCATTTACCGTCTTATACTCATATGGATGTGATCCCACCATATGATACACTCAAGTGGTGAGACATAAATTGGGTGATAGGTAATTTGGGTATTTTTCCATTGAGGCCATTTAGTTATTTTTACTAAGGGGCAGATAGCAGTGACAAAAAATCCAGTGGTGGAAAAATGGATAAATAGCTGCGGTATATAGAATTTGGCTAAAAACATATATCCCAGTTTAACTGGTTTAATTGTGTTGTTAATGAGTATATGCAAGGCAGATACATAATAACATGGGAGGAGTCTGAAATGTCCCTAGAGTCAAATCTTGCATCCTTTTTGGTGTTTATATAATTTTGTGTATTTTTTATGGAAATAAAGTTGAATTTTGATATTCAAAAAAACTTTTTTTGGAAAAATTTATTTATTTGCTCAAGTAGATCCTAGTTAGATTGTATACTGGGATAACAGGTGTTCATCTTTCCAGAGGTACTAAGTCTTTCCTGTCTGTATGGCTGACTACATTCTTTGTTCTCCGTCTACACTAGTTGGGATAACCATATGCCTCTAATTTATCACACAGTTGAATTTGAAAGAAAGAAAAACAAGATGCATTACAACAATTTCATTTCGTATGAATAATTTCCCATACTGGAATGTTTCCAAAGATTTGAGGCAGGAGCTGGCATTCAGAATGGCGCTGGTCACTGTATGTTTAATGTCATGGCACGGATTTTATTAGCTCCCTGTAATGTGATGTCTAAGAGATTAATACTGGATTTAGGAAAGTAGATGTGAATGTTAAATTGGGTGAATTATAATTAATATAAGCCACAAAATGTTTTTCTTTCTCTTCCGAGCCTCAAACACCAGCAGTACATCATCGATGTATCGCCCTACTAACCACCTGATGTAGGAGAAGAACGGATTGTTTTTTGTAAAAAGGTATCTTTCCCTCCAATAAATCATGGGTATATTTGCAAGTCAAGATGAGAAATGCCCCCATAGACACTATATGAATCTGGAAAAAATTGTTTGTCAAATACAAAAAAAATTTGTGCTTCAAAAGAAGGTTTTCTTATGTAATCAGAAACTGTTTCATTTCTTGTGAGGAAAAGCTATATGTGTTCAGCTGATGAGTGAGACAATCTATGGCGACCCAATGAGGTATTGAGGCACGTAATGTGAGCATGTCACAGAATAGTCACCTCCATTCTGGCTTCCACTTTTATCCATCAGAAACAGAAGTGACATATTTTGTGTCTCATATATACCAAATGTAATTTACGGACCAGCGTTTGTAGATGGTTGTCCACACACTGGCCAAGTTTTTCTCCAGTGCGCCAATTATTGTGACAGTCCGTTTGAGTGGTGGAGGGAATATGTGTTTATGGACTTTTGGGAACGAGTAATAGTCTTGTATTATGGGATGTTTCACATACGAGTATAAGGATTCTGTGGTGAGGTTTTTTTTACAATTACATCCATTGTCCAGGATTTTTAGATTCAAGATATAATATAATTCAACATCCAACACGACTACTCCTCCACTCTTATCTACAGGTCGTACTACCAAGTCCATATAATTTTTCCAAGTCCTTAGTTTTCTTCTTGTAAGGGTCTTGTGTTCGTTAATGTTTTGTTTCACTTAAAGCACCACTCCAGCAGTTTTTTTTGCACAGCTGAGGTGGTGCTTTAAATGTAATTCCGCTGTCACCGCCTTCATCCTTGTCCAGCGTTGTTTCGGTGAAAAGTGACCTGCCAGCAGCTCCAAAGTTTCATGGCGCCGCAGTCACTTTGCAATACAAGTCTATGAGAACCTCGTTCTGGCCTCATTCTGGCTCTCATAGACTTGCATGGAACTCTTGTGACTAGAGTTGAGCGAAACAGGTCGGTAAGATTCATAAGTTGCCGACTTTCGCCAAAGTCCGGTTTTGCCGAGCGAAACCCGACCATAGCGTGAAGTCGGCCATGCGGTCGTTGACCCGAGCGCCAATGTCAGTTTTCCCATAATGCTTGCAGGCGCCTTTTTTCAGCCAAGGAACAAGGACGTACACTGTGGGCAACGATATGACATGGGCAGCGTCCACCACCATCTTAGAGAAGGGCATTGCAGTGATTGGCTTGCTTTGAGGGGCGTCATAGTGTCTATAAAAGCCCTGACCGCCGACTGCCATTTTACTTCTGCCGATCTTAACAGTAGGGAGAGGTTGCTGACGCTGTTTATCAGTAGGGAGAGAGTTAGGGCTGGAAACAGAAGTTCTTATGTGCTTGTGTTGATAGCAATTGTGATGTACAGTTAGTGTGCAGTGACAGGAGGATTTTCTTGTGTGCAGCAGCGCTGGTTATTAGGCTGCCTGCCAGTAACAGGGGAGGATTTTCTTGTGTGCAGCAGCGCTGGTTATTAGGCTGCCTGCTAGCTGTATTGCTGTGTGTACACTGCTGTGCAGACTGTTTTTTACACAGCACTAATACTTTTATTCTTTTTTTCTGCACAGTTACCGAGGGTTCATTTTTTCCCACACCGTATAGAGCTGTACGCTCCTCACACACTACCATGTACCGTCTGGTATCACGGACAAATACATGCTGACTATCTGTGTGTGACTCCGGAAATATATACGGAGATTGAAATTTTCCCCTACACTATATACACCTGGTATCTTCTGATACAGTACCTTTTTTCTGCCTTTTGTATTATGGTCAAATCCATACTGAGAGAGCGTCTGTGTGTGACTCCTGAAATATATACAGAGATTGAAATTTTCCCCTATACTATATACACCTGGTATCTTCTGATACAGTACCCTTTTTCTACTTTTTATATTCTGGTCTAATCCATACTGAGCCTGAGAGAGTCTGTGTGTAACTCCGGAAATTCATATGGAGATTGAAATTTTCCCCTATACTATATACACCTGGTATCTTCTGATACAGTACCCTTTTTCTACTTTTTATATTCTGGTCTAATCCATACTGAGCCTGAGAGCATCTGTGTGTGACTCCGGAAATATATACGGAGATTTACAATTTTCCCCTATACTATATACACCTGGTATCTTCTGATACAGTACCCTTTTTCTGCTTTTTATGTTCTGGTCTAATCCATACTGAGCCTAAGAGCGTCTGTGTGTGACTCCGGAAATATATACGGAGATTGAAATTTTCCCCTATACTATATACACCTGGTATCTTCTGATACAGTACCCTTTTTCTGCTTTTTATATTCTGGTCTAATCCATCCTGAGCCTGTGAGCATCTGTAAGTGTGTCCGGAAATATATGCGGAGATTTAAATTTTCCCCTTCACCGTATACAGCTGTACTCTTCTGATACAGTACCATATATCTGCTGGTATTTTTGGTACATTTTCCCAAACATGAGGAAGTATGGTGGAAGAGGCCGCGGATGTGGGCGAGGGGCCAGCTGGTACTGATGGTTGTGCATCTGCTGGTAGTGCCAAAAGCACAATAGCACCTAAGGCAGGACATGTTGAGCCTGCGTCATCGTCTGGCTCCAGAAGGCCAGGAAGGCTCCCTTTGCAGGGAGTAGGTAAACCGCTTTTAAAGCCGGAGCATCAGGAACAGATTTTGGCTTACATTGCCGAAACAGCCTCCAGCTCTATCGCCTCCTCTTCTGAAGTTTCAAAAACTGCAAGCACTGAGTTGTCAGTGCAGGCTCCTGGTCAGGAACAACACCTTTCCTTGTGTCCTTCACTCCCACCAAAATTGAAGGATGCGGCAGGCCACACTTCAGATTACTCCATAGAGCTCTTTTCACATACCATGCCTGGGTTATCAAGTCAAATCCTGAATTCCCCAGTCCAAGATGAATCTGACATGGAGTGCACTGATGCACAGCCACTGTTATATGATTCTGCTGGTACATTCACCCAGAGCACTACATTGCCCTCGCAGTCTACTGAGCCAGAATCTGACCCTGATGAAACTCAGGTGCCCCTTCCCGCATACTATACCACCTTACACGGTGACACAGAGGAAGGTGCAGATGAAATTGAAGAGGAGGTGATGGATGACCCAGTTGTTGATCCGGATTGGCATCCATTGGTGGAAGAGGGTGCCGCTGGCAATAGCTCAGAAGAGGAGGATCCGCAGCAGGCATCGACATCGCAGCAGCGATTATCTTGTAGCCTCGTAGCAGTCCAAAAACGTGTTAAAAAAACAAAAAGAGTTGCAGGACAGCTTGGCCAGATGGTCAAATTAGCACAGCGCAAGCCCTGAAAATTTATCCCATAGTAGGAAGAGTGCAGTGCGGAAGTGCGGAAGGACCTTTAGCCGAGGGAAAAATTTCAGAAATTTGAATACCAGTTGCATACTTAGACATTTAAACACCATGCACTTGCAAGTGTGTAGCCCTGGTGTGTGAAGGCACACGCAGTACCCTGGAGGATGTGTGGAGAGATAGCAGTTTAATGCTAAATGAACATTCATTCCAACATGCACTTAGACACGCCCACAGGTTTATAAGCTTGTGACATCAGCAGGGAGTGTTCAGTCAGAGAGTGTCCTGTCTTCAGTCAGTTCAGTTTGTCTGAGGAGACAGTCAGTCAGCGAGAAGTCTGTGCAGGAGAGAGGAGTGAGCTGCAGATAATTCAGACGCCTGTCTAGAGGACGGTAGAGGTTCAGAGACGTGCTCCTGCCTAAAAGTATTACTGGTATTCTGCTAGCAAGCTCTGGAAGGAACTAAGAAGGAACTGACTGATATATATATCTGTGAAGTGAGGGATGCTTATGCTACCAGCACGGGCAAGGCGAAAGGCACAGTGGTAGATATTGTGAGTGCTTTAGGATTGGAAGTCCTGCACTGTTAACCGGTTACTGGGACCGAAGCATCACCATAGCTTCATGCATGGTGGTAGAAGAACCAGATTTATTGGAGGGAACTACGCTTCATGCTAGTTGGACTCGTCATATTGGAAGTAAAGGAGGCCCCTAACTTGCCCAGCTGCTATCTCGAAATACATCCTCCTTGGATCAGCCTCCCTGGGACCTGCTTGAACATCTTACAAGTAAAGGTATGGAAAGACGCTGACCGTGTGAGACTGTGTTCTTTATCTGCACCCGACTTCACAAATCCCATAGACTTTGAGGGACCAGTCCCACCTGTAGGGGACCCGACATCTAGCTGCCTCACCATCCCCTCAGAGATCTACAGCAGCGCTGGTACTAATTACCAGAATACTACAGGTGGCGTCACGAACTGTATATAAACCTATCCCCTGTAAATATTCCCCCAACATACGCCAGACCGCCAGGGCCACAGACCGAGCCACAGCTACCTGTGACAAACCCCATAGACTTCCATGGGCTCGGCTCTGAGTACCCCATTGCCCTGGTAACCCACAATTGTGGTGGCGGGTCGACACAAATTTGGCGTCACGAACAGGATGCGAAACTCGCAAAATTGCGAGCCCTGCGTGCCTATGGAATTGTTTTAGTGAAAAAGACTGTTTGCTATTTTTGGCGCTAAAATCCGCCATTTTGCCGCCATATTCGCACCCTCAGGCGCTGGAGAAGAAGGTGGGCGTACCTGTAAAAGCGCGCCGTTGCCTGGCTCCGCCCCCGGCTCTGACTCATCGGCAGGTCCTGCGACAGGAAGTGAACGCTCTGACATCAGAGCGCCTGCGACGAAGGTCCTGTCTCCACCGAAAAGGAATGAAGGAGATAGAGAGACGCTGGCGTGCCCTGAAACAGCGGCTGCTGAGGGACGCAGTGTTCTCTCCTACAAGCATAATGCCGTCTCCTGAATTCCCAAGTTCCCTGCTGAGGAAGGCTGAAGAGAAACCGGAGGCTGCCCCCAAAAGTACCGATCCTGATCCCACCGATGGAGCGGTGGAGGCAAAGGAGGTTGAGGAGGTACCGCCAGTTCCGGAACGCCCGCCCGGCCAGGAGGCCGCAGCAGATGATCAATCCCTGGTAGGGACACCGGCGGGGACCCAGCCGTCAATGATGGAGAGCGACTGGGAAGAGATGGAGCAGCGACAGCAGCAGGTTAGTGCGTCCTCAATTGAGCCATTGCGCACACCTGCTTCCTGCTCTGCATCACACCAGCATTGTGCGTCCTATTCCGCATCGCCCCCTGCGTACACCTCTGCATCGCAATCGGCGACCCAATCTACATCGCAAACTGCGGTTACAGCTGAATCGCCCCCTGCAACGCAAATTGAGACGCAGTCGGCGTCTCACGAGAAAGAGATGTGAAGAACGGTAGGACCCAGACAGGGTTTACCGCAGCTGAGAAGATGTATATAAGTTTTTATAAAAGTGAAAGTAGTTGTACCGTTAATATGAAAAATGTCTATTTGATACTTTGTGTATTTTTCTATGTTTAATGCAACGTTCAAGATATTCGTACCTCCCGGATGGGAAGAAGTTAATGTTTGTTGTTATGCATAAACAAAATTTTCTGTCTTCTTGTATTTCACAGCCCGGGAGTGCTGTCTTTTACCATGGGGGAATGTGTAGCCCTGGTGTGTGAAGGCACACGCAGTACCCTGGAGGATGTGTGGAGAGATAGCAGTTTAATGCTAAATGAACATTCATTCCAACATGCACTTAGACACGCCCACAGGTTTATAAGCTTGTGACATCAGCAGGGAGTGTTCAGTCAGAGAGTGTCCTGTCTTCAGTCAGTTCAGTTTGTCTGAGGAGACAGTCAGTCAGCGAGAAGTCTGTGCAGGAGAGAGGAGTGAGCTGCAGATAATTCAGACGCCTGTCTAGAGGACGGTAGAGGTTCAGAGACGTGCTCCTGCCTAAAAGTATTACTGGTATTCTGCTAGCAAGCTCTGGAAGGAACTAAGAAGGAACTGACTGATATATATATCTGTGAAGTGAGGGATGCTTATGCTACCAGCACGGGCAAGGCGAAAGGCACAGTGGTAGATATTGTGAGTGCTTTAGGATTGGAAGTCCTGCACTGTTAACCGGTTACTGGGACCGAAGCATCACCATAGCTTCATGCATGGTGGTAGAAGAACCAGATTTATTGGAGGGAACTACGCTTCATGCTAGTTGGACTCGTCATATTGGAAGTAAAGGAGGCCCCTAACTTGCCCAGCTGCTATCTCGAAATACATCCTCCTTGGATCAGCCTCCCTGGGACCTGCTTGAACATCTTACAAGTAAAGGTATGGAAAGACGCTGACCGTGTGAGACTGTGTTCTTTATCTGCACCCGACTTCACAAATCCCATAGACTTTGAGGGACCAGTCCCACCTGTAGGGGACCCGACATCTAGCTGCCTCACCATCCCCTCAGAGATCTACAGCAGCGCTGGTACTAATTACCAGAATACTACAGGTGGCGTCACGAACTGTATATAAACCTATCCCCTGTAAATATTCCCCCAACATACGCCAGACCGCCAGGGCCACAGACCGAGCCACAGCTACCTGTGACAAACCCCATAGACTTCCATGGGCTCGGCTCTGAGTACCCCATTGCCCTGGTAACCCACAATTGTGGTGGCGGGTCGACACACAAGCGTGGACAGACTACAAAACCTCAGGTAGCACATGTGCACCTGCTCCGACTGAAGGTAGTCAGCAACGCTACATCGCTTCCCCCACTGTAAGCCCACTGGTTAGCACACCACCAGCAAGAAATGTTGAGGTGTCATCGCAAGGCCAAAGCAGTCAGGGAATCACAATGTTTTAGCAACGAAAGACTGAATCTAGGCCATCACCACCACCATCACCAACCCCCTCTCAGTCTGCCATCTTCACCGCTAGTTCCCCCATATGCAGCTCTCAAGTCCAGCTCACCCTAGCAGACACTCTGAGTAGGACAAGAAAGTACTCATCCTCTCATCCGCGTACACTGGCTTTGAACGCCTACATTGCCAAACTGATCTCATTAGAGATTATGCCCTTCCGTTTGGTTGAAAGCACTGCGTTCCGAGAGCTCATGGCCTACGCTGTCCCACGCTATGACCTACCCAGTCGGCACTTCTTTTCTCGAAAAGACATCCCTGCCCTCCACCTGCATGTGAAAGACCACATTGTCCATGCACTCAAACAATCAGTGAGTGGAAAGGTGCACATCACAACAGATGCATGGGCCAGTAGGCATGGCCAGGGCCGTTACGTGTCCATCACTGCGCACTGGGTTAATGTGGTGGATGCAGGGCTCACAGGGGACAGCGGCGGTGGGACAGTGCTGCCTAGCCCTCGGTATAGGCAACAGTGGGCTGTAGGCGTTCGACCCTCCTCCTCCTCCAGAAGCGAAAGCTCATCGACAGAGCGCAGTCGCACGAGCACTCCATCCGCAGCTGCCAGTGTTGCACATGAGGTGTCCCACTGTCGAACAGCTAGTGGTAAGCATCAGCAGGCTGTTTTAAAGATGATGTCTTTGGGCAACAACAGACACACCGCGGAGGTACTGGCCGACTACTTGCAGTGAGAAATGGAGTCATGGCTGGGCAATCTACATCTTGAGCCAGGCAAGGTAGTCAGCGATAATGGACGTAATTTTGTGGCGGCCATAGCCCTGGCAAAACTCAGACACATACCTTGCCTGGCTCACACCTTGAACCTGGTGGTGCAGTGCTTCATAAATAATTATCCAGAGTTAACAGCCCTGCTCCGTAAGGTGCGAAGACTGTGCTCACACATCGGTCGCTCGCCCGTAGACTCCAGTCGTATGCAGAGGCTGCAGCGATCGCTCCACCTCCCCAAGCACCACCTAATCATAGACGTTGCAACAAGGTGGAACTCCACCATGCACATTGTTGAGAGGCTGTGCGAACAGAGGCAGGCTGTAATGCATTTGTGGGAGGATACACGGTCAGGCAAGTTTGAGGGCAGACATGGAGTTGTCGGGTGTGCAGTGGTCAAAGCTGAAAGACCTCTGTAAAGTCCTTCAGTGTTTTGAGGAATGCACACGGCTGGTAAGCGCAGACGACGCCATCATAAGCATGAGCATCCCACTTATGCGTCTGCTCATGCAAACTTTGACGCACATTAAGGATCAGGCGTCTGCAGTGGAGGAGGAAGAGGAGGAGGAGGGAAGCCTTGATGACAGTCAGCCATTGTCTGCTCAGGGAACTGTCCTGGACGAGGTGGAGGAAGAAGAGGAAGAGGAGGAGGAGGACGAGGGGGATGATTATTTTGGGGAGGAGGATGCTTCTCAGGGGGCAAGGGAAAATGTTAGCTTGCAAAGGTCAGGTACAGGGTTTGTGCGTGACTGGAGGGATGTGGATTTGGCAGAAAGTGCTCCTCCACCCACCACTGTCAGTGCATCATTGACACCTGGAACATTGGCCCACATGTGTGATTATGTCTTGCGGATCCTAAAAAGGGACCCCCGCATTGCCAAAATTATGAAGGATGACGACTACTGATTGGCCAGCATCCTCGATCCACGCTATAAAGGCAAATTACAGAACATCATGCCACAAGTGAACCTAGAGCTAATACTGGCGAACAAACAAGCAACTCTGGTAAACCGTTTGTTAGAGGCATTCCAGCACACAGCAGCGGTGCAGGTTCTACTACGAGCCGTACTGGGCAACATGGAAGAGGTGTTCGTGGTGCACACAGCCGAAGTGGCGTTGGAGACAGGGATTTCATGACCATGTTGTGGACTGATTTCTCGAGTACTGCTCACACGACTGTTAGTACTGAATCGATTGCAACAGACAGGAGACAGCAGTTGTCAACTAAGGTTCAAAATGACCTCTCCTCCCCTATCGATGTTCTCCCTCACAGTTCATTCCTCTTTGACTACTGGACCTGTAAACTGGACACCTGGCCTGAATTAGCACAATATGCCTTACAGGAGCTCGCTTGCCCTGCTGGTAGTGTGCTATCAGAAAGAGTCTTCAGTGCTGCTGGATCAATCCTGACAGAAAGAAGGACCCTGCTGTCAACCCAAAATGTAGGTGATCTCACCTTCATTAAAATGAACCATGCATGGGTTTCGAAGGATTTTGTCCCACCTTCTCCTGATGACACATAGGTTGCCAGCAAAATGGCTTGCTTTTTCCTCCTCTTCCTCCGACTTCTCCAATTCCTCCATTTGCAGCAGCTGGACGTCCAGCCTACACCTCAACATATGCCAGTTTTTCCACCTCCCTAACTGGGCTGTATCCCCCCCAGTGCGGGCGTCAGCACCTGGCGCACCCGGGCAAGTGCCGGTGCCCTGTGCAGGTGGGGGGGCCAACTCGTGGGCGACGGCACTGGCACAGGGCCCCTCATAGTACGCCGGTGTCTCTGACGGTGGGTGGGCCCACTCGCCATCAGAGACACCGGCGTACTACGAGGGGCCCTGTTCCAGTGTCGTTGCCAGAGTGGGCCCCCCTGCTTGCTCAGTGACCCAGCACTTGCAATACTTACCTCTCCGTGCTTTACCGCTGTGATTTCTTCGGCGTTATCTGTCAGTGTCATTCAGGTCAGAGAGCGTGATGACATCACGTCTGTACGCCCTCTGCCTGAACAGTCACAGTGCAGAGAGCTGGAAGATGGCGATGCTGAGGAGTCTAGAGTAGAGCAGTGCCCAGCGAGGAGAGGTATTTAATTTTTTTTAATGTTTGGAGCAATATATGGGGAGCATTGTACACTGGAGAATTATATATGTGGCCCATCATACACTTGAGCATCATAGATAGGGCCCATTATACACTGGAACATCATATGGGGCCCATTATATATGGATCATTATATAGGCCCATCATAAACTGGAGCATTATAAATGTGGCCCATCATACACTGGAGCATCATATACGGGGCCCATTATACATTGGAGCATTATAAATGGGGCACATTATATATGGAGCATTATATAGGTCCATCATACACTGGAGCATCATCCATGGGGCCCATCATACACTGGAGCATTATAAATGGGGCCCATTATATATGGGGCATTATACACTGTTTGCATAATTATAAGGCAAGTTGTATTTGAGAGGATTCTTTTTATTATTATACAACAATTATGTTCTCAATCAACCCAAAAGACTCATAAATATCAAAGCTTAATATTTTTGGAAGTTGGAGTGTTTTTTTTTTAGATTTGGCTATTTTAGGAGGATATCTGTTTGTGCAGGTAACTATTACTGTGGAGAATTATTAGGCAACTTAATAAAAACCAAATATATACCCATCTCACTTGTTTATTTTCACCAGGTAAACCAATATAACAACACAAAATTTAGAAATAAACATTTCTGACATTCAAAAACGAAAAAAAAAAAAGTGACCAACATAGCCACCTTTCTTTACATTGACACTCAGGGGCGTACTGTCAATAGTAGCAGACCACGCAGCTGCTATGGGGCCTGGACAGGTGAGGGGGTCCGTGACGGCAGCTGTGCTGTGCTGACACAGTACTATCTCCTTTAATTAAATGTAAGCGCCGGCCGCTGTATACCCCCTTGAAGCTCCCCTTTCCTTGTTTCCTGGTCAGCAGTTGGCTGAAGTCTCTGGCTGGATTTGCATAAGAATGCCATGCCTCCTGGCAGCCAGAGAGCAGCACACGTGCATTGCAGGAAGCAGGAAGCAGAAAACATTCATGAGCCTCTCTCACTCAGGGAGAGGGACACACACACAAGACGGTGAGCCCGGCTGGCTGGGGGATGGTGGTGGATTTTTTTTGCGAAATGTGTCCCCTCACTTTGCTGGCACTTTACATGCATGCCTGGAGTTAAGAGCACCTGTTGATTTTTTTTTTCTTTTTCTTTTTTGGGGGGGCCCATTCAGACTTTTGCTATGGGGCCCCATGATTTCTATGTACGCCCCTGATGACACTCAAAAGCCTTCCATCCATAGATTCTGTCATTTGTTTGATCTGTTTACGATCAACATTGTGTGCAGCAGCCAGCACAGCCTCCCAGACACTGTTCCGAGAGGTGTACTGTTTTCCCTCCCTGTAGATCTCACATTTTATGAGGGACCACAGGTTCTCTATGGGGTTCAGATCAGGTGAACAAGAGGGCTATGTCATTATTTTTTCTTCTTTTAGACCTTCACTGGGCAGCCACGCTGTGGAGTATTTGGATGCATGTGATGGAGCATTGTCCTGCATGAAAATCATGTTTTTCTTGAACGTCTTCTGCTGTCTCAAACTCAAAAATATTTCCCGGATCCGTGCATTCCTTGACCACGACACCACAAAATCACTAGTGCATGCCCTGATCATCTCCCGCCTTGACTTCTGCAACCTCCTACTTTCTGGCCTCCCCTCTAGCACTCTGGCACCACTCCAATCCATCCTACATTCTGCTGCCCGACTAATCCACCGGTCTCCCCGTTACTCCCCAGCCTCTCCCCTATGCCAAGCCCTTCATTGGCTTCCTATCGTCCAGAGGCACCAGTTCAAAACCCTAACTATGACATACAGAACTATCCACAACCTGTCTCCTCCATACATCTGTAACATGGTCTCCCGTTACTTACCCACACGCAACCTTCGATCCTCTCAAGATCTTCTACTCTCCCCTTATCTCTTCTTCCCACAACCGCATACAAGACGTCTCCAGTGCCTCCCCTATACTCTGGAATTCTCTACCTCAACACATCAGACTCTCGCCTACCATGGAAACCTTCAAAAAGAACCTGAAAACCTACCTCTTCTGACAAGCCTACAACCAGCAGTGATCCTCAGTCTACTGAACCGTCGCACAACCAGTTCTACCCTCTCCTAGTGTATCCTCTCCCATCCCCTGTAGATTGTGAGCCTTTCGCGGGCAGGGTCCTCTCTCCTTCTGTACTTATGTGTGCTGTATTGCTCATATTTATTGTACTTGTCTATATTTGCCCCCTCTCACATGTAAAGCGCCATGGAATAAATGGCGCTCTAAAAATGAAAGATAATAATAATAATGATACCGACTTCTTCCTGTACCACTGCTTGAAGAAGGTGTCTTCCAGAAACTGGCAGTAGGTCTGGAATTGAGCTTCACTCCATCCTCAACCCGAAAAGGTCCCACAAGTTCATCTTTGATGATACCAGCCTATACCAGTACCCCACCTCCACCTTGCTGGCGTCTGAGTCTGAGTGGAGCTCTCTGCCCTTTACTGATCCAGCCTCGGGCCCATCCATCTGGCCCATCAAGAGTCACTCTCATTTCATCAGTCCATAAAACCTTACAAAAATCAGTCTTAACATATTTCTTGGCCCAGTCTTGACGTTTTATCTTATGTTTCTTGTTCAAATATGGTCGTTTTTCAGCCTTCCTTACCTAGGCCATGTCGCTGAGTATGGCACACCTTGTGCTTTTTGATACTCCAGTAACGTTGCAGCTCTGAAATATGGCAAAACTGGTGGCAAATGGCATCTTGGCAGCTTCACGCTTGATTTTCCTCAATTCATGGGCAGTTATTTTGAGCCTTTTTTATCAACACGCTTCTTGCGACTCTGTTGGCTATTGGCCATGAAACACTTGATTGTTCAGTGATCACGCTTCAAAAGTTTGGCAATTTCAAGACTGCTGCATCCCTCTGCAAGACATCTCACAATTTTTGACTTTTCAGAGTCCGTCAAATCTCTCCTCTGACCCATTTTGCCAAAGGAAAGGAAGTTGCCTAATAATTAAGCACACCTTATATAGGGTGTTGATGTCATTAGACCACACCCCTTCTCATTACAGAGATACTAATCACCTGATTTACATAATTGGCAGTTGGCTTTCAATCCTATACAGCTTGGAGTAGGACAACATGTATAAAAAGGATGATGTGATCAAAATACTCATTTGCCTAATAATTCTGCACACAGTGTATAGGCCTCTAAGACACTGGAGCATCATCCATGGGGCCCATCATATACTGCAGCATCATATGGGGCCCATTATATATGGATCATTATATATGCCCATCATACACTGGAGCATCATCCATGGGGCCCATCATATACTGCAGCATCATATGGGACCCATTATATATGGGGCATTATATAGGCCCATCATACAATGGAGCATCATCCATGGGGCCCATCATATACTGGAGCATTATATGGGGTTCATTATTTATGGGGCATCATATAGGGTATGGAGCATCATATGGAGCACATATGGGGCCTATTCTGTATGGAGCATTATATGGAGCCCATTCTGTATGGAGCAATATATAGGGCCCATTATATACTATATGGAGCTTTATATGCGACTCATTATACTGTATGGAGCAATATGTGGGGCTCATTCTACTCTAAGGGGACCGTCCTATACTGTATGGCACATTATATGGGGACCATCATATACTGGAGCATTATGTGGAGCTCATCATATACTGTATGGAACATTATATGGGACCAATTATTCTGTATGGAGCAATATATGGGGCTCATTATTCTGTATGGCGCACTATGTTGTGGCCGTAATACTGTATGGAGGAATATACTGTCCGGTTTTTGAGCTATTGTAGAATTTAAAATAGATATCTGTCATGTAATGTAAGAAGTGAAGTATTTGTCATTGTACTATACCTATATTTCTGTGCCGTATCGGAGCATCATGAATTGTGGTATGGGTTAAAGGGGCCCACTGACACTGACACTCTTCGCCTGGGGCACACAAAAACCTGGAGCCAGCCCTTCCCCCCCACAACTTTAGCCAAATAACCCCCAGTTTTCAATGCGTAACTATTCGTTGGCATTGAAATGGGCACTGTAGGCGTGTTTACTGTCCTCCACTCCCTGCCGACTTTGCTTCCTCATTGACTTGCATTGGGTTTCGTGTTTCAGTCGGACCTCCGACTTTTCCCGAAAGTCGGCCGATTTAGTTCGACTCTACTTTGAGAAAGTCGGGTTTCACGAAACCCGACTCGACCCTGAAAAAGGCAAAGTCGCTCATCTCTAGTTGTGACTGTTGTAAAATTATAGATCATGGTAAGAAAAATTTAAATGGAAAAAACAGCAATACCACATACAATTTACCCAAGAATTAACCTGGGGTTCTGATTTTGTTGTATATGTGGTGACCTGTGTGTGTGAACTTTTATATGTCGGCCGCACTACACAGTCACTACGAAATCGCATGAATGTTCATAGACATAATGTGAAAATAGGGTTTTTTTATACAAAGTTTATCTAAGCACATCACTCTTATACATAACAAAAACTTTGAATGTATTAAGGTTATGCCAATAGAACAAATACCTGCAGCAATGAGAAACAGAAAAGCAGTTCTTAATGCCAAAGAGTCCTATTGGATATACAGACTTGGCAGTCTGTACCCTGATGGACTGAATGAGATCTCTGATATCGTGTAGATCAATCAATAGATTTCCCGTTTGTTGTTTTTTTTTTTTTAAATTTTTTAATTTTTTAAAAAAATATATTTATTTATTTTTTTAAAAAAGAAAAGATATGTATTTTTTTATTTATTTAATTTATTTATTGTCTTTAGTACCTGCAGTTCTTCTAGTATACTGCTTGACCGCTTGCGTCAAGAGAAGTGAGGTGTTTAATCAGGCATATGAACAGGTTTTTTTTTTTTTTGGAACATGTACACTGAAATGTGTGATTGCCTAAAATTTACAGATATACTGTTTTAACCCTGAAGGAGGGATGATGTTATTTAATATACGTGCACAACATTCTTTTTTTGGGGATGAAGTTACAATATACGTACTTTAACTGCTAAAAAGTTTGATAAATAGTGATTGGTTCCTCAGTTATTAGAACCACACCAATTAGCAATGAAAATGGGGTATAAATAGCTTACAACAAAATCATTTTTTTATACACCTGATGAAGGCCTACATGGCCAAAAACGCATTGTGTTTTTTATAACAAAAAATGTTTTAATGTTTTTATTGTCTTTTATAAAATTTTGCATTTTACCTAGCCAATAAAATATCATCTGATATAACATCAGAGATACTTAGTTATTTGGCTATATAACCTTCTTGCTCCAAATTGGGTCAAGGATCCTCTGAAGGAAGCGCCCTGAAACTTCTTTATTTGCAATATCACGTGGAGGAAAATTTTTTTCAAGGAGAGGAAAATTATCTCCATGCTATTACAGACGGACAGCAATCCGGTGGAAGGATCCCCCTTGTTTGCAAACTTTTCCCAGTGTTGTGCCTCCTTGCACAACCGCACCAGGTGAGCAAGTTTGAAGTTGTACTTTTCTCACCGAGCTGAATTGACTCATCTACTACGCTTAGATAGCGCTCTACTTCACCTTATTCACACACTGGTTATTGTGGCACCCCTGAGAGTCCAGTCCCCCACATCCAAACCACATGACCTGAGGCTTAGGGGGAGGAGTCCCAGTTAGAGCTGGAAGGAGAGTGGGGAGTTGGAAGAGGAAGCTGTGAGGCGTGGAGAGAAGCAGTCGTGAGGAGAGAAGCTTCTAGAGGAAAAAAGAGGTCCTAGGCGCCAGGGAAGTTAAGAATCCACCCTGGGCGCTCGAATCCAAGCTGACCAGAGTCGGGTGGAGGGACCAGGTCGCAGTAGGGGACTGGCCCCAGACTAGTGGAGAGACTGTAGGACTCAGCTAGCAAACCAGAGGCTGTGGTAACTGTATGTGCTACATCCACATCCACACACATTTGCTGAAAAGGCAGCCAGATAGGACCATGGGGACCAGGAGGATGTCGTCCGAGTCGCCCGACAGGATCTGAGTCTGCTGACTTGGGAAACTGTGTGTGTGGCGCAGGGCAGGAGGGAGTGAGCCAGCGCAGGGAGACGGCCAGAGAAAGGAACATAAGAAGGGAGTTCTGGTGAAGTGCACCCCAAACTACCTAAGAGCTGGCTGGACCACCGACCCGGAGGACACAGCACCACGGCTGGGGATTGTAACCTAAGAACTGTGAGTAAAGTGAGAAGACTGCACCCTGCTGTGTTCTCAGACTTATTTACTGCGTCATCTGCCCTGCACTACAACCGTTACCATTTTCAAATTTAAACCTATAACTGCCCCGGGGCCTGTGGAGAGCTGTAATATCTCTGCTGCATCAACAACTGCCCCAGTGGATCTGAATCGCAGCGTCCGCCATCTTATTGCCAAACACCACAGGTGGCGTCACAAACTAATCCTCTATAAACTATTCTCTTTCTATTTTCTTTACATTTTTTATTGGATGCCCAGGGCCACGGACCGGGTCACTGCTGCCGTGACAATTCCCCTGAAGAACAGCCTGGCCTGGGTCCGAATAACCCCAGGCCCTAGGGGGAGCACCATTATAACACTAGATGGTTTGTGTAGTGGTGGGGAACTGTGAGGAGACAAGATTTCTCTGTGCTACATTTTCAGAGATGAGTCATGGATAGGAGAAATGGTGATTGTGGTCTGGGCCGAATGGAAAAGAAAAGGGAAAGTGAATGACTATGACCATGGAGAAAATAAGTGTTGTGTCACTGGATTTATTTGTACCATACATACATACGGTATATGGTCAGCAGATCACTGGAGTAGAATTGATATTACCATTATATGGTCACTATATGGTTGCAATATTAGTCTTAGTACCTGGTTTTGGTTAATGATCACTATGGTTGTATTATCACTTCTGTATATGCTGCTGATGTTTGGTTTTGGTCCGGTGGTATTATTACTCCTTATTATAACAGTGCTTAATATTGGTTGTGGTAGAGTCATGTTTGCTAAACGGGTTTGTCCACCCTGGTTTTAGCGGTCACACGCCGAATTGAGTGATGCCAAGTAGCAGAGACTCTAGTCAGCTAGTGAATGTAATTATGCAGATCACATACTGGCAGTCAGGTGACAACTTCAGGAACTGGGGTGGACAAACCCCTTTAACAAATATGGTCACTGTAAGATGGTATTATGTAGTCACAGCGTGCTGGTATTATTTAATGTTATATAGCGGTAATACTAGTTTTGCAGTAAATCCCCCCATCTAAAGAAGTGTGTGGGGGAGAAAGGGAATGTGTGCTTTGAAATACCAGGACTGAATGTCAGTCCCAGTCTGGCACTAGGTGTACTGTAGGTTCGATAATCTCTAGTCAGCTTACCAGTTACCTATTTACTTAACCCCTAATGACCGCCGATACACCTTTTAACGGTGGCAGTTAAGGGTACTTATTTCTAAGTGCCGCTTTTTAATGGCGCTGAGAAATATTGTTGTAGCGCCCCCCAGAGTCAGCAAATCTCCAGGGTCTCAGCTACCAAGGATAGCCGAGTCCCCTGAGAACATGATTCGGGTGGGTTTTTACCGACCCCAGTGTTGCGATCCACCGTTATTGCCGCAATAACGGCCACCACAAAAAAAGGTCAGATGTCCCATTTATTTCTCTCTCCTTTGATATGATCTAGCACATTAGAGGAGAGAGAAATGGGGTCCCCTGAGCCCACCTAGTTTCTCCGGTGTCCCTGGACCCTCATGCATCCCCTCATCCTGTCCCCGGCTCTCGGCGTCTTCTTGGAAGAAAATGGCGGGCACATGCATAGTGCGCCCGCCTAGATCTGCCGGCCGGCACTCGGCAACAATAGGAGATTTTCCTTTTGGTTCACTTTGATCACTGTGATAGATGCTATCACAGTGATCAAAATAAAAAAAAAATAGTAAATCAAACCCCACTGTATCATCCCCTTAGTTAGGTAAAAATAATAAAATAAAAAAAAATATTTTTTAAATTTTTCCATTAGGGTTATGGTTGGGGTTATAGTTGGGGTTATAGCTAGGGTTAGGGTTGGGGGCTAGGGTTAGGGTTATGGTTGGGGTTATAGTTGGGTTTATAGCTAGAGTTAAGGTTTGGCTAGGGTTAGGGTAATGGTTGGGGTTATAGTTGGGGTTATAGCTAGGGTTAGGATAGGGGCTAGGGTTAGGATAGGGTTGGGCTAGGGTTAGGGTTGGGGCTAGGGTTAGAGCTAGCGTTAGGGTTGGGCTAGGGTTAGGGTTGGAGCCAGGGTTAAGGTTGGGGCTAGAGTTGGGGTTAGGGTTGTTTTGGGGTTAGGGTTGTGTTGTTGGCATTAGGGTGGTGTAGGGGTTATGGTTGTGGTTAGGGTTATGGATAGGGTTGGGATTAGGGTTAGGGGTATGTTGGGTTAGGGTTAGGGCTGTGTTAGGGTTGGTGTTAGAATTGGGGGTTTCCACTGTTTAGTTACATCTCCAAACGCGACATGGTGCCCGCCATTGATTCCAGTCAATTTTGCGTTCAAAAACTCAAATGTTGCTCCCTCCCTTCTAAGCCCTGCCATGCACCCAAATAGTGGCTTTCCCCACATACGGGGTATCGGCGTACTCAGGAGAAATTGCACAACAAATTTTGTGGTTCATTTTCTCCTGATACCCTTGTGAAGATAAAAAAGTTTGGTTCCAAAGTAAATTTTTTGTGAAAAAAGTAAAATGTTAATTTTTTCCTTCCATATTGCTTTAGTTCTTGTGAAGCACCTGAAGGGTTAATAAACTTCTTGAATGTGGTTTTGCGCACCTTGAGGGGTGCAGTTTTTAGAATGGTGTCACTTTTGGGTATTTATTGTTATATTAACCCCCCAAACTCACTTCAATTGTGGGTGGTCCCTAAAAACATGGTTTTGCAAATTTTGTTGGAAAAATGAAAAATTGCTGGTCAACTTTTAACCCTTATGACATCTCAAGAAAAAAAAATGTTTCCAAAATTGTGCTGATGTAAAGTAGACATGTGGAAAATGTTATTTATTAACTAATTTGTGCGCTATGACTCTCTGATTTAAGGTCACAAAAATTAAAAGTCTGAAAATTGCAAAATTTTCAAAATTTTTGCCAAATTTCTGCTTTTTTTTATAAATTAATGCAAGTCGTTTCGAAGAAATTTTACCTCTAACATGAAATACAATATGTCACAAAAAAACTTTCTCAGAATCAGTGGAATCCATTGAAAAATTCCAGAGCTATAACTTCATATAGTGACAGTGGTCAGAATTGTAAAAACTGGCTAGGTCATTAAGTACCAAATTGGCTCTGTCACTAAAGGGTTAAACCCCAAAAGCATTTTTAAGGGAATCTGTCACCTGGTTTTTACTACCCCATCCATTGCTTCCACCAGGAATTTCAGGGCCCCATACTGTCAACATTTTCGGGCCCCCTTGAGACTCTGCCCCGGCTCAACCGCAGCTCCGCTTCCACTCCTTGAATCTTCCACAGTCCCACTGCCCACTTTTGGAAAAACTCCACTTCTGCACCATATCCTCACCAATCACACATTAACAGCTCCATCGAACGCCATACCACATACATAGCCATCAGCTTTTGTTTTGGCCAAAAGAACTTTTCAGCCTGCCACCATAACACCATGACTCTTTTGACCGGGCCTTACTCTACTCTAACCTTTTAAATATTTCTTAATATATCCAATACTCTTTTTATATATAAAGAAAAACCTGACCAGCACCTCCTAGGTGTGAACAGGTGCCAGCTGCGATAGCTGCATTATATAGAAAAAGAAAACACAGCAGCACTTTATATGAGCCAAGATATATGCAAACACTGAAAACATTGAATTTAAACTATTATTATTCAGTAAGATGATCTTACAAAAATAAAGGTTCTTAGTGCATAAATTGGCTAATCCATGTGTGCCCATCAACCGCAGCAAGGTGACCTCCCTCTGATGGGTCCCTGTTCTACTGTACATACCTCTCAGAGTGCTGCTGTGTTTTCATTTTCTATACAATTCTCTTTTTATGTATATTTTTGTTTATTTTTCTTTAAGGGAATGTATCATATACATTTTTTTTAAATGATCAATAATACCACATACAAGGGACAAATACCGCCACATTATGACCAGATCACATATTATCACCACATAGTGACCAAATAATTCCACATACAAGGAACAAAATCTGCCACACCATGACCAGATCACATATTACCACTGGAGCTCTGTATATAGTGTATAGTGTACAGGTAATACAGTGATCACCAGTGACATTATTCACATGAGTTCTGTATATAGTGTCAGTGTACAAGTAATACAGTGATCACCAGTAACATTACACACAGGAGCTCTGTGTATACTGTAGTATACAGTGTATAGTGTCAGTGTACAGGTAACACATTGAATCAGCAGTTGATGTCTGTAATTGAAATCATTCATCTTTGCTTTTCTTCCTCATCCGTTGCAGACTGCCATCACTTCTTCCAGCCAGGACTCGTCTCTGCAGAAAATAACTTAGTTATCTATAGTTGATCGCTTCCGGAGCACATTCCCCACTTATTCCCCAACTTCTACACTATGCCAGATGAAGAAAAAAGCGGCATAATGCTGCCTGCACAGTAATAGGACCCCCTCAATTCATCATTATTTGCTCTCCCCCACCCTCAAGTCATCACCATTTACTGTTCCCCACCTATCAGGTGCAATTCATAATCATTTGCTGTACCCCATCCCCAGGTCTCAATTCATCAACATTGGCAGTACCTCATCTCCCAGCCTCAATTCATCATTATTTATTATCCCTTACCCCCATACTCAATTCCACCTATACCTGTCCTCACCCCCAGTCTCAATTAATCATTATTTGCTGTCCCCACCCCCCCTCAATTCATCATTTATTCTCCCCCACCCCTAATCTCAATTCATCACCATTTGCTGTACCCCACCCCCCAGTCTCAACTAATTATTTTTTGGTGTCCCCATCCCCTTGTCTCAATTCATCACCATTTGCCGTCCACACCCCCTGAAATCTCAATTAATCATTATTTGCTGTATCCCACCCTAAAGTCTCAATCATTATTTTCTGTACCCCAACCCCAGCTTCAATTCATCACCATTTTCTATACCCCATCCCCCAGTCTCAATTCATCATTATTTATTCTCCCCTCAAACCCCAGTCTCAATTCTTCACCATTTGCTGTCCCCACTCTCTAGTCTTAATTTATCACCATTTGCTGTCCCCCAGTCTCAATTCATGATCATTTGCTCCCCCTTTCCACACTCATTTAATTCATTTTATTAAAAAAAAAAAACAATACGTTTTTCATACTTACCTCTCAGACGATCCGCAGGCGCAGCTGCACTTCTGATGAAGTGGGAGTGCCATCACTAGCATATCACAGAAGTGGTGGAGGGAGCTCTGGAGCTGCCCGGCTGTTGTGTATTGACAGCTGTGCAACACTAGGCAGGAAATCTCCCGGCGCTGCACCAGTTCATTACATTACATTACAGCTCACACTACTTTATACCCTGGGACCTGGTGAGCCGAATCACAAGAGAGTGGACCAGACTTGGCCCCGGCCTCCACTATTTCCTTCTGCTCACCAGGCCCCATACAGCAGTAAGGGCAGTAATGACCTGTTGCCGACCCTGACCCCATCTGAGAGCAACATAATGAAATGGAAGCGACCCTAATATTGGCAATGTCTCACTTATTGGATTATTGCTGTAATTTTGATAAAATCCCTGTTTTTTCTGCTGTTGATTTACCAGTTCTGTGATTATTGTGCTATGTTTAACCCTGCCCACAAGAGTGATTAGCAGCTTTCTGCCAATGCACAGTGAACAAAGCAATCAGTGGTGGGGTTATACACAACTCATGAATATGGAGGACTACGTGGCAGCAGGTTTACTAGTCCTCAATGATAATCTCTTGCTGATAAAAAAAAGTTATTTTTATTAAAACTACACCATGGAATAGGTGTCTCTGTCTCTACATTATGCTGCTCTGAGATTAGGTGGAGAAACCTGGTGACAGATTCCCTTTAAGGCATTTACATGAGAAAATCCAATCATGGAATTTTAACATGTGCAGCAGAAATCTACTGCAAAATCGCACAATAAATGTTTATCTGTAGACAGCCACTAACTTGCATATGGCTTGTACATTGTTTCTGTGGTTGAGGTTGCCGCTCTCTGTTTCACAACTACATTGGATAAAAATAATAATAATAATAATAATAAAAAGTCATTGTGTAGCAGTAACAGTCGTTCTCCTCTTCTGCCAGCAGGTGGTGGAATAGCACAGGGGATGTCTGCATTACATAGTTCTTATAGCCAGAACTGATGAAGCAGAGTACAGGAAGGAATTCACAAAGCAGAATATGCTGTTCTATTACTAAACTAAGATTGTGCCATTTATCTAAAACAATGCTCACATATCATTTTTCAGGCATGTCAGAGGTATACAATGAGAATAATCTCTGATGTATACCTCTATATCACCATAGGCTCTGTACACTCAGTGTATGCTAAAAGAATGTTGCATTGAAAAAAGGGTATTTATTTATTTTTCATGGTATACATTTTTTTTTACAATGGAAGTCAATTACCAATGTATGCCAGTCTATGCCGTACAATGTTCTATATCATCAACTTGCCTGAAAAATGAGATATCAACTGAACAATGAACACAGTGGATTAATAGCTAATTGTCCACTGTATTCATGAGTAGCATCCATAACCACCCTTATCCTATATTATATTAGTATATATAGTATATGTTATACTATATGCAGAAAACAGTATCATTATTTATTCTGCACCGTGATTATTGCCAAAACTCTCCCTTATAAACGAAAAGTAATGACAGAATTGCTGTTTTTGTTTATTCCATCACGCAAGAAAAAAACAAAATGATTAAAAAGTCACATGAATCCCAAAACAAATCCTCTTACAGTTCTATAACAAAAAAAGTGAAAAAGTTATGGCTATCAGAAAATGGGGATCATATAAGTTATTTACTTGTGCAAAAAGTAGTAAAACTTCTAAAAACAAACTCCATAAAGTGAGAATCGACACAATTTTATTGATCTATGCTATAGATCTATTTCATATTTTATCCTACGCAATAAATGCTATAAAATGAATAAGAAACACCATGCAAAAATTGTTGCTTTTTGTTCCCAAAAAAATAATAAAAGTGATCAAAAAGTCTTATGAACTCAAAAATGGCATCAGAAGATTTTACAAGTCGTCCAACAAAAATAAAAACACAATCACAGAATTCTGTCAACAGAATAATAAAAAAGTTCTGGTGCTTAGTTATGGCGACAAATCTGCAGGTTAATGTACCAAAGAATAAAAAAGGGCGTAATGTAGGCACAAGTGCCCCAGCAATATCACAGGCAAAAGCCTGAATAGTAAAAGTGAAAGACTTTATTGTATACAAAGTGAACAATCCAATATAAAAACATCTAAAAAGACAAAAACGTCTCCGCAATAAATGTGTGGAAATCCAACCTTCATCCTAACATACACTGCTCAAAAAAATAAAGGGAACACTCAAATAACACATCCTAGATCTGAATGAATGAAATATTCTCATTGAATACTTTGTTCTGTACAAAGTTGAATGTGCTGACAACAAAATCACACAAAAATCATCAATGGAAATCAAATTTATTAACTAATGGAGGCCTGGATCTGGAGTCACACACAAAATTAAAGTGGATTGTAATGTCCTTAAAACAAGTCAAAATGATGCTCAGTAGTGTGTGTGGCCTCCACGTGCCTGTATGACCTCCCTGTGCCTGTATGACCTCCCTACAATTCCTGGGCATGCTCCTGATGAGGCGGCAGATGGTCTCCTGAGGGACCTCCTCCCAGACCTGAACTAAAGCATCCTCCAACTCCTGAATAGTCTGTGGTGCAACGTGACGTTGGTGGATGGAGTGAGACATGATGTCCCAGATGTGCTCAATCGGATTCAGGTCTGGGGAACGGGCGGGCCAGTTCATAGCTTCAATGCCTTCATCTTGCAGGAACTGCTGACACACTCCAGCCACATGAGGTCTGGCATTGTCCTGCATTAGGAGGAACCCAGGGCCAACCACACCAGCATATTGTCTCACAAGGGGTCTGAGGATCTCATCTTGGTACATAATAGCACTCCGGCTACCTCTGGCGAGCACATAGAGGGCTGTGCGGCCCTCCAAAGAAATGCCACCCCACACCAATACTGACCCCAATACTGTGCTCAGTGTGAACCTGCTTTTATCTATGAAGAGCACAGGGTGCCAGTGGCAAATTTGCCAATCCTGGTGTTCTGCGGCAAATGCTAAGCGTCCTACACGGTGTTGGGCTGTGAGCACAACCCCCATCTGTGGACGTCGGGCACTCAGACCATCCTCATGGAGTCGGTTTCTAACCGTTTGTGCAGACACATGCACATTTGTGGCTGCTGGAGGTCATTCCTCCTTGCATAAAGGCGGAGGTAGCGGTCCTGCTGCTGGGTTGTTGCCCTCCTACGGCCCCCTCCACGTCTCCTGCTGTACTGGCCTGTCTCCTGGTAGCGACTCCAGCCTCTGGACCCTACGCTGTCAGACACAGCAAACCTACTTGCCACAGCTCACATTGATGTGCCATCCTGGATGAGCTGCACTACCTGAGCCACTTGTGTGGGTTTTAGAGTCCGTCTCATGCTACCACGAGTGTGAAAGCACAACCAACATTCAAAAGTGACTAAAACATCAGCCAAAAAGCATTGGTACTGAGATGTGGTCTGTGGTCCCCACCTGCAGAACCACTCGTTTATTGAGTGTGTCCTGATAATTGCCAATAATTTCCATCTGTTGTCTATTCCATTTGCACAACAGCATGTGAAATTGATTGTCAATCAGTGTTGCTTCTAAGTGGACAGTTTGATTTCACAGAAGTTTGATTTACTTGGAGTTATATTCTGTTGTTTAAGTTTTCCCTTTATTTTTTGAGCAGTGTATAAAGCACATAGTAATCACAATACGATACGATACGATACGATACGATACACTTTATTGATCCCGGGGGGAAATTACAGTATTACAGCAGCAATACAAACAGCAGTACATAAAATATTAGGACACAAATCTTGCACAGGTGTACCAACATTACATAATAAATAAAAGTGGGTAGTTCAGGTGTATATAAGATAATGTTAATTGACATTAGTACACCAGCCATCAGTCATTATTTTTCTGCCACCCTTAGGAAATTATTATACATCCCCATAGCAGTAGGTACAAATGATTTCCTGAATTTCTCCTTCTTGCACCTTAGTAGGATTAGACGGCTGCTGAATGTGCTCTTCTGATTCAAGAACAGCTCGTATAGTGGCAGTGTATTATTGTTCATTATAGCCCTACACTTCTTCTGAATTCTATCCTCCAATACCTCCTCAAAAGAGTCAAGATGGAGGCCAACAGCTGCGCTTGCCTTCTTGATAAGTTTGTTGAGTTTATTAGCGTCAGCTACTCGCACACTACTGCCCCAGCAAATGATAGCAAAAAAGATGGCGCTTGCTACAACGGACTGGTAGAACATCTCCAGCATTTTACTGCACACATTGAACGACCTGAGCTTCCGCAGAAAGTACAGTCTGCTCATTCCCTTCTTGTAAACCTTTTCTGTATGACACCTCCAATCGAGTTTACTGTCAAGGTGAACCCCCAAATATTTGTAGCTCTCAACAATCTCAACCTCCTGGCCAGCAATGGTGATTGGTATGTAATCCTCCTTTTTCCTTCTATAACTCACCACCATCTCCTTGGTTTTCTTTACATTTAGTTCTAGACAGTTAGTCTGACACCAATCCACAAAGTCAGAAACCACCCTTCTATATTCCTCCTCCCCCCGGCCCCCCACAATGCCCCCTACAATCACGGAGTCATCTGAGAATTTTTGGAGGTGACAAAAATCAGATTTATACTGAAAGTCAGCTGTATACAATGAGAAGAGGAAGGGTGACAGCACTGTACCCTGAGGGGCTCCCACACTGCTCCGTACACTGCCAGATACCACCTCCCCCATCCTTACAAACTGTGGCCTGTCTGTCAGGTAGTTATTTATCCAGTTCACCATCCCCTCATCTACCGCCATAGCAGTCAACTTATTACGTAGTAAGAGCGGCTGTAGGGTATTGAAAGCACTAGAGAAGTCAAAGAACATAGCGCGCACTGCAGTTCCATCATTGTCCAAGAACGAATGCATTGTATGTAGCAGAGACGCTACAGCATCATCCACCCCCAATCTCTGCTGGTACGCAAACTGAAGGGGGTCAGTGTAGGCCCTCACCCTCGGGCACAAGTAGGCGAGTATTATTCTCTCCAAGGACTTCATAGCATGCGATGTTAAGGCCACTGGAAGATAGTCTTGTAGGGAAGTTGGAAAAGTGGTCTTAGGAACTGGCACCAGGCAGGTGGTCTTCCACAGTTCTGGTACCCCTGTGATTGAAGGCTCCAGTTAAACAGGTGCTGGAAGACAGTACACAGTTGGTTGGCACATGCTCTGAGGACACGTGGGCTGAGGCCATCAGGCCCAGCTGCTTTGCCAATAACAAGTCTGCTAAACTGTCTTCTCACGTCGCTTTGGGAGACAGTGAAAGCAGGCAGCTTATCCCCCAATGTCAATGCTGCAGATCTTTTCCCAGATCCATCCCCCATTTCTGATGACACTGTGCTTGTGCTGGTGAATCTGTTGAAAAACTCATTCATTTCATTAGCCCAGGGAAGATCCACTTCCCATGCTCCGACTTTGCCTTAAACCCAGTTAGCTGTTTCATGCCCGACCACACCTCCATGGAATTGTTCTGTGACAATTTATTTTCTAATTTAATTCGGAACGCCTCACGGGCATTCTTAATTTTCCCCTTTAAGTCCCTTTGTATCAATTTCAGTTTCTTAGTATCCTTCATTTTAAATGCCAGTTTTTTCTTGTTTAGTAAGTGTTTCAATTCTTTTGTAATCCAAGGCTTGTTATTTGCATAACTTCGAATCTTTTTAGCTGGTACAACAGTGTCAGTACAAAAAATAGAGTGGTAGAAAGGTAAATAGCCCAGAATATAAGAGGAAGGACCTTAAATAATGGCTATAGAAGACCAAAATATCACTGAAAGTAGAATAATTAGGCCTTGTGACATGAGTGTATAACACGGCACAGTGCTATCTGATGTTTTATCTGATTGCACTCGGCACAATGTTATGTAATGGGGCAGTGCAGATCTGTGGTTATTTTTTCATGCCGATTTGACATGAGAGATCAATCATAGCATGTTGTGATTGGCAGCGAGACTCAGCTCACTCACGCTCATTCAAGACTATAGGTGCTTGTGAAACATCAGACTGCACTAGGATGTCATCCTAGTGCAGTCTGATATACACCGAGTCTAGCCATGGAAGAGATGGAGAAACTAGTTTCTCTGTCTCCTCCGCACCGGTGCTGCGATTCTCGCATGTGAGAGGATTGGAACACAGAGCACTGACAGTTGGCTCAGGGTCGCAGCAGAGCTCTAGCTGAGTGTCATTAGCATATCTCATCCCATACTTTTGCATTAGATGATATATGCTCGTAAGTCTTCAGCCTAAAGGTAAGTGTATAAGACAATGATGCCAGTAGCAGATCATAAAAGGCATGTGATCAAATGGTGCTACCCTGGAAATCGTATGGTAAGTCTGAAAAAGGTATGAGCCCCACATGTTACGTCACCAACCGTGGCTTCATCAGGGGTGTGGATATTGATCACAAGAGTAGCTATATAGAGAGTCTAAGTGAGGTGAATAGTAGTCAGGTTTAAACAATCACATGTACATTCATTACCTGTTTGCACAGTTGCAAGAAAAGATGAGTTGTATAAGTAGGAGGATGGAGATGGAGACCCATGATATAGTGCAAATTTTGATAAACCGCACTAACATTGACAAACAGGGTGTGCGTTCCACATTGGGCTGCACCACTGAGAACAGAAAAGGCTGGGGACGAAAAGGACACAAGCACAATATGCAGCCAAGTACCAGCGTATGTGTCACAATGGGCAAGCTGCCGAGAATAGGGGAGCTGAAAGCTGGAAGTGACGTAGTCGTGATATGTCATGAAGTGCAGGTGCGCGTGTCATGATGGACCACCCGTTGAGATAGGGAAGCCGAAAGCTGGAAGTGACGTTGTTGTCATATGTCATGAAGTGCAGGTGCGCGTGTCACAATGAACCGCACTGCCGGATGCAATATAAATGGACGTAAGATAGAAGGAAAGTGAATGCTTTGTGTTCCACTGTGGAAAGTGTTCCGCATATAAAGGGTGGCATAGAAAAAAAACAGGTAAGACTATAAATAAATATAGATGTGAAGATGTCTGTTATTGTATATCATAACATAGGCTGTGTCACACACATCATATAGAAGGAAAAAGCACACCGAATAATACGTGAATGGGAGGTTCCAATGAATTCCATCCTATAATTTCTGTAGGGGGTTGGAGCTAGAGATAGCTACTAATACCTTTAAGGTTCAAGTTTTAGCGCTGGGAGCGTTATACGATTACAATCTGGCAGCTAAGGCTGGTTTCACATTTGCGTCTGTGTGCGCAGCGTTTCATCCACATAGATCCACATGCATCATGCTTACATATCTTTAACATGGTGTACGCAGAGACATGCAAACACGTACGCATGCGTCATTTAGCGGTGTGCGGCGGTGTCCGGTGAACGCAACATGTTGCATTTTTTGAAGCGTCAAAAATCCATCAAATATGCGCAGTCATGCGCATGCAGATGAATGCGTCAAAACAACACATTACTTCTATGGGATCGCATTGGTACGCAAGGACATGCGTACGGATGCGTTCGATACGCATGCGTTCTTATGAGACACACCCTTTTGGTGTCTGTCATATTGAACACATGCGCATAAACAACACAAATGCCTGCATACAAATGCATGCACACGCAGCATTTTTTTGCGTCATGCGTAAAATGATGTGGATAAAAAAACACTGCGTAAACATGCATTTGCATGCTTTTTTGCATGCGTTTGCTTATGCAGATGATACGCTGCGCACATGTGCGCAAATGTGAACCTAGCCTAATAGATGGGTATCAAGGTTTATGAAATCCTGGACAGATCTAGACCACTCCCAGTTCCAAGGGTTCCCCTGTGGAATCTAAATTTAGTACTGGAGGCGTTGACCAAAAATCCATTTGAACCTTTACAAGATTTATCAATTGCAGCAAAAGTGTAAAAATGTTTTGAACTTTTGACTTTCAGACTCCATAGCTGATTCCATAGCTGATCCACTACTGCTTTGTGTTAGGGCTGGTGGAACGCACCAAATATTCTAGGGGCTTATTTCAGCCGGGTCCCTAAACACATGCATAACCACACTGGCGCAAGCACGTAATGTTAGGGTCTGCGGAACGCACCTAATAGATATAGTAGAGAGGTGCGTTCGCAGCCCGGGGTCCACCGTGCAGGCGAAGCCCGCTGCTAGTAAGATGGCGAAAGTAGCGAACTCTGTTATCCTGCAGAGTCGCTAAAATAAACGCCATAACGCGCTGTGGCAGTTAGTGCGAACTCTGTTAATCCCCAGAGCTGCTAACGGGAATGCCACAGCGCTATATGGCGATAAGTGCGAACTCACTTAGCTTCAGTGAGCCGCAAAGTAAAACGCTAGGGCGCTGAACCAGCGTTATAAAGCGAACCCTGTTGCGTCACAGAGCCGCTGAGAAAAAGACTGTGTCCTGTTAGACTCAGAGGGAACACAGATGACTGCTAAGTGGATTGCAGTCTGAGGTCATGCAGTCAGAACACAAGCAACAATCTCCTCACCGGAGTAGCCGGTATTCTAATGGCGTTTTCAGCCAAGCCCTGAACACATGCATACAATCTCCTCACCGGAGGTGCCGGTATTCTAGGGGCTTATTTCAGCCAGACCTAACCACATGCATACATGACCTCACTGGCGCAAGCACGTAACAAATTTGATACTAGCGCATGGCGGCCCAGCCATGCCACCCTTTTATAGTAACAGCTACAGGACCTGCCAGAAAAAGGACCAATGAGAAACTGTTCCAAAACACATGTAGTTTCAGGACCTTCCTGGCGGACCAATAGGAGCTGCTGCAGTACGTGAACATGTGACCCCTGATCTCCAATGAGAGATCTTACCCTGGGCATGCTCAGAAGTAGAAACGCAGGACTTCGTCCCAAAGACGTATGCTCCAGCACTGGCTATAATAGAAGATCCAGGAGGGGCAGCAGCAAGTCTCTGCACAGTATTGGAATGGGCAAGATGCTGGGACTAGAGTTGAGCGATACTTTCCGATATCCAAAAGTATCGGAATCGGAATGGTATCGCCGATACCCAAAAAATATCGGCGATACCCGATACCGATACCGGAAATCCAATGTAAGTCTATGGGAACAAAATATCGGAATTAAAAAAACCCCATTCTTGCCTTGTTGGTTAATTGTACATGAAGGAAAACAACAAAGAGTAATGTAGAATGTATTGGGGAAGGTTGAGGAGACATTAAAGGCATAGATGTTTAACCCAATCAAATGGAATAGCATAAATATTTTTTTTTTTTAAAGATGTTCGGATTGACGAAGAAATTGACAATGTTGTTAACGTTTTTTCTATTTTGGCAAATATGTATATTTCACAACTTCCATGCTCTTCACCTTTTTAACTTTTGACACACTTTCTCCTTCATAATCTTCAGCAGCATCATCTTTTTCATCAAATTATTCTTCATCTTCACCTTCTTTATCTTCTTCTTAAACTTCTTGCTATTCATCTTTTTGTTAACATTACTCATATTCTTCTTATTAAACTATTATTCTTATTCATATTGTACTTCATCTTCTTCATCATATTCTTATTTGTGACAGAGAATCCTGTACTTGTAATCTGTCAAAGTATGAATTTTTCATTCTTCCGTTCTTGCTGTCACAAAAGATTTAAATTACAACAGTATTTGTCCGTGTTCAGTTTAGCCTGCAGCAGCAGGCATTTTCCAGGGGCACCACGAGGAGGAACGGACTCACCCCCATACACTGCTTAGTCTTCTTCTGCTTATAATTTAGAGCATATATTTTGCTCTTCATTTTGGTCTTATACTTCATGTTATTCTGCTTTTTGATCTTCTGCTTATTGTTCTTAAGTCTCTTGTTCTGTATCTTGTAGTTTGTCTTAACCTTCTTAGTCCTGTTTGATAATCTTTTATTTCTTCTTTGTGATGGTGTTTAGGCTGGTTGGCTTGATGCTCGTCGTCCTTGTGGTCGTCATCTTCTTCGGGTGGTCATCAGGGTCGTCGTCTTCATTGTTGGAGATCCAGAGAGATTACCCAAAAAAACATTGAAAAAATCTTCAATTTGTAAATGTAGCAGAAGGTACAAGAGTCAATGCAAGTAACGAGGACCAGCTGACTGTGCTGGAACCCGGAGGGGCAGCAGAAGGAAAAGAGCCAATGGCACAACCGAGGACCAGCTGACGTTACTGGGACACGGTTACTAAGCAGGAGGTACCTGGGCTCCAAAGCACTACCAAGGACCAGCAGACGTTGCTGGAACTCGGATACCGAGATGGAGGCACCTAGGCCAAAGGCACTGCGGAGAACCAGCTGACGGTACTGGAACCCGGACGGGTAGCAGAAGGTACAAGAGCCAATGCAAGTAACGAGGACCTGCTGACTGTGCTGGAACCCGGAGGGGCAGCAGAAGGAAAAGAGCCAATGGCACAACCGAGGACCAGCTGACATTACTGGGACACGGTTACTAAGCAGGAGGTACCTGTGCTCCAAAGCACTACCAAGGACCAGCAGACGTTGCTGGAACTCGGATACCGAGATGGAGGCACCTAGGCCAAAGGCACTGCGGAGAACCAGCTGACGGTACTGGAACCCGGACGGGTAGCAGAAGGTACAAGAGCCAATGCAAGTAACGAGGACCAGCTGACTGTGCTGGAACCCGGAGGGGCAGCAGAAGGAAAAGAGCCAATGGCACAACCGAGGACCAGCTGACGTTACTGGGACACGGTTACTAAGCAGGAGGTACCTGTGCTCCAAAGCACTACCAAGGACCAGCAGACGTTGCTGGAACTCGGATACCGAGATGGAGGCACCTAGGCCAAAGGCACTGCGGAGAACCAGCTGACGGTACTGGAACCCGGACGGGAAGCAGAAGGTACAAGAGCCAATGCAAGTAACGAGGACCAGCTGACTGTGCTGGAACCCGGAGGGGCAGCAGAAGGAAAAGAGCCAATGGCACAACCGAGGACCAGCTGACGTTACTGGGACACGGTTACTAAGCAGGAGGTACCTGTGCTCCAAAGCACTACCAAGGACCAGCAGACGTTGCTGGAACTCGGATACCGAGATGGAGGCACCTAGGCCAAAGGCACTGCGGAGAACCAGCTGACGGTACTGGAACCCGGACGGGTAGCAGAAGGTACAAGAGCCAATGCAAGTAACGAGGACCAGCTGACTGTGCTGGAACCCGGAGGGCAGCAGAAGGAAAAGAGCCAATGGCACAACCGAGGACCAGCTGACGTTACTGGGACACGGTTACTAAGCAGGAGGTACCTGTGCTCCAAAGCACTACCAAGGACCAGCAGACGTTGCTGGAACTCAGATACCGAGATGGAGGCACCTAGGCCAAAGGCACTGCGGAGAACCAGCTGACGGTACTGGAACCCGGACGGGTAGCAGAAGGTACCCATGGAAATTTAAGTTGACAGGCTGCGAGCCGGCCGCAGTTACCGAATCCCACAGTACTACAGTGGGTGATTGTCCTATTGTCACAACGGAAACAGCCTTTATTTGCATATCCCGCAGCACACATAGGAAGCACCTAAACTCCAAGCACCATAGAGTCGGCTAACCCGACCGCAACACGACAGGACAACTTATTGGAGGCTAAGTGACGTTTACACTGACAGGAAACAGATGGCGTGCTGTAACCAGTCTGGGCAGGAGTGAGTACCCGTGCCAATGACACTTCCGAGCAACAACTGGCGGTGTTGAAGCCCAGGGATGAGAAAACACAGGGTGGAGGCAGCATGACTTTTTGCCGTTCACACAGCAGGGGAACAGCTGACATTACTGAACCCCAGTAACACAGGAGCAAGTGTTGACTGTGCTAACAGCACTTCCGAGCAACAACTGGCGGTGTTGTAGCCCAGGAATGAGAAGAGAACATGGTGGAGGCAGCAGGACTTTTTGCCGTTCACACAGCAGGGGAACAGCTGACATTACTGAACCCCAGTAACACAGGAGCAAGTGTTGACTGTGCTAACAGCACTTCCGAGCAACAACTGGCGGTGTTGTAGCCCAGGAATGAGAAGAGAACATGGTGGAGGCAGCAGGACTTTTTGCCGTTCACACAGCAGGGGAACAGCTGACATTACTGAACCCCAGTAACACAGGAGCAAGTGTTACTGTGCTAACAGCACTTCCGAGGAACAACTGGCGGTGTTTTGCCCAGGAATGAGAAGAGAACATGGTGGAGGCAGCAGGACTTTTTGCCGTTCACACAGCAGGGGAACAGCTGACATTACTGAACCCCAGTAACACAGGAGCAAGTGTTGACTGTGCTAACAGCACTTCGAGCAACAACTGGCGGTGTTGTAGCCCAGGGATGAGAAGAGAACAAGGTGGAGGCAGCAGGACTTTTTGCCGTTCACACAGCAGGGGAACAGCTGACATTACTGAACCCCAGTAACACAGGAGCAAGTGTTTACTGTGCTAACAGCACTTCCGAGCAACAACTGGCGGTGTTGTAGCCCAGGGATGAGAAGAGAACATGGTGGAGGCAGCAGGACTTTTTGCCGTACACACAGCAGGGGAACAGCTGACATTACTGAACCCCAGTAACACAGGAGCAAGTGTTACTGTGCTAACAGCACTTCCGAGCAACAACTGGCGGTGTTGAAGCCCAGGGATGAGAAACAACAGTGGTGGAGGCAGCAGTGAGACTTTTTGCCGTTCACACAGCAGGGGAACAGCTGACATTACTGAACCCCAGTAACACAGGAGCAAGTGTTGACTGTGCTAACAGCACTTCCGAGCAACAACTGGCGGTGTTGTAGCCCAGGGATGAGAAGAGAACATGGTGGAGGCAGCAGGACTTTTTGCCGTTCACACAGCAGGGGAACAGCTGACATTACTGAACCCCAGTAACACAGGAGCAAGTGTTGACTGTGCTAACAGCACTTCCGAGCAACAACTGGCGGTGTTGTAGCCCAGGGATGAGAAGAGAACATGGTGGAGGCAGCAGGACTTTTTGCCGTTCACACAGCAGGGGAACAGCTGACATTACTGAACCCCAGTAACACAGGAGCAAGTGTTTTACTGTGCTAACAGCACTTCCGAGCAACAACTGGCGGTGTTTGTAGCCCAGGAATGAGAAGAGAACATGGTGGAGGCAGCAGGACTTTTTGCCGTTCACACAGCAGGGGAACAGCTGACATTACTGAACCCCAGTAACACAGGAGCAAGTGTTGACTGTGCTAACAGCACTTCCGAGCAACAACTGGCGGTGTTGTAGCCCAGGAATGAGAAGAGAACAATGGTGGAGGCAGCAGGACTTTTTGCCGTTCACACAGCAGGGGAACAGCTGACATTACTGAACCCCAGTAACACAGGAGCAAGTGTTGACTGTGCTAACAGCACTTCCCGAGCAACAACTGGCGGTGTTGTAGCCCAGGGATGAGAAGAGAACATGGTGGAGGCAGCAGGACTTTTTGCCATTCACACAGCAGGGGAACAGCTGACATTACTGAACCCCAGTAACACAGGAGCAAGTGTTTACTGTGCTAACAGCACTTCCGAGCAACAACTGGCGGTGTTGTAGCCCAGGGATGAGAAGAGAACATGGTGGAGGCAGCAGGACTTTTTGCCGTACACACAGCAGGGGAACAGCTGACATTACTGAACCCCAGTAACACAGGAGCAAGTGTTTGACTGTGCTAAAGCACTTCCGAGCAACAACTGGCGGTGTTGTAGCCCAGGGATGAGAAGAGAACATGGTGGAGGCAGCAGGACTTTTTGCCGTTACACACAGCAGGGGAACAGCTGACATTACTGAACCCCAGTAACACAGGAGCAAGTGTTACTGTGCTAACAGCACTTCCGAGCAACAACTGGCGGTGTTGTAGCCCAGGGATGAGAAGAGAACATGGTGGAGGCAGCAGGACTTTTTGCCGTTCACACAGCAGGGGAACAGCTGACATTACTGAACCCCAGTAACACAGGAGCAAGTGTTACTGTGCTAACAGCACTTCCTGAGCAACAACTGGCGGTGTTGTAGCCCAGGGATGAGAAGAGAACATGGTGGAGGCAGCAGGACTTTTTGCCGTCACACAGCAGGGGAACAGCTGACATTACTGAACCCCAGTAACACAGGAGCAAGTGTTGACTGTGCTAACAGCACTTCCGAGCAACAACTGCGGTGTTGTAGCCAGGAATGAAAGAGAACATGGTGGAGGCAGCAGGACTTTTTGCCGTTCACACAGCAGGGGAACAGCTGACATTACTGAACCCCAGTAACACAGGAGCAAGGGGTTACTGTGCTAACAGCACTTCCGAGCAACAACTGGCGGTGTTTTTAGCCCAGGATGAAAGAGAACATGGTGGAGGCAGCAGGACTTTTTGCCCACACACCGGGGAAAACAGCTGACTTACTAACCCCAAAACACGGGAGCAAGTGTTGACTGGCTAACAGCACTTCCGAGCAAAACGGGCGGTGTTGTCCCAGGATGAAAGAAACATGGGGGGGCAGCAGGACTTTTGCCGTTCACACAGCAGGGAACAGCTGACTTTACAAAACCCCAAAAACACAGGGCAAGTGTTTACTTGCAACACACCTTCCGAGCAAAAACGGGGGTGTTGTACCCCAGGGAGAGAAGAGAACGGTGGGGAGCGGACTTTTTGCCGTACAAAAAGCAGGGGAAAAAATGCTTTACTAAACCCCCCAGTAACACGGAAAAGTTGCTGTCTAACAGCATTTCCCCGAGCAACAACTGGCGGTGTTGTACCCCAGGAATGAAAAAACCCTGGTGGAGGCAGCGGGAGTTTCCCGTTTCACACAGCGGGGAAACGCTGCTTACAAACCCCGTACAAAAGGGCAAGTGTTGACGTGCAAACCACTTCTGAGCAACAACTGGCTGTTGTAGCCCAGGGTATAAAAAAGAAACATGGTGGAGGCACGGGACTTTTTGCCGTTCACACAGGGGAAACAGCTGACATTATGAACCCAGTAACCAGGGCAAGTGTTTACTGTGCTAACAGCCTTCCGAGCAACAACGGCGGTTTTGGGCCCCAGGGATAAAGAAAACATGGTGGGGGCAGCAGGACTTTTTGCCGTTACACAGCGGGGAAAACAGTGACTTTACTGAACCCCCGAACACAGGAAAAAAGTTTGACTGTGCAACAGCCTTCCGGAAAACAAGGCGGTGTTTCCCCAGGGAGAGAAAGACATGTGGAGGCAGCAGGCTTTTTGCCGTTCACACGCAGGGGAACGCTGACATTATAAACCCCCGAACACAGGGCAAGGTTATGTGCTAACAGCACTTCCGGGCAACAACGGGCGGGGTTGTCCCGGGTGAGAAAAAACCCAGGTGGAGGCAGCGGGATTTTTTCCCGTACACACAAAAGGGGAACAAATCACTAAACCCCGAACCAGGAGCAAGTGTTGACTGTGCAAAAGTTTCCGACAACACGGCGGTTTTGGACCCCGGGGTCAAGGAGGATTTTTTAAAACATACAAGTATTTTCCTTGTTACGGTAAATTTAAAAAATGTATACTCCAAAAAAGAAAAAATAACCTTTATTCCAAAAGATGATGATTTTTAAAAAAAAAAAAAAAATATAAGAAAATTTATATTTACAAACATAAGCAAAATTTAAATTTGAAAAGCATGAAAACCACAATAAAAAAAGGTTAAATAATTGCATATTTTTAAAAAAAAAGCATACAAGTCAACGAACCTTAATGATGGCAAAAGAAACAGTATGTACACCATTTTTATTGTTTGAAAAATGAAGGCTGACTTAAAAAAATATCAGCATTCAATTATCTTGACATTCATAAAACTACATTTGGTGAATAAATCACAAAAATTTTTAAAAAATATCTAAAAATTTCCAACTGTAATACTGTAAAGGCCAAACATTTTTATTAAAAAAACAAAAATGTAAAAAGTGCATAGTGCAAGTGAAAAAAATATTTATCCCGAATGGGACTTTTAAGCATGACAAAAGATAGAAAGGATTTAGATGAACTGCAAGCCACAGAGGGAATGCGAGTAATACTGTCCCCCAAAAAAGTGTGCGTTACTACAAAAACCCCCCCTTTTTTAATAGCTTTTTTAAAAGGTTACGGAGTATGTTTTCCCTTTTTTTTTTGGGCGCCAACTGGCTTCCGCTGTACGCGGGTATTGAGCGTCTTACGTCTTTGACCAGACAACATCACGGTGGCACGTTCACACGCAAGCGTACCGACAAAACAAAGGCGTTTTCATCTGCTTTCCATAAACAAGCACCAATATAAACATCACCATGTGCCCTATTACAACCCAACACAAGAAAAAAGCGTGAGGTGTGACACAGCTGTTTTGTTTTAAGTAATTAAAATACGCCTTGTACAGTGTCGCTTTCATCTGATAAATGATATCATTTTCCTATTCATCTTTGTCGTTCTTCAGCACCACTTACCGGAAAATTTTTGCTAATTTTGACAGCACTATTTTACTTTACCAGGTAATGCATGATTTTTGTTACGATTATCAATTTACAGAAGGGCCTTTAGATATGGGGTTTTAACTTTCTAATTTTAAAATTTTTATTTTTTTTTTAAAGACACAAAAAAAAGTAAGTTTAAGAGGACTAAAAACCACATCAAATTGTTTGCCCAAAAACAGGGTACCACGCCCAAACAAAATTGATTTTTTAAAAAAATTCTTGAAACTTTTATTAAAAGCAAGAACACGAAGAACCCTTTGCACTGCAGCAGTTTAAGTTCAACCACAATGCCTTCCAACATTGCAGCATTGAGTCATAAATTTATTGGAATTTTTTTAAAGCTATGGAGGACAGGGTTGACCATCAGAACCTAAAGCAAATAGGGTTTGTGTTTGCATTTGTTTTCGACGTGCTACTGTAATAAATAACAATTATTTTGTTACAGATTTGTGCAAAACTAATCATTTTATTTTTAAAGTTGACGTTTTAAATGTTTAACTAAAAACAGGGGGAAACCTCATATCATGTCCCCTAAAACTTTGACATGCATTTTTTTTTTCACCATATTAGGGGCAGCATAATTTTTTCCGGGGCACACCAGGGGGCACAGGCTTACTGAAACCCCCCAAACACATCACGATTGTTTTCAACGTCATCTAACACTTCGAGCACAACGGCGGGTTGAAGCCCGGGGCAAGAGGTTAAGGCAAGGCCATAAGAGTTTGAAGTTGAAGTAGAGAAAACAGCAGTAATTTTTGCCCGACACACAGCGGGAACAGCAGACGTTTCGGGAACCCCCCAAACCTCAGCGATTTTTTCACTTGCATCTAACCCCCCTTTAGAGCAACAACGGCGGGTTGAAGCCCCGGGGCAAGAGGTGTAGGCAAGGGCCCAGTAAAGGAATGTTTGAAGTTAAATTGTATTAGCAGCATAATTTTGCCAACACACAGCAGGGAACACAGGCGTTTCGAACCCCACAAACACATCAGCATTGTTTTCATCGTGGGAACAACACCTTCGAGCAGCAAAAATGGCGTTTGAAACTCAGGGGCAAGGAGGGAGGCAAGGCCAAATAAAATGAGATGTTTTAAGTTTAAGTGTAGTAGCAGCATAAATTTTTTCCAGACACAAGCAGGGAAAAGCAGGGGTACTGAACCCCACAAACACCACATGTTTCATCGTGCTCTAACATTCGAACAGCAAAATGGGGGTGTTTAAACCCGGGGGCAAGGAGGGGGAGGGGAGAGGCCATAAGAGAGTTTGAAGTTTAAGTTGTATTAGCACATAAATTTTTTTCCGCACCAGCAGGGAACAGAAGGGCGTTACGAACCCCACAAACACTCACGATTGTTTTCATCTGGATTAACACTTTTGACACAACTGGCGGTGTGAACCCCCGGGTTGGAGGGTGTAGGCAAAAAATATGAGTTATTCCTTGTTTCTTTTTCCTTGCAAATGTATACTTCAAACAAGAAAAAATGAAGTTTTTTTAAAACAATAAAAGAAAAAATTTCAATTTCCAAAAAAAAAAAAATATTTATACTTTAGAGTCCCTGGGTTGATACCGTTTTAATTGGCTAACTGAAAATAGGGAACAAAATCCAAGCTTTCGAAAACTCGGTCTCTTTTATCAGGGAAGACTAAAACAAAAAAAAAAGAACACATATTTCTACACACAACGGACCGGAATAGGTAAGACAAGTAGGAGGGACAAGGAGGGGAGCCGCCAAAAAAATGAGAAAAAAGGAAGAATAACACCCCACACAATAAAAAAAAAAAAGGATTTTAAACCTTGGCAAAACCTTTTTGTATCCCGGTCATAGCATGATGATAATGAAATACTGTTATTAAAATATAAATTCAAATTGAAAAGTACAAGGGGTTTAGAATAAAACCCAACATACCAATGACCGTTGTGGAAGAATAAACACAAAAGATTTTTTGTCATTCTAATCAATAAAAGGGAAACTGCGTTCGCCCTTCCCGGGGCATAAAACCAAAAACCAACCCCCCTAGAGGCAAAAAACTTTTTTAAAACCAAAACTAGAACGTTCCAAAATTTTTGTTCACCCCTGTGATAATGAAAAATTTTGCTACACGCACTTTCTTTTCAAAATATTCACTATTCCTGTGTCCGTTGTGATAGAAATATTGATGCTTCATTTTTTTTTTAGCTTTGCCCGAGAAGAGACGGAAAACCTCGAAAGCTTTCAATTTTTTACCATCTTTCAGTTATCCATTTAAATATAAACCACTGCGGCCCTCCCAACCCTAAATTTTTTTTCTATCTCCTGCCAAAACACGGTACGAAGAACACTTTTCCCCAACCAAGAAAAAAAAATAAAGACACGCAAAAAAACCATATATGCACAGCCAACAAAAAAAGGAACAACACACCCCCCAAAAAAATTTGGGGTTACAAAATAAGGGGGTTTTAAAAAAGAATAAAAGTCCATTTTTGTATTTATGAATAATGCTTAAGAACCAAAATTTAAACCAAACATAGTGAAACAATGGATTTTGTAATAGTCACTCCATCATCATCATTGCAATTTAAAAGTGCAGTCACAACTTTTCAATTATTTAATTTAATAAAACGATTTGACACATTTAGACATGCCCCCTGACTCATCAATGGATGACACAAATTAAAAAAAAAAAATAACCATTTTTAAAAAAAAATAACATTTTCACAAATTTTAAGGTGTGCCTGCAAGGAGGTGAAACAAAGCTACGGATACAAAGGAAATTCTAGCTTATGACAGGGACACCCCTGATGGGAATGGGGAGTTATACGTACTCAATAAAGCGGGGCTGCAAAATGCATTTTTGCTTGACAGGGGAAGAGGTAAAACTTCTGTTCGCAAGGCATTTTCCGTCAAAACTACCTTCCCACGTCCGCGGGGTAGGGAGCGGGCAATTAGAAGCAAAAATTGACGTTACGCACGTATTGCCCCTAGGGATGCCAAAAATACGACAGCATAATCATTTTCTCCAAAAATCCACCATGCCCAAAAAAAGACCGTTCCCTCTTTAACATCACAAACTACAAGCATAATGGTTGACGCTGGCTTTTTTGAGTACAGTATTTTCAAAAACCCCGTCCATTAGTAACTAAGCACTTTTAACCTAAAACCATAATTAATTTATATCTTTGTGGTGTTTCAACGCACTCAGATAAAACCTATTGCGTAGCATTGCACTTCAGAGTAAAAAATTATTATTTCACATTTTTACCCGGTTAAAATGCGGCCTTTCATATAGGTGTGTAATTTTCAGTTTTCACATAGTTATTTTAAAAGTCGTCTAAAAAAAAAACCCGGATGAAATGAGGATTTTTAAAATCTAAAA
>JARQOD010000002.1:121465977-121555384 GCA_033576555.1 Oophaga sylvatica | reverse complement strand
CGCCACTGCCATGTTTGTCACGCCAGAACTGATAGACCTTGTGATGAGCCGACTTGTTGATGCCGATATTTTGCCTAGACATCTAACTCTTGGCTTTTGAATAAATGGATGGACTTCATTTTGTATTCCTCCAACTGTCATGGCACTCACTTGATGCAGTTTGGCAATTTTCTTGGCCAAGAGACCGCTATCGATGAGCTGGATGATGCTGTTTCTCTTTTCTTGGGAAATCATCTTCATGGCTGCTCCTCTTATCAAACCAGTGACCTTTCGCTTGGGAATTAAACTAATAAAACACTGAGCTATTATGGACAGTGACAATAGGTTGGATTTTGTAGTATTCAGGAAGAAAAATATTTATCCAACACTAGGAGCAAAACAGTAACAATGCAGTGACATAACAAGAATCTGCATAACTAATCATATGCTAAATAGATGCAAGTCAAATTTATGCATGAGATGACCGTGATGATTTTCTATAAAATGATGGTAGTCTCACGTTTGAAGCTGTAGTGAATGTCAAGAGTTCAAAGCACTGTGACCCTTTTGCTCATCACTGTAAGTACCTTATATTAAAGACCATAGTATTGGTAGCACTGACCTCATCCCTTAGGGTTAGCTATATACATGCCCTTTCAATAAACCTTCCTTATACTGAGGTGTACAATGATAGAATGATGTTAAGACTAGTGATGATTGAGCACTAAAATGCTCAAGTGCTCGCTATTCGGGTAAAGCAAATTGGAGTACTCGGGTACTCGACCCGAGCAACGAGCCCAATGTAAGTCTATGGGAAAACCGAGCATTTTTACCATGATCCCCCGGGGGTCCTTTTAAAGTCTAAAAACGTCTGTAAATGATGGAAACACTGCTCAAATGACACGGGAACATCATGGGGAATGCCCCTAGGGGTGGTGTAGGAAGAGACGTGGAGTATGGCCTGCGAAAAAGGTCTTCCCAGTTTAAAGGAGCAGGTCTCCTATACTTGGAATGCCCAAACACTAAGTGTATGGGCTGACAAACATTTCCCCCTGGGGGTACATATCAACATAGTGTGTAAGTTTTTTTTATGGGCATCATAAACACCGTGGAAAACAGTAACGTTGTTTCCTACACAGTTGCTGCTGGAAGGTGCAGGTTTTTAGTAAAAATATGGTGGACGAATCGTTGGATGAAGTGATCAAGAAAAGGGGCATGGTGACGACAGGAAAGATAACGTACAGGATTAATAACAGTGGTGGCTATGGGAGGTATGAGATCCAGGATACAGCCTACAATGCCTGTCAGAAGATCGGTGTAACAGATACGTGCGTGAAGCTCGGCATGAAAAATGGCCGTAAAAAATATGTTGACAAAGACACACGTGTCCGTATAAAGGGCAAAGTGCAACCTGTTCATGAGATGCTGAATTAGAGAAAGCAGATCATTGTTGGAGGAAAACCAAACAAACTGATGGATGCTTGTGAAAATCTAAGTTTAAAGAAGACTTAATCCAAGTCTTCACGCTGGAGATCAACTATCAACAATACCCATGGCACAAGGTTCTCATCTTCACCCATACATATTACCAATAATATCCAAATGTCACAGCCAAAAATTGTTTGTTCTAGTGTAACGAACACTGGTAAAGTAATGCTACTAAACGTAGATAACAATGACCCTGGTAAACACCAGATTTCCTCTTTACAAGATATGGACGATGATGGTATTGATGACGATTTTGAACTTTACCACATTCCCACCAAGAAGATGAAGACCACAGCTGCAAACAATGTTCAAAAAAAGGCCGTGAATTTCTGGAAATTCATTTTCTCTTGGGCATACTTTCCCTCTTACTAAAGTGATACCGAATGATGCACACAGAGCTCTCATGTCTACTCAGCGTGAGATGGTTGAAAGATGATGCATTCCATTTTGTCCATGTCCACTTTTTGAAAGTGAGCCGAAAAGAAGGATGAAGTAGCGGGAACACATGGGATTTTGGTCAGTAAGGAGGTGATGTCAGGTACAGATAGGTAGATCTTTGTGTCATCGGCATACTGATGATATTGCAAACCGTGCCATTACATGAGCTGTCCCAGGCTGAAGTTGTAGATGGAGAAGAGTAGGGGTCCTAGAACTTAGCCTTGGGGAACACCGAAAGACAGGGGTCGAGGTGAGGAGGTGGTGTGGGAGATGAAGACACTGAATGTCCCCACAACAGTCTGGTTGTTTTTTAAAGACTCTGCCGATAACCCCAAAAGGCCATTTGCACCACCAGCCATGTCTGCATCAGCAGGGGTAGCAAAACTACCAGCCTAACCACCACCAGCATGATCAGGCACATGGCAGGACACCAGACTCCATGAACAGTGTCTTCGGGTGATACCACTGCTTCTTCCGCTGTTGTGCGTGCAAGCCAATCCCCTGTCCATGGTGCATGCAAAGATTTCTCCTGCCCTGCATCTGTAGTTGCACACAAACTCAACTAGCACCATCAACAAGCATGTCCACGTTCTTGTCCCAGTGCAGCGTTCAGTTGTCCATACCCCTGTCCTTGGAACGCAAGCTGAAATACGCAGCCAACGTCACACAGGCCACAGTACTAAATTCACACATTTCTCATCGGCTTGTACTCGAAATGTTGCATTTTAGGCTCATGGGAGACGGAAGCTTTCCGCAACCTGATGGCGGCGACCGTCACAAAGTACTCGGTCCCCAGCTGCCACAATTTCTCCCTGTCTGCCCGGCACGGCATTACACAAGCAAGCACGTGTCCCACAGCAGTACCCAGGACCTCAACAATGCTGTTACTGGGAAAGTGCACCTAACCACAGACACGTGGAAAGTGCTTGTGGGCAGGTACGGTACATCTTACTGATGGAACACTGGGTTAGCGTAGAGGAAGCCGTGACCCAGTCGGACATTGGGAGATCATGTCACAGATGTATGGAGGAGACAGGTTGTGGAAGGCTTTGTAAGTCATAGTTAGGGTTCGAACTGAGCAATAGGAAGGCAGTGAAGGGCCTGGCAGAGAGGAGAGGCTGGAGAATAATGGAGGGACAGTTGGATTACTCGGGTAGCAGAGTTTAGGATAGATTGGAGTGGTGCAAGAGTGCTAGAGGGAAGGCCAGAGAGTAGAAGATTGCAATAGTTGCTAGGTTTCAATGCTTATTGGGTGGTCTTTAATTCAGACCCTCTCAGTATATTAGATCGTGCCAGATTAGGTATAGCTTCGATCGAGGCAAGTGATGCTAGTAAATGAAACAGAAGACAAGCGTCTGTAATCAAAGTTACCAAGCATATTTTATTCAATCTCTGGGTCATGCTTATATACCCTGCTGGAGGCTGTATACGTGTATTAAGTCATGGTGTTTTCCAGAACATATTAATAAATTATTTATTACAGTAACTACTTCTTGTCACGTATCTCATAGGTCATGTCAGATTGACCAATTGGTTATCTAACTAAGGAATTCATTAATCATCAGGTATTCCCTTTGACGGACCCCATTGTCATCATAAGCAGTTATATCTTTATTGCTCTACTGATTAATTGCATACTTTATCGTCATTCGCTATAGTGATCATGGCCCTTCCCAATCATTAGGGTGATATTAGGGTGATTGTCTCACAGTCCCAAGGACACGTAGTCATCTTGTTGACTGAACCTTAATCTATGCCACGTTGCTGGTTCAATCAGCAAATAATGTTATGTTGGAATATAGAGAAGTGATCTCTTAAAGGGACTATTATATAAGTTCTAGCATTAACAAGGGTATTAGAATATAGAATATAGAAGGGTCTACCAGATCCCTATTATAGTCGAGGCGGGAGATGATAAGGGTGTGCACAAACGTTTTTGCAGTTTCTTGGAATGTACGGATGGGGGAAATGTTTTAGAGTTGTAGTGTGCAGGAGGAGGCAAAGGCTTGGATATGCAGCTTGAAAGAGAGGGCAGAGTCGAGGATCACCCCGAGGCCCTGAACATGACTATTTGTCCGGTGTGCCATTCCGGCATTACACAAGCACGTGTTCCACAACATTATCCATGTCCTCAACAATGCTGTCACTGGGAAAGTCCACCTAACCACAGACACGTGAACGAGTGTTTGTGGGCAGGGATGCTACATCTCGCTGATGGCACACTGGGTTAACATAGTGGAAGCCAGGACCCAGTCAGACCGTGTGATGGTGCACGTCCTCCCAACCCCAAGTATTGCGGGCCATATGTCAATCTGGGTTGCCCCCACAGTCTACAGCTCATGCACCTCCTCCTCCGCCTCCTTTTCAGCTTCCATCTCTGTAAGTAGCACATCAGTCACAAGCTGGAAGCACTGCAGCACTGCCTCATCCAAGTGGCAACAGGCTGTGCTGAAGCTAATATGCTTAGGTGACAAACCGCACAATGCTGAAGATTTGTGGACAGCTCTGAAAGAGCAGTCAGATCTTTGGCTGACACCGCTGAACCTACAGCCAGGCATGGTCGTGTGTGATAATGGCTGGAACCTGGTGGCTGCTCTGAGGCGAGGCAAGCTCACACATGTGCCATGCCTGGCCCATGTGCTTAACCTCATTTTTCAACGGTTTATGAAAAGTGACACGGAGCTGGTGTATCAGCTAGGGAAAGTACCACACCCTGCGCACCCATTTTAGAAAGTCAGCTAGGGCTTCATCCGCCCTTGCCGTGCTTCACCAGCATTTGCAGCTTCTTGCTCACCAACTGGTGTGTGATGTCCCCACATGTTGGAACTCTACACTGCAGATGTTGGAAAGGATTTGTGAGCAGAAGAGGGCAGTTGGTGACTACCATCATCAACAAGGCCGTCAGTATTCAGTTCTGACTTCACACATAAGATCTCAGTAGTGGACATGGATCTCAGACATATGTACCATCCTCCAAAACTTTGAGGAATCCACCAAGAAGGTGAGCGGCAATGACGCCATAATTAACATCTCCGTCCTGCTTCTCTGTGTTCTAATAATAATATTTATTTATATAGCGCCAACATATTTACAGTTTAACAGTTTCAAACACTACAGTCCTAAGTAACAACGATCACAAGAATACAATAATGAAACCAAAATAAAACGACCCTGATCGTGACAGCTTACAATCTACACTAAGTAACAATGATGACAATAATACAAAAATTAAACAAAACTTAAACTACCCTGCTCATGACAGCTTACAATCTACACTAAGTAACAATGATAACAATAATTAAACCAAAAAACGATCCTGCTCGTGACAACTTACAATCTACAATGAGACGGGGGGAGATAATAACTACAGGGGTGTATTTACCATGATGTATTTACAATGATGTATTTACAATGATAGTACTGAGGTTAGTCGAAAGTTTTGGAGGCCTGAGGACAAGGAGGAGGAGAGCATGGTCAGTCATCCTCTTGGTGAGGACACGGAAGTATTGACTGTTACCAGTCTTGCACGCACAGCTGAGTTTATGTTATGTTGCCTTTCCCTTCACCCTTGCTTTCTCAAAATTTTGGGAAACAAGCAATACTGCTTGGTGACACTTCTAGACCCACGCTACAAGGAAAACTTTATCTCTCTTATTCCAGAGGCAGACAGGTGTACTAAAATGTTGTAGGACCAGAGGGCCCTTCTTGCGGAATTATTAAAAAAAATTCCCATCTGAAAACGCTGGCAGCAGAGGTCACAGACACAGTTAGTTGGCAAAGCAAGGAGTACACGTGAGGTGAGAGAAACACAACTCTAATCCAGCAGAGGCAGTGGAACACTTGCAAAGTTTGGGTAGATTTTTCTCAGACCCTCCCATCGCCCTGGCCCTGAGGTGCGGTGGACTCTCACAAGGAGTGCAAAGTTTGGGAAGATGCTGAGGGAGTACCTTGCTGACCGTACCAACATCCTCTGTCACTCTTCTGTCCCTTATAATTATTGGTTAGCAAAGCTGAACACGTGGCATGACCTGGCTCTCTTTACTGCGCACGTGCGCTGTACTGTTAGTCATGGAGCGCATGGCGCCTCTCTCTCTGGCATTACCACTTTTAGTGGCGGGAGCCAACGGGAACAGTCCTTTGCAGCGCGAGTGGTGTAAGGACGGAGCACGCTGCTCAGCCTCCTTTGTGCTGCTTGTCCACACCAAAAATCTCTGCTGTCGTGACCGCTTTCTCTTAAGCTGGCCCCCCTGCCTCTAGGTCACGGGGTCTGCCTGCTGCAATTCGTCACAGCGCCGGACTTCCGGTGCGTAGTGCACTGCCCCCCTTGCTGCTCACACGCTGACAGCTGGGGACTCACTCCTGCTTTGAGGTTTTTTTTCCATCAGATTCCGGCAAGGTTCCTTGTCTTAACACGCCCCTATTCCTGGTTAATGGGGCCTGTCCGTTCCCCTATTCCGTCCCTGGGAAACAGGGGACGCAGCCTTGACATTTCCGAACCCGGCGCCTCACAGGTACCTGCAGCATGTCATCCTGAGTCCGTACATATCTGGCCAATCAGTTCTTTAATGCTAGCATCATAGAAGGCATATTCTAATTTTCAAGAGCAAATTGTACATTACATCCAGAACAGTTTCACTTTGAAGGACTTTGTGGCTCATATCAAACCACAAGATGACACTAGTCTCATACTTCAAAATTTTGGTGGTAAATCATTTTCCCACAGATAGGTTGTGTATATTCTGACTTCTGTAACATCATTTGGGTGATAATTATTCATACCTATTTTCTTCACAATATATTCATCTTCTTCTTCAAGGCTTCGGAATATAATGTTGTAAAAGTGAAAGCAAGTTGGTGAAGTGTATGTTAACTCAAATATGAAAGTAATTGTCATCTTTACTATTTCTACATTGCGTGTGCGGCTAACCACCTCATTGATCTTATTTTGTTTCTTTGGCAAGAAAACAACAGCTCCATCAATACCATGTGCTTTTCCTATTAATTCATCAAGCTGGTAAAGAAGAGGTGAGATTAAGGATCTACATAACATCTGTGGACTATAGTCAACATGACACTGTGACAAGACACACTGGGGTCTAGCTAGCAATTTGACATAGTTTGTGCACAAACACACCAATAATTATCGTGTATATCTTGGCAGTAAAGCAACAAGTAATATTATGACACCCAAAGAATGGTTTACACAAGTTGCCAGGTATATTAATAAAAAATTGTAATTTTATTAAGTACAATGTTAAAAAATATTAAAAATAGCAGAACAACAACCAAAAGTACTGCTGAATAGGTGGGTATACCCCGGAAACCGTATAATATAATAAATATTACATATCCAAAACTAGACTGCAATAAATTAAATCAATCTTATGTTCCATTGTGCATCCATATCTCTCCATAACATGGTAAATCAGGGTCATGTACACATATAATACAGTATAACTATCCAAAATGGAGTAATAGAGTGCAAAAGTCACCTAGTCAAATAACAGCAAAGTTGCAATCAAATAACACTAGGGCGCATGTACACAGTTAGTGTCCAAGTGGCAAAATAAAAGTCAGCTCTGACAGTATATGGGGATACTTATATTATACATACGGAACACATAGTGTCATATGAACATTATGAATACAGGGTATAATTACCTTAAAGAAGAACCAGGGAACCCCCCACACCCGACGCGCGTTTCACAATATAATGCTTCGTCCAGGGGTGGTTGGCTACAGGCCAGTTGGGGTATTTATATAACAATAAACCAATAGGCATAGAAACATTAATTAAATATGCCCTATTCACCTGTTGAAAAACGCTGCTCAACAATTCAATTGCCGCCATCATTGTGGTGCAATATTGCTGACCAATCGGGACAAATATACTCACAACAATAGCCCTGTAAATCACAGTATAGCCATAGTGATGCGCATAACTAACACGAGGCACAGCATCACCTGAATACAGGAAGCAGCTTCCGACGACGAAGATGGCGTGGTACGCAACTTCCGGCATGTTATGTGACTCGTTACTAAGGTGACGATATACAGTACAGACCAAAAGTTTGGACACACCTTCTCATTCAAAGATTTTTCTGTATTTTCATGACTATTGTAGAATCACACTGAAGGCATCAAAACTATGAATTAACACATGTGGAATTATACATTACACTTAACAAAAAAAGTGTGAAACAACTGAAAATATGTATTCTAGGTTCTTCAAAGGAGCCACCTTTTGATTTGATTACTGCTTTGCACGCAGAAAAGGTGAACGGATGGACTCTACGTGCCTGGTTCCCACCGTGAAGCATGGAGGAGGTGGTGTGATGGTGTGGGGGTGCTTTGCTGGTGACACTGTTGGGGATTTATTTAAAATTGAAGGCATACTGAACCAGCATGGCTACTACAGCATCTTGCAGCAGCATGCTATTCCATCTGGTTTGCGTTTAGTTGGCCATCATTTATTTTTCAACAGGACAATGACCCAAAACACACCTCCAGACTGTGTAAGGGCTATTTGACCAAGAAGATGAGTGATGGGGTGCTACGCCAGATGACCTGGCCTCCACAGTCACCAGACCTGAACCCAATCGAGATGGTTTGGGGTGAGCTGGACCGCTCACCGCTTCAGTTTTGAATAATCCCCAACAGTGTCACCAGCAAAGCACCCCCACACCATCACACCACCTCCTCCATGCTTCACGGTGGGAACTAGGCATGTCCAGCTGTTCACCTTTTCTGCGTGCAAAGCAGTAATCAAAGCAAAAGGTGGCTACTTTGAAGAACCTAGAATATAAGACATATTTTCAGTTGTTTCACACTTTTTTGTAAAGTGTAATGTATAATTCCACATGTGTTACTTCATAGTTTTGATGCCTTCAGTGTGATTCTACAATTTTCATAGCCATGAAAATGCAGAAAAATCTTTGAATGAGAAGGTGTGTCCAAACTTTTGGTCTTTATTGTACATCCGGGTAAGTGGAGGTGAAGAATTAGTGCTTACTACCAGTGTATCGCGTGACTCATTGCTAAGATGACGGTAATAAACATCCAAGTAAGCGAAGGAGGCAAGTTGGTGTGCAGTGACGTGACCGGTGAAAAAAAGCAATCAGGCAATTGTTGATATGGATAAAATCCTATTAATCAATGAAAAACAAGAAAACAACATTAATAAATAAGCAATAAATAGGACAAACAATGATATTAATAATCATGAACTATAAAGTGAAATAAAAAGTGTATTAAATTCATAGAGTATCTCTAATTAATAGGCCAGTGGGTAAGTGACATATATATATATATACATCCACTAATACATTAAAATAAATGCAGATATGTAGGAAATATGTACACAACCACATTTCCAAAGCTAATAGTACAAGAAATATAAAGTGCAGAATGGTGATAGTAAAACTAAAACACATTTAATAAAGTGCATATCATGACAGCGGGTAGAAATATAATAAATTAATTTAAAAAATCCATAATATATTTTCTCCTATTCCGCAGTTAATACTGAGTTCGTAAGTTATACAGAAATGCTTTGTGTCTGCTGATCAAGATGACTGGGTCTCTTTTTTGCCTTTGGCTGAGTGTGCTCTTAATAATAGGGCTAGCTCTGCCACTTTGATGTCTCCATTTTTCTGCAATTTGGGTTTCACCCTCGATTTTCTTCGGGACAGATGGAGGCTTCTGTCTGTCCAGGTGTTGACTCTGTTGTGGAGCGTATGCAGCAGATTTGGGACCAGGTAGTGGAGAGGTTGTCCTTCTCTCAGGAGAAGGCCCAGCGGTTTGCCAACCGGCATAGGACTGATGGTCCTCGGTTTGAAGTGGGGGACTTGGTCTGGTTGTCCTCAAGAAATATCCCTGAGAGTTGCATCTCCTAAGTTTAAGCCTAGGTTCATTGGACCTTATAAGATCATGGAGATTCTTAATCCTGTTTCCTTTCGTTTACTTCTTCCAGGGACATTTAAGATCCATAACGTGTTCCACAAGTCCTTATTGAAGAGGTTTGTCGAGCCAGTGGTTCCTATGGCTGCGTCTCCTGACCCTGTTTTGGTTGAGGGCAATTTGGAGTATGTGGTTGAGAAAATATTGGATTCTCGTTTTTCTAGACGGAAACTCCAGTATTTGGTTAAGTGGAGAGGTTATGGTCAGGAGGACAATTCTTGGGTGTTTGCTTCGGACATCCATGCTAGGAGACTGATCTGTGCAATCAAGAGCTTATCCTGACCGACCTGGTTGCCCAAATGAGGGTTCGGTGACCCCTCCTCAAGGGGGGTACTGTTGTGAATGTGTTAGAAATGAATTCTGAGCAGAGGCTCCCTCTGGTGGTTACAAACAGTACTGAACCATTCAATGAAGATTGTGAAGATTGGCAATCAGGAGTTACAGACTGGTCTTATATAAGGGAGGTTCCCTCCCATCAGGGTTGCCGGTGATCAATTGTTCTTGTCTCAACTTTGGTTCCTGGTTCACTTGGAAGCTTGCTGAGTCTTGCCTGCATCTTCTGCTATCAGATAAGATATTTTCTGCTTTTATTTTTGTGCTTGCTTTTTGCATTTTTTCTTCCTGCTCTTCTGTGGAGGTCAGCCAGGTCCCCTCCTGGGGCTTTTGCTCCTCTCAGTTTATCTGAGCCACTGTTATTTGTTCATTTGCCTTTTCCAGTTTTTTCAGTGGCTGCGGCTTAGTTTTGTTACACCAGAGAACTAATTTAGGTGGTAGAGGTCGTGTGATATCAGGTGTTTTTGCAATTAGTAGAGTTGGTATTTTTTAGGGTTTTTTGGATTGCAGTAAGTGTCCTTCCTATCCTTTTCTTTCTAGGAAGATTGGGCCCCAACGTTTGCTCATACTATTTTCTGTCTGTGTCTGTATTTCCTCTTGTCTAACCGCCATTACATGTTTGGGGGCTTCCTATGTTCTTTGGGGATCTGCTCCGGGGCAGATAGCTTTCCTCTTTCTATCTTTAGGTGTAGTTAACCTCTCAGGCTGTGACGAGGCGTCTAGGACCAACGTAGGAACGCTCCACGGCTGCCTTTAGTTGTGGTGGTTAGTCAGGGTACTGCAATCCAGTAGATTCCAACCTCTCTGGTGTATTGCCGTTTTTGCCTGCTCTCCTCAGTTACCAAATCATAACAGAGGAGATTCCTCCATATTGGTCAAAAAACCAGTATAACAATAAAAAACAAAACATAAGTAAAAACAATAAAAGACAAACAAACCAGTACATAACAAGTCGGTCACTAGAGAGACTTCAATTAAATAGTATTAAGACATATCAGAGAATCATATATGGAGTAAACTATATTGGTAAAAAGGGTACGAAGTTATTATGTTCATTTAGAACCAGATGGTGCAATAGTGTCCAATCTGCATATCCAGTTAGCCTCTTTTTGGGCTAATAAACGCTTCCAATTCCCCCCACGCAACCCAATAAAAACCCTGTCTATTCCCTTAACTAGCAATCCCAAAGGGTCACAGTTGTGCATGGCTCTGCAGTGGTGTGGTATAGGTTTCAATCTGTGGAGATCTGTCTCCTCACTTGCTCCTTCGATATCCAGCACGTGCTCTTGTATCGTTCTACAAAGCTCCCGTGTCGTCATGCTCACATAGATAAGACCACATGGGCACATGGCATAGTAAACGACCGCTTTCGTAGTGCATGTAATGGTATGCGTAATCATATTTTTTTATCATTTCTTGGTACCCATAAACTCTGTTCAATTTGCAATGTTTTTACAGGCTAAACATTTGCCACATTTCATACAGCCCCATTTGGGGCCTTTTGATTCAAACAGATATTTTGAATTCTCACCTTTATGGTAGCAGTGAACTAATTTGATCTCGAAGATTTCTAGGTTTCCTAAATGTGATAGTCGGTGTTCTTCCTATGAATTTTGAGAAAGTGTTATCCATTAGCAAAATAGGCCAATGTTTGGAGATAACTCTCCTAATCTCATCACTTCTTGAATTGAAATCCAATATACAGCATACACTATTGTCCTTCTCCTTATCTTTTCTACATTTTTGAAACAAGTCTGACTTTTCATTCTGGTAAGCTATTGATTAGGCATTGCAAATAGTTTTTTTAACCATAACCTCGATTCACAAAACGGGTACATAGGTTTGAAGCCTGTTTTTCAAAAGAGGTATTGTTTGAACAAATTCTTCTGGCACGTAAAAATTGACCCATGGGGATATTCTTAATAAGGTGTCTGGTATGCTGGGAGCTAGCATGCAAGAGTGCTTATTGAAGTACTCTTGCAAAACAGATCAGTTTGTAAAAATCCCTGGTCGTCAACCTGGATGGAGATATCCAGAAAGTCAATCCTTTTATTATCATTTTGATATGTCAACTTGATATTTTTATTGCTGGTATTTAGGTCAAATATGAATTGCTGTAATTCTTCTTTAGTGCCTTGCCAAATCATAAGGACATCGTCTATATATCTCTACAAGGTGACGACCCTGCTACTCAAAAAATGGGGTGTAGTTTGAAAGACCTCTCGTTCCCAGAATCCCAGAAATAAATTAGCATATGAGGGCCCACAAGACGCCCCCACAGCTGTTCCTTGTGTCTGAAGTTAGAATGATTCACGAAAAATAAAAAATTGTGGGTAAGAACAAAATCCAATGCCTTCAGAATAAGTTTACATAAATTGATATCCATACCACTGCTTTTTTAAAAGAATTCTACTGCCTTTATTCCATCTGGATGCTGAATCAAAGTATATAGTGATTCAACATCACATGTTACAAGGGACATATTCACCTCCATCTGTGCGCCATCTAATTTTCTGAGGGTATCAGTGGTATATTTGAGAAAAGGAGGGAGGGTTTCTACCATCGGTTTCAGGTAAAAGTCTATCAGCTTAGATATAGGATCAGAAATATTCCTGATACCCAATATAATAGGCCTACCTGGTGGATTTTTCGGGTCTTTATGTATCTTTGGTAGTTGATAGATACTTGAAATTGTTGGATCCTCAATCAATAGTTCTTCCATCTGTTTCGGAGTTAAAACACCATCTGAAACCCCTTCTTGCAGAAGATCGTGTAGTTCACTCCTATATTTGGACAAAGGATTGTAAGTAAGCTTGTGATAACATAGTGGATTTCTTAGTTGTTTGAACATTTCCTTTTCATAGGCCTCCACAGGCCAAATCACAACATTGCCACCTTTATCAGAAGGCTTTATAATTACCCCCTTCTAATGTCGTAAATCTTTCAACACCCTCCTTTCCTGAAACCAGTGGAGGCAGGAATGTGTGAGGTCATGGAAGTAAGGACACTGTGTATTGAGATGCTTTGCATTAATGAAGAAACGTGAGAAGTTGTGTACCCACTATCCTATGTACTTAGTTGCCACACAATGGACGTTTAGTAAAGCTTTGTTAGTTAAGAACTGTTGGGCTCCTTTCATGAACTGGTTAACATCCGGTCCTGGCAAACCAGGTTACATATGGCCTGTACAAACGTACAGCACAAGTCTACACACCCAGCCATCCAGGACCTGCACCTTCATGTAACGTGCCCGGCTGCAATAGACGAGTATCTTGCCCTCCCATGGCTACTGCCCTGCCCACGTTTCACGACTCGTAAAGAATTAGGCACATCTTAATTCAGTGGTGCCTTCATTAAGAATTAATATTAGAATTAATTTTATAATTTCTCTCCCAATTGGTTGTACAAGTTTTAGTTCTCTTCCTCTCTGAAGAGGCTATTTACATATTTAAATTCCCAGGAGAGCATTGCATGGACTTACATAGGCTTGGCACTCTCAACAAAGAGAAACATTTCCCTTAAGACCACATATCATAGACCTCTGTTTTACACTGATGAGGGACAAACACCCCAAAACACGTGTCTGCAAATGGAGTGTCTTGTTTGGCTTTTTATCCTAAGTAATGTGGCTATTGAGCTTAGGATTGCTCTCCATATTTGGTGGCTCTAGAGTTCCAATCCTCTTTCTCTATGAAGAGGATATTTGTGTATACTTTAGGACTTGTTTGTTAATAACATATAAAATTAGTTGTCAGCATTTTGTCTTAAATCTATCATTGTACTTAGAAAGGATATGACAAATATCTCATAAAATAAATATCTGTAATTGTTTGCGTGACTAAAGTGATGTAGTTTAAAAGTAAGAGTGAGTAAGCCGTGACTCAGAGTTTGGCAGTCTCCTTTATCACAGTTTTTTCTATATTAATTGAAATGGCTAATTAGAAAAGACAGCAACTTCTTCAGATTTGACCAAAGGGACTTGTCTCTTCAAGCTGAGTGTTAAATGTTATGGCTATAGATCATGCATCTAGAATGATAAGTAATTATCTCTTTAGGGCCAATATAATGACATTGAGAAGGGTCAACAACTATAACTAGTGTTGTTCTATCGAGAAGTCATGGAGTGGAATGGAATTTTACTAGTTCTTGAGAATAGTGCTCACAAAAAAATATATTAAAATTTAATTTTATTAAATATAGTTTAAAAAAATCAATAAAAATTGTTTTTCAAGAAAAATGCAAAAACAGAAAAAAAGAGATAAGGGAGTCAACAATGAATAGCTGCTATATTGTAAAAGTAGGATCATGTCCCCATTAGTAATGTATTTGAAGTTAATTCATGCAAAGGTTACTAGTGTGCCAAATACGGTAAAATGAGAAATATTGTATTGCTTGAACTGTTAAAGTGTACGGTGCTCAAAACATATATATATATATATATATATATATATATATATATAAAATAGAAATATGATAAATCAATAACTAGTGTCTAGAGAATAAATTTGTATATATTATATATTAACTCAATCAATAGATAAAGACCAACAAATCAATAAAGCTCATCCTCATAAAAATCTCAAAGATTCACAATGGCTGAGAGGCATCATAATATGATGCATAGTCATCAGCTCAAAACAGCCTGATCAAATTTAGCATATGTGCCTGTCAGACATTTGAAAATAAGCAATATAAGAGGAGAAAATAAATCAATTTCAACAATGCTCAATCCCACTATCACTCATCACTGATGTGTAATGTGAACTACCAAAGCATGATTGTGTATAATCAGCAACAAGGAGCACAGAGCTCCTTTACCTGGATCCTTGTAGCGTGCAAAACAATCTATCGGACTCTCTAGTTCCAACCCTAACCCTAACTTTAGCCCCAACCCTAACCCTAAGTTTAGCCCCAACCCTAACCCTAACTTTAGCCCCAATGCTAACACTAAGTTTAGCCTAACACTAACCCTAAATTTATCCCCATTCTAACCCTAACTTTAGCCTAACACTAACCCAAACCTTAGTTTAAAACTAACCCTAACTTTAGCCCCAATCCTAACCCTAACTTTAGCCCCAACCCTAACCCTAACTTTAGCCTAACACTAACCCTAACTTTAGCGCCAACCCTAACCCTAACTTTAGCCGCAACCCTATCCCTAACTTTAGCCTAACACTAACCCTAACTTTAGCCCCAACCCAAACCCTACCTTTAGCCCAAACCCTAACCCTAACTTTAGCACTAACCCTAACTTTAGCACTAACCCTAACCTGCGTTATCTTTTTTTACTTTATAACAAGAACGCTGACTGGCACAGCTGTTGCCAGCAGCACTTGTAAGGCCAGGGTCACACTTGCGAGAAACTCCCATGAGTCTCGCACCTCAATACCCGGCACTGCCGCCGGCACTTGGGAACAGAGTATTTGTATGCAGCCACACACTTAGGTCCCGAGTGCCGGCAGCAGTGCCAGGTATTGAGGTGCGAGTTTCTCGCAAGTGTGGTCTCTCACAGATAGGAGATCGGAGGAGAAACAGCGTTACTATGAGGCAGATCGCCCGGGAAAGTTTGTTGCTACAACAAACTTTCCCAGTGATTTGCCTCATTGGCTGGTGTGTTGCTGACATCATCAGGACCTGAACCAATCAAGTCTGGATGAAGTTGGGGGTCACAGGAAGCGTTGTGCGCCAGAGTCCCCTCATTATAAGGTATGTCGGGGTCCCGATCAGCACAAAACCGCCGACCATAAACAAACGTCGGCACTGCACAAAGCCCTGCTAGCGCAGACGTTTATCTACCATTGGCGGTCATGAAGCGGTTAATAAATCAAGTTATGTTTAAGGAATAACTTGCAGATCACTGTGGGCCCTTCAGCAATCTCAAAATCAGGCTACTGGCACACTAAAAATGTGGCTCTACAGAGTTCAGCAATTTCCCGTAATCCTATAGACAATGAACAGAGCAGAGGCAGAGCATGCACACATAAACTCTAAGGCTACTTTCACACATCAGGCTTTTTGTATCAGGCGTGATCTGGCGTGATTTTAAAAAAACGCATCCGGTACCCGATGCGTTTTTTTACCATTGACTTACATTAGCGCCGAATCGCGCCTGATGTCACTGCGTTGCATCCGTTTTTGGCCGGATCCGTCGGAAATGTATATTCCGGCGGCCGGACAAGACGTTTGCTGCAACGTTTTGTTTTTTTCCCGGAGCCGCCTGATAGTGCCTGAATCGGCACTTCAGGCGGCCGGAAACAATGCAAACCTATGGAGCTGGACCAGTATTTTGACAAATCCGTTAGAAAACTGATCCGGAATCCAAGGTCTCTCTCTCTCTCTCTCTCTCTCGTCCGGACATTGAAGGCTGCATTTTCAACAGGGAGAATTTTATCTTTCCGGGTTGAAAAGGTCAGGACGGATCCAGCAAGAAAACTGATCAGTTGCATCAGTTTTTTAAAATCAGCGCCGGATCCGTCCTGTCAGGCATAGGACGGATTATGCCTGACACAAAAAGCCTGATGTGTGAAAGTAGCCTAACCAGGACAGGGCTGTTCTCTGGGTTCCAGAGCCTCAATCTTGGTGATCATTGGAGAATTCGGTGATCGGACCTAGAGATGATCGAACCTTTTAACGTTCAGTTCGATTTGCCCAACGTTTAGACGTTCGATGAACATGTTCACCAAACAATTCGAGGAACGTACCCAAATGCCATTAAATTCAATGGGAGGTCAAACCAAATGTATACACAACACCTTAAGGGGTGACATAAAGCTTCCAAAACAGCTACAATTAGGGGCAGACACCTTGAAAAGTCGCATCATTTGACTAACAGTAGAAATTTGCAAATGGCACAGCAGCAGTCAGCCATGGGCCATACATGAGGTATCAGGGTCTGGCCCAGCATTTACAGCTTTGTATTGCACTTTCAATAGGACCTGGTGGCTAAGGGAGCGGTGTAAGCCTTTTTAGCTGGGAGCCCTGATACCACGTTCAACACCTTCAATTTTTTTTCTGGCCCCACTCAGATGGCACAAACATCAGTTTCAAACAGTACTATTGTTAGAAAAATATAAAGAAAATAACACAGGTAGTTTACTGATCAATTGACCCACAGTAGAACCTTTTCTAATGGCACAGAACATTCAGCCATGTGCCATGCATGAGGTATCAGGGTCTGGGCCAGCATTTACACCTTGGAATTGAAGTTTCAATGAGGACCTGGTAGTTAAGGAAGCAGTATAAGCCTTTTTAGCTGGAAGCCCTGATACCTCATGCAATACCTCCAATTTTCTTTCCAGCCACTCTCAAATGGCACAACCATCACTTTCATACAGCACTATTGATACAAAAATGTAAGTAAAATAACACAGGTAGTTTAGTGAAAGTAAGTGCAGGCCTGCCTGTCTGGGAGCCATACTTCTACAGGCAACACACATGAAGGAGATCCAACTTGGAGTTTCCACATTTCAAAAAAGTATTGTCACACACCACTAAACTGGCACCAATTTCCACAGAGCAGAAACAGTATATAAAGCCTTTAACACACCTTCTACTACAAGAAACCCACCAGATGGAGACCGAACTTCGAGTCTCCACATTTAAAAAAAATATTGTCACACACCACTAAAGTGGCATCAATTTCCACAGAGTAGAAATAGTATAATATGCCTCTGACACACCTTCGATTACAGGCAACCCTCCAGATAGAAACCCAACCTTGAGTCTCCACAGTTAAAAAAAAATATTATCACACACTACTAAAGTGGCATCAATTTCCACAGAGTAGAAATAGTATAATAGGCCTCTGACGCACCTTCTACTACAGGCAACCCACCAGATGGAGACCAACTTTGAGTCTCCACATTTCAAAAAATGATTTGTAACATCAGCAGCAGTAGCCACATCAAGCACAGAAGCCACGACAAAGGTGTCACAGACTGCAATGACACGAGATCAATGCATAATGGTAAAAGCGGCACCATTGCCTAGCCTGCCCAGTCTGCGTCTGGCATGCAAAAGTGATTGGAGATCCATGGCTTGTTCATTTTGATGAAAGTGAGGCAGTCTACACTTTCAGGGACAGCCGGATGCGCTTATCCATCTGGACACCATCAGCAGTGCTGAAGAGACGTCCTGAGAGAACACTGGCTGCAGGGCATGACAAAACTTCCAAGGAGTGACAGGCGAGCCTAAGGTACTCTTCCAATTTTAAAGACCAACATGCAAAAGGGTCCAAAACCTCCCTGATGGAATTGATATTGAGCTCCAGATACTCCTGCACCATCCTCTCCAGTCATTCACAATGTGTCATACTTGTGCTCTGTTCTGCTGGTACACGGGTTGGTCTAAAAAAATGTGTGAAATGACTCACATAAATTGTTTATGCTACTTGTTATTGTTGTTGTTCGAGTTCCCGCTGCTGCACAAGGGGAGTCTCAAACCAGTCCCGCTGCGGTCCCCCATTCATCTCCGGCCGCAGTGGAGCCTGCTCAGCAGAGACGTCGGTCCCAGCGTCTTGCCCATTCCAGTACTGTGCAGAGACTTGCTGCTGCCTCTCCTGGATCTGCTATTATAGCCAGTGCTGGAGCAGACGTCTTTGGGACCAAGTCCTGCGTTTCCCCTTCTGAGCATGCCCAGGGTAAGATCTCTCATTGGAGATCAGGGGTCACATGTTCAGGTACTGCAGCAGCTCCTATTGGTCCGCCAGGAAGGTCCTGAAACTACATGTATTTGGAACAGTTTCTTATTGGTCCTTGTTTCTGGCAGGTCCTGTAGCTGTTGCTATAAAAGGGTGGCATGGCTGGGCCGCCATGCGCTAATATCAATCGTTATATGCTTAGCGCCAGTGTGGTCATGCGTGTGTGTGGTTAGGGCCCTGCTGAAATAAGCCCCTAGAATACCGACTTAATCGGTGAGGAGTTTGGTATGCTAGCTGGTCAGGGTCGGTGTCCTAGATGCCCTAGATTGCCGGCATAACCGGTGAGGAGTTTGATTGCCGTATTCAGAGCCTGGCGTTTAGACGCCATAGATTGCGGGTGACTCCCGCGAGGACATTAGCGCATGATCACGTTCTATGTTCGCTTAGCTGTTCACTGTGTACCTGGCTGCCTGACAGGACACAGAAGTTTGTCTCAGCGGCTCTGTGACGTAACAGGGTTCGCTTTCAACGCTAGACAGCGCCCTAGCGTGTTTATTTTGCGACTCAGTTGTGTTAAGTGAGTTCGCACACATCGCCATATAGCGCTGCGGCACTCCTTCTAGCTCTGTGGATTAACAGAGCTTGCACATATTGCCACAGCGCGTTACGGCATTTATTTTGCCGACTCTGCGGGATAACAGAGTTCGCTTCTTGCGCCATTTTACTAGCAGCAGGCTCCGCCTGCACGGTGGACCCCGGGCTGCGAACGCACCTCTCCACATCTTATATTTGGTGCGTTCCGCAGACCCTAACACTACTTACACTGCTGCTGCTGCTAATGTATTTGCAATGATGCCTTGATGTTCCTGGGGTTGGACGTCTAGAACTGCAATGCACACTGTGCCTCACTGCTGTCTTGGGGAAAATCACTCTTAAGATTGTCTACACGCATATTTTGATACTCCAGTATGTGCATGTCCCTTTCCAGGTGGGGAAGAATCTGGCTAAATTTACTCTTGTACCGTGTACAGAGTGGCATCCCAGTAGTCAGCACTATTTCTAGCCCTAAGAATATGGGCATCATGTTGAAGATAGTGCAGCAAGAAAACTCTCATGTGTCAGGTGCTTCCATGGGGTCCAAGTCCATGGTGTGTTGATGACAGGGTAACACTCAAGGTTGCTTCCTCCATTCACTCACACCAGCCATAGACAACAGAGAGGGGATCATTATCCTTTTCATCTCCTGACTGTTGCATGTCCATCACTTTTTCCTCCTCATCCTCTTCTATTTGTTCCTTGGTTCCTTCAGCTTTACTAATAGTTTGTCTGGTACTATGAGCTCCCTCAATTGCTGTAAGCCATCCATCCATGGCACCAGCCTATGCGACAACAGTCTGAAAATTTGAGATATTGTTATCCCTTCCACATCCTCCTCTGTTTCCACATTCTTTTTTGGAACACCACCTCCTAACGCAGACTATTCAAAGTGTGCGCCAACATGTAAATGACCAGAATAGTGATACTGATGATGGCATCTTCAGCACTAACCATCTTAGTAGCCATTTCAAAACAGTGCAGAATGATGCAGAGGTCCTTCATCCGTGCCCACTCAGCAAGCATGATTTGCACCATGTCCTTACTGCGTTGGCCCAGGCTATGCAAAAGGACATACTATACCAGGGCTCGTCGCTGCTGCCAAAGTCACTGCAACATGTGCAAAGTGGAATTCCATTGTGTCAGAACATCACAAATCAAACAATTAACCAGTATGCTGAAAGACCTCTGTAGTGATGCAAGTGAATGACCTGCGGGGTGCGATCGTTGGGAGTGAGCACACAGCGTCCGTGCTTTCTGCAGCACGACATCCTGGCCGGGATAGTGGCAGAGAAATTACTGTACCACAAGATTGAGGACATGAGCCGCCCAAGTCACGTGTGTGAGGTTGTGCCAGCATAGGGCCGCAACCAGGTTTACACCGTTATCGCACATGGCCTTCTTTGGCTCCAGGTTCTGTGAAGACAGCCATTGCTATAACTCGTCCTGAATAGCTGTCAACAACTCTTGAGCTGTGTGATTGTGATCTGCAAGGCATATTAATTTGAACACTGCTTGATTGAGCCATGGCTGCGCAGTATGGAGGTGGGGGGATTCTATCTGGACTGTTGGAATACGTGTTTATTTGAGCGAGAGGTTGAGGGCACAGATAGAGGCCCTAGAGGAGGTGGAGGAGCCAGAAGAAGTGGAGGAAGTATTAGATACAGAGGTTTGTCCTACAAGCCTTGGTGATTCAAAGACTTGTGGAGCAGCCCCTTAACTGCCTGCCCCCACAGCCACCAGAGTCCCCCAGTGCCCAGTCAGCGAGATGTAACTCTCCTGCCCATGTTTGCTTGTCCAGGTGTCAGTGGTGAAATGCACCCTGGCAAACATAGATTTTTTCAGGGAAAGGGTGATGTTGTCTGTGACATGCTGATATAGCACAGGCACTGCTTTCTTAGAGAAGTAAACGTGACTGGACAACTGGTACTGGGGGACTACGATGGCCATCAACTTTCTGAAACCTTCTGTATCCATCAGGCTGTAGAGGCAGCATTTTCATGGCCAACAGATTGTAGATGTTGGAGTTGAAGCTCTTAGCTTTGACATGTGTAGGAGAAAATATTCTGTTAAATGACCACAACTGTGGGACCGAGAGTTGGCTGCAGTGCTGAGAGAGGATGAAATAGGGTGAACAGGATAAACTACTGTATTGTGAGTGACTTGCAGGCATAGATGTTATGGTGGATTGATAAAGATGTGCTATGCTATATGACACAAAAATAGCTGACACCTCCACTTCCATAACAGCTGACGGGCTCTCATTCACCCCGACTGTAGCGGGAAAACAAGTGGAGGTAATGCAGCCAGAGACCTGTGTGAGCACACTTGGCACAGTGATGCAGGAGGAAGAAGCAGCAGATGTAGTTGATGGGACAGCTGGTGGTTGGCGAGGACCACTAATCGACATTTTAGCACAGTGAGATTTCCAGACTAAGGCATGGTGATAGCGCATGTGTCGGTTCATGCATGTAGTTGTCATATTATTGCGATTATCGCCTCTATTGAGTTTTTTTCAAAATTGACAGATAACGTTAGTTGGGTCATCCTTTGTGGTCTCAAAAAAGGCCCAGGCTAGGAAACCCTTCCCGCCCCTGCTAACTGCACACTCGCGACCGCTGCTGGTCACAGCCAGGGTTGTGGCTGAGGATGCAGTGCTTGTCGTGGTTGGATTACTTTGTGTCTGTGCGGGAAGCCGCAACGTAACCTCCTCGTCTTCCTCCTCTTTTACATCATTGTATCTCCCCCACCTCATTGTAGATTGTAAGCTCTCACGAGCAGGGTCAGCTTATTTTGCTTTAATTATTGTATTGTTAACGTTGCTACTTATGACTTGTGTTTTGAAACTGTTAAACTGTAAAGCGCTGCGGAATATGTTGGCGCTATATAAATAAAGATTATTATTATTATTATTATCTGCTGAGCTACTCAGTTGCATAACTCTGGGTTCAAACCAACTGGGATCTACAACCTCATTGTCATCCTCTCTTTTCTTACTCTCCTCACTCTTCCTGCCCTGACACCACAGTACAGTCTACGTGCACCTCTGGTATGTAAGTCTCATCGAGATCACCTCCACCCCCAGTGGTTAATGAATGGTGACGAGGGTCTGGATTCTGTTCGAATCCTACTTGGTTTGGCCCAGATCCAACATGAAAAGATTTTCGGCATCGGTGCAGACGCTTTCCTACTCTGGATTCTGTGACTCTTTCGAGGAGACTTCTGATACCCCTGGAGCAGAATGTTTGAACAGCTCAACAGAATGATCAGTGGTTCCCCACAGTCAGTTGTGTATTTGGAAATTTGTGACTTGGGATGAAACAAGGGCTATTAAGGTGCCACCTTTCAAGATTGTACTATGTGTGATGTTAAGGTGGAGGAAGTGGAGGAGAGGCCACTTGATGCAGCGCTTGCCATCAACTGGAGCACATACTCTTTCTGAACCTCATCTTCAAGGTGTACCGCTGTGCGGCTGCTGAAAAAACAGTTGAGTAGCCCATCCAATAACAGATGTTGTCAGTGGTCTTTGAATAGGTCGAGATGGTGTTTGTTCAGTTGAGCTTTCATTAACATTAAGAAGACTGAAAATTAGCACTTGCACAGGAGCGCTGAGAACACGGCCACACGAGATGAATGGAAGGGAATGTCCACTGCAGCTCCTGCCGGATACCTCCAATGGAGGAAAACAATGCGAAGATGGTTAACTTTAATCCACAACGTGTTTCAACAGTAGACACCATCTTCATCAGGTGGCAGTATGATAATGGTAAACAGGGAAGGGTATTTAAAAGCAGAACAACCAATAGACAAACAGGTAGAATTAACAAGTCACATGATAAAATAAGTCACATAATAAAATATAGTTACAATAAATTAATTACTAGTAACAATGTTAAACTATAGATAAAACCAAGATAAAAAGTAATAAAATATATAAAATATAAAAAATAAAAACCTTTTGAACAAATAAAATGAAGCAAACTTATTTAGTAACCTTTTCAGTAGTGAGGTTCAATCCCTCAGGGGCCAGTGTGCCTATCTTAAATATCCAGAAACCTTCTCTGTTGATTAGACTACTATAGCGATCAGCTATATTCTCAGGAATATGGTCAATTATTATCAGCTTTAATAATCTCGGATTTTTGTGATGTGTTGTCAGAAAATGTTTTGATAGACTATGCAGCATGAAACCGTTTTTTAGATTTTTTTAAAAAAAGCGATAATGTTTGTCCTCAATAATAATGTGTTCTCATTTGAACATCTTTTTTACCGCCAGGTCAAAGGCTGCGCAATGGGGAGGAGATTTGCCCCCAGTTATACAAATTTATTCATGGGGCATTTGAATCTGTCCTCATTGTGCAGTCTGTCCTGGCGGTGGGCAAGATAGCCCTTTATCGTCGATTCATAGACGATCTATTCATTATTTGGACGGGTTCAGAACCAGAGGCATCAGAGTTTGTTCAAGTCCTGAATATGAATACTTGGGGCTTAAGATTTTCAGCCAATATGTCCAGTACATCGATTCAGTTTTTAGACTTAATGGTGCATGTAGATTCTTCAGGCCGCTTCTCCACATCTACACATTTTAAAAATGTAGACTTTAATAGGTATTTGAACTTTAATAGTGGGCATCTCCCTAAATGGATTCTTAATATTCCCTATGGGCAATATTGGAGGATCAGAAAAAACTGCACAAAGGACAATGATTTTCTCCATGAAGCAGATATTTTGAAACACCGTTTCCAACGGAGGGGCTATCCGAAAAAATTAATTCAGGATGATTTTTCGAAAGCCAAAAGATTTACCTAGAAATATTATATTGCTAAAATCAAAAACAATACATCTAATAAGTCTGCTGTCTCTGAAATTGGCAAATGGAGTTTTATTACCACTTTTAATCAGTCCTTGTAAATATACGGAATCTCCTCGACAAACACTGGTTTATCCTCAAGGGTGATCCCATACTTTAGGGACACAGTCCTGCCCGCCCTAGAACGATTTTTAGGAAAAACCGCACGCTTCGTAATCTTATTGCACCTAGCAATAGAACTCTTAAGTCCTTGTCCTCTTCTATGGTTCAGTTGGACTTTAGCCCAGGTTGTTTTGCGTGTAGGACTGCTAAGTGTCTATGCTGTGCATCCATTATTAATGGGGCCAAGGAGTTCATCCAATACTATGGGTAATATTTTTAAAATTAATCATCAAGTCAGTTGTCAGTTATCTTATGTGGTTTACTTAATAGAATGCGATTGTGTCCTCCAATACGTTGGTCGAACCATACAAACTATGCATGCAAGATTAAACAAACACCATCAGAATATCTGAAACGGTTTCATGCTGCTTAGTCTATCAAAACATTTTCTGACAACACATCAGAAAAATCCGAGATTATTAAAGCTGACAATAATTGATCATATTCCTGACAATACAGCTATAGTAGTCTAATCAACATAGAAAGTTTCTGGATATTTAAGCTAGGCACACTGGCCCCTGAGGGATTGAACCTCACTATTGAAAAGGTTACTAAATAAGCTTGCTTCATTTTATTTCTTCAAAATGTTTTTATTTTTATTATTTATATATTTTATTACTTTTTATCTTGGTTTTATCTATAGTTTAACATTGTTACTAGTAATTAATTTATTGTAACTATATTTTATTATGTGACTTATTTTATCATGTGACTTGTTAATTGTACCTGTTTTTCTATTGGTTGTTCTGCTTTTAAATACCCTTCCCTGTTTACCATTATCATACTGCCACCTGATGAAGACGGTGCCTACCGTCGAAACGCGTTGTGGATTAAAGTTAACCATCTTCACCTTGTGTCCTGTGCACTCTAATTGACTGTGACCATTCACCATTGTTTCATTAACATTCATCCACAACCTTTCTCCTCCATACATCTGTGACATGGTCTCCCGCTACCTACCTACACGCAACCTTCGATCCTCTCAAGATCTCCTTCTCGACTCCCCCCTCATCTCTTCTTCCCACAACCGCATACAAGACTTCTCCCGGGCTTTCCCCATACTCTGGAACTCCCTGCCGCAAAACATCAGACTTTCACCAACAACGGAGACCTTCAAGAAAAACCTGAAGACCCACCTGTTCCGACAAGCCTACAACCTGCAATGATCCTCAGTCTACTGAACCATCGCACGACCAGCTCTACCCTCTCCTAGTGTATTCTCACCCATCCCTGCAGACTGTGAGCCCTCGCGGGCAGGTCTTCTCTCCTTCTGTACTTGTGTGTCCCTTGTCCAGCACATGTTTATTGTACCTGTCTATATTTTCCCCTTTTCATATGTAAAGCGCCATGGAATAAATGGCGCTATATAAATGTATAATAATAATAATAATAATTAACACTTAACCCACGTACATGTCGAACACCAAGCCTATTCCCGCTTCCACCACAAACTCGCTTTTACCCACTCATGTTGAATGTACCCTTCCCCTTGTAATCTGCTGTTTTACAGGCCCACACCTGACAAACACCTGTCACTAAATGAACAATCACTATTTATTTTCTTAGATAGTATGCCTGAATAAACCTGTTATATCTAACGATTTTTGAGAGGAAATGTGGGCTTCTGATTTCTCACTGAAACACAGTTTTTTAACAAACGATTTAAATTAGCAAATTGGGCCTTTTGGCTGCACCCCAATATTAGGACTAACAATTTTTAAGTGGAAATCTGGCCTTCTGATTTCTTACTGAAACACACTTTTTATTTGGACAAGGACTGTGACTTCAGCAGCCAATCACAGAAGACCTTGTGTCATGATGTTGTGGATGGTTTATGTGTGACCTGATTGGCTGCTGGAATGTACGCACATTAAGTTATTAAAGAAAAAAAAAAGAAAAAAAAAACACTCGCAGCTTCTGTGACCTAGACGCACCCCTCCCCTCATTAAACACGTACCTCCATATTCCTCACTAATCATATAGCACTACTATCCTAGCCAAAGTCATAACAAAAGCATTTGTGGAAACGCCCCAGGACATATATGACCTACTAATATGGGCATACATTTAATAGAAATGTTAAACTAGTCCTACTTGTTTGCCTCATATTAGCAGTCTTGTTGTGGAGAAATCTTATATTCTGTCTTTATGTTAATGATTTCTTCTTGGCTCTGGAGAGTGCAGTGCCTGGAAGAAATCCCTGCCTCCTATCCTCATTGTAATACTACCATCCTCCCGTGCATGTCAGTTATGGCTCCGGAATCCCACACCTGCACCCTGCACTCCCTCCACAATATGTACCTTTTCCTCCCTTCTATTGGCACTGCATTCAGGTGCCGGTGACTTCAGCTGGGAGCATCTTATCGGCATGCGTCACAGTAACTTGCTGGCGCCTTTTGCAGAAGATCCCTGAGTGCAGTGCCCATAGAAGGGAGGAAAAGGCTTGTATTTCTGAGGGAGTGCAGGGCACAGGTGCGGGATTCCAGGGTCATAACTGATGTGCATGGGAGGGGGTAGTATTGTAATGAGGAGAGGAGGCAGGGATTTCTTCCAGTCACTGCACGCCCCAGAGCCTGGAAATCATTAGCATAGAGACAGAATATAACATTTCTCACTGTTAATATGAGGCATACAGGTAGGAGTAGTGTAACATTTTGATTACCTGTATGCCCATATTAATAGATCATAGACATCTCGGGGGGAGACAGATTCCTTTAAAGAGGCAACTATTGTGCAAATCACCACATGGCGTTGCGACAAACTATTTCTCACTGCTAAATTTTTTTATATTTTTAGTGGGGGAACTTTGTGTGTGCATAATTGGAGAGGAGGAAGAGGATCATTGTGACAGAAAGCTTGGACACTGTGACACAGGTTATAGACCACGAGGAGCACAAACCTTCCTCTGCCGAACACCACATGAAGTTGCCACATTAGTAATGGTAAAAAAATGTAAATGTTGTAGCCTCTCTAAAGTAATGTTAATTGGTTTGGGCATGGGTCCCAATGGCCTCAGAAATCACTTAAAAAAAACTAAGTCGAGATGTTCTGCTTTTGTATGAGGGCATGCAAAGTTGTGTATGGCTATGCAGGCATGCGTGTAAAAGCTAAGTGCCTCTGCCTCATGGTTTGAGTGATTGTAGGTAGAGATGGACGAATACCTAACAGGTCTGACAGGTTTGGCCGAAGAGTTACAAAAAGTTCGGGTTCGGGTACCAGAACAGTACCTGAACCTGGACCCCATTCACTTGAATGGGGGGGCCTGAACATCCTGGGTTTGCCGCACTGTCATGTGCTCAGCAGTAAAATCATCACCGCCGGTCAGACAGCCACGGTTCCCACGCTGTCAAAAGACAGCGTAAGTGGGTAGCTGTGATTGGAGGTATAAAATTTACCTCTGGTCACTGGTTTCAGCTGATAGGACTACTGCTAACATTAGCCGACACCTGCTGCTGCTAATAGTACAGTCATGGCCAAAAGTTTTGAGAATGACACAAATATTAATTTTTACAAAGTCTACTGCTTCACTTTTTCTAATGGCAATTTGCATATACTCCAGAATGTTATAAAGAGTGATCAGCTTAACAGCAATTACTTGCAAAGTCAATATTTGGCTAGAAAATGAACTTTATCCCCCAAAACACATTTCAACATCATTGCAGCCCTGCCTTAAAAGGACGAGCTAACCTCTTTTCAGTGATTGCTCCATTAACACAGGTGTGGGTGTTGATGAGGACATGGCTGGAGATCAATCTGTCATGATTAAGTAAGAATGAGACCACTGGACACTTTAAAAGGAGGCTGGTGCTTGGCATCATTGTTTCTCTTCTGTTAACCATGGTTATCTCTAAAGAAACACGTGCAGTCATCATTGCAATGCACAAAAATGGCCTAACAGGGAAGAGTATCGCAGCTAGAAAGATTGCACCTCAGTCAACAATCTATCGCATCATCAAGAACTTCAAGGAGAAAGGTTCCATTGTTGCCAAAAAAGTTCCAGGGCGCCCAAGAAAGACCAGCAAGCGCCAGGACCGTCTCTTAAAAGTGTTTCAGCTGCGGGATCGGGCTACCAGCAGTGCAGAGCTTGCTCAGGAATGGCAGCAGGCAGGTGTGAGTGCATCTGCACACACTGTGAGGCGGAGACTCTTGGAGCAAGGCCTGGTCTCAAGGAGGGCAGCGAAGAAGCCACTTCTCTCCAGAAAAAAACATCATGGACAGACTGATATTCTGCAAAAGGTACAGGCAGTGGACTGCTGAGGACTGGGGTAAAGTTATTTTCTCTGATGAATCCCCTTTTCGATTGTTTGGGACATCAGGAAAACGCCTCATTCGGAGAAGACAAGGTGAGCGCTACCACCAGTCTTGTCTCATGCCAACTGTTAAGCATCCTGAAACCATTCATGTGTGGGGTTGCTTCTCAGCCAAGGGAATCGGCTCTCTCACAGTCTTGCCTAAAAACACAACCATGAATAAAGAATGGTACCAGAATGTCCTCCAAGAGCAACTTCTCCCAATCCTCCAAGAGCAGTTTGGCGATCAACAATGCCTTTTCCAGCATGATGGAGCACCTTGCCATAAAGTAAAGGTGATAACTAAATGGCTCAGGGAACAAAACATAGAGATTTTGGCCTGGAAACTCCCCAGATCTTAGTCCCATTGAGAACTTGTGGTCAATCATCAAGAGACGGGTGGACAAACAAAAACCTAAAAATTCTGACAAATTGAAAGCATTGATTGTGCAAGAATGGACTGCTATCAGTCAGGATTTGGTCCAGAAGTTGATTGAGAGCATGCCAGGGAGAATTGCAGAGGTCCTGAAGAAGAAGGGTCAACACTGCAAATATTGACTTGCTGCATTAGCTCATTCTAACTGTCAATATAAGCTTTTGTTACTCATATGTTTGCAATTATATTTCTGTCTGTGATAAAAACATCTGTCAAACACACACATAAAAACCAGAGGGCAGCAGATCATGTGAAAATATAATATTTGTGTCATTCTCAAAACTTTTGACCATGACTGTAGTGAGAGCAAGTGCGACTGATTGGAGTATTCATCAGTGCCTGTGCTGTACATAAATAATTTAAAAAAAACCATCGTGGGTTCCCCTGTATTTTTAACCAGCCAGGCAAAACTCACAGCTGGGGGCTGCACACTTCAACTGTCAGCTTCAGCAAGTCTGGTTATCAAGAATAGAGGGGTCCCCACACTGTATTTTTAAATTATTTAAATAAATAATTTAAAAAAATGGCTTGGGGTCCCCCCCATTTATGACAGCCAGCCTCGCTAATGCAGACAGCTGGGGGCTTGTATTTTCAGGCTGGTAAGGGGCCATGGATATTGGCCCCCCCAGCCTAAAAATAGCAGTCTGCAGCCTCCCAGAAAGGGGGCATATTTTAGATTCACCAATTCTGGTGCTTTGCCTGACTCTTTCCACTTGCTCTGTAGTGGTGGCCAGTGGAGTTCATATTTGTGGTGTGGATGTCACCTCTGTATTGTCAGGTGACATCAAGCCACGGACTACTAATGGAGAGGCATCTATATGACACCCATCCATTACTAATTCTATAGTTATATTGTAAATAAAGACACAGCCAGAATAAAGTCTTTCATTTGAAAAAAAATGCAGCACACTTTCCCTTTTTTAAAAAAAACAAATACAGCTATATCACCTAACACCCATTCCATTGAATCCCTCGTCTCCTGTAATAAAACAGAAATAAAAAAATAACAATATCCCTCACCTGTCTGTCGTTTTGTCCCACGCTGTAACCCATGTCTGGGGGATAAATACTTTTCAACCTGGACGTGCCAAGATACGACCGTCCAGGCTGAGAACCACTGGTGAATGAGCAGCTGCGAGCGCAGCTTCAGCGACTAGCAGTGACACCAATGGGGTTACCTCCGCTCACTGAGGCTGCGTTTCCAGCCGGGCCAATGAATTGCGGTGACCTCGGTGAGATACCTGCTAGCACAGTGAGAAAACGTCTCACGGTGCAGAGGCGAGTTCACTGTAGTTCACAGGGAGAATTTAACTGTGGTGAATTTGAACTGCAGTGAACTCGCCTCTGCACCATGAGACTTTTTCTCACTGTGCTAGCGGGGATCTCTGTGAGTTTTGCCTGGCTGGCTAAAAAAATATATTGGAACCCACACCGTTTTTTTTTAAATTATTTATTTACAACGCAGAAGCCGGTTGATGAATACTCCCATCAGTGGATCCTGCTCTCACTGTTATTAGCGGCAGCAGTCATTGGCTGATGGGAGCAGAAGTTCCATCAACTAACACCAGTGACCGGAGGTAAACTTTATACAGCTGGGGGCTCATGCTGTCATTTGACAGCGTGGGAACCGCAGCTGTCTGACCAGCGGTGATGATTTTATCACCGAACAGAAGGGGTGTTTGCCGCGCTATCATGCTATTGACAGAACGACTAACACCCAATGTTTGGTGGGGCAAACCCGAACAGTAACATTGGCTTCCTGGTGAAGTCCGTGTTCGGTGTCCATGCCTGAACAGTAGGTGTTCGGTATGGATGCCGAACTTAACTGTTCAGATTCACCTATCTCTAATTGTTGGGAGTCAGTGTCCTAAGACTTAAGAGGACTTAACTTTGTATTACAGAAACATAAAAGCTCGTTGGACTAGGTTCTCCCTTCAACTGTTTTTATTTCTTTGGCAGTTACAGAGATGGCATAGCCTAATTGGGGCTGGCTGTCTCCATTGCCTCACCTCCTGTGGGTGGTGGATGGTGGCTCCTATTCCTGTCTCAGCAATGAAGATATGGGAATAACCATTAAAGGGAGTCTTTCGATAAAGGATGACTGTTCACAGGCGCTCGGTGCCTCAGGAGATCTGGTTGTAATGGCCATAGTACAAGTGCTAAACGTTGCTTGTATGACAGCTGTGTGAAGCCTCACTCATTGTTTGACTAGTACTCATTAGATACCTGAATGTAGTTTTGACTTCAATAACTCAGGATGTGTTATCTTCTTTAGTTTGGAGTTTTATCAATGACTGTATGGGAACCAGCAAAAAGTTTATCTGCCACTTTTTGTTGAAATTGGAAAACAGATTTTACAGCTGTTTACAATGAGAGAATCGGTTTCTTCCCAACTCCCCGTTGATTGAACTTTAAATAGACTTTGCTACATCCTTCTCAGCACTCATAGGTGTATTTTCTGCTAATTACAGGAACGAGACTGACAGATATCTAGGAGACAGAATCCATTTTATAGCAGGAGGTTACATCTGTGAATTTTTCCTCCTGTGAAAATTTACTTTTCTTCACAAGTTGTCAGATACAGATTATCTATACATAGCAATCAAATCACTCCAAATTGGCAGTGTTAGCTTACAAGGAAAAAATACATTGTCATGTAATGATTTATTCATACAGAGTCCGATTCACATATATCTGGGGCAACACAAAAAATGTAATTTAGGGCAAGGTTCATTGATTACCAAATTATAAAGTTCTGACATAAGATTTAAAGTGGTTGTCCACTACTTGGACAGCCCCTTATGTATCCGTTTCCCCCCCAGTAAAATAATAATACTTATACTCGCCTCTTGTGCCAAGCTGATCAAGCATTGTTGGTACTGCCTCTCCCCGGACTCTTGTGACATTGTTATGTCATGCAAACCCTGTGGCCATTCAGTGGTGGTTTCACTCTCCCCTCCTTTGGACAAATCAAGACATTAGGAGGAAATGAGAGCAGCGGTTGCTCTCTCATCTCCTCCGGATGTCAATTATGTCTGTAAGAGAGGAGAGTTAAGGCAGCATTGATTGGCCACAAGGATCACATGATTGTTATGTCACGCGAGCCCCGGAAGAGCAAGCGGTGACACCACTGGAATGATGCTGGCACAAAATATGAGAATAAGTGCTTTTACAGTATTTTACAGGGGGAAACATAGGGATTCAGAAGGGGTTGTCCAATTATTGGACAACCCCTTCAATTGATAGAACAGTAATCAGATATGTTCATTGATACATCAGTAGAAATCTCCCCAAAGTCTTCATAGACTATGTGCATGGACTCTGTATGGTGGCACTTCCAATGGTGATACTGTTCCTACAGGTCAATATATTTGCATAGGATCATGAATAAAAATAGGAAAGAGGTTGCCTTCAAATAAAATTTAACCTATTATTTGCCTGGACTCAGTACTACCTGTACTACTACCCCCTTGTGTATCCCACACCAGTTGGTAACAGATCCATGAAGAAAAATCTCTTGAGTTTTTCACATATAAAGTCAGATAAACATCGATTTATGGTAAAGAATCATTAGGATATAGGTGCTTTTCTTAAGATGCCGACTATATGGATGTGCATGATGAATTCAAAGGGTCTGTCCAGGCTAGGCCCCGCAGTCCACTCATCAGTTCCTGGATCCTGGCTCTCCTGTCCACAGTATACAAGAACACCAGCAGTGAAGGCTGTGGCCTGGGTTCGGGCATTGGTGTTTCCTGGAAAGCTGCCAGTTTCTGACCACAGGCTCCTGCCACCTCTACTGTCACGCCAGCATCCTCCGGTCACCCTCTTGGGAGTCTCGCGTGATTCTGCCATCATTGTCACTCATAAAGCATCTAACCCCTTCGCAACCTGCACCATACCAGTACTGCTCTGCGGTAGATGCGCTTGTGCCCAGAGTAGTACTAGTACGTGGCCGCGATTGCGCAGTCCCACACTGAGCGCCGTGGCGATTATGTGCGGGTGTCAGCTGTACGTGACAGCTGACACCCGCAGCAATGCTCACTGATCGTGGGCATTTAACCCCTGTGATGCCACTGTCAGTAGTGACAGCAGCATAGAAAAGCATGCAATCGCTTTGTTCTGATGGTCTCCATGGAGACCCTGGCAACAAGATAGCCGCGGGGTCCTTCCGGGTCCTGCAGGGATGGAGGCTTGTGAGCGCCTGCTAAGAGCAGGCACTGGAATGCCTTCCTCCCTGCCTGCAAGATCCTAGAATGCTAGAATCCTAGAATCATAGAATGGTAGAGTTGGAAGGGAAATCCTGGGTCATCTGGTCCAATCCCCTGCTCAAAGCAGGATTCTCTAAATCATCCCAGACAGATGTCTGTCCAGCCTCTGTTTGAAGACTTCCATTGAAGGAGCACTCACCACCTCTCGTGGCAGCCTGCTCCACTCATTGATCACCCTAACTGTCAAAAAGTTTTTTCTAATATCTAATCTGTGTCTCCTCCCATTCAGTTTCATCCCATTGCTTCTAGTCTTTCCTTGTGCAAATGAGAATAAAGATGTTCCTTCTACAAAGTGACAGCCCTTGAGATATTTGTAGACAGCTATTAAGTCTCCTCTCAGTCTTTTTTTTTGCAAGCTAAACAATTCCAAATCCTGTAACCGTTCCTCATAGGACATGGTTTGCAGACCGGTCACCTTTCTGGTCGCTCTTCTCTGAACTTGTTCCAGTTTGTTTGATGTCTTTTTTAAAATGTGGTGCCCAAAATTGGACACAGTATTCCAGATGAGGTCTGATCAAAGAGAAGTAGAGGGCAATAATAACATCACGTGATCTAGGCTGGTTGACCTGGTCATTAAGGTGAAAGCAGGCTTCGTCTTAAAGGGGTTAATACTCTATGGATGAGTAACTGAATACAGAAAAGTGTTTCAACGCTTTTTCGACTGGCATATAACATTGAAATGTACCACAGACCGCGTAATAGTATATGGATGATTAATTGAATACAGAAAAATGTTTCAAAGCATTTTTGGAGCATTATATTTATTTTACTCATTTATATAGCGCCATCAATTCCACAGCGCTTTACAGACATTATTGGCACAGTCCCCGATGGGGCTCACAATCTAAATTCCCTCTCAGTATATCTTTGGAATGTGGGAGGAAAGCGGAGTACCCAGAGGAAACCCACGCAAACATGGGGAGAACATATAAACTCCTTGCAGATGTTATCTTTGGTGGGATTTGAACCCAATACCTCAGCGCTGCAATGCTAACCACTGAGCCACTGTGCCGCCCCAACAGAGAGATGTTCCTGTGGAGTACTCGGCACCGAGCCCGTTCACTTCAATGGGGGATGTCACGGGTAGCACAGCTCGGTCCGTTGCCCTGGGAGCTCACTAAAAGGGGAATATTTACAGGGGATTGTAGGTTTGTAGAAATGTTCGTGACGCCACCTGTGGTTCCTGGTCAGGGTGACCAGCGCTGCAGGGTAGATCCTCTGAGGGGTTGTTACTGGGCAGCAAGGTGTTAAGTCTTCCACAGGCAAGACTGATCCCTCAGGGTATATGGCGATGTAGGGGTGCAGGATCAATAAGGCAGACACACACAAGAAAGTCTCTTTCTTTACCTTTACTGATGGTAGATGCAGGCACGTCCCTGGAAGCTGTCAGGGTGGAGGATGCACTTCCAGTAATCCACTGAGTAGGTGTAGGGCCTCCGTACTCCTTTATGTGTGTGAGTTTCTGACCTGTATAGAACAAAGTCTAACTCTGTCTTCTTCATATACGCCCGGCTGACGTTGTGGTGGAGCCTTCTCTTGGACAAAACTAAGTCTCTAATGGTTGGCCTACCAGACTCCTGTTCTTCCTGACCCTGGTTACGTATCAGCGCTGCTGGGCCCCTGCGACCTGAAGTCCAGCAGGGTCTCCGGTTTCTCCCACTAGTCGTGAAGATGCTAGCAAGCTCGGACCCGGCGTCCGGTAGTGCAGAGTAGAGGTAAGCGATCAATGCTGTTTCAACCTCTGTCACTCTCTTCTTTCTTCCACTTGCCTTTCGTCCTACTCTAACCTTTAACATAAACACAAGTAGCAGTAGATGGCAGTTTCTTCCACACTCCTCTGCTCACAAAACCAACAGCTAGCCAACTCTCAGCTAGACTGCCTGACAAGATCTTTCTCAACTCTGCTCTCATCTGCAGACTGACTTTGACTCGACTCCCTGCTCTCATCTCACTGCTCCGTCTCTCCACTACCCTTATATATCTCTAGATACTCTCCAAGGGCTCCCTCTGGTGGCACCAGGGAAATGTGAAGTGTGAATAAATATCGGGTTATTTTGTGAGTTTACCTTCCGTGCATCCTCCAGGGTAACATGTGGCACCAAGCGCAGCTGGGCTACACACCACTGCCACAGCTGCAGCTGTATATTTAGCGATGGACTGCAAAGCTCTAATCCCTGACTAGAGACTGTATTCAGCCACTCTCCTTGCTCCTGCAACTCTCTCTCCCTAGTCTAAATGCAGATTGTATCTCATACAAGCAGCAAAGCACAAGATTAGCCCTTAGAAGGACTGTTAGTATGATGGTTCAGCCTCAGCACCAGTATCGGCATTACAGGACTCTGATTAGTTAAACTGTGCACACATACACGCCTGGACAAGCACTCTCTCCCTCCAATAACAACTGTCCCTGAGCAGTGCAATGGTTTCAATGTGCCAAGCCTGGCAGTGCCTGTCCTTTTATAATCCCTAATGATGTTTTATGGACAGCCAATCACAGTAATGCCACTACCAAGATGGCTACGGTATTACAGTGATGATCAGCCAAATACCACATGCTTATTGGCTGTGTAACAGGCGCCAAACATGTGGGGCAGGGATTCGAGTTTGAAATCAAGCACCGCCCAATTCTCACCAAATAAAGATCGCATCCAAGCACCTAGATACTCGAGTTATATCCGAGTATCACCGAGCACGTTCTCTCATCCCTACTTTTAATTTTTTTCTGATTCTTGAGACTACAGTTCTCATGATTAGAGGGAACCTCTGGCGTTTCCACATTTATCACTTTTCCGGTTTATAGAAGATAAATGATTATGGAAAAACTCCATTAAAATGAACATATTTGTCAATGCGATCAGATGACAATATATTATTGTTGGGGGACTTTAGGATATTTTTTGTCCATTCTGCTCATCTTACTTAAAAAGCACCAGAGACAACAAACAAAAATCCCTCAAAAATCATTGATTAAAACCATCATTGATAGACACATAACAAAAAGACTGGGGGATACCAGGAAAAATACATAAAGCTTATAATCAAAATATCGCAATGTATTACTTATTTTTGGGGGCCAAAACTTTTTTGTTTAGTGGTATGATGATAAAGCACTGATTTTTTGCTTTGTTTTTTTTTTTTTTTTTTTAAGGGGTTCACAAAAGGGGTTAACTAGTGGGACAGTTTTATAGGGGGGGTCGTTACGGATGCAGCGATACCAAATATGTGTACTTTTATTGTTTTATTTTTTTTATTTACAGGAAGAAATTAATTTATTGGGGAATATTTTTTTTTTTTTATTTATTTTGGAATTTTTTTTTACACATGTTTATTTTTATTTTTTTTAACTTTTTTACTTTGTCCAGGGTGGGACATCACTGTAAAATGTGAGATCGCTGGTCTCACAGTGTGCACAGCACTCTGTGAGACCAGCGATCTCACAGGCAGCGCTGCAGGCTTCTCAGTGCCTGCTCTGAGTAGGCACTGAGGAAGCCACCTCCCTCCAGGACCCCGGCGCCATCTTGGATCCGGGTCCTGGGAGGGAGGAAGCCCTCAGAACAGCGCGATCACATCGCGTTGGTATGAGGGTCTCAGGGGAGCTCGCAGGGAGCCCTCTCCCTGCGCGATGCTCCCCTGTGCCACGGGTACACCGCGATCATGTTTGATCGCTGTGTGCCAGGGGTTAATGTGCCGGGAGCGGTCATTATCTGTGATAATCAGCTAACACCCGGCAGCGATTAGCTGCACTCCCCCCGGGAGCGCAGCTGATCGCCTATGACGTACTATCCCGTCCATGGGCAGAATGGCACGGGTTTCTATGGACGGGATAGTACGTCGGATATCAGAGAGGGGTTAATATAATCTGCTCCTGTGTGCAATATATCTTGATATTTCCCAGGTGGGAGTCTGTGTCAAGTGCTCTTTTTATCCACTCTTTGTGGAATTTTTCATATATTTTTTTCATTTGTCTGTAGACGTTTTTTCTATCTTTTTGCAATTTTGCATTTTTTGCAGCCTATCAGTATTTTTTACTACGAGATAAGTCCCTAATATGGCTGCAATTTTTTCTCTGAGATTAGTATTCTTGCAGCATATGAGTATTTTTGACTACGAGATAAATTGATTAGTTGGCTGCATTTTTTCTCAGAGATTGTGTCCTTTTTCCTGCAGCAAAAATTTTTTTTCTACGAGATAAGTCCCAATATAGCTGCAATTTCTTCTCTAACACTAGTCCTGATTGAAGGATGTTCCAAGATAAGTTTACAGCACCTGAGCACTTTATTTTGAGACAATTAGGTCTCTCCACCTTGATATTTTTCGGTGTTATATTATGTGTGTGTTTTTTTCTGTGTATCCCGTTTTTTGGACTTAGGGTGATACTAGGGGCACCGACGTTGAGCGGGGGCGCCATGTCGTCAACAACTAGGGTGCCAACCTCCGCGGTCAGGAAGGGATTCATTAGGGCCCATTAGGGTTATCCTAGATTTTTTGGCCCCCAAAAATAAGTAATACATTGCGATATTTTGATTATAAGCTTTATGTATTTTTCCTGGTATCCCCCAGTCTTTTTGTTATGTGTCTATCAATGATGGTTTTAATCAATGAATTAAAAGGTATTTTTTAGGGATTTTTGTTTGTTCTCTCTGGTGCTTTTCTTATTTTCCCTATATATTTTTTCTGGATATTTTCCTGCTCATCTTACTTACACTCCCCCCCAAAAATGTGGTTGTAATTAGTGTTGAGCGATACTTTCCGATATCAAGAAATATTGGATCGGACCGATACCCAAAAAGTATCGGATATCGCCGATTCCGATACCGGAAACCAATGCAAGTCAATGGGACAGAAATATCGGAATTAAAATAAAACCTTTCTTTCCTTGTAAACACTAGATATATACACATAGAATACACATATATATATATATATATATATATATATATATATATATTACATGTCATTGTGACACACATATATATATTTATAGTTAATGCACTTCTACATAGTATAATAGCCGCTAATTCAATTGCCGGCTTTTGTGAAATTACAGAACCACCCAACATGAAATGACACATGGTTTACATACAGTTAATCATGTCATTTCATGCAGTTTGATATATGGTTTTCACTAACAATTACATGAGTGTATGTGTGCAAAATTTCATGCATGTAGGGGTTAATTAAAGGTGTAAATTCGTTGAAAAAAAATGTGTTGGCTCCCTCGGTATTTTCTACACCAGACAGACAAAGCCAGCGAGTGGGGGCAGATAATATTAACCTAGGGAGGGTGCATTTACTTAGTGCCCCCCCTGGCTACTAACATCTGCCCCCAGCCACCCCAGTAAAGGCAAATTTATAATTAGATGTGCCCTTTCTGGCACTTAGCCCGTCTATTCCCATTGCCCTGTAGCGATGGCGAATGGGTTAATAATGGGTTAAAGCCACCTTGCTATTGAAAGGTGACTTTAAGCCAGGTTAATAATTGAGAGCTGTCAATTAGACAACTATCAACTATTAATCCTATTGTATGAAATAAAAATAAAACACACACACTTTAATTAAAAATCATTTTAATGAAATAATCACACAGTTTTTGACCATCTTTTATTTTACAGGTAATCCGTGCGAAGCCCTTGTTCACCTGTAATAAAAATAAAATAATAAAGCAACATTATTCTTACCTATCCGGTGCTCTGTCAGGTCCCACGCTGTAATCCTTCACAAAGGGTTAACTTGCTTACAGCTAGCAGCACAGCTAATGCTGGCTGCTCAGCTGTAAGTCCCCGAATGAATGAGTTCCTCTCCCAGCCGACAGGAGAGGAAGTGATTAGTGTGGGAAGCTTAATTGATTGCCTCCCAGGATAATCAGTTCACTTCAGGTCAGCCGGGACTCCCTCTGACGTCACTGATGCTGTGCTGTTATGTTTAGGTAGCTGAGGAGAGCAGGCAAAAACGGCAATACACCAGAGAGGTTGGAATCTACTGGATTGCAGTACCCTGACTAACCACCACAACTAAAGGCAGCCGTGGAGCGTTCCTACGTTGGTCCTAGACGCCTCGTCACAGCCTGAGAGGTTAACTACACCTAAAGATAGAAAGAGGAAAGCTATCTGCCCCGGAGCAGATCCCCAAAGAACATAGGAAGCCCCCAAACATGTAATGGCGGTTAGACAAGAGGAAATACAGACACAGACAGAAAATAGTATGAGCAAACGCTGGGGCCCAATCTGCCTAGACAGAAAAGGATAGGAAGGATACTTACTGCAATCCAAAAAAACCCTAAAAAAAGCCAACGCTACTAATTGCAAAAACACCTAAGATCACACGACCTCTACCACCTAAATTAGTTCTCTGGTGTAACAAAACTAAGCCGCAGCCACTGAAAAAACTGGAAAAGGCAAATGAACAAACAACAGTGGCTCCAGAGGAACCGAGAGGAGCCCAAGCCCCCCGGGGAGGGAAACCCGGCCAACCCCACAGAAATGCAGAGAAATATGCAAATGGCAAGCACAAAAACAAAAAACAGAAAATATCTTATCTGAGAGCAGGAGAAGAGGCAAGACTCAGCAAGCTTCCAAGTGAACCAGGAAACAACGTTGAGACAAGAACAATTGATCACCGGCAACCATGATGGGGGGGAACCTCCCTTATATCCAGCCAGTCTGTGATTCCTGATTGCCAATCCTCATTGAATGATTCAGTACTTTTTGTAACCACCAGAGGGAGCTTCTGCTCAGAATTCATTTCTAAAACATTCACAACAGTACCCCCCCTTGAGGAGGGGTCACCGAACCCTCATTTGTGCAACCAGGTCGGTCAGGATGAGCTCTGTGATACGCACGGATCAGTCTCCTAGCATGGATGTCCGAAGCAAACACCCAAGAATTGTCCTCCTGACCATAACCTCTCCACTTAAACAAATACTGGAGTTTCCGTCTAGAAAAACGAGAATCCAATATTTTCTCAACCACATACTCCAGATTGCCCTCAACCAAAACAGGGTCAGGAGGCGCAGCCATAGGAACCACTGGCTCGACAAACCTCTTCAATAAGGACTTGTGGAACACGTTATGGATCTTAAATGTCCCTGGAAGAAGTAAACGAAAGGAAACAGGATTAAGAATCTCCATGATCTTATAAGGTCCAATGAACCTAGGCTTAAACTTAGGAGATGCAACTCTCATAGGGATATTTCTTGAGGACAACCAAACCAAGTCCCCCACTTTAAACCGAGGACCATCAGTCCTATGCCGGTTGGCAAACTGCTGGGCCTTCTCCTGAGAGAGGGACAACATCTCCACTACCTGGTCCCAAATCTGCTGCATACGCTCCACAACAGAGTCAACACCCGGACAGACAGAAGCCTCCGTCTGTCCCGAAGAAAATCGAGGGTGAAACCCAAAATTGCAGAAAAATGGAGACATCAAAGTGGCAGAGCTTGCCCTATTATTAAGAGCAAACTCAGCCAAAGGCAAAAAAGAGACCCAGTCATCTTGATCAGCAGACACAAAGCATCTCAGATAAGTCTCCAATGTCTGGTTTGTTCTCTCAGTTTGTCCATTGGTCTGAGGATGAAAAGAAAAGGAGAAAGACAATTGAAAACCAAGTTTAGAACAAAAAGTCCTCCAAAATCTGGAAACAAACTGGACTCCTCTGTCAGACACAATGTTCTCAGGAATGCCGTGTAACCGAACCACGTGCTGAAGGAACAAAGGCACCAATTCGGAGGAGGAAGGCAACTTAGGTAATGGCACAAGATGTATCATCTTGGAAAACCTATCACAAATCACCCAGATAACGGTCATTCTCTGAGAAACATGGATGTCGGAAAAAAAATCCATAGAGATATGGGTCCATGGTCTCTTGGGCACAGGCAATGGCATCAACAAACCACTAGAGCGAGAGCAAGGCTTGGAGCGAGAGCAAGTCCCACAGGACTGCACAAACTCTCTGACGTCACGAGACAAAGTAGGCCACCAAAAGGACCGACTCACCAAGTCTCTGGTACCAAAAATTCCGGGATGACCGGCCAACGCGGAACAATGAATCTCAGACATCACACTCTTCTTCCACTGGTCTGGGACAAACAATTTCCCAACAGGGCAGCGCTCGGGTTTATCCTCCTGACACCCTTCCAGAGCCAGTCTCAAATTGGGCGAGATGGCGGAAAGAACTACACCCTCTTTCAAAATAACAGCAGGATCAGATAACTCAGGAGAGTCCGCAAGGAAACTCCTCGAGAGGGCATCCGCCTTAACATTCTTAGTGCCAGGAAGAAAGGAAACCACAAAATTAAAACGTGTGAAAAACAAGGCCCACCTGGCCTGTCTAGGATTAAGTCGCTTGGCTGATTCCAGATAAACCAGATTCTTATGGTCCGTGAGGACCACCACCTGATGTTTGACTCCCTCCAGCCAATGTCTCCACTCTTCAAAAGCCCACTTCTTGGCCAATAACTCCAGATTACCCACATCATAATTACGTTCAGTTGGAGAAAATTTTCGAGAGAAAAAAGCACAAGGGTTACTTTTAGAGGTCTCAGGATCTCTTTGGGACAAAACGGCACATGCCCCAATTTCAGAGGCATCAACTCCACCTGAAATGGCAGAGAAACATCAGGCTGCCGTAGAACAGGAGCAGAAGTGAATCTCTGTTTAAGTTCCTGAAACGCAGAGACTGCCTCAGGAGGCCAATTTACCACATCAGAACCCTTTTTGGTCAAATCAGTCAATGGTTTAACAATAACAGAGAAATTACCAATAAATTTACGACAAAAATTGGCAAAACCCAAGAATCTCTGAAGAGCCTTTAATGAAGTAGGTTGGACCCAATCACAGATGGCCTGAACCTTGACCGGGTCCATTTCAATAACAGATGGAGACAAAATGAATCCCAGAAATGAGATCCTCTGTACGCCAAAAAGACACTTTGATCCCTTCACATACAGAGCATTCTCTCTCAAAATCTGGAACACAGTCCGAACATGTTTCACATGAGAGTCCCAGTCATTGGAAAAAAATCAAGATATCATCCAAATAAACAATCAGAAATTTATCCACAAAATCCCTGAAAATGTCATTCATGAAGGACTGGAAGACAGAAGGAGCATTAGTGAGCCCAAAGGGCATCACTAGGTACTCAAAATGCCCCTCTGGGGTATTAAACGCCATCTTCCATTCATCCCCGTGCTCAATGCGAATAAGGTTATACACCCCCTGAGGTCAAGCTTGGTAAACCAAGTAGCACTTTTCACCCTGGAAAACAGGTCAGAAATCAAGGGTAATGGATATTGATATTTCACAGTGATATTGTTCAAGAGACGATAATCAATACACGGCCTTAATGAACCATCCTTTTTGGCCACAAAGAAAAAACCGGCACCCAAGGGTGAAGAGGATGGTCTGATATGACCCTTCTCCAATGACTCCTTGATATAAGACCGCATAGCGTCATGTTCAGGTACAGACAAGTTAAAAAGGCGACCTTTAGGGAATTTACTACCAGGCACTAATTCAATAGCGCAGTCATAGCTCCTATGGGGGGGCAAGGATGCAGATTTACTTTCGCTAAACACATCAGAAAAATCAGTCAAAAAGTCAGGAACGAGAAAAAGGATCGTGAGCACAGCTTAAAGAATGGTGGTGCTTAAGTCTAGGTTCCCACACCGAAAATATTCAAGATAAAGACTAAGCACTCATCTTATGATTTGAGAGAAGGATTTTAATGGTAGTATATCCCAAAAAAACGTTTCGGTCACAGAGACCTTCGTCAGTAACTACACAAAGAAATAACATGTTATTTAAAATTGGTCCATAACATAATGGCCTAACATATATACATGAAAATATATACACAAGTACAAACTTAAACAAAAAATAGAGTTAAAATAAATAATGGTCAGGGTCAATAGAATGCATAGTAAGTGCAGTGGGTCCCTGCATAACATCCCATGCCAATACCAAGATTCGTCTAGAAAAGTTATAATGTGAAGACAAAGTGCCGTACCTTCATTAAATGATCAATACACAGACTCCTTATGAATAATGCCCATAAGTCAGAGATAAACCTGAGAAAATAGTGTCAGATAAGATAGTAGATCTGACAAAATTATTATAGCAGTATATAGTGTGTGACCACATTTAGTATACTCACATTTAGCAAGGTGATAATAATATCAACACTGTGGAAATATGGGAGTGAGAAGAATTACTTTATGTAAAATAGTACTAAGGTTGTGGTAAAGTAGTACTAGGGTGGTGGAAAAGACAAATATATACCTTATTGGAGCCAGTGAGGGGCACACGTGCCTCTAAAGTGCGGTGTCCACCGCTACTGTGGCTATTGCTAAATCGGAAAGAAATGAGCAAAATATAAGGAAGGTCTGTAAGCCAGAGTTACCATGCGTATGTAAACAAAGTCCCAGTATCCCTATGATATGCGGTCAGATAAATCCACAGTACCTTAATTGGGCGATAGTAGGAACAGGCAGTCTCATCTGTGGGCGCGTGATGAGCTGTCAGTGTGGCAGTGAGACGCCGCGCTCAGTTTTAAAAGGAAGGGGCGGGACTAAGCTCAGATTGCGCACCGGACAGAGCGTGGACAGGAAATGACCCGGCGGAAACAGTATGGAGGTGCGTTCCATATGAGCCGGCGACTGCGTTCCACAGTCAGGAAGTTGATATAATATGACTTAATAATTGTGGATAGGATATTAGAAAAAGTATAGAATATTAGCGTTATAGCTAATAGATGCATAGGCAACATTAAATTGTATATGGGACAAAGAAATTGTATATGGGACAAAAAAATTATGATAAAATTATAATAAAAGAGAAAACCCCTTATTAATATAGTAGTCCAGTAACACATGGTAACGGCTTAAGTAGAGTGGTATAGCCAGTGTCAGAAGTTATATGTCTCCATAAATAGAGGTTATGAGAACAGAGATCAGGAACATGACAGAAACAGCGTGATGGTGATAGAGGTATTTTATTAAACTATTAAACTAAAGGAAGCGTTCACATAGATGTTGTGAGGCAGCCATGGTGACAATTATTCTGACATGGTGTAGTGATCTTAGGTGGATCCTAGTAAGAATTCCAACGTGACAGTGATTTGAAGTGATAGATCCACTGGATATTAATATAATCGGCTCTAAAAAGAAGAAGAAGAGCAAGTTATACTATTAATCAGACAACAGTGAGCAACAGTAGGTAGTATAATCCACATAGGTCAATTATTTAAGAGAAAGCATAACATTTGGAATATAACAATACGTATCAATATAGAAATGCCGATAATTTTTATCCTGTCACTAACATCATTCATAGATCTATCCGAAGAAATTGGCACTTACTATCTACAGCCTATCCAGATGTCTTGGAATTTAGGGAGCCCTTTTTACCGTGTTACAAACGACCACCTAATCTACGGGACTCTTTAGTTCATGCAGACTTTGGCTCCACATCAAAAAAAGTACAACGGTTTCTTCACACACCCAAATGTGGCACTTTTCCCTGTTTACACTGTGTCCAGTGTAACAGTGTAATAAAAGGAGACAGCTTCTCTCATCCACACTCAGGCAAAAAATTTTAAGATAAAAAATTTCTTTACATGCGATTCTACACACGTGATATACCTGATCAAGTGCCCTTGTGGCCTTCTCTACGTTGGAGAAACATCCCAAACCATACGTGATAGAATTTCCAAACATAAATCCACAATACGCTGCAAAAACCTCCTTCTCCCCATCCCCCATCATTTCATTTCCTCTGGCCACAATATTTCACAATTAAAATTTCAAGTCATCGAACAGGTTTTACCATCCAGGAGAGGGGGTAACAGAATACTTCACCTCAGAAAGCGTGAAGCATTTTGGATCCATACTCTAGATACACTAAGCCCCAAAGGCTTAAATAGAGAATATGAATTATCGGCATTTCTATAATGATACGTATTGTTATATTCCAAATGTTATGCTTTCTCTTAAATAATTGACCTATGTGGATTATACTACCTACTGTTGCTCACTGTTGTCTGATTAATAGTATAACTTGCTCTTCTTCTTCTTCTTTTTAGAGCCGATTATATTAATATCCAGTGGATCTATCACTTCAAATCACTGTCACGTTGGAATTCTTACTAGGATCCACCTAAGATCACTACACCATGTCAGAATAATTGTCACCATGGCTGCCTCACAACATCTATGTGAACGCTTCCTTTAGTTTAATAGTTTAATAAAATACCTCTATCACCATCACGCTGTTTCTGTCATGTTCCTGATCTCTGTTCTCATAACCTCTATTTATGGAGACATATAACTTCTGACACTGGCTATACCACTCTACTTAAGCCGTTACCATGTGTTACTGGACTACTATATTAATAAGGGGTTTTCTCTTTTATTATAATTTTATCATAATTTTTTTGTCCCATATACAATTTCTTTGTCCCATATACAATTTAATGTTGCCTATGCATCTATTAGCTATAACGCTAATATTCTATACTTTTTCTAATATCCTATCCACAATTATTAAGTCATATTATATCAACTTCCTGACTGTGGAACGCAGTCGCCGGCTCATATGGAACGCACCTCCATACTGTTTCCGCCGGGTCATTTCCTGTCCACGCTCTGTCCGGTGCGCAATCTGAGCTTAGTCCCGCCCCTTCCTTTTAAAACTGAGCGCGGCGTCTCACTGCCACACTGACGGCTCATCACGCGCCCACAGACGAGACTGCCTGTTCCTACTATCGCCCAATTAAGGTACTGTGGATTTATCTGACCGCATATCATAGGGATACTGGGACTTTGTTTACATACGCATGGTAACTCTGGCTTACAGACCTTCCTTATATTTTGCTCATTTCTTTCCGATTTAGCAATAGCCACAGTAGCGGTGGACACCGCACTTTAGAGGCACGTGTGCCCCTCACTGGCTCCAATAAGGTATATATTTGTCTTTTCCACCACCCTAGTACTACTTTACCACAACCTTAGTACTATTTTACATAAAGTAATTCTTCTCACTCCCATATTTCCACAGTGTTGATATTATTATCACCTTGCTAAATGTGAGTATACTAAATGTGGTCACACACTATATACTGCTATAATAATTTTGTCAGATCTACTCTCTTATCTGACACTATTTTCTCAGGTTTATCTCTGACTTATGGGCATTATTCATAAGGAGTCTGTGTATTGATCATTTAATGAAGGTACGGTGTTGTGAATGGGTTTGAGATGAGTTCTGAGCAGAGGCTCCCTCTGGTGGTTACAAGCGGTATTAGTGAGGATTGGGAATCAGGTGTTACTGATTGGTCTTATTTAAGGGAATCATTTTCCCATCAGGGTTGCCGGTGATCAATTGTTCTGGTCTGAATCCTTCTTTCCAGTTTCCCTTGTAGCCTGCTGTGTCGTGTCTGCATCTCCTGCTATCTGATAAGACAATTTCTTATTTTGTGTTTTTGCTATATTTTTGCATTTTGTCCTGCACTTCTGTGGGGGCCTTCTGGGTCCCCTCCGGGGGCTTTTGCCCTCTCAGTTTAGTCCAGCCACTGTGTTTTGTACTTTTGCTTTTTGCAGTTTTTTCAGTGGCTGCTGTTTTGATTTTGTTACACCAGAGAACTAATTTAGGTGGTAGAGGTCGTGTGATCTCAGGTGATTTTGAAATTAGTAGAGTTGGCGCTTTTCAGGGTTTTCTGGGATTGCAGTAAGTACCCTTCCTATCCTTTTCTATTTAGTTAGTTTGGGCCCCAGCGTTTGCTCATACTATTTTCTTTCTGTGTCAGTATTTCCTCTTGTCTAACCGCCATTACATGTTTGGGGGCTTTCTATTATCTTTGGGGTTCTGCTCCGGGGCAGATAGCTTTCCTATTTCTATCTTTAGGTGTAGTTAGTTTCTCAGGCTGTGACGAGGCGTCTAGGACCAACGTAGGAACGCTCCACGGCTGCCTCTAGTTGTGGTGGTTAGTCAGGGTACTGCAATCTCATAGATTCCAACTGCTCTGGTGTATTTCCTTTTTTACCTGCACTCCTCAGCTACCGTAACATAACAGTATCACCGGCCCTAAAAATTGTATGGTACTCACAGAAGGGAAAGAATATTTTGAAGGAAGAAAAGTTGTCAGAGATATTTTTCTGTTTGTTGCATTTTTTTTTTTTTTTTTTTTCCCTCTGTATTTCTGGGTGCTGGGGAGGATCTTTTCTCCCAATGGAGTTTGCACAGTTGTCTGGCCGTGTGGATCAGCTTGCCACTGAGGTTCAGAGTATTGCTGCATATCTTGCTGGGTTGCCTGTTGTGGAACCTAGGATCCCCATGCCAGATTTGTTTTCGGGGAATCGAGCTAAGTTTCAGAATTTCAAAAATAATTGTAAATTGTTTTTTGCCTTAAAATCTAAGTCCTCAGGGAACGCAGCGCAGCAGGTTCAAATTATCATCTCTCTCCTGCGCGGCGATCCTCAGGATTGGGCTTTTTCCCTGATACCTGGGGATCCTGTTTTGAGTGATGTTGATGCATTTTTTCAGGCTTTGGGGTTATTGTACGATGAGCCTAATGTCACTGATCAAGCTGAAAAAGCCTTGTTGGCATTAAATCAGGGGCTTGATGACGCTGAGTTATACTGTCAGAGATTCCGTAGGTGGGCAGTCCTGACCAAATGGAATGACGACGCTTTGGCGGCCCTTTTCCGGAAGGGTCTGTCAGATAATGTAAAGGATGTTATGGTGGGATTCCCTGTCCCCTCTGGTCTCAATGATTCTATGTCATTGGCGATTCAAATTGACAGACGTTTGCGTGAGCGGAGAAGTATGCGTGGAGTGGTGTTGCCTTGTGAGCCAGCTGCTGAGCCCATGCAGTGTGATGGAGTGGTGTCTGGGGCACAGCGTCATGAGTTTCGAAAGCGCAATGGGTTATGTTTCTACTGTGGTGATGCCTCTCATGCTATTTCAGTCTGCCCTAAGCGGGGAAGACGTTTTGCACGCTCAGTTGTCTTGGGTAGTGTTCAGACTAAGTTTTTATTAACTGTCACTCTGATATGCTCTCTGTCCTCATTTTCTGCTCAGGCTTTCGTTGATTCTGGAGCAGCTATTAACCTGATGGATTATGATTTTGCTAAACGTTGTGGATTTCCCTTGATACCCCTACAGAAGTCTATTCCCCTACTGGGGATCGATTCTACCCCTTTGGCTGAGAATAAACCCCAGTTTTCTACTCAGGTGATAATGAGGGTTGAACCTGATCACCAGGAGTGCTGCAAATTTTTGGTTCTATATAATCTGCATGACATTATCGTGCTGGGTTTCCCTTGGTTACAGTCTCATAATCCTGTTTTGGATTGGAAATCTGTGTCTGTAACCAGTTGGGGCTGCCAATGTGTTAATACCAACACTCCTGTTTTTTCTGCCTCCCCCCAGGCTGAGGATGTTCCTGACTTTTTGTTTGATTTTTCTGATGTGTTTAGCGAAAGTAAATCTGCATCCTTACCTCCCCATAGGAGCTATGACTGCGCTATTGAATTAGTGCCAGGTAGTAAATTCCCTAAGGGTCGCCTTTTTAACTTGTCTGTACCTGAACATGACGCTATGCGGTCTTATATCAAGGAATCATTGGAGAAGGGTCATATCAGACCATCCTCTTCACCCTTAGGTGCCGGTTTTTTCTTTGTGGCCAAAAAAGATGGTTCATTAAGGCCGTGTATTGATTATCGTCTCTTGAACAATATTACTGTGAAATATCAATACCCGTTACCCTTGATTTCTGACCTGTTTTCCAGGGTGAAAAACGCTACTTGGTTTACCAAGCTTGACCTCAGGGGGGCGTATAACCTTATTCGCATTAAGCACGGGGATGAATGGAAGACGGCATTTAACACCCCTGAAGGGCATTTTGAGTACCTTGTGATGCCCTTTGGGCTCACTAATGCTCCTTCCGTCTTCCAGTCCTTCATGAATGACATTTTCAGGGATTTTGTGGACAAGTTTCTGATTGTTTATTTGGATGATATCTTGATTTTTTCTAATGACTGGGACTCTCATGTGAAACATGTTCGAACTGTATTCCAGATTTTGAGAGAGAATGCTCTGTATGTGAAGGGATCAAAGTGTCTTTTTGGCGTACAGAAGATCTCATTTCTGGGATTCATTTTGTCCCATCTGTTATTGAAATGGACCGGTCAAGGTTCAGGCCATCTGTGATTGGGTCCAACCTACTTCATTAAAGGCTCTTCAGAGATTTTTGGGTTTTGCCAATTTTTATCGTAAATTTATTGGTAATTTCTCTGTTATTGTTAAACCATTAACTGATTTGACCAGAAAGGGTTCTGATGTGGTGAATTGGCCTCCTGAGGCAGTCTCTGCGTTTCAGGAACTTAAGCAGAGATTCACTTCTGCTCCTGTTCTACGGCAGCCTGATGTTTCTCTGCCATTTCAGGTGGAGGTTGATGCCTCTGAAATTGGGGCAGGTGCCGTTTTGTCCCAAAAAGATCCAGAGACCTCTAAAAGTAACCCTTGTGCCTTTTTCTCTCGAAAATTTTCTCCTACTGAACGTAATTATGACGTGGGTAATCGGGAGTTATTGGCCATGAAGTGGGCTTTTGAAGAGTGGAGACATTGGCTGGAGGGAGCCAAACATCAGGTGGTGGTCCTTACGGACCATAAGAATCTGGTCTATCTGGAATCTGCCAAGCGACTCAATCCTAGACAGGCCAGGTGGGCCTTGTTTTTCACACGTTTTAATTTTGTGGTTTCCTTTCTTCCTGGCACTAAGAATGTTAAGGCGGATGCCCTCTCGAGGAGTTTCCTTGCGGACTCTCCTGAGCTATCTGATCCCTCTGTTATTTTGAAGGAGGGTGTAGTTCTTTCCGCCATCTCGCCTAATTTGAGACTTGCTCTGGAGGGGTGTCAGGAGGATAGGCCCGAGCGCTGCCCTGTTGGAAAATTGTTTGTCCCGGACCAATGGAAAAAGAGTGTGATGTCTGAGATTCATTGTTCCGCATTGGCTGGGCATCCCGGAATTTTTGGTACCAGAGACTTGGTTAGTCGGTCCTTTTGGTGGCCTACCTTGTCTCGCGATGTCAGGGAATTTGTGCAGTCCTGCGGGACTTGCTCTCGCTCCAAGCCTTGCTCTCGCTCTAGTGGTTTGTTGATGCCATTGCCTGTGCCCAAGAGACCATGGACCCATATCTCTATGGATTTCATTTCCGATCTTCCTGTTTCTCAGAGAATGACCACCATCTGGGTAATTTGTGATAGGTTTTCCAAAATGATACATCTTGTGCCATTACCTAAGTTGCCTTCCTCCTCTGAATTGGTGCCGTTGTTCCTTCAGCACGTGGTTCGTTTACACGGCATTCCTGAGAACATTGTGTCTGACAGAGGAGTCCAGTTTGTTTCCAGATTTTGGAGGACTTTTTGTTCTAAACTGGGTGTTCAATTGTCTTTCTCCTCGGTATTTCATCCTCAGACCAATGGTCAAACTGAGAGAACAAACCAGACATTGGAGACTTATCTAAGATGCTTTGTGTCTGCTGATCAGGATGACTGGGTCTCTTTTTTGCCTTTGGCTGAGTTTGCTCTTAATAATAGGGCTAGCTCTGCCACTTTGATGTCTCCGTTTTTCTGTAATTCTGGGTTTCACCCTCGATTTTCTTCAGGACAGACGGAGGCTTCTGTCTGTCCAGGTGTTGACTCTGTTGTTGAGCGTATGCAGCAGATTTGGGACCAGGTAGTGGAGAGGTTGTCCCTCTCTCAGGAGAAGGCCCAGCGGTTTGCTAACCGGCATAGGACTGATGGTCCTCGGTTTAAAGTGGGGGACTTGGTCTGGTTGTCCTCAAAGAATATTCCTATGAGAGTAGCATCTCCTAAATTTAAGCCTAGGTTCATTGGACCTTATAAGATCATGGAGATTATAAATCCTGTTTCTTTTCGTTTGCTTCTTCCAGGGACATTTAAGATCCATAACGTGTTCCACAAGTCCTTGTTGAAGAGGTTTGTTGAGCCAGTGGTTCCTGCTGCTGTGCCTCCTGACCCTGTTTTGGTTGAGGGCAATCTGGAGTATGTGGTTGAGAAAATATTGGATTCTCGTTTTTCTAGACGTAGACTCCAGTATTTGGTTAAATGGAGAGGTTATGGTCAGGAAGATAATTCTTGGGTGTTTGCTTCGGACATCCATGCTAGGAGACTTATCCGTGCGTATCATAGAACTCATCCTGACCGACCTGGTTGCTCAAATGAGGGTTCGGTGACCCCTCCTCAAGGGGGGGGTACTGTTGTGAATGGGTTTGAGATGAGTTCTGAGCAGAGGCTCCCTCTGGTGGTTACAAGCGGTATTAGTGAGGATTGGGAATCAGGTGTTACTGATTGGTCTTATTTAAGGGAATCATTTTCCCATCAGGGTTGCCGGTGATCAATTGTTCTGGTCTGAATCCTTCTTTCCAGTTTCCCTTGTAGCCTGCTGTGTCGTGTCTGCATCTCCTGCTATCTGATAAGACAATTTCTTATTTTGTGTTTTTGCTATATTTTTGCATTTTGTCCTGCACTTCTGTGGGGGCCTTCTGGGTCCCCTCCGGGGGCTTTTGCCCTCTCAGTTTAGTCCAGCCACTGTGTTTTGTACTTTTGCTTTTTGCAGTTTTTTCAGTGGCTGCTGTTTTTGTTACACCAGAGAACTAATTTAGGTGGTAGAGGTCGTGTGATCTCAGGTGATTTTGAAATTAGTAGAGTTGGCGCTTTTCAGGGTTTTCTGGGATTGCAGTAAGTACCCTTCCTATCCTTTTCTATTTAGTTAGTTTGGGCCCCAGCGTTTGCTCATACTATTTTCTTTCTGTGTCAGTATTTCCTCTTGTCTAACCGCCATTACATGTTTGGGGGCTTTCTATTATCTTTGGGGTTCTGCTCCGGGGCAGATAGCTTTCCTATTTCTATCTTTAGGTGTAGTTAGTTTCTCAGGCTGTGACGAGGCGTCTAGGACCAACGTAGGAACGCTCCACGGCTGCCTCTAGTTGTGGTGGTTAGTCAGGGTACTGCAATCTCATAGATTCCAACTGCTCTGGTGTATTTCCTTTTTTACCTGCACTCCTCAGCTACCGTAACATAACAGTACGGCACTTTGTCTTCACATTATAACTTTTCTAGACGAATCTTGGTATTGGCATGGGATGTTATGCAGGGACCCACTGCACTTACTATGCATTCTATGACCCTGACCATTATTTATTTTAACTCTATTTTTTGTTTAAGTTTGTACTTGTGTATATATTTTCATGTATATATGTTAGGCCCATTATGTTATGGACCAATTTTAAATAACATGTTATTTCTTTGTGTAGTTACTGACGAAGGTCTCTGTGACCGAAACGTTTTTTTGGGATATACTACCATTAAAATCCTTCTCTCAAATCATAGGATGAGTGCTTAGTCTTTATCTTGATAAAAAGTCAGGAACATCTTGAGCCTGGGGAGAGGCAGAAAAAACAGGAGTGTTGGCATTAACACATTGGCAGCCCCAACTGGGTACAGACACAGACTTCCAATCCAAAACAGGATTAAGAGACTGTAACCAAGATAAACCTAGTACGATAATGTCATACAGATTATACAGCACCAAAAATTTGCAACTCTCCTGATGATCAGGTTCAACCCTCATTATCACCTGAGTAGAGAACTGGGGTTTATTCTCAGCCAAAGGGGTAGAATCAATCCCCAGTAGGGGAATAGACTTCCGTAGGGGTATCAAGGGAAACCCACAACGTTTAGCAAAATCAAAATCCATCAGGTTAATAGCTGCTCCCGAATCAACAAAAGCCTGAGCAGAAAATGTGGACAGGGAGCAAATCAGGGTAACAGTCAACAGAAATTTAGTCTGAACACTACCCAAGACAACTGAGCGTGCAAAACGTCTTCCCCGCTTAGGGCAGATTGAAATAGCATGAGAGGCATCACCACAGTAGAAACATAACCCATTGCGTTTTCGAAACTCATGACGCTGTGCCCCAGAAGCCACTCTATCACACTGCATGGGTTCAGAAGCTGGTTCACAAGGCAACACTATTCCACGCATACCTCTACGCTCACGCAAACGTCTGTCAATTTGAATCGCTAATGACATAGAATCATTGAGACCAGAGGGAGCAGGGAAACCCACCATAACATCTTTTACATTCTCTGACAGACCCTTCCGAAAAAGGGCTGCCAAAGCATCATCATTCCATTTCGTCAGGACTGCCCATTTTCGGAATTTCTGACAGTACAACTCAGCGTCCTCAAGCCCCTGATTTAATGCCAACAAGGTTTTTTCAGCTTGATCAGTGACATTAGGTTCATCGTACAATAACCCCAGAGCCAGAAAAAATGCATCAACATTACTCAAAACAGGGTCCCCAGTGTCAGGGAAAAAGCCCAATCCTGAGGATCGCCGCGCAGGAGAGAGATGACAATTTGAACCTGCTGTGCTGCGTTCCCTGAGGTCTTAGGTTTCAATGCAAAAAACAACTTACAGTTATTTTTGAAATTCAGAAATTTAGCTCGATCCCCCAAAAACAAATCTGGCATTGGGATCCTGGGTTCCACAACTGGCAACCTAGCAAGATAGGTAGCAATACTCCGAACCTCAGTGGCAAGCTGATCCATACGGCCAGACAACTGTGCAAACTCCATTGAGAAAAAAAAAAATCCTCCTCAGCACCCAGAGAAAAAGAGGGAAAAAATGCAACAAACAGAAAAAAAAATCTCTGACAACTCTGACAACCTTTTTTGTTTCCACACTATTTTTCCCTTCTGTGAGTACCATATAATTTTCAGTTGGGCCGGTGATACTGTTATGTTTAGGTAGCTGAGGAGAGCAGGCAAAAACGGCTGCGTTGGTCCTAGACGCCTCGTCACAGCCTGAGAGGTTAACTACACCTAAAGATAGAAAGAGGAAAGCTATCTGCCCCGGAGCAGATCCCCAAAGAACATAGGAAGCCCCCAAACATGTAATGGCGGTTAGACAAGAGGAAATACAGACACAGACAGAAAATAGTATGAGCAAACGCTGGGGCCCAATCTGCCTAGACAGAAAAGGATAGGAAGGATACTTACTGCAATCCAAAAAAACCCTAAAAAAAGCCAACACTACTAATTGCAAAAACACCTGAGATCACACGACCTCTACCACCTAAATTAGTTCTCTGGTGTAACAAAACTAAGCCGCAGCCACTGAAAAAACTGGAAAAGGCAAATGAACAAACAACAGTGGCTCCAGAGGAACCGAGAGGAGCCCAAGCCCCCCGGGGAGGGGAACCCGGCCAACCCCACAGAAAAGCAGAGAAATATGCAAATGGCAAGCACAAAAACAAAGAACAGAAAATATCTTATCTGAAAGCAGAAGAGGCAAGACTCAGCAAGCTTCCAAGTGAACCAGGAAACAACCTTGAGACAAGAACAATTGATCACCGGCAACCATGATGGGGGAACCTCCCTTATATCCAGCCAGTCTGTGATTCCTGATTGCCAATCCTCATTGAATGGTTCAGTACTGTTTGCAACCACCAGAGGGAGCTTCTGCTCAGAATTCATTTCTAAAACATTCACAACACTGTGCGGTGTCCCCGGCTGACCTGACCTGATTAGCCTGGGAAGCAATCAATTAAGCTTCATCCCTGATGAAGGAGAACGTTATCTCCGAAACACGTAGGGCACATTTTTTGGCTCTCCCTGCACTCTGTAGCTAGAATCAGAGCACCACGTGACTGCATCACATGACCGGAACAACTCAAGCGAAGGCTTTGTTGGCGTCTTTCTACGGACATCCACGCAAGAAGGAAGGAGAGTTTGCCGCCGGCCAGGGCAGCTGTCCAGGACTACAGAACAGATCCGGACTCTATCAGCGCACCTTTACACTTAGAAGCTAAGTATCACATCGCTCCTTAGGACACATTGTTTGAATGTAACTTCCATAAGGTACCGTGTGCACTCTCAAAACACAGCTCATAATCTAATTGAGCACACAGGATTATCAGGTGCTTACGTCTAGTACCTTGCAAGCTGTTCTTAGTTGCTCCATCACACCATGGGTTAAGCACTCATTGCACTTTATAACGGCCACTTATACGTGAAGTGCACTAAATTTTAGGCTTTTTTGCACATTGTACGCTTATATGCACATGATTTGCCGTTTTTGCACATACAGCAATCCAGTCTTATTTGCACATTGTATGCTTATTTGCACATTTTTTGCCGTTTTTGCACATATAGCAACCCAGCTGCGTACTACCTGCATCTTATTCTCCTTCATAGAGAATATTCTAATCGTCTTTTTATTAAGTAGGGCACACTCTTAAGGTGACTGTATAAGGAAGTGAACCAATTTTGATATTCCTGCATCCATTTTCACTTTAAACATTTTAAGTTTAGCTGCATGTATTTTTTCTGTTAAAACACTCCTACCTCTGCCTCTTTTAAGATATATAGAACATTTATATCATTCACTGATTATACTCATTCTTCCCACCAATTCAGTTCATCAAATTGGCATCACTAGCGGCTATCTCTTTGTCTGGCATTGCATCAGTAAGATCACTGCTATATCCCTATCTGTGGAGAGAGACCTTTCTGAAGAATTTTAGGTACTTGTTGTTGGATCAGTACTATATGTCTGTGTCTGTTTCATAGAGCGAGTACTTCTCATTTGTTTATTTCTGTTCTTTACATCCTCCTTGTGGTAGGAGGTTTTCGTACTTGCAGCTGATCAAGCACTTATATACGTGCGCCGCTACCAATTTATTTCAGTAATATTATTTTAGGTGTTGAATTATTTAAAAATGTTTATTGATATTTTGGCCAGTACCATGTCAGATTATAGCATTTGTCCCTGCATCTGTAATCAGTCCACTCTACGATGCCTGAAATCATTACCTCAAGAACATAATGATTTCACTTAGGTTACTGCTCCCACTGACACTTTCCAGTCAATATGCAAATTGATATAATGGCCTCACAATTGTACTTCCGCTTCTAACATGACATTAGAACAATGACAGAGTAATTTGGCTCATCAAGGAAACCTGTGTTTTCTTCTAATTTTCTGTGTTATAAGTTGCAACATGTACTTTACCTCCCATTAATGTACTATATGTGGTGTGTGTATAAATAAAGATCGTCTCATCTCAGTTTTAGGTTAGCCCAGAAGATGGGCATAGACAACGACACAGATATCTTCCAGTATACATCCAGCGATAACTATTCCATAAAGAGCTAACTGTACACTTCTGGAAATATTTGCAGTTTTCGTATTTATTCTGGAAATATTTATATTCAGTGAATCTAAAAAAGAAACTGAAGAAACTTTGCAAATAGTCTTAAATAAAAATATTTTTTCAATTGTGTTTACAGCTTATATGGAAACTTATGCAGGGCTGCCACTAGGAGTTTCGGGGCCCACTACTGGCAAAATTTTTGGGGCCCCCTTGAAATTCAGCCCATGCTCCACCCTAGCCCCGCCTCCACCCCTCAAACCTTCCACAGTCCCACCTCCCTCTCTTCTAAAAACTCCACTACTGCACCATGTCCTCACCAATCACACATTAACAGTTCCCATCACCAGATCACATACATAGCCAGCAGCTTTGTTTTCGCCAAAAGATTTTTTAATCTGCCACCACGACAAGGTAGAGTCTTTTGGCCGGCACTACTCTACCGTAACTTATTAAACATTTGTTAAAATATCCAATACAATTTTAGGTATATTTTTATTTCTTTTCAATTTTTAAAATGACCAATAATATCACATACAAGGGACAAATACCATCACGCCATGACCAGACCACATATTACCAGCACAGTGACCGAAGAATAGCATATGCAAAGAACAAATACCACCACACTATGACCAGACCACATATTACCACCACAGTGACCGAATAATAGCACATACAAGGAACAAATATCACCACACCATGACCAGATCACCTATTACCACCACATAGTGACCAAATACTGCAATATTGATCATTAATAAAAATACACAATACTAATGCCATTATGCACAGGAGATCTGTAATTAGTATACAGTTGTTAGGGGTCGAGTTCCCTCTTCTGCACAAGGGGAATCTCAAACCATCCCCGCTGTGGTCTCCCATCCGTCTCCAGCCGCAGTGGACTCTGCTCAGCAGAGACATCGGTCCCAGCGTCTCGCCCAGTCTAATACTGTGCAGAAGATTACTGCTGCCTCTCCAGGTTCTGCTATTGTAGCCAGTACTGGTCAGCGGCGAGCAGACGTCTTTGGGACTAAGTCCTGCGTTTCCCCTTCTGAGCATGCCCAGGGTAAGATCTCTCATTGGAGATCAGGGGTCACATGCTCAAGTACTGCAGCAACTCCTATTGGTCCCCCAGGAAGGTCCTGAAACTGCTTGTGTTCTGGAACAGTTTCTCATTGGTCCTTTTCTGGAAGGTCTTGTAGTTGCTGCTATAAAAGGGTTGCATGGCCGCATGGCCATGCGCTAGTATCAATTGTGTTATGTGCTTTGCGCCAGTGTGATCATGCACACATGCGGTTAGGGCTCGGCTGAAATAAGCCCCTAGAATACCGGCACCTCCGGTGAGGAGTTTTGTATGCACTTGTTCAGGGCTTGGCTGAAATAGCCTCTAGAATAACGGCTACTCCGGTGAGGAGTTGCTTGTTTGTGTTGCTGACTGCATGACCACGGACTACTATCCGCACAGCAGTTATCTGTGTTCCCTGTGGTGTTAACAGGACACAGTCTCTATCTCTGCATCTATGTCAGCGACTCTGTGAAGTAACAGAGTTCGCTCATACCAACCTATAGTGCCACAGCGTCTATGTCTGCGACTCTGTGAAGTTACAGAGCTCGCTTATACTGCCATATTGTGCCATCTTACTAGCAGCAGGCTCTGCCTGCACGGTGGACCTCGGACTGCGAACGCACCTATTATTTATATTTATTTGGTGCGTTCCGCCAGCCCTAACATAATACTGGTGCCAGGGTCTGGCTAGTAAAATGGCGGACGACCAGCGTCTACAGCGGAACATCCGGCAGCTGGAGGGTAGGTTGGCGGCCCTTGAGCGCACAACTTCAGCTGTGGATGTTACCGCAGTCGCTGTTCAGACTGCTAGCGTGGCTGCAGCCAGTTTGTCCACTGCCACCTCTGCCCCTACATTATCCCACCTCCCGCTTCAAGACAAGTTTGCTGGTGTCAGCAAGCAATGTCGGGGATTCGTGAGTCAGTGCTCTATACAGCTTGAGCTTCTGGCTGCACGTTTCCCTACGGATCGGGCACAAGTGGGTTTTGTAATATCTCTCCTATCGGTCAGAGCGTTAGAGTGTGGCCACGCTGCTGTGGGAGCGTGACGACTGTGTGGTGCGCAGTGCTCCACGTTTTCTGGAGGCTCTAAAAAGGTCTTTTTATGACCTCAGGTCACCCACAATACGGTGCTCCAACTGCTGGCCAGTTCACAGGGTTCGTCCTTGGTCAGCTATTTTGCTATCCAATTTCGGACTCTGGCCTCGGAGTTAGAATGGCCAGATAAAGTCCTCATTCCCGTGTTTTGGAAAGGACTGGCGGGCCATGTGAAAGATGCCTTGACTACCAGGGAGATTCCTGCCACACTGGAGAAGCTTATCGCCATATCTACCCGCATCGACCTCCATTTTCACGAGCGGAGGTTGGAGCGGTCCCAGTGTAGGCAGAGGTTCCGGCTGGCCCCCACCTTTGCCAGACCTCTAGAATCTTTCAGTCAGGCATCCGACTCCCATGAGGCCATGCAGGTTTCTCGAGCGGGACCTAAGTCCCGGGCCGCTTGAGTACCCGTGGTTTGTAACATCTGCCAGCAGTTAGGACATTAAGCCAACTAGTGTCCACAGCGGTCGGAAAATGGTCGCGTCTAGTAACCCTGGGAGGAGGTTCACTAGACACCGCGGCATTTTCCACCAAGTTGTCCTTCAAAGGGACAATTACTTTAGGTCCATTCACTCTCACCGTCGAGCCTTGTGTGGATTCTGGAGCCGAGGGGAAATTCATGTCCTCTGCCTTTGCTCTCCGCCACTCTATACCTCAGGTGATGCTCGCCAAACCGGTGACTGTGCGAGTAGTGAATGGATCGACTCTGCCCTCACAAATCACCCACCAGACTATCCCTCTCACTTTATCTATGTCCCCTTCCCATCAGGAGAGTATTTCCTTTCTTGTCCTTCCCGAGGGAACAGATGAGGTTTTGCTGGGAATACCTTGGCTCCGTCACCACTCTCCTCATATTGAGTGGTCCTCTGGGAGTATACTGGGTTGGGGTGATTCATGTAGAGGCAGGTGTGTCAGGGAGTGTGTTCAGGTCACCACCACAGAGATACCCGTAGACCTTACTCCTCTTCCCCAGTGTTATTGGTCATACGCAGACGTTTTCTCCAAGAAGGCGGCGGAGACCCCTTCTGCCTCATCGCCCCTACAACAATCCTATTGATCTCTTGCCTGGAGCAGAACCTCCTCGGGGAAGAGTCTATCCCCTCTCTCTTCCTGAGACGGAGGCCATGTCCCAGTATATTAAGAAGAATCTGGCAAGAGGGTTCATTAGGAAGTCTGTGTCACCAGCAGGGGCGGGGTTCTTCTTTGTGCAGAAGTAGAACGGAGAATTACGTCTGTGTCTTGACTACAGGGGTCTTAACGCCATCACCGTTAAGAATAAGTACCCGTTGCCCCTAATCTCTGAGCTCTTTGATAGGCTCCGGGGAGCAAAGGTATTTACTAAGCTAGATCTACGTGGTGCCTATAACCTGATTCGCATCCGTGAAGGGGACGAGTGGAAGACAGCTTTTAATACCAGGGATGGGCATTATGAATACCTGGTGATGCCCTTCGGGTTCTGTAATGCTCCCGCTGTTTTCCAAGACTTTGTCAATGACATCTTCCGGGATATGCTCTCCACCTCTGTAGTAGTCTATCTGGATGATATTCTCATCTTTTCACCAGATATAGACTCTCATCGGAGGGATGTCAACAGAGTCTTCGACCTCTTACGGGCAAACTCCCTCTATGCCAAGCTGGAGAAATGCGTGTTTGAGCAGGAGTCCTTACCTTTTCCGGGCTATATCATCTCCGCCCAGGGATTGGCTATGGATCCTGCCAAACTACAGGCTGTAATGGACTGGCAATAACCCCATTCTCTTAAAACGGTGCAGCGCTTTATGGGGTTCATTAATTATTATCGTCAGTTCACTCCCCATTTCTCGACTTTGGTAGCTCCCTTGGTAGCCCTTACCAAGAAGGGAGCAAATCCCAAGTTGTGGTCTGAGGAGGTCTCCAAGGCGTTCTCTTCCATCAAGTCGCATTTTCCCAGTGCTCCCATATTACATCGCCCCGATGTTGATAAGCCGTTTATTTTAGAGGTGGACGCCTCTTTTGTTGGTGCTGGAGCAGTCCTTTATCAAAAGGATGCTCAAGGTCGGAAGCATCTCTGCTTCTTCTTTTCTAAAACCTTTACACCAGCAGAGAGGAATTATTCCATTGGGGACAGGGAGTTGCTGGCTATGAAGTTGACCTTCTCTGAGTGGAGACATCTTCTGGAGGGGCTCGTTTGCCCTTCCAAGTCTTCACTGACCACAAAAACTTGGTGTATCTGCAAATGGCTCAGCGGCTAAATTCTCGCCAGGCCAGATGGTCCCTATTCTTCTCTCGGTTCCACTTCACCCTCCATTTCCTCTCCGGTGAGAAGAATAGTCGGGCCGACGCTCTCTCTCGCTCCCTAGTGTCATCAGAGGAGAAGGATGAGGAGCCTCCGCTTATTGTCCCCGAAGACAGCCTGAGAATGGTAGCCCCTGTTTGGCTAGAGTCTGTACCTCCGGGCAAGACTTTTGTGCCCACTAATTTGCGACCGGAGGTACTCTCTTGGGCACACTCGTCCAGGGTGGATGGACACTTTGGGGCAAACAGGACAACTGAGTTATTGACGAGGACATACGGTGGCCACATATGGTCTGTGACGTCAGGGAATATGTTCAGGCGTGTGTCTCCTGCGCCAAGAACAAGTCCCCTCGACAATGGCCAGCTGGGTTACTTTTCCCTTTGCTGGTGGCAGACAGGCCCTGGGAGATGGTCGGGATGGACTTTGTGGTGGGCTTACCCAAGTCTCGGGGTTGCACCATCATTTGGGTGATCACCGACCACTTCTCAAAAATGGTGCACTTGGTGCCCCTACCACGGTTACCTTCTGCATGGGCCTTGGCAGCATTATTTATTAAACACATCTTCCGTCTACACGGTATGACAGACAAGATTGTCAGTGATCGAGGTCCCCAATTTGCGTCTCGGTTCTGGAGAGACTGTGTCGTCTACTCTGCATTGAGTTAAACCTCTCCTCTGCATATCATCCCGAGACGAATGGGTTGGTACAGAGGGCCATGCAGACCTTGGTCACATACTTGCGACATTTTGTCTTTGCCAGGCAGGATGACTGGGGATCCTTGCTCCCGTGGGCGGAGTTCGCGCTAAACAATGCTGTGGCTGACTCCACCGGACAGACCCCATTCCTCTTAAATTACTGCCAGCGTCTGCGGGTACCGGTGCCCATGCCCATGGCTTCCGCCGATTCCAGGGTGGCAGACTGGGCTGTGGAGGCTCGGGACATTTGGGACCGCACCCAGGATGCCATTCAGGCTTCCAAGGAGAGGATGAGGTCTTCTGCCGATGCCCATCGGCGTCCCACTCCGACATTTTGCTCCTGGCGACCTAGTGTGGCTCTTCACCCGAAAGATCAGGCTGTGAGTGGAGTCCACTAAGTTGGCACCCCGCTATTTGGGTCCCTTCAAGGTCCTCGAGCAGGTGAACCCTGTGGTTTACCGTTTAGCCCTTTCCCCTCGCCTTGGTATCTCTGACACCTTCCATGTGTCCCTCCTAAAACCTGTGGTCATCTCCCGGTTGCCTGAGTCATCTGCCGGGACGTCGGGTTCGTCTACGGACGATCACGAGGTGAATGCCATTGTGCGGTTCAAGGTGGTACGGGGCAAAACATTTTTTTGGGTGGATTGGAGGGGTTATGGGCCTGAGGATAGGTCCTGGGAGCCTGCCGAGCATATTCATGCTCCGCAGATCATCGCTGCCTTTGAACGTAGCGAGGCCCAAAGAAGGGGTGCCCTAGGGGTAATGTTAGGGGTACAGTTCCCACGTCTGCACAAGGGGAATCTCGAACCATCCCCGCTGCGGTCTCCCATCCGTCTCTGGCCGCAGTGGACTCTGCTCAGCAGAGACGTCGGTCCCAGCGTCTCGCCCAGTCTAATACTGTGCAGAGGATTACTGCTGCCTCTCCAGGTTCTGCTATTGTAGCCAGTACTGGTCAGTGGCGAGCAGACATCTTTGGGACTAAGTCCTGCGTTTCCCCTTCTGAGCATGCCCAGGGTAAGGTCTCTCATTGGAGATCGGTGTCACATGCTCAGGTACTGCAGCAACTCCTATTGGTCCGCCAGGAAGGTCCTGAAACTGCTTGTGTTCTGGAACAGTTTCTCATTGGTCCTTTTCTGGAAGGTCTTGTAGTTACTGCTATAAAAGGGTTGCATGGCCGCACGGCCATGCGCTAGTATCAATTGTACTATGTGCTTTGCGCCAGTGTGTTCTTGCACGCATGCGGTTAGGGCTCGGCTGAAATAAGCCCCTAGAATACCGGCACCTCCGGTGAGGAGTTTTGTATGCACGTGTTCAGGGCTTGGCTGAAATAGCCTCTAGAATAATGGCTACTCCAGTGAGGAGTTGCTTGTTTGCGTTGCTGACTGCATGACCACGGACTACTATCCGCACAGCAGTTATCTGTGTTCCCCTGTGGTGTTAACAGGACACAGTCTCTATCTCTGCGTCTATGTCAGCAACTCTGTGAAGTAACAGAGTTCGCTCATACCGCCCTATAGTGCCACAGCGTTTATGTCTGCGACTCTGTGAAGTTACAGAGCTCGCTTATACTGCCATATTGTGCCATCTTACTAGCAGCAGGCTCTGCCAGCAAGGTAGACCCCGGGCTGCGAACGCACCTATTATTTATATTTATTTGGTGCATTCCGCCAGCCCTAACAACAGTGTACAGGTAATACAGTGATCACCAATGACATTTTACACCAGAGCTTTGTATGTAGTGTCAGTGTTCAGGTAATACAGGGATCCCCAGTGACATTATACACAGGAGCTCTGTATATAGTGTCAATTAACAGGTAATTCAGGGATCCCCAGTGACATTATACACAGGAGCTCTGTATTTTTGTGTCAGTGTACAGGTAATACAGTGATCACTGGTGACATTATACACAGGAGCTCTATATATAGCATATAGTGTATAGTGTCAGTGACAGGTAATACAGTAATTACCACTGACATTATACACAGGAGCTCTATATATAGTTTATAGTGTACAGGTAATACAGTGATCACCAGTGACATTATACATAGGAGCTCTGCATATAGTATATAGTATATAGTGCAAGTGTACAGGTAACACACTGACTCACCGGTGACATCTCCAGTTGAGTTCCTTCATCTTTGCTTTTCTTCTTCATCCAGTTCAGACATCACTTTTTCCCTCCAGGACTCGTCTCTGCAGAAAATAACACCATTATCTAGAGCACATTCTCCAATTTTTCCACAACCTCTATACTACGCCAGATGAAGAAAAAAGCGATCGTGTCGTCTTGCACAGTTGCAGGACCTCTCCTCACCCACACTGAAAACAGTATCTTTAAAAATAATATCCTTTAATTAGCCCCTACAGTAATAATATCCCACTTTCTGGACCCCACGTGTCCACCCATTCTACCTCATGTCTCTCCAAACTGCACCCATGTCTCTTCATATTGCCCCCAAAGTCATCCATAATAGTATAATGCATCCCATAGTCATATATAGTAGTATAATGCAGCACCACAGTTGTAATGTATGGTGTACAGTTCCTATAGCGTCTTGTGCTTGGGTGCGAGGAAAACACATGAGACACAGGTTGATATGAAACGACTTGTATTACTTCATACAAGCAGGTAAAAAGGGTCACACAGTTTGCAGGTACAGAGGCAGGAGAAACAGCAGGCCAGAGTAACTTCAAGCTCAACAATAGCTCTCCACAACAGGTTCAGGATCTCTTCTCTGTTACCGTAATTCCTCTGCAAACATGGATTCACCAAACAGCAGGTTTCCAGAGTCCACAAGTGTTCCAAGTTCCTCAGTAGGAAATAGCTGGAGTACAAAGTCCAAGGTTTCCAGGAGTCAGGTCACAGGCTGACTGCAGGCTTGATTCAGAAGCACTGATTGCTCAGCTGAGGCTGCTTAAGAAGCAAGAGGGAGAGAATCAGGGCGGGAACATGAAAGCTGGAAACTCCATATTGACTGAGGGCAAGATAGCTGCAGCAAGACAGAAAGCAAAATGGCCGACGGAAAAGCTGAGTTTCAAGGAACATGTCAAAAGAGACAAAGAACCTTACATTACTCCCCCCTTAGGGACAACCTCCGGATGACCTCAGACCAGGCTTATCTGGGTACCTCTGATGAAACTGGCGGAGCAGGCGAGGAGCATTAACGTTATTGACTGGTTCCCATGAGTTGTCCTCCACTGGGTAGCCCTGCCATTTAATCAAATATTGTAACTGATTTCTGTACAACCTGGAATCTAGAATCCTTTCCACCATAAATTCTTCCTGACCATCGACCAGCACTGGGTCAGGGCAAGGAGAAGAGCGTCCAGGAAACGTATTGGGTGTTGCAGCCTTCAGTAGGGATACATGAAAGACAGAGTGGATTCTCATAGTTCTGGGCAGTTGAAGACGACAAGCAACAGCACTTATAATCTTACTGATCTTACAGGGTCCAATGTACTTATGTCCCAATTTAGACGATGGAATCTTTAATTTAAGATTTCTGGTTGACAGCCAGACCAAGTCTCCTACCTTGAAAGCTGGTGCAGGTTTACGAAATTTATCTGCTGCTTTCTTGTACCTTTCCTGAGCCAATTCCAGATTTTCCTTTAGAAGATCCATATTCCTTTGTAAAGAAGTGATTCTTTCAGCCACTGCCGGCAAGGGCGTATCTATGGGAAATCGAGGAAGAATGTTAGGATGATAACCTAGATTGGAGTAAAAAGGAGACTGCTTAGTGGAGGCGCTCTGAGAGTTGTTATAAGAGAACTCAGCCAGTGGGAGTAGATCCACCCAATCATCCTGTAGGTGGCAGATAAAGCAGCGGAGATACTGCTCCAGGGTCTGATTGGTTCGTTCTGTCTGTCCATTAGTCTGGGGATGAAAAGCAGAAGAAAGGTTTACTTTAATGTCCAATGCGGCACAAAAATTTTGCCAAAACCTTGAAGTGAATTGCACCCCTCGATCCGAAATGACCTCATCCGGTACTCCATGCAAACGAAACACATTCTTAATCATCAAATCTGATGTCTGTTTTGCAGTGGGTAAGCCGACACAGGGAATAAAATGAACTGCCTTTGTTAAACGATCGACCACCACTAGAATGGTGTTCTTCCCTTGAGAGGTTGGTAACTCCACAATGAAGTCCATAGAAATGGATCCCCACGGGCGGGACGGGGTGGGAAGGGGTTGCAACAGACCAGTTGGTGAGGAGCGAGGTGTTTTGCATCTTGCACAGACTTCACATGAAGTGACATGGTTTAAAACATCTTTCCTGTAAGTGGGCCACCAAAAGAAACAAGAAAGAAATTCTTGTGTCTTTAGAATTCCTCTATGCCCAGCTATCTTGGAATCGTGGATGAGTTGCAAAACTCTCAATCTGACTGTTTCAGGTATATACAGACGTTGTCCCTGAATCCACACACCATTCTTGAAGACAAGACTTACGTCCTTTTGGGGGTTGAGCCAACAAAGAATCCGCATGATATGCTTCCTTGATGTCCTTAAGTAGGTCTTGATTATGAATCACTCCCAGGAATCTAGAGTCAGGAAGAATAGTCTTAGGAGGAGTAAGTGGACGTGTCTCTGCTGAATGAATCCTAGAGAGTGCATCAGCCTTTCCATTGCGCGATCCTGGTCTATAAGAAATTACAAAATTAAATTGGTTTAGGAAAAGATTCCAGCGAGCCTGGCGAGGAGTCAGGCACTTAGCCGACCTGATAAATTCAAGGTTACGATGGTCTGTCAGGACGACTATTTGCTGTGCAGCACCCTGAAGAAGGTGTCTCCATTCCTTGAAGGCGGCAATAATGGCCAACAATTCTCTATTGCCCACATCGTAGTTCCTCTCAGCCGAAGAAAACTGCTGGGAAAAGAAGGCACAGGGATGCAAGACATTCTTCTCACCTGTTCTCTGAGAGAGTATAGCTCCAACGGCACAGTCTGAAGCATCCACCTCTATTATGAAGGCAAGTTCGGGGTTGGGATGTACTAAGATAGGTGCGGTGGTAAATTTATCCTTTAGACAGGAAAATGCTTCCTGGGCATGCGGGGTCCAGGAGAACCTAGACTGTTTCCGGGTAAGTTGGGTGATAGGTGACACTACCTCAGAGAAATTCCTAATGAAACGTCTATAGAAGTTGGCAAACCCGATGAAGCGCTGCACCTCCTTCACATTTCTAGGAATTGGCCAATCCTTGATGGCTTGGGTCTTGCTTCCATCCATACTAATCCCTTGCGTAGACAGTACATACCCCAGAAATTGAATTTCGGTCCTATGGAATTCACATTTTTCAAGTTTGATATAGAGATGGTTTTGTCTTAGGCGTTCTAAGACCATTCTCACATGTCCATGATGTTCCTCTGTGGAGTTAGAAAAAATTAGAATATCATCCAGATAAATCACCACGAATGTATCTAGGAGATCCCTGAAGATGTCATTCACCAAGTGTTGGAAAGTGGCTGGGGCGGTACTCAGACCAAAAGGCATAACTAGATATTCAAAGTGTCCATAGCGTGACCTGAATGCAGTCTTCCATTCATCCCCAGGTCTAATACGGACCAAATTATAGGCCCCACGGAGATCCAGTTTAGAGAAAATTTTGGCATGCCGCACTCTCTCCAATAACTCAGGGATTAAAGGCAATGGATAACGATTTCTAATAGTAACCTTATTGAGTTCCCTATAGTCTATGCAGGGTCTCAGAGATACATCTTTCTTCTTCACAAAGAAGATGGGTGCACCTGCGGAGATGAAGAGGGGCGTATGAAGCCCTTGGCTAGATTTTCGTCTATGTAGTCCTTCAAAGCCTTTAGCTCGGGCCCCGCTAGGGGGTAGATCTTACCAAAAGGTATCTCTGCTCCAGGCAATAATTCAATTGGACAATCATATGGACGGTGAGGAGGAAGCTGATCAGCGTTCTTCTTGTCACATAAATCCACATAGTCCTGGTATACAGCTGGTAGTTCAGGGACTGACATGGTTCCTTTAGGAACAGAGCAAGCTGAAACTCCTGGACTCATCTGTTTCTCCGGAAAGTGTAATTCCTTGGTCTCCCAGTTAATCGTAGGATTCTGCGCCTGCAGCCATGGTAGCCCTAGAATAATGGGAAAGTGGGGAGAAGAGATAAGCATAAAGGACATTTTCTCCTGATGATCTTTACCCATAAGGTCCCTCAAAGGCTCTGTTTCCTGATCCACTGGTCCAGAGGTCAGCAGAGAGCCATCCACAGTCTCCATCTGTGCTGGAGTAGCCTTCTTCACTGAACGTATCCCCTGTTTCAGAGCAAAGGAGATATCCATAAAATTTCCACTTGCTCCTGAGTCGATCATAGCAGAGCTAGACACCCAGACTGAGTCAACCCAGAGTTTGATGGAAAGGAAGCAATGAGAATTGTTTCTTTTACAACTCAGCTGGGACACCGCTGAGGAAACTTGAAAAATTGCAGCGTTTATACCATCATCGTCCCCAGAACTAACGGAGTTTAAGTCCGAGAAATCAAGATCTCTTGCAGCAGATCTCTCTGGAGCCTGAGGCTCGGACATGACAGATCTCCTCTCGCAACACTCACAGTGAATGACTGCTGCAGTAGTCTTACGAGAACGGCTGGGGCAGTTTATAATGAAGTGCCCTGACTTACCACAGTAGAAACATAGATTTTCCTTTAAACAATGTTCTTTGCGTGCATCACTAACCCGTCTTTGTAAAGAGTCCACCTGCATGGGTTCAGGTTCTGGTTCCCTTGTGATCCTACTCAAAGGTTCCTTAGCTGAGGAGGGAGGTAGGAAAAGGTTAGTGCGATTATTTTCGAACCATCTCTCTTGTCTGCGTTCAGTCAAACAAGCATCAATACGGATACAATAGTTAATAAAGTCACCTAACGCAGTGGGAGGGTCGGCACGAGCAAGTTCATCCTTAATCAGTGGAGACAACCCTTTCCGAAAAATAGATTTTTTGGCGGAAGTGTCCCAAGTGGTATCGAGAGCCCATCTCCTGAAATCCAAGGCATATTCGGCTACTGAACGCTTACCTTGGCGCAAAGTTAACATGGCTGCTTCAGCTGTTGCACCTCGATTGGGTCATCAAACACCTGCCCCATGGCTGAAATGAAAGCATCAAGGTGATTCAAACAATCATCCTCAGTCTCAATCAGAGGGTTTGCCCACATCAAAGCCTTATTGGTAAGCAACATGATTATAGTAAGCACTTTGGATCGTTCAGTGGGAAATTGTGAAGCATGTGCAGAGAAAAATAGATTGCATTGGTTAATAAATCCCCTGAATTTCTCACGTTCACCGCCAAAACGAAAAGGAGGTAACTTGGGGATCCCAGAACTCGGGGTTATGGCAGGAGCCTGGACTCGTTCCTCTAGAGCCTCAATCCTGGCTCGTAATTCCTGGGTAGTTTGTCCAAACACTTGCAAATTATGATTAGTGAGGTCCTGTAGGCTTGCAAAACGGTCTTTAAAGCCTGTATATCTGCATGGATTGAATCAGTCATTCCGCAAAGCTCCTTTATGCGAGCCTCCATCTTCCAGATCTTTTAAGGCAGAAGTGCTGGAAGGAGAAGAGAAAAGAAAAAAAAAACAAAAAAAACAATAGTGTTTACCTGTGGTAACACTCCAGAGTAAAATTAAGGGAATGCGCTCACCTGGAATGGTTGTGAGAAGTCACAACCACTGTCATCACAGAAGGTATAAACGGACATCTGATATCCACAGTCACAGCAGACACGGCTTTCCCAGACCCAGCAGACACTAAACATTGTCTTCTGAATCTTGTAATGTATGGTGTACAGTTCCTATAGCGTCTTGTGCTTGGGTGCGAGGAAAACACATGAGACACAGGTTGATATGAAACGACTTGTATTACTTCATACAAGCAGGTAAAAAGGGTCACACAGTTTGCAGGTACAGAGGCAGGAGAAACAGCAGGCCAGAGTAATTTCAAGCTCAACAATAGCTCTCCACAACAGGTTCAGGATCTCTTCTCTGTTACCGTAATTCCTCTGCAAACATGGATTCACCAAACAGCAGGTTTCCAGAGTCCACAAGTGTTCCAAGTTCCTCAGTAGGAAATAGCTGGAGTACAAAGTCCAAGGTTTCCAGGAGTCAGGTCACAGGCTGACTGCAGGCTTGATTCAGAAGCACTGATTGCTCAGCTGAGGCTGCTTAAGAAGCAAGAGGGAGAGAATCAGGGCGGGAACATGAAAGCTGGAAACTCCATATTGATTGAGGGCAAGATAGCTGCAGCAAGACAGAAAGCAAAATGGCCGACGGAAAAGCTGAGTTTCAAGGAACATGTCAAAAGAGACAAAGAACCTTACAACAGTGGTATAACGCAGCCCCACAGCAGTAAAACTCAGCCCATTTACCTTATCACTTCGTGTTGCACTTAGCCTTTCCTACACTGTGCGTGACATTCCTGTAGTGCAATACATGCCAGCTGCCAGTCAGAGAACGGCAGCTGATGTCAGCATGGCTGTCATGGAATGGCAGTGATGTCATATGTCTAGAGATCTAAGTTCTATTGACGTCTTTGTTAATCTTGTTACTGAAGATCTAATGAATACTTCTGAATCAATTAATTCTAGATAACACAATTTGACCAAAGGGGAGATGATAAGCTTAAAAAATCTTGAGGGAGATTGTAATATAAAAATCAAAACCTCTGACAATGGAGTCAATATTGTAATTATGGACACATCTAAGTACAAAGCCCTATGTCTGGCCCTGTTAGAAGATCCAACAGGATTTGAGATATTGCCGCATAATCCCACTAGGAAACTACTCGGGAATCTAAAACAGGCAGGCATTAATAGCATAGCCCAAAATTTATGGATTTATGTTGACTATATCCTTAGATCCTTTGTGGTGGCTCTGAACTCATATGTACGTGACACAGGTGATCTCCTCAGGAAACGTGATGGCCTATGTTTGGAGATGGACATGATTTTGTGGAGCAGCAATGTTGAGACACTCTATTCCCCCATTCTCCACAAAGTGAGACTTATGGCTGTGGACCACTATCTGCAAACATGAGGACGTCAATACAGAAATCACAATGCTTTCACTTTGAGGGCTCTTGAATTCTGTCTGGTTAATAATGTGTTTCTGTTCGATAACAAGTACTTCCACCAGCTCAGGGGCACAGCAAGGTGAAGTCCATATGCGCCCATTTATGCTAATTTGCTCCTGGGCTCGTGGGAGGAAAAAGTTGTGTTCAGTGAAACATCAGGTACCCCAGAAAATAAGATAACCTTATGGCTATGGTATATAGATGACAACTTTGTGATATGGAAGGGGACCGAGACAGAATTTGAGAAATTTGTGAAGGGGCTCAATACTAACAATCTAGGTGTAAGGATTCCGGATGTTCTATGGAGCCTGTTTTGCCCTTGTCCAAGATGGAGTCTGGTACTTTGCCCTGTCCTGAAACTTCCTGTCTGTCCTGCTATTTATGTCCTGGCCGGGAGATACTCCTTGCCTGAATATTTTGTTGCTGTTTGCTTTTGAGCTTCCTCTTGGCTTGCCTCTGGAGTTCCTGCTACTGCTCGCTACTCAGTGCTCTGCCTCACCACTTCCAGCTGCCTTCAGTTTTCTAAGCTGCTTCCGGATCCTGGCTGGGGTTACCTACTGTTCAGACTTCTGAGACTATGTCTGTTGCGGGCTGCTGTACGGGACTTGAGCGGGACTTCTAAGCCCAAAAGGTACATTTAAGGATCTTCTCCCTGGACAGTTTACTGGACATTTCTGTTTTGTGCTGTGCACTTCCTTACAATTGAACAGAATTGTAGCAAACATAGCATATATGCGAGGAAAGTAGTGTATTAAAGGACAAATGTCATATACCACTCAATATATGCATATATATATCTCGGGGACCAATTAGGGAAAACTTCAATATAGCATGCTAAGAAACAACTGACAAGCAGTCACAAGATCCCATAAAAATATATATACTTTATTAAAAACAAAAATATATAAAATGATAGGTACAATGGTAAGGGCAGGGGACAATATACATGCTTAATGTTCACACATCAGACAACGGGCATCAGGACCAAACAAACTTGCATCAGAATATGGCCAAGCAATAGTAATAAATAATACAGGCTGCGATCCAGCAAAGCAAATGCTCATATAGATAAAGCTTAGTACCATGGAAAAGCAGCCATATATAGATGGTGACGATAGTATACCTGGTTAATACAGAGAATGAAGGACAGTCAACCCACCCCTATTGCTTGGCCATATTCTGATGCAAGTTTGTTTGGTTCTGATGCCCGTTGTCTGATGTGTGAACATTAAGCATGTATATCGTCCCCTGCCCTTACCATTGTACCTATCATTTTATATATTTTTGTATTTAATAAAGTATATATATTTTTATGGGATCTTGTGACTGCTTGTCAGTTGTTTCTTAGCACTTCCTTACAATTGCAGGAAAGTCTCTATTAGTTTATGTTCTACTTATTGCTTTGTTAAATAAACTTATTTGTGTCAGCTTTGGTCTCAGACTCGTTTTATCCTATGCAATCAGATTCCATAGTATCCACATAATTGTTACAGGATACTCAGGCCAGTTAAGGAATCTACTGGGATAATGTCGGCTGAGACAAAGTTGGATCAGTTATTTTCCATGATTAACTCTTTACAAGGGGATGTGGAGGCTTTACAAAACAAGGTAGCTAACTAGGAGGCCCATTTCGGGCAGGCGCTTCAGGACTTAAATAATCAAATAACAGTACAGGAGCCTTCGCCTCTGAGGTAGCTACCACCAGCTAGCCCACCCAAGTTACCGCCGTTTAGATTTAATGGAGACCGCTACAAATTTTGTGGGTTTATTAATCAATGCATTTTGTATTTTGATGTGCATGCTGCCTACTTCCATACAGATGGATCCAAAGTTTTATGTATAATTGTTACTTACCTCTCACTTGGACAAATCCGCTAATCGAGACTCGTGACCCTCGTCTAAATAACTTGGACGATTTTCTAGCTGCAATGTCTATGATGTTTGATGATCCTAATCATCGTACCACAGCTAAAATTGCATTGTTGTCATTACGTCAGGGTAAGCGTTCTGTTGTTGAATATGCTACTGAATTTAGATGGCTGGTGGTGGATAGGGTTTGGGGCTGTTATGTTCAATTACCCATTTTTAAGAGGGGACTTTCTAATGTGATTAAGGACGAGTTAGCTCATGCAGATGCTCCTCAAGAGTTAGAGGCGTTCATACAGCATTTCGTGCGCATTGACATACGTATTACAGAACGTAGACAGGAGAGATTTGCAGCCTCTAATCGTATCACTAACTCTCCCCTTCCTCCTAAAGAACCTGCAGGCAAATCCGCTTGGGAAGTTGAACCAGTTTCCATGCAAGTGGATGCTTTACAGCGGCGAGAGAGTACCGAGCGCTGGGAGCATCGTTTTCATGAGAGCTTGTGTTTTTACTGCGGTCAGTCTGATCATTTCCTTATTAACTGTTCTAAGCGGTTGCACAAGGTACTAGCCGCTGTGGGGGATTATGAAGATCAGGATGCTGAATCTATTGTCTCTGGGTCCAGTTTTTCTGTGAATGCTGTCTTTCATTCCCTTTCTATGACTACCTCTCCTAAGATACGGAAGGATAGAGATACACATTGCTCCCTCTCTGTAAAGATCTTGTTGTCGGGACAATGGATCTCCTGTGCAGCTATTGTGGATTCGGGGATGGGAGTAACCTTATGGACCTCACCTTTGCCAAGGAACATAGCATACAGATGCAACAGAGAGCCACCCCAGTAACCATGGAAACAGTGTATGGCTCCCCTCTAGTTTCAGGACCGGTGGATCAGGAGACAGTACCTATGGAGATTTGCATAGAATCCAATCATCAGGAAGTGCTTTCCTTTATGTTAATTTCTTCGCCACATTTTCCTTTAATTCTAGGAATTCCCTGGCTGCAGGCACAGAACCCAATCATCAACTTGGAGACCAAGGAGATCACTTTTCCACCAAAAGACACACCAGTAACAAGTCAGGCAAGATCTCAGGATACGGAATGTACCACTAAGGTATCTATGTTACCATCCATTTATAATGAATTTTATGATATCTGTGATAAGAAAATGGCAGATCAGCTTCCTCCTCACAGACCCTATGATTGTCCTATTGAACTGCTTCCGGGGGTGGCTATTCCATTTAAGAATGTCTACCTACTAGCAGCTCTGGAGCTGCAGGCCTTAAAGGAATACATTGACAAGAATCTGGCTAAGGGTTTCATTCGCCCCTCCTCATCACCGGCAGGATCACCCATCTTTTTCGTAAAAGAGAAGGATGGAACTCTTAGACCCTGTATTGACTATTGGGAGCTCAACAAGGTAACCATTCGGAACCATTATCCTTCACCGTTAATTCCTGAACTGCTGGAAAGAGTACGACACGCTAAGATCTTCTCTAAGTTGGATCTTCGAGGAGCTTATAACCTAGTTTGGATCCGCTTTGGGGATGAATGGAAGATGGCATTTTGATGTCGTTATGGGCACTTCGAGTACCTTGTGATGTCTTTTGGTCTCTGCAATGCTCCGGCAACCTTTCAACAATTGGCTAATGACATTTTAAAAGATCTGCTAGATCACTTTGTCTTAATCTATCTGGACGATATTTTGATTTTTTCTGATTCATTGCAGGAACTTCAAAAACATGTTAAGACTGTTTTAAGATGGCTGAAAGAGAATCATTTCTACATCAAGCCTGAGAAATGTGAGTTCCATCGCACAGAGATTCAATTTCTGGGTTATGTCATCTCGCCACTGGGGCTTAACATGGAGGCGAGTAAGATCCAGGCTATTCTTGATTGGCCGGCACCTAAAAATGTCAAAGAGGTACAACATTTTATCAGCTTAGCTAACTTTTATAGACGTTTATTCATAGTTTCTCTGAAATTTTTCGACCTATTAAGCAACTAACCAAGAAGGAAAATACTTTCTTGTGGTCTACACAGGCTCAAGAGGCTTTTGATTGTCTTAAGTCCCATTTTACTTCTGCACCTCTGTTGATTTATCCTAACCCAGCACATTCTTTCATCTTGGAAGTGTACGCTTTCGATTGTGCTCTGGGGGCCATCCTCTTACAAAGAACAGGAGAGAAAGGTCTGTTACATCCATGTGCTTTTTTCTCTTGTAAACTTTCTGCTGCAGAGAGGAATAATGATGTGGGAGATAAAGAGCTTCTAGCCATCATCGCTGCAATTAAGGAATGGAAGCACCATCTGCAGGGGCAGCACAAGTTATTCTGCTCACGGATCATCGTAACCTGGAATTTCTTAGATCTGCTAGATGTCTTTCTCCACGTCAGGCTCGTTGGAGTTTGTTTTTGAATCAATTTAATTTTGTCATCTCGTACCGCCCAGGTTCACATAATGGCAAAGCGGATGCTTTGCCCCGAATCCATGCCACGGATTCAGTACCTGGTCCAAAACTATTTTGTCAGATGCCAACTTTGTCGGAGTCATCCAGGATAAGGACTTATGGAAGACTATTAAGGAGGCCTATGACGCAGACCCATTTCTCGCTAACCCGACTGATGATGTGAACTTGGTTCTCAAGAACGGTCTGTGGGTCCGGGATCGACGTTTTTTCGTTCAGGATGTCGTAAGGCTGCAGGTCCTCAAGTTTGTCCATGACTCCAAGTTGGCTGGTCACCAGGGGGTACAGAAGACACAGGAGTTTCTGATCCGTTTCTTTTGGTGGCCTACTTGTCTGAGGGACGTTAAGAGCTATGTTCTCTCTTGTGAGGTATGTGCACGTTTTAAGACTCCTCATGTATCACCTACTGGATTGCTGCAACCACTGCCCGTTCCTGCTCGCCCTTGGGGGTCTATTTCTATGGACATTATAGTGGAATTGCCCACCTCAAGGGGAAAGAACTCTATTCTGGTTGTAGTAGATCGCCTTACTAAAGCTGACCACTTCATTCCTTGTACTGGCCTTCCCTTAGCTAAGGAGACAGTAGATCTGGTCATTCAGAATGTGTTTCGGCTGCATGGAGTTCCAGATGAGATCATCTCTGATCGGGGAGTGCAGTTTACCTCCAGATTCTGGAAAGGATTTTGTTCTGCACTTGGTATAAATTTCTGTCTGTCTTCAGCGTATCATCCTCAGATCAATGGGCAGATGGAGCGAACTAATCAGACTCTGGAGCATTATCTTCGAAGCTATATCAGCCACTCGCAGGATGACTGGTTGGAGTTGCTTCCTCTAGCAGAGTTCTCCTACAATAACTCGCAGAATGCTTCTACTAAGGTAACACCCTTCTTTGCCAACCTGGGTTATCATCCTAGTATTTTTCCCAGATCCCCGATCGATGCTCCGGTGCCTGCAGTAGATGAAAGGTTGACGGTGATGAAATGAAACCTGGAAACTCTGAAGGAATCGCTATCTACTGCACAGAAGAGATACAAGAAATCAGCCAATAGGTTCCGGAGACCTGCACCCATGTTTAAGGTAGGAGACTCTGTGTGGTTATCCATTAAGAATTTAAAATTGAATGTTTCATCGCAGAAGCTGGGACGAAAATTCATCGGTCCATTCAAGATTTCTGGGAAGGTGAGCTATGTTGCCTGGCATCTGAAGTTGCCAAGGACCATAAAAGTTCATCCTGTGTTCAATGTCTCCTTGTTAAAACCTGTGTCTCCAAATACTTTTCAGGGACGTATTGCGCCTCCTCCTCAGCCAGTGTTGGTGGACCGGCAAGAACAATTTGTTGTGCAGAAGATTCTGAAATCCAGGATCCGCAGGAATCAGCTGCAGTACCTCAATAAGTGGCAGGGATATACGTCTGAGGAGAACTCTTGGGAGCCGGTGAGTAATATCTGTGCTTCTCAAAAAATTGCCCTGTTTCATCAGAAATATCCTGGATCACCCTGAGGCTTCTAAGGTGGGAGTAATATAAGAATTCCGGCTGTTCTATGGAGCATGTTTAAAATAGGGTCAGTTATCCTGTATTGTTTTAGGAATTTGTTGTGACAAAGAGTGCAGTACCAACATTTTTTTATCTGTCTTTGCATATGCACTTTTTTTGTAATTCAATTTTAATGTAACAGAAATAAAGTATTAGTTTTAATTCATTCTTATTCCAAAACGCTAGTTCCTACCTATTTAGATTGGAAATACCATCCGCTACTAATTACACCTGTGTAGGACACGTCAAAGTCGTCAGCTGCCGGCATCTGGGCTGACTATAGCGGAGGATGCCGAACGTCATGGGAGCAGGGGAAAGTAAGAAGAATCGTTTTTTTTTTCTTTTTAAAATGTGTTGGAGAAGAGTGGCAGAACGGAGAGCATTTTTACTGGAAGGGGCCCAGAATGAGGGTTATTACAGTATATTAGGAAGGGGCTAGGATGGGAGAACCTATTACTGAAAGGGGTGCAGAATGTGGGATATTATTACAGGAAGGGGACCTTGATGGAGGATATTATTACAGAAAGGGGCCAAGGATGGGGACATTATACCAGAAAGTGGCCAGGATGGGGGACATTATTACAGGAGAGGAGATATTATTACTGGAAGGGGCTCCGAATGATGGATATTATATAAGGATGGTGCACAGAATGGGGGACATGATACAAGGAAGAGGTCCAGGATGGGGGACATTATTGCTGGAAGGGGCCCAGGATAGGGGACATTATACCAGCAAGAGGCTCAGGATAGGATACATGATACAAGGATGGAGGACATTTTTACTGGAAGAGGTCCAGGATGGAGGACATTATAACATGGGGGGAGGGTTACACAGAGTATGTCTAAGGGAAATAGAATGTTACAAGGGCCCGTACATCTGACCAATATGCAGGTGGGGCTCAGGTCCAAATTTTGCATCAGGGCACATCAGACTCTAGCTACGCCACTGGTATTTACAAAGTCCTCAATTTACAATATTTATTGCAGAATAAATTAACATTACAACTTTAATATGTTATAACTTTAGTATCTAGAGAGTCTTGTAAAACAATTCTACTCCATCTAGTATATAACACTGGTCAACACAAAAAAATCATCAGCAAAGGTAATGTGTCTGATTTATGAAGTTTGATGTGCTGATTCTAAAAATGTGCTTAGTTTTGCTCTATCACATAAAGTTTCTGAGATAGAAGTATTTATGTTATTATGTTATTTCTGCATTTTCAATGTATGTGATTTTTCCTATGTTATTCCCATTTCTTTGCTTATCTAACTTAATTGTGAATTTTCTTACAGGGAAAAACATCAGTAAAGGTTTTAGTGAGTTTTATGGGAAGGAGTATTGACAGTGCAGTCAACCAATGAGTGATTCTCGGAAAGTCACATGTTATGGGGAGGAGTTATCTGTTATGAGGCGGTAAGATTTAAGTCAGTCAGAAAAGAATGGTGATGGCAGCAAGGACTGGTATGTGAGGCTCTGACAGGAGACAGGCCTCTACAGGATCTGAGCCCTGCCACAGGGAGATATAAGGGAAGGCAGCGGACAGCCACCATTGTGAGAGGATTTTCACTGCATTTCTGGGAGGGCAAGTCACCTCAGAGGGAAGAGAACAGATTACCTCCAGTAAAATCAGTTCTAAATACAAGCTGCCTTTGTCCTCTCTGGGGAAATATCTACATATAGTCAGTCGGCTCAACACATTTTTTTTTAGTTTGTCACCACCATTGAACTGAACTTACTCTACTCTTTGATCTGATTTAAAGGAGAAAAATGCCCAACAGTGTATCAATCATCCGACCAGATTCTGCCATGTGTGTGGTTCTTTTACACCAAAAGGCCAAGTATGTTCAATCACTTATGACTTTAAAAGATATACCAGATATACTTTAAGTGTCCACTAGGTGATCAAGACAAAACTGGGCCCCTCATGTGATATGCTCAGGTTGTTCAAATGGTGACTTCTTGACTGGTTGAATATGAGGAAAGTCGCTATGCCATTTGCTGTTCCCATGATTTGGAGAGAACCCAAAAATCATAGTTATGACTGCTACTTTTGTTTTGACAAACTGAAGGGCTTTTCTACAAAGAACAAACATAAGATTAATTACCCAGAACTTGAATCTGCGATTAGGCCAGTTCCACATGATGGTACCTTGCCAGTTCCTGTACCACCGTTGTCTGGATTGCATGAAAATGAAGTAGAATATGAAGTCTATGGAGCTGAAGCTACTGGCGAAGACATGGAGACCTCAAGTCAAGATGAGTATGTACCTGATGGAGCAGCCGAGAAGCCAGAACGCTTTACTCAACTTGAATTAAATGACCTCATCAGAGACCTTTCATTGTCAAAAGATAAAGCTGATCTTCTTGCACTTAGGTTGAAACAGAAGAATCTTCTTCATGATGATGTCAAAGTGTGTTATTATCGAAACAGAAGGAACACTTTAACCCATTAATGACCAAGCCATTTTGTAGGTTAAAGACCAGGCCAATTTTTACAATTCTGACCACTGTCTCTTTATGAGGTTATAACTCTGGAACGCTTCTACGGATCTTGGCGATTCTGAGATTGTTTTCTCGTGACATATTGTACTTCATGATAGTGGTAAAATTTCTTCAATATAACTTGCATTTTTTTATGAAAAAAATGGAAATATGGCAAAAATTTTGAAAATTTTGCAATTTTCAAACTTTTAATTTTTATGCCATTAAATCAGAGAGATATGTCACAAAAATTAGTTAATAAATAACATTTCCCACATGTCTACTTTACATCAGCACAATTTTGGAACCAAATTTTTTTTTTGTTACGAAGTTATAAGTGTTAAAAGTTGACCAGCAATTTCTCATTTTTCCAACAAAATTTACAAAACCATTTTTTTAGGGACCACCTCACATTTGAAGTGAATTTGAGGGGTCAATATGACAGAAAATACCCAAAAGTGACACCATTCTAAAAACTGCACCCCTCAACGTGTTCAAAGCCACATTCAAGAAGTTTATTAACCCTTTAGGTACTTCACAAGAATTGAAGCAATGTGGAAGGAAAAAATGAACATTTAACTTTTTTTCCCAAAATTTTTCTTTCGACACAATTTTTTAAATTTTGTCAAGGGTATCAGGAGAAAATGAACCACAATATTTGTTGTACAATTTCTCCAGAGTACACCGATATACCATGTGTGGGGGTAAACCACTATTTGGGCGCATGGCAGAGCTCGGAAGGGAAGCAGCGCCATTTGACTTTTTTGGCTGGAATTGAGATTGGACGCCATGTCGCATTTGGAGAGTCCCTGTGTGCCTAAACAGTGGAAACCCCCCACAAGTGACCCCATTTTGGAAACTGGACCCCTCAAGGAACTCATCTAAATGTGTTGTGAGAGCTTTTAACCCCCAAGGGCTTCACAGAAGGTTATAACGTAGAGCCGTAAAATTAAAAAATCATATTTTTTCCACAAAAATGATCTTTTCATCCCAATTATTATTTTCCAAAGGATAAAAGGACCCCAAAAGTTATTGGGCAATTAGTCCTGAGTACGCTGATACCCCATATGTAGGGGTAAACCACTATTTGGGCGCATGGCAGAGCTCGGAAGGGAAGCAGCGCCATTTGACTTTTTTGGCTGGAATTGAGATTGGACGCCATGTCGCATTTGGAGAGTCCCTGTGTGCCTAAACAGTGGAAACCCCCCACAAGTGACCCCATTTTGGAAACTGGACCCCTCAAGGAACTCATCTAAATGTGTTGTGAGAGCTTTTAACCCCCAAGGGCTTCACAGAAGGTTATAACGTAGAGCCGTAAAATTAAAAAATCATATTTTTTCCACAAAAATGATCTTTTCATCCCAATTATTATTTTCCAAAGGATAAAAGGACCCCAAAAGTTATTGGGCAATTAGTCCTGAGTACGCTGATACCCCATATGTGGGGATAAACCACTATTTGGGCGCATGGCAGAGCTCGGAAGGGAAGCAGCGCCATTTAACTTTTTTGGCTGGAATTGAGATTGGACGCCATGTCGCATTTGGAGAGTCCCTGTGTGCCTAAACAGTGGAAACCCCCCACAAGTGACCCCATTTTGGAAACTAGACCCCCAAGGAACTTATCTAAATGTGTTGTGAGAGCTTTTAACCCCCAAGCGCTTCACAGAAGGTTATAACGTAGAGCCGTAAATTAAAAAATCATATTTTTTCCACAAAAATGATCTTTTCATCCCAATTTTTATTTTCCAAAAGGTAAAAGGACCCCAAAATTTATTGTGCAATTAGTCCTGAGTACGCTGATACCCCATAGGTAGGGGTAAACCACTATTTGGGCGCATGGCAGAGCTCGGAAGGGAAGCAGCGCCATTTGACTTTTTTGGCTGGAATTGAGATTGGATGCCATGTCGTATTTGGAGAGTCCCTGTGTGCCTAAACAGTGGAAACCCCCCACAAGTGACCCCATTTTGGAAACTAGACCCCCCAAGGAACTTATCTAGATGTGTGGTGAGAGCTTTGAACCCCCAAGGGCTTCACAGAAGGTTATAACGTAGAGCAGTAAAATTAAAAAATCCTATCTTTTCCACAAAAATGATCTTTCCACCCCCAATTGTTATTTTCCAAAGGGTAACAGGACCCCAAAAGTTATTGTGCAATTTGTCCTGAGTATGCTGATACCCCATATGTGGGGGGAAACCACTATTTTGATGCATGGCAGAGCTCGAAAGGGAAGTAGCGCCTTTTTCAAATGCAGACTTTGATGGAATGGTCTGTGGGTGTCATGTCACGTTTGGATAGCCCCTGATGTGCCTAAACAGTAGAAACCCCCCACAAGTGACTTCATTTTGGAAACTAGACCCCCCAAGGAACTTATCTAGATGTGTGGTGAGCACTTTGAACCCCCAAGTGCTTCACAGAAGTTTATAACGTAGAGCCGTGAAAATAAAAAAATCATATTTTTTTCCACAAAAATAATCTTTTTGCCCCAAATTTTTATTTTTATAATGGTAACAGGAGAAATAGGACCCCAAAAGCTATTGTGCAATTTGTCCTGAGTACGCTGATATCCCATATGTGGGGGGGAACCACTATTTTGACGCATGGCAGAGCTCGAAAGGGAAGTAGCACCTTTTTCAAATGCAGACTTTGATGGAATGGTCTGTGGGTGTCATGTCACGTTTGGATAGCCCCTGATGTGCCTAAACAGTAGAAACCCCCCACAAGTGACTCCATTTTGGAAACTAGACCCCCCAAGGAACTTTTCTAGATGTGTGGTGAGCACTTTGAACCCCCAAGTGCTTCACAGAAGTTTATAACGTAGAGCCGTGAAAATAAAAAAATCATATTTTTTTCCACAAAAATAATCTTTTTGCCCCAAATTTTTATTTTTATAATGGTAACAGGAGAAATAGGACCCCAAAAGCTATTGTGCAAATTGTCCTGAGTACGCTGATATCCCATATGTGGGGGGGGACCACTATTTTGACGCATGGCAGAGATCGGAAGGGAAGGAGCACCGTTTTTAAATGCAGACTTTGATGGAATGGTCTGCGGGTGTCATGTCGCGCTTGGAGAGCCCCTGATATGCCTAAACAGTAGAAACCCCCCACAAATGACCCCATTTTGCAAACTAGACCCCCCCAAGGAACTTATCTAGATGTGTGGTCAGCACTTTGAACCCCCAAGGGCTTCACAGAAGTTTATAACGTAGAGCCATGAAAATAAAAAAAATCATATTTTCTTCCACAAAAATGACCTTTTTGCCCCCAAATTTTTATTTTTCTAAGGGTAACAGGAGAAATAGGACCCCAAAAGCTATTGTGCATTTTGTCCTGAGTACGCTGATACCCCATATGCGGGGGGGAACCACTGTGATCGCCTTACTGCGATCTTTGGGAAGCACAATGAACAAATCTACCAAAGGTGAAGAATTGGTTTTCTTTTTTACGCCGTTCCTCGTGCGGTATTAGTGATTTGGCGACTTTATTCTTCGGATCGGTGCGATTACAGCGATACCAGATTTACACCCTTTTTTCATGTTTAGCTTCTGTCACACTCTAAAAGATGCTTTTTTTTGGAATAATTTTTTGTAAGAATTTTTTGCATCGCCGTATTTTGAGAGCTATAATTTTTCCATATTTCGGCCGACAGAGTTATCTGTGGGCTTATTTTTTGCGGGACGAGCTGACGTATTTATTGGTACCATATTCGGGCACATAACGTTTTTTGATCGCTTCCTATTCCGATTTTTGTGGAAGCAGAATGAACAAAAACCAGCAATTCAGGAATTGGTTTTTTTTAAATTTTTTTTCCCCCGTTCCGCGTGTGGTAAAATTGATAAAGCAGCTTTATTCTTCGGGTCACTATTATTACGGCGATACCTCATTTATATATTTTTTTTATGTTTTGGCGTTTTTTACACAATAAAGAATTTTATAGAAAAAATAATTATTTTTGCATCAGTTTATTCCGCGAGCTATAACTTTTTTATTTTTTCGCTGATGATGCTATATAGCGGCTTGTTTTTTGCGGGACAAGATGACGTTTTCAGCGTTACCATGATTATTTATATCTGACTTTTTGATCGCGTGTTATTGCACTTTTTCCAAGCGGTATAATGATACCGCTTGGAAAAAGTATAATTTACTACTTTTTTGTGTGTTTTTTTTTACGGCTTTCACTGAAGGGGTTAACTAGGGTTATGCTTTTATAGATGGGATTTTTACGGACATGGCGATACCTAAAATGTGTATTTTTTTTGTTTTTTATTTTTTTATTACATAAAAATGTGTATTTTTTAGGGGATTTTTTTTAAATTATTTTTTAATATTTTTTTTTACAATTTTTTTAAAAAAATGATTTTTTTAAACTTGTCCCTTTATGGGACTTTCACTTTTTTTTACTTTTGATTGCAGTTACAATGCATTGCAATGCTCTGGCATTGCAATGCATTGCAACTATAGTGGAAGCTGCTGTGACATGATCACAGCAGCTTCCCGTAGCTAAATGACTTGGAGGTTGTCATGACAACCCCCGGGTCATCAAGGCAGAGATCGGGCCCTGCGATTACATCGCTGGGACGCTGATCTGAGGCAGAGGGAGCTCCCGACCCTCTGCCTCCCCCCCTGAGCTCTGCGATCGCGCTGGATCGCAGCAGTCAGGGGGTTAACAGCCAGGGGCGGTGGGGGCTCTGCTCCTGGCTGTCAGTGCAGGAAGCCTGGCCACTGCAGCGCCGGCTCCTGCACTGATCGCACTGGGGAAGCTGAAATTTCAGCTTCTCCTGCGCGATCGCTGCTGTGTTTGGTCAGTCAGATTGACTGACCAAGCACAGCGCTGTGGGTGCGGGGACCGACGGCAAAGGTCCCCGCACCGCTTGCCGTGCCTGTCAGCTGTCTGTGACAGCTGTCGGCACTGATCTACCACTGCGTGTTTACACGCAGTGGTAGATCAAAGGCATGACGTGCAGAGTCCGTCCTGGTGCCGGAACTGGCACCTTGCCATGACGGACTCTGCACGTCAGTGGACATTAAGGGGTTAACACAATTTTTCACAGTTGATGGACCAATGATGTACTGTAATATTGTGAATGGCCTATTTGAAGAACTGAATCAAGAGTATTTTGTTGCAGATTGGCGATTGTTTATTGACTCATCCCAGAGAAGTTTGAAAGCAGTGTTGCTTCACAATCGAAATATGAAACCATCAATCTCTATTGATCACTCATGTCATCTAAAGGAAAGTAATGAAAATCAGTCAATTGTTTTGGATGCTATACAACATAAGCATCATCAATGGAATATCTGCGGAGATTTGAAAGTGATTGGTCTGCTAATGGGAATGCAAGGAGGTTTCACAAAATATTGTTGCTTCTTGTATTAATGGGACAGTAGAAATACAGTAGAGCATTATGTTCGTCGTGATTGGGGACAGAGAAACATCTATGCTCCAGGTAGAGACAATGTTCAGCATAATCCTTTAGTTGCTCCAACAAAAATCTTTCTTCCTCCACTACATATAAAGTAGTGCAAAAGAGGGGTGAGAACTTTAAGACTAAAGCAACACTTTTGTATAAAATAAATGCAATATTTAATTTTCACAGGCCAATATTATAAACTTCTGTGAAGCACCTGTTGCTTCACGAAGGTCATCACACCAGTACATGAATTCCTTGAGGGGTTTTGTTTCCAAAATGAGGTCACTTGTGTTGGGTTTCTGCTGTTGGTATCTTTCTAAATTTTTGTCAAATTGTAGATATTTTCATGAATAAGCACAAATTGTATCAACCGAAATTTACCACTAATATAAAGTACAATGTGTCACAAAAAACTTTCTCAGAATCACTGAGACATGTAGAAGCATTCCAGAGTTATTGCCACATAAAGTAACACGTCAGATTTGAAAAATATGTCTTGGTCAGGAAGGTAAAAAAACAGGCTTCAGCAGTTATGGCTTAATATAAGCACAGCGTAAGCAATGAAAGTGCACATCGTACCAGACCGGACAGCAGACCGCCACTGGTGAGCATAAAATAACTCGTTTTTCTTCTCTTTCAGGTGACATCAGGGGCTTATCTACAGCATTACAGAATGCTGTAGATAAGCCCCTGATGGGGGTGGCTACAGCTGATGGTCGAAAAATGGGGTGACAGATTCCCTTTAAGTTCTTGTAAAATTGCTTGGTGCTGAAACATTTGCATGTGTTGACTGTTTCTTTCAATCCATTTTTGACCCATGATAGTAATAAGGGGCAGTACACTTGCAACTTTGACAAGACAATTAGTGCTTCTTTTAGGATCTTCCTATAATTTGACCATAGGCTAAAAGGAAAAGTTGACTGAATAAGTCATTACACCAGCGCCTTATGATTTCAGTGACAGTAAAGCACTAATGAGTCTGGACATGCATTTGGCCTAGTAGTGTAAAAGTAATTAAGAAGCTTTTATTGACAAGAAAAATTATTATGTCCAGATGGGATTCTGTGGCAGTGACGCTCAGTTTGGTGTCATATATCTTATCTTGAAAGAAATAGTTTACAGAAATGTTAACTATGAATACTCTTATGGCTATTCATAATTTAATAGCACTAATGTAGGCACGTTACACATGGAAAATCATATTCTAAATTATGGCATATAAAGAATTTAACATTGAATGAAGATCTGCTGGAAGACTATTTGTCATTTATTGTATTCAATTCTAATGCTTTTACGAAAAGAATTGCAATTTTAATATTTAATATATGATTATATTTTTAGATGAATTTTAATGAAAATACATGGAATTTTCAATATATGTTTATTTCCTATAATTTGTATAATGATTCAATCTAAAGCACTATAGAGAATATGTGATGCAGTGGTCACTTGACATGACTGAGGTATTGAAGGCTGAAACCCAACCACCAGGGAGAAAAGACACAGAAGGTGAAACGTCATGACTGGGCCAAGAAATATCTGAAGACAGACTTTTTTCAAAGATTTTAAGGATGGTAAGATTAGAGTGATTCTTGACAGACCAGACAGATAGCCCGGTGGCTGGATTAGCAACGCACACAGACCTCCACTTCGACTCAGATGCCAGGCAGGTGGGGTACTTCTATGAGCTGGTAGTTTTAAAGTTGAGCTAGTTGGACCTTTTCGGGTTGAAGTTGGGCTCAAAAATCAACTCCCAAACCTACTGCCTGTTTTCAGGTGACAATTTCTTCAAGCAGTGATAGAGGAAGTCTGTGTCTTTCAAGAAAACCATGACTTTTCTACATGACAATGCTTCATCGCATACAGGGCCAACTGTAGGTATTCTTGGGCACCCTGTGAAAGAGCCCCTTTAACAGATACCATGATTCATGATGCACAGATAAGGCGGAGAAATAAAGGTATACAACACAGAGACAGCCTGCCCCCTAATGATTCACATATGTAGACATGTATGCATACAGTACGCCGACATGCACACATACAGTATGTAGACATGCACACATACAGCATATACTCATACAGCACACAGACATGCACACATACAGCATACACACATACACTACACAGACATGCACACAGTTTGTAGACATGCACATATACAGTATGTAGACATGCACACATACAGCATATACTCATACAGCACACAGACATGCACACATACAGCATACACACATACACTACACAGACATGCACAGTTTGTAGACATGCACACATACAGCATATACTCATACAGCACACAGACATGCACACATACAGCATACACGCATATACTACGCAGACATGCACACATACAGTACGCAGACATGCACAAATATGATACGCAGACATGCACACATACAGTACACAAACATACACGCACATGATACGCAGACATGCACATATAAAGTACCCAGACATGCACACATACAGTAAGCAAACATGTACACACATGGTATGCGGACATGCACACATACAGTACATAGACATGCGCACACTCAGTACGCAGACATGGACATGTACAATATGCAGATATGCACGCATATTGCATGCACACATACAGTACACAGACATGCACACATAACATAAGCAGACATGCACACACGGAACACAGAAAAGCACACACAGTGCACAGACATGCGCACACACAGTATACAGACATGCACACATACAGTACACAGACATGCAAACATGGTACACAGGCATGCACACAATACGCAAACATACGAATACACAATACGCAGGCATGCACATACACAGTATACAGACGCAATATGAAGACATACTCAAACATGTGCACACACGCCAACCTGAGCAGACATGCATGCACAGCTGCTGGCGGCCCAGGCCAAGACGGCGAGTGAGCCCCCCATTTGTGCAGGGCGCTGATGCTTGCCGAGGTGCATCGGGTGGTGATGGTGGCCCTGATAGCATGCATCAAAGTCTCCACTGCTTGACTGCCAGTAAAGGCCTTCAAGATGAAAAATAATGACATGACCCTTTCTTCACCTGACCTAAACACTACTGAGAACTTGTGGTCTTTTCTTAAAAGGAACCAGCCAGCAGGATTGTGCTGAGTAACCTACAGACCCGTGTCAGGTTGGTGCCGTTATACTGATTAAAGTGATACCTTGGTTGATGAAATCCAACTTGTGGTTGTTGTTTAATCTTTATTTTCAATTTTGAGTTAATGAGATCCTCGCGCTTTGGGGCGGCCTTTGTGAGAGGGGGGGCTACATGTGGCGCTCTGATTAGATATTCATCTGGATGGCTTCTCTGACAGGTCACTGATCCCTCAGGGACCTGCCCCCTATTTTACATACTGATTATTATATGTATTGGAAAAAAAATCACATTCAGCAGGCAGGCAGCAGCATAATGTGTATTAAATTTTTTATTTAGTCATATACATTTCTTCAGAAAAAAAAATGTCTTTCTCAAAATAGCGCCTGCAGTGGCTGTGCAGTAGCATCTACTGGCAATCTTTTAGCTGCTAATGTGCAGGCACCGCTGAATGTGATTTTTTTCTAAACATATTATATTCGTTATGTAAATTAGGGGCACGTCACTGAGGGATCAGTGTGGTAGGTTAATAACTTTATCATGGGGGACCTGCTGCACCCTGTTGTGCATTTGTGTCTGGATATAGTATTGCAAGTATGGCTGCTTTTATCATTAAAATAAATGGGGAAAACTAACTATTATTTCCTTTATTTTCCCACTGCTAACAGTAAAATAAAAAGAATATAACAGTGATATAAAAATAAGGCCCCATGTGTTAAGGCTGGCGTAACGCACCAAATAAATATAAATAATAGGTGCATTCGCAGCCCGGGGTCCACCGTGCAGGCAGAGCCTGCTGCTAGTAAGATGGCACAATATGGCGGTATAAGTGAGCTGTTACTCCACAGAGTCGCTGATATAGAAGCTGTGGCACTATATGGCGGAAAGAGCGAACTCTGTTACTCCACAGAGTCGCTGTGGTAGAGACTGTGTCCTGTTAACCTCACAGGAGCACACAGATCACTGCAGAGCGGATAGCAGTCCGTGGTATTGCAAACAGTAACGCAAACAACCAACTCCTCACCGGAGGTGCCGGTATTCTAGGGGCTTATTTCAGCCGAGCCCTAACCGCATGCGTACATGACCACACTGGCACAAAGCACATAACAGAATTGATACTACCTTTTATAGCCGCAGCAACTGCAAGACCTTCCAGAACGAACCAATGGAAGTCTGCCCCAGAACTCGAGCAGCTTCAGGACCTTCCTGGAGGACCAATGGGAGTTGCTGCAGTACCTGAGCATGTGACCCCTGATCTCCAATGAGAGATCTTACCCTCGGCATGCTCAGAAGGGGAAAAGCAGGACTTAGTCCCAAAGTCGTCTGCTCACTGCTGACCAGTACTGGCTATAATGGCAGAACCCAGAAAGGCAGCAGTATTCCTTTGCACAGTATGAGACTGAGCAAGACGCTGGGACCGATGTCTCCGCTGAGCAGGAACCACTGCGGCAGGAGAAGAGTGGGAGTTCGCACAAGATGGCTCGATTTTCCCCCCCTTTCGGGGGGAACTGACCCAAATTAACCCCCCCCCAAAAGGCCCCCCCCCTTTGGCTCGCTACCTCAAAGCCCGATGAGTTGCAGCCCGAATGTGCCAGCGACTCCAGGGCCCGTCCCCCCGGGCCTAACCCTTCCTCCACCAAATGAATTTTTTGCCCCGTACCCCTTGCACCCCAAAATCTTGTTCACCTCGTATCGTCCGAGAAACCCCA
>JARQOD010000002.1:121331768-121465877 GCA_033576555.1 Oophaga sylvatica | reverse complement strand
CAGCTTGGGTGTCTAGCTCTGCTATGATCGACTCAGGGGCAAGTGGAAATTTTATGGATGTCTCCTTTGCTCTGAAACAGGGGATACGTTCAGTGAAGAAGGCTACTCCAGTACAGATGGAAACTGTGGATGGCTCCCTGCTGACCTCTGGACCAGTGGATCAGGAAACAGAGCCTTTGAGGGTTCTTATGGGTAAAGATCATCAAGAGAAACTGTCCTTTATGCTTATCTCTTCTCCCCACTTTCCCATTATTCTAGGGCTACCATGGCTGCAGGCTCAGAATCCTACCATTAACTGGGAGACCAAGGAATTACACTTTCCAGAGAAACAGATGAGTCCAAAAGTTTCAGCTTGCTCTGTTCCTAAAGGAACCATGTCAGTCCCTGAACTACCAGCTGTATACCAGGACTATGTGGATTTATGTGACAAGAAGAACGCTGACCAGCTTCCCCTCACCGTCCATATGATTGTCCAATTGAATTATTGCCTGGAGCAGAGATACCTTTTGGTAAGATCTACCCCCTGGCGGGGCCCGAGCTAAAGGCTTTAAAGGATTACATAGACGAAAATCTAGCCAAGGGCTTCATACGTCCTTCTTCTTCTCCTGCAGGTGCACCCATCTTCTTTGTAAAGAAGAAAGATGGATCTCTGAGACCCTGCGTAGACTATAGGGAACTGAATAAGGTTACTATTAGAAACTGTTATCCATTGCCTTTAATCCCTGAGTTATTGGAGAGAGTGCGACATGCCAAAATTTTCTCTAAACTAGATCTCCGTGGGGCCTATAACTTAGTGCGTATTAGACCTGGGGATGAATGGAAGACTGCATTCAGGTCACGCTATGGACACTTCGAATATCTAGTTATGCCTTTTGGTCTGAGTACCGCCCCAGCCACTTTCCAACACTTGGTGAATGACATCTTCAGGGATCTCCTAGATACATTCGTGGTGATTTATTTGGATGATATTCTAATTTTTTCTAACTCCACAGAGGAACATCATTGACATGTGAGAATGGTCTTGGAACGTCTAAGACAAAATCATCTTTACATCAAACTTGAAAAGTGTGAATTCCATAGGACCGAAATTCAATTTCTGGGGTATGTACTGTCTACACAAGGAATTAGTATGGATGGAAGCAAGACCCAAGCCATCAAGGATTGGCCAAGTCCTAGAAATGTGAAGGAGGTGCAGCGCTTCATCGGGTTTGCCAACTTCTATAGACGTTTCATTAGGAATTTCTCTGAGGTAGTGTCACCTATCACCCAACTTACCCGGAAAGAGTCTAGGTTCTCCTGGACTCCCCAAGCCCAGGAAGCATTTTCCCGTCTAAAAGTAAATTTACCACTGCACCTATCTTAGTACATCCCAACCCCGAACTTGCCTTCATAATAGAGGTGGATGCTTCAGACTGTGCCGTTGGAGCTATACTCTCTCAGAGAACAGGTGAGAAGAATGTCTTGCATCCCTGTGCCTTCTTTTCCCAGCAGTTGTCTTCGGCTGAGAGGAACTACGATGTGGGCAATAGAGAGTTGTTGGCCATTATTGCCGCCTTCAAAGAATGGAGACACCTTCTTCAGGGAGCTGCACAGCAAATAGTCGTCCTGACAGACCATCGTAACCTTGAATTTATCAGGTCGGCTAAGTGCCTGACTCCTCGCCAGGCTCGCTGGAATCTTTTCTTAAACCAATTTAATTTTATCATTTCTTATAGACCAGGATCGCGCAATGGAAAGGCTGATGCACTCTCTAGGATTTATTCAGCAGAGACACGTCCACTTACTCCTCCTAAGACTATTCTTCCTGACTCTAGATTCCTGGGAGTGATTCATAATCAAGACCTACTTAAGGACATCAAGGAAGCATACCATGCGGATTCCTTTTTGGCACAACCCCAAGGGACGTAAGTCTTGTCTTTAAGAATGGTGTGTGGATTCAGGGACAACGTCTGTATATTCCTGAAACAGTCAGATTAAGAGTATTGCAACTCATTCACGATTCCAAGATAGCTGGGCATAGAGGAATTCTAAAGACACAGGAATTTCTTTCTCGTTTCTTTTGGTGGCCCACTTGCAGGAAGGATGTTTTAAACTATGTCACTTCATGTGAAGTCTGTGCAAGATGCAAAACACCTCGCTCCTCACCAACTGGTCTGTTGCAACCTCTTCCCACCCCATCCCGCCCGTGGGGATCCATTTCTATGGACTTCATTGTGGAGTTACCAACCTCTCAAGGGAAGAACACCATTCTAGTGGTGGTTGATCGTTTAACAAAAGCAGCTCATTTTATCCCTTGTGTCGGCTTACCCACTGCAAGACAGACATCAGATTTGATGATTAAAAATGTGTTTCGTTTACATGGAGTACCAGATGAGGTTATTTCGGATCGAGGGGTGCAATTCACTTCAAGGTTTTGGCAAAATTTCTGTGCAGCATTGGACATTAAAGTGAACCTTTCTTCTGCTTTTCATCCTCAGACTAATGGACAGACGGAACGAACCAATCAGACCCTGGAGCAGTATCTTCGCTGCTTTATCTGCCACCTACAGGATGATTGGGTGGATCTACTTCCACTGGCTGAGTTCTCGTATAACAACTCTCAGAGCGCCTCCACTAAGCAGTCTCCTTTTTACTCCAATTTAGGTTATCATCCTAATATTCTTCCTCGATTTCCCATAGAAACGCCTTTGCCAACAGTGGCTGAAAGAATCACGTCTTTACAAAAGAATATGGATCTTCTAAAGGGAAATCTGGAATTGGCTCAGGAAAGGTACAAGAAAGCCGCAGATAAATTTCGTAAACCTGCACCAGCTTTCAAGGTAGGAGACCTGGTCTGGCTGTCAACCAGAAATCTTAAGTTAAGAATTCCATCATCTAAGTTGGGACATAAATACATTGGACCTTATAAAATCAGTAAAATTATAAGTGCTGTCGCTTGTCATCTTCAACTGCCCAGAACTATGAGAATCCACCCTGTCTTTCATGTATCTCTACTAAAGGCTGCAACACCCAATATGTTTCCTGGACGTTCTTCTCCTTGCCCTGACCCAGTGCTAGTCGATGGTCAGGAAGAATTTGTGGTGGAAAGGATTCTAGATTCCAGGTTGTATAGAAATCAGTTACAATATTTGATTAAATGGCAGGGCTACCCAGTGGAGGACAATTCATGGGAACCAGTCAATAACGTTAATGCTCCTCGCTTGCTCCGTCAGTTTCATCAGAGGTACCCACACAAGCCTGGTCTGAGGTCATCCGGAGGTTGTCCCTAAGGGGGGAGTAATGTAAGGTTCTGTGTACATGTTCCTGAAACTCAGTTTTTCCGTCAGCCATTTTACTTTCTGTCTTGCTGCAGCTGTCTTGCCCTCAGTCAATATGGAGTTTCCAGCTTGCATGTTCCCGCCCTGATTCTCTCCCTCTTGCTTCTTAAGCAGCCACAGCTGAGCAATCAGTGCTTCAGAATCAAGCCTGCAGTGAACCTGTGACCTGACTCCTGGAAGCCTTGGACCTTGTACTCCAGTTATTTCCTATTGTGGAACTTTGGAACACTCGTGGACTTTGGAACCTTGCTATTTGATAAATCCACGTTTGCATGGACTTATGGTAACAGAGAAGAGATCCTGAACCTGTTGTGAGAGTGATTGCTGAGCTTAAGTTACTCTGGCCTGCTGTGTCTCCTGCTTTTGTATCTGCAAACTGTGTGACTATTATTGCCACTTGTATGAAGTAATACAAGACCTTCTATATCAAACCTGTGACTCCTGTGTTTTCATCGCACCCAAGCACAAGACACTATATGAACAGTACTCCTTACATTACAAATAGACACACCGCGGAGGTACTGGCTAACTACTTGCAGTGAGAAACTGAGTAATGGCTGGGCAGTCTACATCTTAAGTCAGGCAAGGTAGTCAGTGATAACCGCTGTAATTTTGTGGCGGCCATAGCCCTGGCAAAACTCAGACACGTACCTTGCCTGGCTCCCACCTTGAACCTGGCGGTGCAGTGCTTCATAAATAATTATCCGGAGTTACCAGCCCTGCTCCATAAGGTGCGAAGACTGTGCTTGCACATCCGTCGCTCGCCCATAGACTACAGTCGTATGCAGAGGCTGGAGCGACCACTCCACCTCCCAAGCACCGTGTAATCATAGACGTTGCATCAAGGTGGAACTAAACCATGCACATGGTTGAGAGGCGGTGCGAACAGAGGCAGGGTGTAATGCATTTGTGGGAGGATCCATGGGCAGGCAGTTTGAGTGCGGACATGGAGTTGTGGGGTGTGCAGTGGTTAAAGCTGAAAGACCTCTGTAAATCCTTCAGTGTTTTGAGGAATGCACACGGCTGGTAAGCGCAGACGACGCCATCATAAGCATGAGCATCCCACTTATGCGTCTGCTCATGCAAACTTTGATGCATATTAAGTAACAGGCGTCTGCAGTGGAGGAGGAGGAGGAGGGAAACCTTCATGACAGTCAGCCATTGTCTGCTCAGGGAACTGTCCTGGACGAGGTGGAGAAAGAAGAGGACGAGGAGGAGGATGAGGATGAGGGGGATGATTATTTTGGGGAGGATGATGCTTCACAGGAGGCAAGAGAAAATGTTGGCTTGCCAATGTCAGGTACAGGGTTTGTGCGTCAATGGAGGGATGTGGATTTGGCAGAAAGTGCTCCTCCACCCACCACTGGCAGTGCATCATTGACACCTGGAACATTGGCCCACATGTGTGATTATGTCTTGCGGATCCTAAAAAGGGACCCCCGCATTGCCAAAATTATGAAGGATGATGACTACTGGTTGGCCATCATCCTCGATCCACGCTATAAAGGCAAATTACAGAACATCATGCCACAGGAGAACCTAGAGCTAATATTGGCGAACAAACAAGCAACTCTGGTAAACCATTTGTTAGAGGCATTCCCAGCACACAGCAGCGGTGCAGGTTCTACCACGAGCTGTAATGGGCCAAATGGAAGAGGTGTCTGTGGTGCACACAGCCGAAGTGGCGTTGGAGACAGGGGTTTCGTGACCATGTTGTGGTCTGATTTCTCGAGTAACGCTTACATGACTGGTAATACTGAATCGATTGCAACAGACAGGAGACAACAATTGTCAACTATGGTTCAAAATTACCTCTCCTCACCTATCGATGTTCTCCCTCACAGTTCATTCCCCTTTGACTACTGGGCCTGTAAACTGAACATGTGGCCTGAATTGGCACAATATGCCTTACAGGAGCTTGCTTGCCCTGCTGGTAGTGTGCTATCAGAAAGAGTCTTCAGTGCTGCTGGATCAATCCTGACAGATAGAAGGACCCGGCTGTCGACCCAAAATGTAGGTGATCTCACCTTCATTAAAATGAACCATGCCTGGGTTTCAAAGGATTTTGTACCACCTTCCCTGATGACACATAGGTTGCCAGCAAAATGGCTTGCTTTGTCCTCCTCTTCCTCCGACTTCTCCAATTCCTCCATTTGCAGCAGCTGAACGTCCAGCCTACACCTCAACATATGCCACTTTTTTCCATCTCCCTAACTGGGCTGTCCCCCAACCAGGGCCGGCATCAGCACGTGGCGCACCCGGGAAAGTGCCGGGGCCCTGATCAGGTAGGGGGGCCCACTCGCCGTCAGAGACACCGGCATACTATGAGGGGCCCTGTGCCAGTTCTTGCTTGCTCAGGGCCTCAGCACTTGCAATACTTACCTCTCCATGCTCCACCGCTGTGACGTCTTCCGCACTTCCTGACAGTGACATTCAGGTCAGAGAGCGCGATGATGTCACGTCTGTGCACCCTCTGCCTGAACAGTCACAGTGCAGAGAGCTGGAAGATGGCAACGCTGAGGAGTCCAGAGTAGAGCAGTACCCAGCGAGGAGAGGTATTTCATTTTTTTTAATGGTTGGAGCAATATATGGGGAGCATTATACACTGGAGAATTATATATGGGGCCCATCATACTATCATATGGAGCATTATAGATAGGGCCCATTATACACTGGAGCATCATCCATGGGGTACATCATATACTGGAGCATCATATGGGGCCGATTATATATGGCGCATCATATGGAGCACATTATATATGGAGCATCACATGGAGACCATTATATATGGAGCATTATATATGGGGACTATTATGTTTGGAACATTATATGGGGCTCATCACACACTGGAGCATAATATATGGGGCCCATCATATACTAGAGCATCATATGAGGTTCATTATTTATGAGGCATCATATAGGGCCCTTTATATATGGAGCAACATATGGAACACATATGGGGCCTATTCTGTATGCAGCATTATATGGAGCCCATTCTGTATGGAGCAATATATGGGGCTCATTATTCTGTATAGAGCAATATATGGGGCTCATTATTCCGTATGGCGCACTATGTGGTGCCCATAATACTGTATGGAGGACTATACTGTCCGTTTTTTGAGCTATTGTAGAATTTAAAATAGATATCACTCATGTAATGTAAGAAGTGAAGCATTTGGCATTTTACTATACCTATATTTCTCTGCCGTATCGGAGCATCATGAACTGTGGTATGTGTTAAAGGGGCCCACTGAGACTCTTTGGCCTGGGGCCCACGAAAACCTGGAGCCAGCCCTGCCCCCCCCACAACTTTAGCCAAATAACCCCCAGTTTTCAATGCGTTACTATTATTATAATGTTAATTAAGGTTGACATGCTTAAGTAATAAGAATTGATGTCGTTGGCATTGAAATGGGCACTGTAGGTGTGTTTACTGTCCTCCACTCCCTGACGACTTTTATTCCCCATTGACTTGCATTGGGGTCGGATTTTCGACTCCGACCCGACCATTTCCGTTAGTCAGCCGACTTCGTTCGACTTGACTTTTGAGAAAGTCGGGTTTCATGAAACCCGACTCGACCCTAAAAAAGGCAAAGTCGCTCATCTCTAGTTGTCACATGATCATAAAAAGTTTACCTCTAGTCACTGGTGTTGGCTGATGGTACTGCTATCAGTCATCAGCTGCTGCCACTAATAACAGTGAGAGCAGGTGGCAGCTGATGGGAGTATTCATGAGCTGGCGCTGTAACAAAATAATTTAAAAAAGCACAGTGTGGGTTCCCCTGTATTTTTGATAACCAGCAAGGCAAAACTGACAGCTGTGGGCTACAACCCTAAGCTGTCAGCGTTAGCAAGGTTAGTTATTAAGAATAGAGGGGTCCCCATGCTGATTCTTAAATTATTTAGATAAGTAATTTAAAAAAACAACATGGGGTGTACCCCCATTTTTGACAAGCAACCTTGCTACAGCAGACAGCTGGGTGCTAGTATTCACAAGCTGGTAAGGGGCCATTTATATTGCCTCCCCAGCCTAAAAACATCAGCCTGCAGCTGCCCACAAAAGGTTCACCTATTCTGGTGCTTTGCCCGGCTCTTCCCACTTGCCCTGTAGCAATGGCAAGTTTGGTTCATATTTGTAGGGTTCATGTCACTTTTGTATTGTCTGGTGACATCAAGCCCAAAGATTTGTAATGGAGAGGCATCTATAAGACACCTATCCATTACTAATCCTATAGTTATATTGTAAATAAAAACATAGCCAGAATAGCATTCTTTACTTGAAAGAAACACACATACTCCTTCAGTTATTCAAAATGAAACCATACTCACATAATTACCCATTCCATTGAAGCCCTCTTTTCCAGTAATAAAACTAAAAAAAAAAAAAAAACATATCCGTCACCTGTCCGTCATTCTGTCCTATACTGTAATCCATGTCTGGGGGATAAACAGTTTTCAACCTGGACGGTGCTAAGATGCGACCATCCAGGCTGTGAACCACTGGGAGAATGAGCTATTGTGAGCGCAGCCTCAGTGACCAGCGGTGACATCATTAAGGTTATCGATGGTCACTGAGCCTGCGTTCCCAACTGGACCCCTTAACTGCAGTAACCTCGGTGAGATCCCTGCTAGCACAGTGATAAAGTCTCATGGTGCAGCACTGATCTCAAAGAGTACACCGCAGTTCACTGAGAAATTTCTCGCTGTGAATTCTCTGAGCTCAGCTCTGCACTGTGAGATGTTAAATAAATAAATAAAAAAAAAAAATTAAAAAACGACTTGGGTTCCCCTGTATTTTTGATAACCAGCCAGGCAAAACTCACAGCTGCTGACTGCAAACCTCAGCTGTCAGTGTTAGCAAGGTTGGTTATCAAGAATAAAGGGGTCCACAGGCGTTGTTTCTTAATTACTTAAGTACATCAAGCATGTTTTATCCTGCTGTGCAGCCAGTATTGCTTCCTCTGTCCAATTCATCATTAACCCCGTAACGACCAGAGGTATTTTTGTTTTTGCATTTTCATTTTTTGCTCCCCTTCTTCCTAGAGCCATAACTTTTTTATTTTTTGGTCAAAATGGCCATGTGTGGGCTTATTTTTTACAGGACGAGTTGTAATTTTGAGCGACACCATTGGTTTTACCATGTCTTGTACTTGAAAACCAAGGGTGGTGAAATTGCAAAAAAATGCAATCCCACACTTGTTTTTTGATTTGCTTTTTTACTTGGTTCACTAAATGCTAAAACTGACCTGCCATTACGATTTTACAGGTCATTACTAGCTCATAGACACCAAACATGTATAGGTTCTTTTTTATCTAAGTGGTGAAAAAAATTCCAAAGTTGTTAGAAAAAAAATCAAAGGTGCCATTTTTGATCCCCGTATCATCTCCATTTTTCATGATCTCGGGTGTTAGGCGCCGGGATTCTCCCTCTGTGCGATGTGGATCTCGGGTGCTGTCTTGCCCTGCAGGCCCCCATTACGAGTCCTATCCAGCGTGGACATCAGTCCCAGTGTCTTACTTGGGCCCGTGGTGTACCTTTGGTTACTGCTGGCTCTCCAGCCAAGTCTATGGTAACCAGTGTTATACAGGTGCAGCCTCACGTCCTGGACTCTAAGTCCATTAATCACTTTACTGAGCATATCCATGATGAGGCATCTTCTCATTGGTGGTCAGACGTCAGCTGCTCTGGTGATGTATAAGCTCCGGATTGGTCCACGGGAAGGTCCTGTCCGACTGGACATGAGTCTAGTGTATAAAAGATTCTCAGTGGCGCACGCAGTGGTGTTAGTATCACTTATGTTTTGGGTGTGTGTGTGGAGGGTTACTCTACCTTTCTGTCTGCATGTGTGCGTATTTCTATCGGCTTTCTCTCGGTCCGCACACATGTGTATGTTAGTCCACCTTAGCCCGGGGCCAGCTAGGGTTTCTGTTTGCCACGTGACTTCATGCATCTGTATCCTGTCGTGTGTGCGGTTAGCACAGCTGAGTTACAGAGCAAGTCCAACCACATAGCCTTTTTACTCCCCTGTGAGTTCTACAGGATTATGTTGTAGCAGCTTAGTATTTTCTTTTGACTGCGTCTGTTTTGGCCATGTGTGCGATTGGCACAGGTCAGTTACAGAGCGAGCTCAACCCTTAGCTCCTTCTGTCAGTGAAGTTAACAGAGCTGTGTGTGTTGTATTCTGTTCACACTGCGTGGAATAACGCAGTCGTGTTTAGGTATATGCTTGCTGTGTGTTCCGCCATTACGCTATAGCAGCAGTTTTATATCTCTGCACGGTGGACCCCAGGTTGCGATTGCACTTTATTACTCATCTTTATTCACTGCAATCCGCCAACTCTAACATCGGGTTGGGTGAGGACTCATTTTTTGCGCGCCAAGCTGACGTTTTTAATGATACCATGGTGGTGCAGACACAATCTTTTGATCGGCCGTTATTGCATTTTAATGCAATGTCGTGGCGACCAAAAAAATGTATTTCTGTAGTTTTGACTTTTGTTCTTGCTATACCATTTAATGATCAGGTTAATCCTTTTTTTATTGATAGATCGGGTGATTTTGAATATGGCGATACCAAATATGTATATGTTTGATTTTTTTGTTTGTTTTATTTTGAATGGGGCGAAAGGGGGGTGATTTGAACTTTCATATTTTTTTTTATTTTTTTAAAAACATTTTTTTCACTTTTGGCATTCTTCAATAGTCTCCATGGGTGTCACGCTGTCTAGCAGATGTATAAATATATAATGTCAGTAATCTATCAAGTGGGACAACATTCTATATAACATATAAATAGATAACATTAACATGTATATATAGCATAGTATTACCTGACATAATATCCTGTGGGTCAATACTGAATCCTTTTCACGCTGTCTCTGGCTAGAGGTGGACCGGGGTCTATGCTGACCCTAAACTGGGGTCCTGACTAGTCCCTCTACCTGGAGGTACTGTTAATGGTACAGAGGTCCAGGCCACCAGCATAAACCCTGTCTCCTATAAATCCCTGACCACTGTAATCTAGTCCTTAGAAGGACCCTGATTACCACCATAGGGAATGGACAGGTAAAGGTTAACAAACAGTATAGACAAACGAGACAGACAGGGGATAAAGTAAATACTGTCTTGCATACAACATTAAAACACAGAGGGAACACCAAAGGTCTAGGAGATAAACTATAAGCAAGGTGAGGAGAAACAACAAAAGAGCTCTTAGCTTAAGTCTTCTCAGAACCGATCCTATCTGCAGTCTGTATGAATGCTTTCACCGGCATCTAACCAGCAGACTGGCAGCTATATAAAGGAAGCTAATTAGAACATAATCAAAAGCAGCCGGGCGAGGCTGGACCTAGTCTTAGCAAAGAGCTAGGTAAAATTAACTCCCTCATTACCAAACACAAAGAAACAGCAACTCAGCTGCGAGAAGTCAGAATGTGCAATCGCGACAATCTTCGTGGCGATGCACCCATGACAGTACCCCCCCTTCTACGAGGGGCCTCCGGACCCTCAGGGCCAGGTCTGTCCGGGTAAGTCGTGTGGAAGGTCCGAACCAATCGATCTGCGTTAATCTCAGACGCAGAGACCCACGTCCTCTCCTCAGGATCATATCCCTTCCAATGAACCAAATACTGAAGGGACCGGCGATTCAGACGTGAGTCAATGATCTTCAACACTTGAAATTCTAAGTTACCATTGACCACCACTGGAGGAGGAGGTAGAAGTGACGGTATAACTGGCGCCACGTACCTCTTAAGCAACGATTTGTGGAATACATTATGGATTTTAAACGTAGGAGGGAGGTCCAGACGAAATGCCACAGGATTAATTATAGAACTGATCCTGTATGGACCGATGAACCTGGGACCCAGTTTCCAGGAGGGAACTTTGCGTTTTATATTCTTGGTAGACAACCACACCAGATCGTTCACACCTAGGTCCGGACCAGACACTCTTCTCCTATCAGACCTCCGCTTGAAACAGTTCCCCATAGCACTCAGACCATTCAGCACTCCTCTCCAAACTGAAGCAAGTGACGACGAGAATCGTTCCTCCTCAGGAACCCCAGATGGACGGGTATGTGGGGTCTTAGAGCGAGCACAAACTCCACAGGACGCGACAAAAGTTATTACCTCTTTATTTAAGTTAGGCCACCAAAACCGGCGAGAAAGGAGATCCACAGTTGCTTTACTCCCTGGATGTCCTGCTAAAGCAGAACTATGATGTGCCTCGATAACTTTTTGTCTTAACTGATTAGGAACAAACAGTTTCCCTGGAGGTCCTACGGGGGCGTCCCCCTGAGCCTCCAACACCTCCTCCTCAAGCTCAGAGCACACAGCCGACACCACCACTCCTTCCTGAAGGATAGGAACCGGGTCATCCGTCTTCCGGCCCCTGGGAAACTACGAGATAAGGCATCAGGAAGCAATTTTATTGAGCAGTCATACGTGCGATGAGGAGGTAACTTTTGACACCCCTCCTCTGAGAACATCTCCCCAAAGTCCTCCAGAAAAGGAGGCAAAGTCCTAGGCACGACCGCACCGATGACCGTGTTCATGCGGTTATTCTTGCAAAATTCACCCCACTGGCTTATCTTTCTGGATTGCCAATCAATCACTGGGTTATGTTTAGCCAACCAGGGAAGTCCCAACACAATAGGAGTAGGAAGACCCTCCAACACATAACAAGACAACTGTTCTTTATGTATTGCCCCTACTCGAAGGTCTATGTTATGAACAGCTTGTACAAAGCTACCTTGACCGAGAGGTCTGGCGTCAATAGAAAGTATAGGGATCGGTTTGGCCAATACACTCAGTTGCATACCTTGCACCTGGGCAAACCGAGCGTCCACCATATTAGCCCCAGACCCACTATCAAGAAGAACAGAAATCCTCTCAACTCTCGCACCAACCACCACCTCCGCAGGCACGAGAAATTGAGACGGACCTGGGGACGAAATACCTACTCCCAGGTTGTCGTCCACCACACAACCTGGGATTAACAGTTTTTCGGTGACTTTTTTGCTCAATGAGGCACGGGAGGGACACCCCCCAACAAAATGTCCCTCTCTCCCGCAGAAGAAACACCTTCTTGTCTTGCGGCGCACCGCCGATTCCCTCCTACAAAATGATGTCCCACCCAACTGCATAGGTTCCTCAGAACAGACCAGGGGAACCTCCATATAAGGGACTTTAGTAGTGGGTGGAGTAATAACAGGGGGCGGAGTTACCTCGCACCTCCCCCGAAGCCGTCTATCAATACGAATAGCAAGGGCCATAGCAGCCTCCAGTGACGGAGGAGAATCATACTGAGCCAAAACATCTTTTAATTTGTCAGATAACCCTTGACAAAACTGGCTCCTAAGAGCTGGGTCATTCCACTGAGTATCTGTGGCCCATCTACGGAACTCAGAAGAAAATTCCTCCGCCGGACGCTCTCCCTGCTGTATCCTACGTAACTTTGTTTCAGCAAGGGAGACCCGATCCGGGTCATCATACACCAGCCCCAGGGCAGCAAAAAATCGATCTACTGACTGGAGGGCCGGGGAGCCCGGAGGAAGAGAGAACGCCCAGGATTGAGGGTCCCCTTGTAAGAGTGAGATGACAATTCCCACCCTCTGCTCCTCACTCCCCGATGACCGAGGCCGTAGCCGAAAGTACAATTTACATGCCTCCCGGAAGGTAAAAAATTTGTCCCGCCCACCAGTGAACCTGTCCGGGAGAGCAACCTTAGGTTCAGATCTGGTTTGCTCCGGGGGGGACAAAACCTTGGACTTAATGTCCGTAAACTCCATGGACAATTTCTGCAACTGCAGGGCAAGCTGGGCTACTGGATCCATGGTAGCTGGGGAGAATCTATAGTTTGGCCGGTGAAAATGTCACGCTGTCTAGCAGATGTATAAATATGTAATGTCAGTAATCTATCAAGTGGGACAACATTCTATATAACATATAAATAGATAACATTAACATGTATATATAGCATAGTATTACCTGACATAATATCCTGTGGGTCAATACTGAATCCTTTTCACGCTGTCTCTGGCTAGAGGTGGACCGGGGTCTATGCTGACCCTAAACTGGGGTCCTGACTAGTCCCTCTACCTGGAGGTACTGTTAATGGTACAGAGGTCCAGGCCACCAGCGTAAACCCTGTCTCCTATAAATCCCTGACCACTGTAATCTAGTCCTTAGAAGGACCCTGATTACCACCATAGGGAATGGACAGGTAAAGGTTAACAAACAGTATAGACAAACGAGACAGACAGGGGATAAAGTAAATACTGTCTTGCATACAACATTAAAACACAGAGGGAACACCAAAGGTCTAGGAGATAAACTATAAGCAAGGTGAGGAGAAACAACAAAAGAGCTCTTAGCTTAAGTCTTCTCAGAACCGATCCTATCTGCAGTCTGTATGAATGCTTTCACCGGCATCTAACCAGCAGACTGGCAGCTATATAAAGGAAGCTAATTAGAACATAATCAAAAGCAGCCGGGCGAGGCTGGACCTAGTCTTAGCAAAGAGCTAGGTAAAATTAACTCCCTCATTACCAAACACAAAGAAACAGCAACTCAGCTGCGAGAAGTCAGAATGTGCAATCGCGACAATCTTCGTGGCGATGCACCCATGACAATGGGAGACTAGAAGCTACCATAACCCGATCGGCTCTGCTATATACAGGCGATGATCAGATCGCCTGTATGTAGCAGAATACCTCGCTTGCTATGAGCACCAACCACTGGGCAGCACTCATAGCAATCCAGCACTGACAACCATAGCGGTCTCCAGAAGACCTCTGGTTGTCATGCCAACCCATCGGTGACCCGCGATCATGTGTCGGGCATCACCTATGATCGAATTTCCGACACGATTGCTGGAAGCTCATGTTAAATGCTGCAGTCAGAGTTTTGATTGCAATTCCACCCGCGGCTGTTCCGGGCACTTGTCAGCTGTTCAAAACAGCTGATATGTGCCAGGAAAGATATGGGCTTACCACTGGAGCCCACATCAAAGGGAGGTAGTCCGACATTGGCTTAAATTTATGCCCGATGTTGGAAAAGAGTTAAATATTTGGTGAAAGGTTCTCTTTAAATATCGTAGCTAAAGTACATTAGGTGAACATGATTCAAGGAAACAGAAAAGAAAACAGATTTAATGGAAAGATTAATCAAATTGTAATGTTGTATTTTAATAATTGTGATCATCATCAGTAATCATTCTTATATACATACAGTATACATAATCTTCTACAATGATTCAGATTGATGTAGCCCAGATTCAAACACAGGAGCCAGCTCTACTTATTCAATAATGACATACTAACCTACATGGTTAACATTGGCATGGTAATATAACCTTACCTCTTGTCTTTGAAAGACCTTTAATCCTGTATAAATCAATATCACACCAGGCCTATGGAAGTTTCTAGGATAGCACCCTGGGGCTCCCAAATGCTTTTGACTTCAGATAAAAGGGCAGTGTTGGCAGCTGGGAGATCCCTTCAAAGCATTGATAAAATCAGCTTATGAGGAGTTCTAAGAAGATAGTGAATTAGCTGTGGACTGTAGTAATTTATATGTGTATCTCATAACTAGCGGAAGGAGGAATCCAGGTTCACAGGATAAAATTTGCCGTTATTAGTGAACACACTCAAATCCAAAGGTAAAGATAAAAACATGAATGGAATATCACAAAAACTTAATTGTGAAATTCATTTTTTCACAATGATGTTTTTGCTATATTCCATCCATGTTTTTATTTTCAACTTTGGATTTGAGTGTATTCACTAATAAAGGCAAGATTTATCCTTTGAGGCTGGATTCCTCCTTTTGCCATTTCTACTGCATACTAGCAAAAACATCTTTCCATGCTCTGGGATCATTTGGACATTGATTGCAGTGTGTAGCACCCGCATCTCTGCCTGCAGTCCTCTCTCCCTACAGAGACACCAGCATACTTACTGCTGAGGCTCCCGTTCTGCTTGTTCTGTGTCTGCTGCTGCCAGGGGATGCGCGTACTCCTAGCATGTCTCCAGGCACTGTGTTTAGGGCACGCTCACGCACACCTCCTCTTTCTTAAAGGGGCCGCGAGCATTCCTCTAAAGTGTCCCCAGCCAAAAGCTGGAGGTCACTTACTATTTAAAGCGCCTCCTCCAACATGGAGGTGCATGTGCAATGTTGTGAGTTTGTTCCTAACATGCTTGTTAGGGCTCAGGTCCCAGTTCTTGTATCTTAGCCTGCTGCAGCAGCCAGTGCTCACGTCAACAACAGTCAAGTCAGCTGCACCTGCCAGTGCTCACCTCAACGACAGCCGAACCTGTTACACCCGCTAGTGCTCATCTCTCCGTCAGACTGTCCTGTCTGCACCTGTGGTTCCTGTTATCTTCTCTGCCTGCCTGCATCTATTGGACATTCCCCCGGGCCATCCCAGCTACCTAATTCTTGGGGTCAGCTGCAATCTAGTCCTGAAGTAGCACCTGGATCAACTCCCTTGTATCTCCACGGACCTTGGTGTCATTAGCTGCTGCATGTCTGTGGTCAGATTGAGGGAGGCTCCTAGTCACGCCCCTCCAGGTCTTTCTTGGGTTTTGGCACAGTGGTTCCACCACCCAGCCTGTTACACAGTGAGCTTGTTTTTCCATGTCTCATAACTATTTAGGAAAAATACGTTGGTTTGTTAGCACTAATTTATTATCAAATGTTGCAATAGATGCAGTAAGGTGATGACAAATGAAAATGGGAATACAATTTATAAAAAGATGTATGGATTAAGCTTAGTGTAGGGGATGCAACTCTGCTACCTCCAGTCATCAAGACAATTAATCAATTGGCTGACTATTGATGGAGGAGGCCACGGTTGCTTTCAATACTAGGCTGGATGTTGTAATATGTTTGGAACAACTCCATTCCTGTCTATGAGTGTTTAGTTGCTAGATTTGTATGGTGTTTATAAAGTTAAAAAAAACTCCAGAGACTCACACAGGGAGAGCATCTGACTGTATTTCCTGTTTTTTCCTGTATCTGCGTATGAGAGAAGCAGCCTGCTGTAGATGCTGCACAGATAAAGGCACACAAATGATTTATTCCTGATCTATTAAGCTTATCATATATTGTTCCTGTTTGTTCCTGAATAAAGAAGCTCTGTTGTCACACGCTTGGAGAGTATCCTGAATTATCCGCTGTCAGCAGGTTATGTGCCCAGAGTGACACAAAACCCCAGAGTAACACAGCAACAGATGCTGAGAGCAAAAGCAGCACCAAAGCAACAGAAAAGATGTCCACCAGCAGCAATCCTGACAAGTCCTCAGTGCCAAGCCTTACTAACCAGAACTTCCAGTCCTTGAAATTCAAGGTGAGATGCTGCTCATAGAGAAGGTATGTGGAAATATACTCAGGAACAAGTGCCTCATCCATTACCAGATGATTGGCTAGAAAAGGATCAGAAAGCACTATGTCCCTCAGTGTAGATGATAATCAGATTGTGCATATATGCAAGTGTGTAACTGCAAAGGAGCTGTGGGATGAGTTAGAAAAAGTGCATGAAAGATCAAATCTCAGCAATAAGCTTTATCTCATGAGAAAGCTGTATGAGTCTAAGCTAAGTGATGGACATAATATGTAGAAATATATAGGAAACACCCTAAATATTGTTGAGCGTCTCAGGTGTATTGGAGAAGAAATTAAAGATTTTCGTGTTGCTGCACTTCAATTAAATGGTCTTCCAGAGAGTTATGACACACTTGTGACTGCACTAGATGCATGGCCAGATGATGAGCTGACACTAGAGTATGTTAAAGGCAAATTTGTGGTTGAATTCAAGAGAAAAACGCAGCATGTAAGCAGCAATAATAAATCCACAGCAGAAACAGCATTAAAGACACAGGATTTCCCTAAACATAAGAGCAATCTAAGAGAAACTCGTGAATATTTTGTCTGTAAAAAGCCAGGCCACCTTAAAGCAGAATGCAGAATTTGGAAAAAGAAGTCAGCTTAAAAAGCAAAACAGTCATCAAAGGGTTAAAACGGCTATAAAGGAAGATTCTTCATGTGCTGAAGCTACGTTTAATGCCAGTACAAGCCCATCTGCAAAGCATATATGGTGTATAGATTCTGGTGCAAGCAGTCATATGACAAATAACAAGATAACAAGATTTCTTTACTGACCTTAATGAAAACAAGTCAGAAAAGGTCATCTTAGCTAATGGTCACTATATGACTTCAGAAGGAGTAGGAGACTTCTACCTCCACTGTCCAGTTTCCTCAACATAAAGCAGAAAGATCCCAATATAGGATGTTCTCTATTTTCCCAGCCTTGGAGGCAATCTTCTGTCAGTAAAAAAGCTCATGCAAAAGGGGAACTTTTAGAGATAACAGCTGCATCATCTCAAAGAAGGGTCACACTCTTGCAGAAGGAAAAATCCAAGATGAACTTTATCAGCTAAAATGCAAAGAAAGAGTGTACAGTGCTAGACAAGATCTGCATAAGAACTGTATCCATGTATGACACAGATGTTTTGGGCACAGAGACCCAGAAGCAGTAAGGAAGCTAGCTCAACTTGCAAATTGTATTGAAATCAACTAGTGTAGTCAAATGATGAAGTTCACTATCTGTCTTAAAGGGAAAATGTCCAGAAAATCCTTTCCTAAAATAAGCACCTCTAGATCTGCACAGCCTCTGGATCTGATACATACATATGTATGTGGTCCAATAAGTGTTCAAACGCCTAGCAAGAAGAGATATTTTCTCATATTTATTGATGACTACTCCAGATATACAGTTGCCTACCTGCTTCACAGTTAGGATGAAGTTCCACAGAAACTTGAAGAATATCTTGATGTAGTGTTTAACAAATTTGGAAGAATGCCAAAAGCCCTACGTGCAGATAATGTAGCCGAATAAACAAATGGTAAGGTGCAAACCATTTTGAAAAAGAATGGAATTGTGTTCCAGACTACCATTCCATACAACTCAGAACAAAATGGCATTACAGAGAGAAAGAACCGTTGTCTCTGTGAAAGTGAAAGAAGTATGTTGTTTGATGCGAATCTAACTACAACGTATTGGGGAGAAGCCATCATGACAGCTTGCTATCTTCAAAACAAAGTGCCAGGTAAAGCCACAAATAAAACTCCATATGAGCTATGGAACTGCGAGAAGCCTAACCTGAAGCACCTCAGGATATTTAGAAGCTAAACGTTTGTGTATGTTCCCCAAAAAAAACGTTCCAAGTGGGAATCACATGCAAAGCAAGGAGTCCTGCTGGGCTATAGCGAAACTCAAAAGGGATCCAGAATCCTGCACCCAGAGACTAACACAGTAACAATCAACAGAGATGTAGTGATTGATGAAAACTCTGTATCGCTCAGATTCCATGTAGTTACACCAGTTATTCAACCTAAGAGGCAAGAATAAGAATCTCAATTACCAAACCCAGACACCGAAAAGGAAAACATTGTAGTGTGTATAAGCTCTGAAGCCACCAAGGAAGACACAGAAGAACCAAGTCAACCTTCAGTCAGGAGATCAGAAAGGCCAAACAAAGGTATCTCAGCTAGACTCCTTTATTATATGGTCAGAACACTTCCTGAACCAGAGCCTCAGTCATGGCAAGAGATGCAAAAACTGCCTGTCCACGAGAAGCAGAAGTAGATAAAAGCTGCTAATGAAGAGATGGAGTCCCTTCACCAACTCCAGACATGGGAGCTTACTGATCTGTCACAATGAAAAAGAAATTGCAAAGCTAGGTGAAATTCTCAACCAGCACTTTGAGACTAATGACCTTGGAAATGTGACTTATTATTTGGGAATCCAGAGAGAGGAAGATGGGAGTTTTCTTCTCAACCAAAGTTCTAAAATTTCCGCAATCCTAAACCAGTTTGGAATGTCAGAAGCCAAAGGTGCGTCAACACCAATGGATCCGTCCTACTTAAAGTTGGAAGTAGAAGAAGATCTGCTACCCAGTAATGAGAGTTACTGACAAGCAGTGGGGGCACTTCTGTACATAGCAACCACAACTTGTCTGGATATGACAGCCACAGTCGGAATTCTCTGCCGACGTGTAAGCAAGCAACGCCAACGAGATTGGAATGCAATTAAGAGAATTTTTCAATATCTTAAAGAAACTCAAATAATAATAATAATCTTTATATAGCGCTAACATATTCCGCAGCGCTTTACAGTTTGCACACATTATCGTCGCTGTCCCTGATGGGGCTCACAATCTAGATTCCCTATCAGTATGTTTTTTGGAGTGTGGGAGGAAACCAGAGTACCCGGAGGAAACCCACGCAAACACAGGGAGAACATACAAACTCCTTGCAGATGTTGTCCTTGGTGGGATTCGAACCCAGGACTCCAGTGCTGCAATGCTATCCACTGAGCCACCGTGTTGCCTAAATCTTAAGATATCTGCATCAGGAGATCTCACTCTCAGAGGGCTGGAGATTCAAGTGATCGGAAATCAACAAGTGGTGGTTACATGTTCAAGCTAGGAGAACATTCAATTTCTTGGTCCAGCAGAAAACAAGTGTCAGTCACATTTTCTTCTACAGAAGCAGAATATATGTCTGCTGCTTATTAGTGATGAGCGGGTATGCTCGTTGCTCGGGTTTTCCCGAGCACGCTCTGTTGGTCTCCGAGATTTAGTTTCTGTTGCCACAGCTGCATGATTTGCGTCTACTTGACAGCCTGAATACATGTGGGGATTGCATGTTTGTTAGGGAAATCCCACATGAATTCAGGCTGGCAAATAACCGCAAATCATGCAGCTATGGCAACAGAAACAAACACTTCCAAATACTCGGAGACCATCCGAGCGTGCTCGGGGAAACCCAAGCAATGAGTATAGTCGTTCATCACTACTGTTTATGCAAATCAAGAAGTAATTTGGTTGAAACAACTTTTGGAAGATTTCAGCAAGCCACTAGCTCAACTAACAGTTATCTATGAGGACAATCAAGGATGCATTAAACTTGCCAGCAGTGAGAAGATTAGTGCAAGGACTAAAGGGTATGCCACACTAAACAATATCGCTAACGGGATCGCTAAAAAACGTCACTATTTAGCGATCCCGTTAGCGATATTGTTCAGTGCGGCAGCTTCCAGCGACGAGCTTCCTGCTGTGATCTCGCTCGTCGCTGGAATCGCTCCGGACCCTATTTTCTCGTCGGCGCTCCCGCTGGGTAAGTATTTAATCGCTGTGTGGCACCTTTTCTTAGCGATTTAGCGGTACTTTTGTACCGCTAAAGTCGTTAAGAAGATCGCTAACGGCGATAGCGTCGTTAACTATATCGCTAAATGTGGCAGCATTTAGCGATATAGAAACAATCCCGCTAGCGATCGCATTAGTATGCGTAGTTATCGTGATCGCTAGCGGGATTGTTTAGTGTGGCAGTACCTTAAGCACATTGATGTAAAACATCACCACTTACATGACTTAGTGGAACGTGGTGTACTCGAGTTTATTTATTGAGAGTCTGACAAGATGATAGCTAATGGTATGACAAAGCCATTATCAAGAGCCAAGTTTATGGACTTCAGAACCCCAATAGGACTAACAGGATAAGTAGTTGTTGAGTGTGGGTGTTGGAATATGTTTGGTACAACAACTCCATTCCTGTTTATGAGCGTTCACTAGAGATGAGCGGTGTTCGACTAGAACTGTTCGCCAATTTCAAATTCGAGCTGTTTTGGGCGGTGTTCGAATCGTTTGACGAACCCGAACGATTTGGAAAAAATCCGGCTGTTCGAGATTATGTTCGATAACTGTTCGTGCAGCTAAATCGTCACTAGATTTTTTAACAGTTATGCTGAGAATCACTGTTAATACACATTTTGAGTGTCCAGCGTGGCGGGGGAGGGGCATAGCATGGATCTCTGCAGAGATAATGAAGATTTTCATTTTTTTTTCTCTTTCCCTCATTTCCAGTGTGCGGTGCAGTCTGTCAGCTTATCAGCAGCGCTCACATGGAGCGAGGTGCTTTTTTTCACACAAGCAAGGGCATGTGTCATTGGCTGTGTATGTCACATGTCCTTGCCCTATAAGACCCAGCCATTTCCCCCTCGCCACCATTTTCTCCGTGCTGCAGCACAGTGTTAGACGGCACTGCTGCTGTTAGCGCTATATTGTGTGTGCATTGTGCAACAGCGACTTGCAAGTGAAATCGCTGAGAAATAGAGAGGAAGGTTTAGGGACTTGGGACGAGTTCGTAATTGCAGCCCTTTTAAAGTATGTTACATCAGTTCTTAGCAGTTTTAGCAGGCAGGTCTCTTAAATAGACAGATAGGTCAACTTGGGACAGTGACTATTTGTAATTGCAGCCCTTTTCAGGGCTAGGTTACAGCAGTTGCTATCACTTTTTGTCAGCTACACCAGCGTTCAAATCACTCCTAATTATTCGCTGCATCTATCCTGTTCAATAATTGTGCATAGTAGCAGTGTGTGCTACTCATTCTATTAGGGCATCTATACAAAGCTCCACCAGCCTAAAAAAAAAAAAAAATTCTATCTCCATGTTGCCTGGACATTCATTTTGGGCATAGTAGCAGTCTGTGGTACTCATTGTATTAGGCCTTCTCTACAAAGGTCCACCAGCCTTAAAAAACAAAAAAATAATTCTATCTGCATGTTGCATGGACAATAATTTTGGGCATAGTAGCAGTCTGTGGTACTCATTGTATTAGGCCATCTCTACAAAGCTCCACCAGCCTTAAAAAACAAAAAAAAAATCTATCTGCATGTTGCTTGGACAATAATTTTGGCATAGTAGCAGTCTGTGGTACTCATTGTATTAGGCCATCTCTACAAAGCTCCACCAGCCTTAAAAAAAAAATCTATCTGCATGTTGCTTGGACAATAATTTGGGAATAGTAGCAGTCTGTGGTACTCATTGTATTAGGCCATCTCTACAAAGGTCCACCAGCCTTAAAAAAAATCTATCTGCATGTTGCTTGGACAATAATTTGGGCATAGTAGCAGTCTGTGGTACTCATTGTATTTGGCCATCTCTACAAAGGTCCACCAGCCTTAAAAAACAAACAAAAAAATCTATCTGCATGTTGCTTGGACAATAATTTGGGCATAGTAGCAGTCTGTGGTACTCATTGTATTAGGCCATCTCTACAAAGGTCCACCAGCATTAAAAAAAAAAAAAATCTATCTGCATGTTGCTTGGACAATAATTTGGGCATAGTTGCAGTCTGTGGTACTCATTGTATTAGGCCATCTCTACAAAGGTCCACCAGCCTTAAAAAAAAAAAGAAAATCTATCTGCATGTTGCTTGGACAATAATTTGGGCATAGTAGCAGTCTGTTGTGCTCATTGTGTGTAGCCCAGCTGCGCTTGGTGCCACATGTTACCCTGGAGGATGCATGAAGGTAAACCACAATCACCTGATATTCATTCACACTTCACATTTCCCTGCTGCCACCAGAGGGAGCCCTTGAAGAGTACGCAGGTATATAAGGGTGTGGAGAGATAGAGCAGTGAGATGAAGGCAGTCTAGCTGGGAGTTAGCTAGTCGTTGGTTTTACCTCAGAACGGCAGTTACCTCAGATCAGTTTAGCCGGAGGGCTGAGACAGACAGTCTAGTCACCTCAGACGAGCTGAGAGGGAAAGACTAGTTGGAGAACGACTTATTTGAAAGCCTGAAGACTTCAGCATTTACTCAGCTTATATTGTGGAGTCCAGTAGTAGTGGGACGGATTGCCACTTAGTCTGGTCAAAGTTGAGTCTACTGAGATACCTTCAGTGAGCGTTTCATTAAGTAAGCGTGCCGACGCTTGGAGAGCGGTGAAGACAAAGAAAGCTGACATCTACTGCTGGTTGTGCTTATGTTAAAGGTGTGAGTAGGACGACAGGCAAGTGGAAAAAGGGAAAAGAGAGTGACAGAGGTCGACAGCATTGATAGCTTACCTCCACTCTGCACTACCGGACACCAGGTCCGAGCTTGCTAGCTTCTTCAGGACTAGTAGGAAAAACCGGAGACCCTGTGGGACTATAGGTGGCAGGGGCCCAACAGTGCTGATACGTAACCGGGGTCAGGAAGAACAGGAGTCTGGCCTGATCAGCCATATAGAGACTTAGTTATGTCCACAAGAAGGCTCCACCACAAGATCAGCCGGGCGTAGCAAAGAGAACGGAGTTAAACTTTGTTTTATGCAAGTTAGAAACTCACACACATAAAGAAGGAAGGAGGCCCTACACCTACTCAGTGGATTACTGGACATGCATCCTCCACCCTGACGGCTTCCCGGGACGTGCCTGAATCTACCTCCAGTAAAGGTACAGAAAGAGACTGTCTTGTGTGTGTCTGCATTATTGCTCCTGCACCCTTACACCGCCATTTACCCTGAGGGATCAGTCTCGCCTGTGGGAGACTTAACACCTTGCTGCCCCAAACCCTCAGAGGAATTACCCTGCAGCGCTGGTCACCCTGACCAGGAACCACAGGTGGCGTCACGAACATTTCTATCATCCCTGTAAATATCCCCTTTTTAGTGAGCCCCCAAGGCAACGGACCGAGTCGTGCTACCCGTGACATTCCCCATTGAAGTGAACGGGCTCGGTGCCGAGTACCCCAGTGGCCCTGGCTATGTGCGACTCATTTTTATTAGGCCATCTCTACAAAGGTCCACCAGCCTTAAAAAGCAAAAAAAAATCTATCTGCATGTTGCTTGGACAATAATTTGGGCATAGTAGCAGTCTGTGGTACTCATTGTATTAGGCCATCTCTACAAAGCTCCACCAGCCTTAAAAAACAAAAAATAATTCTATCTGCATGTTGCTTGGACAATAATTTTGGGCATAGTAGCAGTCTGTGGTACTCATTGTATTAGGCCATCTCTACATAGCTCCACCAGCCTTAAAAAAAAAAAAATCTATCTGAATGTTGCTTGGACAATAATTTTGGGCATAGTAGCAGTCTGTGGTACTCATTGTATTAGGCCATCTATACAAAGCTCCACCCACGTTCAAATACTAAGAATTTTTTGCAGCCATCGTTTTTTTGTGGAATCAACTCCACAGTTGTCAATTAGGTAACCACCAAAATGAGTGGCAAAAGGTCTGCTGTTGGTGGAAAGGGGAATAGGCGTGTTGTGAAGGGAAAAAAATGTTGTGTCCGTAGGGTAGGTGTTAAAGCAACAGTAACATCTGCAGAAGAAAGACCATCTTCCAGCCAAACTAAGATGTCTACTTCTTTTAGTGGACAATGTGGTACGATCCCTTTCTTACGGGCACACCCATCGCTACAAATTCCAGATGAGGCACAAAAAAATAAGGTGCTTCAACAGATATCAAGTGCTCCTTTAAGTCGCCTCTCCACCTCAACTTCAACAACACAAAAACTCCAGTCTTCAGAGGTGTCACCCCAATCGCACTTGCTTCCTCACAGCTCCCAAGTCTCCAACTGCCCGTCTGAGTATGGGGTAGAACAGATGGTTGAGTCTGCAGAGCTGTTTACTCATACTATAGCCTGGGAATCAGAGGTCATCTCCACAGCTTCTGTGAATCCAGACGAGGAAATGATCTGCACTGATGCCCAGAATGTTTATGAGTCTGATCCACGACCAGATGAAGAAGGTTCTGAGCATAATGTAGACCCTGGTTCCCAAACTGTAACTCCTGTTGGTGGAGACAATGAAGAAGACGATGATGAGACTCAAATACCAGATGTGAGCGACAACTTGAGTTTTGTGTCAGGGCAGGAAGAGGTTGGCTCTGAGGACGACGGGGGTGAGAACACACAGGGTGATGATGACGAGCTTGTAAATCCCACTTACTGTCAACCCACAGTCAGACAGTCGATGAGGTCAGCAGAGGAGGTGGAGGAGGATTCGAGTGACGACGAGGTCAGGGTGCGCCTTCCTGGACAGAGACGTAGTACTGGAAGCACGTCACCAACTGCATCCTCAACCACAACTCTGCCTCTGACCACAAGTCAAGGTGGCTCTTCAGGTCGCATGGGTTCTAAGCCTTGCATAGCTGTCATGTGTGCATTGCCACGAAGATCGTCGCGGTTGCACATTCTGACTTCTCACAGCTGAGTTGCTGTTTCTTTGTGTTTGGCAGTTAGGGAGTTAATTCTGTCTGTGCTCAGTTCTGGGACTGGGTGCAGTTTCTCCCGGCTGCAATTAATTATTTGTTGATTGGTTTCCTTTAAATCTCTGGTTGTCTGTGTTGGGAGTTGCCAGTGAAATTCTTCATGCAGACCACAGATAGGATTGTATCTGTATAGACTTAAGTTAAAGAGCTCCTTAGTTGTTTTAAGCTCACCTTGCTTAGAGTTTAATATCCCAGATCATTTATGTTCCTTCTGTGTTTGAGTGTGTATGCAAGTCTGTGTTTTCTCCAGTCTGTCTAATATGTCTAATCTGTGTATTTAGCAGAGATCAGCCCGTATTCCTTTGGTGGTAATCAGTATCCTTCTTAGGACTGATTACAGGGTTCAGGGACTGATAGGAGACAGGGTTAGGCTGGAGACTTGGACCTCTGAACCATTATCAGTACCTCCAAGGTGAGGGATTAGTTAGGACCCCAGTTTAGGGTCAGGTTAGACCCCCGGTCCTCCTCTTTCCTGTGACAGTGTATCAAGTCCTCAAGATTAACCCTGAGTTCAACGGATATCGTGTCAGGTAAATCTATTCTATATTTACATGCTGATGTTGCTAATCTATATGTTGTATAGAGTGTTGTTCTTTTAAGAATAGTTTACTGACATCGTACACATATCATAAGACCACGTGACATTTTCACTGGCCCATAAAATTATTCCCAGTTGCCATGGATCCAGTAGCCCAGCTGGCTCTGCAGTTGCAGGGATTATCCATGGAGCTGACGGACATTAAGTCCAAAGTTTTGTCTCCCTCGGAGCAAACCAGATTTGAACCTAAAGTAGCTCTCCCGGACAGGTTCACTGGTGGGCGAGACAAATTTTTTACCTTCAGGGAAGCATGTAAATTGTATTTTCGGCTTCGGCCTCGATCATCAGGGAGTGAAGAGCAGAGAGTGGGAATTGTTATCTCGCTCCTACAAGGGGACCCTCAATCCTGGGCCTTCTCCCTTCCTCCGGGATCCCCGGCTCTACAGTCAGTAGATCGATTTTTTACTGCCCTGGGTTTGGTATATGATGACCCAGATCGGGTCTCTCTTGCTGAGACAAAATTACGTAAGATACAGCAGGGAGATCGTCCGGCGGAGGAATTTGCTTCTGAGTTCCGTAGATGGGCCACAGATACTCAGTGGAATGACCCAGCTCTTAGAAGCCAGTTTTGTCATGGGCTTTCTGACAAATTAAAGGACGTTTTGGCTCAGTATGATTCTCCTCCATCACTGGAGGCTGCTATGGCCCTAGCTATCCGTACTGATAGACGGCTCCGGAGAGGTGCGAGGTAACTCCGCCCCTGTTGTTACTCCTCCTACTACTAAAGTCCCTTATGTTGAGGTTCCCCTTGTCTGTTCGGAGGAGCCTATGCAGTTGGGAGGGACATCATTTCGTAGGAGGGATTGGCGGTACGCCGCAGGACTAGAAGGTGTTTCTTCTGCGGGAAAGAGGGACATTTTGTTGGGGGATGTCCATCCCGTGCCTTGTTGAGCAAAAAGTCGCCGGAAAACTGTTAATCCCAGGTTGTGTGGTGGACGACAACCTGGGAGTATGTATTTCGTCCGCTAGTTCTTCTCAGTTCCTTGTACCAGTGGAGGTGGTGGTTGGTACGAGAGTGGAGAGATTTTCTGTTCTTCTTGATAGTGGGTCCGGGCTAATCTGGTTGACGCTCAGTTTGCTCAGGCTCAAGGTATGCATCTGAGTGTATTGGTCAAACCGATCCCTATATTCTCCATTGACGCCAGGCCTCTCGGCCAAGGTAGCTTTGTTCATGAGGTTCATAACATTGACCTTCGGGTAGGGGCAATACATAGGGAACTATTATCTTGTTATGTGTTGGAGGGTCTACCTACTCCTATTGTGTTGGGACTTCCTTGGTTGGTTAAACATAACCCTGTGATTAATTGGCAGTCCAGAGATATAAGCCAATGGGGGGAGTTTTGCAAAAGTAACTGCATGAACACAGTCATCAGTGCGGTCGTGCCTAGTACTTTGCCTCCTTTTTTGGAGGACTTTGGGGATGTGTTCTCTGAGGAGGGGTGTCAGGAGTTGCCTCCTCATCGCGTGTATGACTGCTCTATTAATTTACTTCCTGATGCTAAGTTACCTAAAGCTAGGTTATATAACCTTTCTGGTCCTGAGAGGCAGGCTATGAAAGATTATATTTCGGAGAGTCTGGCCAAAGGGCATATTAGACCTTCATCTTCACCAGTGGCCGCGGGGTTCTTCTTTGTGAAGAAAAAAGATGGAGGCCTACGCCCTTGCTTGGATTTCCGCGAACTTAATCGGATTACTGTTCGAGATCCGTATCCACTCCCTCTGATTCCTGATCTCTTCAATCAAATTGTTGGCGCCAAATGGTTCTCTAAATTGGATCTCAGGGGGGCGTATAATCTGATTAGGATAAAAGAGGGGGATGAGTGGAAAACGGCGTTTAACACGCCGGAGGGACATTATGAGAACCTTGTCATGCCTTTTGGTCTGACTACTGCACCAGCAGTGTTCCAACATTTTGTTAATGACATTTTTCGTCATCTGGTGGGGCTGTTTGTGGTCGTATATTTGGATGACATTTTAATTTACTCACCAGATCTTGTGTCTCACCAGGAGCATGTGAGACAGGTGTTGCAGATCTTTCGAGACAATAAACTATACGCCAAACTGGAAAAGTGTGTATTCGCCGTACAGGAACTTCAGTTTTTGGGTTTCTTGGTGTCAGCCTCCGGTTTCCGTATGGACCCTGAAAAGGTGAGAGCAGTGCTTGAATGGGATCAGCCAGAGGATCTTAAGGCTCTGCAGCGTTTTCTGGGGTTTGCTAACTACTACCGGAAATTTATTTGTAATTTCTCATCTGTTGTCAAACCTCTCACTGACATGACAAGAAAAGGGACGGATTTTTCTAAATGGTCGGACAAAGCTTGCCAAGCTTTTTCCTCTTTGAAAAAATGTTTTGCTTCGGCACCCGTTCTCATCCAACCAGATGCATCACAGCCGTTCGTTGTGGAGGTGGACGCGTCTGACGTAGGGGTGGGTGCAATATTGTCCCAGGGTCCGTCCCTGGTAAATGGCATCCGTGTGCTTTCTTTTCTAAAAAATTGTCGTCCGCCGAAAGGAATTATGATATCGGCAATAGAGAACTTTTGGCCATTAAGTTGGCTTTTGAAGAATGGCGTCACTTTTTGGAGGGGGCAGTCCACCCGGTCACCGTCATTACTGATCACAAGAACCTGCTGTATTTGGAATCTGCTAAGCGTCTGAATTCCAGACAAGCTCGATGGTCGTTGTTTTTTACCAGGTTTAATTTTGTTGTCACTTATCGCCCTGGATCTAATGTTAAGGCGGATGCCTTGTCTCGCAGTTTCCCAGGGGCCGGGAAAATGGATGACCCGATTCCTATCCTTCAGGAGGGGGTGGTAGTGTCGGCTGTATGTTCTGAGCTTGAGGAGGAGGTGTTAGAGGCTCAGGGGGACGCCCCTGCAGGACCTCCAGGGAGACTGTTTGTCCCAAATCAGTTGAGACAAAAGGTTATTGAGGCACATCATAATTCTGCTTTAGCAGGACATCCAGGGAGTAAGGCTACTTTAGATCTCCTTTCTCGCCGGTTTTGGTGGCCTAACGTTAATAAAGATGTTTTAACTTTTGTCGTGTCCTGTGGGGTTTGTGCTCGCTCTAAGACCCCTCATACCCGTCCGTCTGGGACCCTCTTACCCTTGAAACTTCCGGAGCGTCCATGGACTCATTTGTCTATGGACTTCATCACGGACCTTCCTCAGTCGTCAGGGAAGACTGTCATACTGGTGGTTGTTGACAGGTTCAGTAAGATGGCACATTTCATTGCTCTTCCTGCCCTCCCTAATGCTAAAACTCTGGCGCAGGTGTTCATTGGGGAGATTGTGAGACTTCATGGGTTGCCTTCTGATGTGGTGTCAGATAGGGGGTCTCAGTTTGTGTCCAAGTTTTGGAGGGCATTTTGTTTACGTCGGGGGATGCAATTGTCATTTTCCTCGGCTTTTCATCCGCAGACCAATGGTCAGACAGAGCGTCTGAATCAAAGCCTAGAGACTTATCTTCGGTGTTTTGTCTCAGAGAACCAGGAGGACTGGTCTTCTTTCTTGCCTCTGGCAGAGTTCGCTCTTAACAACAGGCGGAGCGAGTCCACTGGTAAGTCCCCGTTTTTTGGGGCATATGGTTTTCATCCCCAGTTTTGTACATTCAATGGGGGGGTCCCTTCTGGGGTTCCTGAGGAGGAGCGTTTCTCGTCGTCACTTGCTTCAGTGTGGAGAGGTGTATTGAATAATCTGAGTGCTATGGGGAACCGTTATAAACGTATGGCTGATAGGAGGAGAGTTTCTGGTCCAGATCTTAATGTGAACGATCTGGTATGGTTGTCTACCAGGAATATAAAACTTAAAGTTCCCTCCTGGAAACTGGGTCCCAGATTCATCGGGCCGTACAGGATCAGTTCCATAATTAATCCTGTGGCATTTCGTCTGGACCTCCCTCCTACGTTTAAAATCCACAATGTGTTCCACAAGTCATTACTTAAGAGGTACGTGGCACCAGTCATACCATCACCTCTACCTCCTCCTCCAGTGGTGGTCAATGGTAACTTGGAGTTTCAAGTGTCAAAGATCATTGACTCACGTCTGAATCGCCGGTCCCTTCAGTACTTGGTGCATTGGAAGGGGTATGGTCCAGAGGAGAGGACGTGGGTTCCTGCGTCTGACATTAACGCAGATCGTTTGGTGCGGACCTTCCACAGAACTCACCCGGGCAAACCTGGCCCTGAGGGTCCGGAGGCCCCTCGTAGAAGGGGGGGTACTGTCATGTGTGCATTGCCACGAAGATCGTCGCGGTTGCACATTCTGACTTCTCACAGCTGAGTTGCTGTTTCTTTGTGTTTGGCAGTTAGGGAGTTAATTCTGTCTGTGCTCAGTTCTGGGACTGGGTGCAGTTTCTCCCGGCTGCAATTAATTATTTGTTGATTGGTTTCCTTTAAATCTCTGGTTGTCTGTGTTGGGAGTTGCCAGTGAAATTCTTCATGCAGACCACAGATAGGATTGTATCTGTATAGACTTAAGTTAAAGAGCTCCTTAGTTGTTTTAAGCTCACCTTGCTTAGAGTTTAATATCCCAGATCATTTATGTTCCTTCTGTGTTTGAGTGTGTATGCAAGTCTGTGTTTTCTCCAGTCTGTCTAATATGTCTAATCTGTGTATTTAGCAGAGATCAGCCCGTATTCCTTTGGTGGTAATCAGTATCCTTCTTAGGACTGATTACAGGGTTCAGGGACTGATAGGAGACAGGGTTAGGCTGGAGACTTGGACCTCTGAACCATTATCAGTACCTCCAAGGTGAGGGATTAGTTAGGACCCCAGTTTAGGGTCAGGTTAGACCCCCGGTCCTCCTCTTTCCTGTGACAGTGTATCAAGTCCTCAAGATTAACCCTGAGTTCAACGGATATCGTGTCAGGTAAATCTATTCTATATTTACATGCTGATGTTGCTAATCTATATGTTGTATAGAGTGTTGTTCTTTTAAGAATAGTTTACTGACATCGTACACATATCATAAGACCGCGTGACAATAGCCTGGGCATTTTTTAACATTGATAAGGATGACCCAACTCGTGTTATCTGTAACATTTGTGACCAAAAGCTAAGTAGAGGCCAAAAAAATCCATAGTTTGAGTACTTCATGCATGAACAGTCACATGGATATGAAGCATAAGTTGCAGTAGCAAGCTCACTGTGCTACAATGTAGCCTAGCGGGCCGGCCTAACCACCGTCTGCCCCATCTTGTGCATCCGCGACCGCGGCCTCTTCATCCTCTGTGACTGGGGGGACAGCAGTCAGACCTGTTTTGAGACTCAGACCTGGCACCTCTTTACCAGCAAAAGCCAGTCAGCTTGGCAAGTCATCAGTTCATTTGGAAGTGGAAACACCAGCTGGTGTTGAGCGCTCTCCGACATCGAGAGCACCACCTTTGGATCAAGGCAACCTAACTTTTGAACCTGCATCTTCCTCACAGACCGTCAGTTGTCCGGGGACACCCTACTCAACCCCGTCTACGCACAACAGCCAGCCCTCGGTCACTCAGATGTGGACAAGTAAAAGACCATTTCCTCCTAGCCATGAGAAAGCTAAGAGGTTGAATTTCACCATATGCAAGCTGTTGGCTACAGAAATGCTGCCTTTCCGCCTTCTGGACACAGAGGATTTTCGAGCCCTTATATCTGTCGCAGTGCCCCAGTACCAAATGCTCAGTCGGCACTACTTCTCAAAGAAAGGTGTGCCTGCGCTCCACCAGCATGTCGCATACAACATCACCACTTCTTTGAGAAACTCAGTGTGTGACAGGGTGCATTTCACCACAGACACTTGGACGAGTAGGCATGGACAGGGGCGTTACATGTCGCTGACAGGGCACTGGGTAACTGGGTCTTGCTGTCCCCACGAGTTGTACGTCAATCCTCTTTATCTCGAAGTTCCTCCACTGCTTCTGCCTCCTCAACCTCCTCTCGGTCCTCCACCTCCACCCAAAGCCTGTCTGGTCATGCCACGGGCTTTCTAACTGCGCAGAAGGGATCCTGCAGCACACCTCCTTGCTATGCTGGCAGAAGGGCTCAACGTAATCAGGCGGTTTTTACGTTGAAATGTCTGGGAAATGTGAGTCACACAGCTGAGGAGTTGTGGTCAGCTCTGGAGAACCAGTTTCATGAATGGTTGTCTCCACTGGACCTGCAACCAGGGAAGGCCGTGTGCGACAATGCCGCAAACCTGGGTGCGGCCCTTCGCCGGGGCAATGTCACATACGTGCCTTATATGGCTCACATGTTGAACCTGGTTGTCCAGCAATTTTTAGCCCACTATCCCGGACTACATGGCCTTCTCCAGAGGGCATGGTCGCTGTGTGCTCACTTCCGTCATTCGCATCCCGCAGCTCAGCGACTTACATCTCTACAGAAGTCGTTGGGCCTGCCACTTCACCGGCTAAAATGCGATGTTGCAGCACCGACAAGCCCTGGTGCAATACGTTCTGAATTATAGCCTGGGCCAACAAGATCCAGAGGTGGGGCATATCACGCTGGAGGAGTGGTCTCAGATCAGGGACCTATGCACCCTTCTGCACAGTTTTGAAATGGCCACGAAGATGTTTAGTGCTGACGATGCCATTATCAGCATGACTATTCCGGTGATTTACATGCTGGAGCAGATGTTAAACAGAATTCGGAGTCAGGTGGTGGAACAAGAGGAGGTGGAGGAAGTAGAGGAGGAGGAGTTGTATGCGGAAGGGCTAACATCTGCAAGGTCCAGACGGTCGGCCGCACCAAGGCGGCTGGCATGGGAGGGTGGGGGAGAGGGATTAACCAGGGTGCATGGTAGCAGCCAAGCTAGTGAGGAAGGTGCAGGAGCCCAGGAAGAAGTGGATGACTAACTGGCAATGGACATGGAAGGCTCATCAGATGAGGGAGACCTTGATCACATTTCTGTTGTGCGAGGTTGGGGGGAGAGGGCAGAGGAAGGAAGCATGAGTCGTACCTCGCCACCAACACAACAGGGACTTGGTTCTCCCGGATGCGCAAGACACATGAGTGCCTTCTTGCTGCACTACCTGCAACATGACCCTTGAATTGTCAGAATTCGAAATAATCCTGACTACTGGGTAGCCACACTGTTAGATCCCCGGTACAAAAGTAAATTTGCCGAAATAATTCCAGCCATAGAAAGGGATTCACGAATGCAGGAGTATCAGCAGAGACTGTTGCAGAATCTTACATGTGCTTTTCCACAAAACACCAGTGGTGTGCGTAGTGAATCTCGCAGTTCTAACTTGCCAACCGTGGGACTGTCGAGTGTTCAGCACTCAAACCGTAACAGAAACACAGTATCTGCTGGTGTTCACAGCAATTTTGCGGAATCCTTTCCCCAGTTTTTAGCCCATCCTTAGCAAGGCCACAGGAGACAAGAAGTCAGACACATAGTCAACGCCTAGAGACGATGGTACAGGAGTATCTCCAACTAAACATTGAAGCCATTACTGTGTCACTGGACCCTTGCTCTTTTTGGGCTTCCAATCTGGATAAATGGCCGGAGCTCGCCACTCACGCCTTGGAGATCTTGTCATGCCCCGCAGCCAGTGTTCTCTCTGAACGTGTGTTCAGCGCTGCTGGTGGTGTGCTGACAGATAAGCGCACGCGGCTGTCCACTGAGAACGTAGACAGACTCACGTTCATAAAGATGAACAAATCATGGATCCCCAAGGACTTTTCTTCCCCTGTGTCATCCTGGGGAGAGTAAAAGCTTGAGGATTTGGTAAAATCACCTCACCAAACGTTTTAAGCTTTAAAATTGCTAATAATTTGAAGTTGCATCTAGGCCGGAAAATAATTTTGGGCCTGTAGCAGTGTGTGGTACTCATTCTAATAGGCCATCTATACTAAGCTCCACCAGCTTTCAAATTAATAATTATTTTTAGCTGCATCTTGCCTGTAGAATAATTTTGGGCCTGTAGCAGTGTGTGGTACTCATTCTAATATGCCATCTATACTAAGCTCCACCAGCTTTCCAATTAATAATTATTTTTAGCTGCATCTTGCCTGTTGAATAATTTTGGGCCTGTAGCAGTGTGTGGTACTCATTCTAATAGGCCATCTATACTAAGCTCCACCAGCTTTCAAATTAATAATAATTTTTAGCTGCATCTTGCCTGTAGAATAATTTTGGGCTTGTAGCAGTGTGTGGTACTCATTCTAATAGGCCATCTATACTAAGCTCCGCCAGCTTTCAAATTAATATTAATTTTTAGCTGCATCTTGCCTGTAGAATAATTTTGGGCCTGTAGCAGTGTGTAGTACTCATTCTAATAGGCCATCTATACTAAGCTCCACTAGCTTTCAAATTAATACTAATTTTTAGCTGCATCTTGCTTGTAGTATAATTTTGGGCCTGTAGCAGTGTGTGGTACTCATTCTAATAGGCCATCTATACTAAGCTTCACCAGCTTTCAAATTAATAATAATTTTTGTTCTCTCTGAACGTGTGTTCAGCGCTGCTGGTGGTGTGCTGAGTCTGACAGATAAGCGCACGCGGCTGTCCACTGAGAATGTAGACAGACTCACGTTCATAAAGATGAAGAAATCATGGATCCGCGAGGACATTTCTACCCCTGTGTCATCCCGGGGAGAGTAAAAGTTTGAGGATTTGGTAAAATCACCTCACCAACCATTTTAAGCAACTCTGGGGCAATTGATGCTACTTAAATGGTGTCTGTGCCCCAAATTTTTGGAAAAAATGGAGACTCTTTTTGGAGTCCCCTTGCTGTGTTTTACGTGACGTTGGCATTGTCAATTACAGGTGGGTTGGGTCTTTCCCACCCCCCTTTTAACCGTAAGAAACTACATACACTATGGCTTGGGGTAACACAGACGGTTGAGTGTGAAGACTAGAGCTGTTTACTCATACTATAGCCTGGGAATCAGAGGTCTGCTCCAAAGCTTGAGTGTCTGCTAGTCAGCGGAGTAGCCACTGGCTGTAGATATAATTACAAATTTTTAACTGCATCTAACTTAGACAATAATTTTGGGCCTAGTAGCAGTGTCTGCTAGTCAGCGGAGTAGCCACCGGCTGTAGATATAATTACAAATTTTTAACTGCATCTTGCCTGGACAATAATTTTGGGCCTAGTAGCAGTGTCTGCTAGTCAGCGGATTAACACAGCTGTTAAGCAAGCTACACCACCTGTACTTTGGACACTTAATTTTTTCAAAGGAAATGCTTCGGGCCCCCGGGACAATCAGTGAAGAGCATCGGGGAGGCACCCCAAGGCACAGGGGCTGTGAGTGGCGGTAGGACGCCTTGCAGTGGACCGCCAAGCCCAATCCTTATAAAAGCTTTTTAACTGCAGCAGCTTTACTGGACGCTACTGGACCTGGCATTACCGCAGCTGCTGGCATGAGACTTGCCCTCCAATAGATCCTTGTAAAAGGATTTAAAGTGTACTCATTCAAATTAGAGAGACAATTTAAATAAAAATGATTAGACCTGCCTCCATCGCAGGGGGGCTTGCTCGACCCACCAGCGGTCAGGCACCAGTATTGGGAGAGGGGGGCTGGCCGTCAGGGTCCACCGCAGCTCTGGCACAAACCCGGCGACACGCAGGTCGCACGGGCAGGAACGGACTGGCCGTGTCGGCTTGGCACTTTTTTTGGTTTTAGAAGGGCATGACATGCCTATATCTGTGTCTCCCCCTCCTTTTACTCCTCCACCTCTTTTCTTTTCGCATAGCTATATGTACTTGTCACTTTTCCATGTGTTAGTTGTGTCTTGTGAGCAATTTGTCAGCTTTTGGACACCTTTGAAGTGTTTTCTATGTGTTTTCTTTATGTTTCTATGTGTTTTGGTTTGCCTGCTATTGGTTTTAATGGTGTCGACGTGTTCGACGAACAGTTCGACGAACAGTTCGTCGAACACACGGGGGTGGCTCATCACTAGCGTTTACTTGCTAGATTTGTATGCTGATTATAAAGTTAAAAAAAATAAAACGCACAGAGACTCACACAAGAAGAGCATGTGACTGTATTTCCTGTTTTTTTCCTGTGTCTGTGTATGAGAGAAGCAGCCTGCTGTCGATGCTGCACAGAGACACACAAATTATTTATTCCTGATCTATTAAGCTTATCATATATTGCTCCTGTTTGCTCCTGAATAAAGAAGCTCTGTTGTCACACTCTTGGAGAGTATCCTGAATAATCTGATGCCAACACTGGATATTAAGGAGCTCACAGTGAACGTACAGTATATACACACTTGATTCTAAAGCATTGAATACAGATGGTGAAATAAATATTGAACATGTCACCAATTTTCTAAGTAAATATATTTCTAAAGGTTCAGGATCTGAAAAGTGTTTGTGTTAAAGAATGGGCCAAAACTACACCTGAGCAATGCATGCAAATAGTTTCTCCATACTGGAGGTGTCTTGAAGCTATTGTACAAATAAATCAATTTCAATAAGCATGTTCAATGCTTTTTTCCTGTGACATTTCTCATTATTCCACATAACTTAATTTATGGACATCTATGGTTTAATTCATTTGCCTGTGTGGATTGGATGTATTGTTACCAATATGTGGTGAGAATTTCATGTCAATAGCACTTTGAAAATATATTTACTTACTTTTAAAATTGGTGATGTGACATAACAGGTATGTCTTCAGCTGTGTGGTTTACAGAGCAAGAGAAACGCAGCTAATAAATGTTAAATATTTAATCCGGAAAAGTAGGCAGTGTTTATAATAAATGTACAAAGATGTTACAAAATGGGAAAAATATAATACAGTTTATACAATCATATGGAATAAAAGGGATAACTAAAGAAAAGTGCTAAACCTGTTTCATGGAAATGACTACAGAGCTTAGCACAGGAGACACTACCTAGAGCAACAGACGTAACCAGCCAAACTCGATATTTGTTAGATCAAGGTTACGTCCACATGCCTCCCTTTGGTGAGCCTAAATGGGGTCCTGGTTGTAGGATGTTCTAGGTCTTTAAAAGATGATGAGATCTCCAACTTTTATGATATTTATGGTCCCCGGCCGGAGATATTGTTGTCATGTTTCCTATCATGATAAAACATTGCATCTGTCCAGTATTAATTTGGAGGTGTTAGGTCAGCCTTTCAGTGATGTTGAGTGACTGTGATATGATGCCGAAAATATTTTTTCCCATAAATATTGGATCAATGCAAGGCCTAATATTTCTCACTGACCATTGTCTCCAAAGTGTCTACGATAATTCTTTTGAACAGAGGAAGCTCTTCCCTCAGGAATTGTCCTTCTCTGTCTCTGAGTATAGAAATCCTAGACTTGGTGCCTGGCTTTCAGCAGATCCCTTGTTGTAATTACCTGTTCACAGAAAGAGGTCCTACTCAACAGAGGTTGGCGTGTCAGCTCTTTCTCATTTCCCCAGTTAGGCTGGAGTCACACTGGCGACAAAATCGGACGACTGCAATGCGATGAAATATCGCATTGCAGTCGGACCTATGGTAATCTATGGAGCAGCTCCCAGTATCCGATTTTTTGTCGTCCGTTTTAAACATCCGAGTGCAATCGCAGCATGCTGCGATTGTCACCGATTGTGGGTCGACTATCGCCAATGCAAGTCTATGGGAGCGATGAAAAACCGGATTACAAATGGACCGCACGTGTGACTTGCGATTAAATCACACCGGTGTCCTTTAGAAAAGCCGGCAATTCATCCCCGGCTATACAGTAAAATCACACTGACAGCTTTAATAAAGAATAGAATCAATACAAATACACACATAGAATACATATATATATGTCATTGTGACATATATATATACATATATTTATAGTTCATACATTTCTACATACTGTAATAGCCGCTAATTCAATTGCCGGCTTTTGTGAAATTACAGAACCCGACATTAAATGACACATGGTTTACATACAGTTAACCATGTAATTTCATGTATTTTGATATATGGTTTTCACTAACAATTACATGAGTGTATGTGTGTGAAATTTCACACATGTAGGGGTTAATTAAAGGTGTAAATTCATTGAAAAAAAATGCGTGGGCTCCCGCTGTATTTTCTCCACCAGACAGACAAAGCAAGCGAGTGGGGGCAAATAATAATAGCCCAGGGAGGGTGCATTTATTTTGTGCCCCCCGGCTACTAACATCTGCCCCCAGACACCCCAGAAAAGGCAAATCTATAATTAGATTCGCCCTTTCTGGCACTTTGCCTGTCTATTCCCATTGCCCTGTAGCGGTGGCGAATGGGTTAATAATGGGTTAAAGCCACCTTGCAATTGAAAGGTGACTTTAAGCCAGGTTAATAATTGAGAGTTGTCAATTTGACAACTCTCAATTATTAATCCTATTGTATGAAAGGAAAAAAACACACACACATTAATTATTAATCCTTTTAATGAAATAAAGACACAGTTTTGGACCATATTTTATTGCTCAGCTGTAATCCCCTGAATGAGTCAGTTCCTCTCCCGGCAACAGGAGAGGAAGTGATTAGTGTGTGAAGCTTAATTGATTGCTTCCCACTTTCACTTCATGTCAGGTCAGGATTGAGATTTGTGATGTAATGTATGATCTGGCCAGTAGAAGGCAGCAAAGAGGCCGGAGTTGCAGTGCCCCCCGCAGTTAGTGACAGCTGTTAGGGGAGTTCAAGAGAAGATTGAAGCTACACAACTTGTAAAAAGGTATGGATAGAGCGGTGCGACTCTGGAATGTTTTTGATGACTCTGGGACCCTTTGTTTGGTTTGACATGAACCAACTCAGTGAGGACAACCAAGGACACTGCATCTTGGGCTAGGCCACATGAGACCTTTTTCTAAGGACTTAGAGAAGCCCTGCATTGGAGAGATCGGCATTCCTAAAAGCTTCAAGTTTGTGTTTCTGATTATTCGAGACTTACCAAAAAAGGACCCTTGTACTTCAGTCTCAGGTTGCACTGATAAAATCTTACATCTGAATAAGTATGCGCATATATACAAATAACTTTAGAGAGATCTAGGTAAAGGTACTGCCACACTAAACAATCCCGCTAGCGATCACGATAACGACGCATACTAATGCGATCGCTAGGGGATTGTTTCTATATCGCTAAGTGCGGCCACATTTAGCGATATAGTTAACGACGCTATCGCCGTTAGCGATCTTCTTAACGACTTTAGCGGTACAAAAGTACCGCTAAATCGCTAAGAAAAGGTGCCACACTAGCGATATATACTTACCCAGCGGGAGCGCCGACGAGAAAATAGGGTCCGGAACGATTCCAGCGACGAGCGAGATCACAGCAGGAAGCTCGTCGCTGGCAGATGCCGCACTGAACAACATCGCTAACGGGATCGCTAAATAGTGACGTTTTTTAGCGATCCCGTTAGCGATATTGTTCAGTGTGGCATACCCTTAAGAGAAAAGGACTCTTCTGTAAGGGACATTTCAAAAACTGTCCCAAGTAAGGGATTACTAAAGGACTGGCACAACACTGTTGCTTTATAGATTTATACATAGAAAGGGTTAGTGTTGTGTGGTGAGCACCTTGAACTCCAAGTTGCTTCACAGATGTTTATAACTTTGAGTCGTGAAAATAATAAAATCACATTTTCCCTACAAAAATGTTATTTTAGCCTCAAATTTTGCATGTTCATAAGGGTAACAGGAGAAATTACACCATACAATTTGTAGTGCAATTTCTCCTGAGTATGTGATACCCCATACTAGGGAGAAATCTACTGTTTGGGTGAACGGCAGGGCTCAGAATAGAAAGAGCGTCATTTGACTTTTTGATTGTAAAATTTCCTGGAATCTTTAGGGGACTCACATGTCCCATTTGGAGAGCCCCTGATGTGCATACACAGTGCAAACCCCTGCAAGTGACCCCATTTTGGAAACTAGACCCCTCAAGAAATGTATTTAGATGTGTGATGAGCACCTTGAACCCCTAGATGCTTCACGGAAGTTTATAACGTTGAGCCATGAAAATAAAAAAATCACATTTTCCCCACAAAAATGTTACTTTGACCCCAAATTTTGCATTTTCATAAGGGTAACAGGAGAAATTGCATCATAAAATTTGTAGTGCTATTTCTCCTAAGTACGCAGTTACCCCATATGTGGGGAATACTACTGTTGAGGCACAATCCAAAGCTCAGAAGGGAAGAGGAGCTATATTGGAGTTCAGATTTTGCTGGAATGATTTGAGGGTGCCATATCACATTGGCAGAGCCCCTCATGTGCCAGAAAAACATAAACCCCCTATATGTGAACTCATTTTGCAAACTATACTCACCAATGAATTCATCTTGTTGTGCAGTGATCATATCGACACCACATGTACCTCACAGAATTTTATACCATAGAGCAGAGAAGAATAATTACATTTTTACCACTAAAATGTTGTTTTAGCCCCAGATTTTACATTTTCACATAACAAGTGGGTAAAAATGTCACTATAATTTGTCCCACAAATTCTACTGAATGTGACAATACCCCATATGTGGCTATTTGCCTCCTGGAGCACAGATTTTTCTAGAACAGTTTGTGGACTCCAAACACAGAGAACCTAATTGCTAGAAGAACAGACTCTCCCCTCAAGTGCCCCCATTTTGGAAATTATATCCCTTTGGGAATTTATCTACAGGTGCAGTGCAGGTTTTGACTCCATGGGTATTTTTCAGAAACAAGCAGCAATGAATGTTGCCAAGTGAAAATTGCAAACTACCATTGTAGTGACCAGTACGCTGTAGTGACCAGTACGTTGCAGTCACCACCAGTACATTATGCCCAGCCCATGCTTCAGGAGACATGCACCCATGAGCTAGGCAGGCTCTCATCGCTTCAGAAATGGCAAACATGTGGATGCTATATGTGGCTTAGGTACACTGTGGGGCTCAGAAGGGAGGGGGGCACTTGGATTTGGTAGCTGAGATTTTGCTGAATTTCTTTTGGAGGGTGAGGAGCCATTTCACTTTTTCAGAGCCTTTGTGCTACCAGTAACGTGGAAGCCCCCTATATTTCCGTTAACAGATGACAAACCTGAGTGGAGACTTACTTTTTTGTGGATGGAGTTGAAGCTTTTATCGGGAACATTTTACATAACGTTTGGGATTACGTTTATCCGGCACTCTGTGCTGAACACTTTTTGTTATGTTTTGGCGCTTTTACACCATAAAAACTATTTTATAGAAAAAAGTAATTGTATTTGCAATGCTTTATTCTGAGAGCTATAACTTTTTAATCTTTCCACTGAAGGAGCAGTATGGCAACTCGTTTTTTGCTGGACAACATGACGTTTTCAGCGGTATCATGTTTATTTATATCTATCTTTTTTATTGCATTTTATTCCATTTTTTGTTCAGCGGTATGATAATAAAGCATTGTTTTTTATTTTTTTTATCGTGTTTGCTAAAGGGGTTAACCAGTGGGGAAGTTTTATAGGTCAGGTCATTCTGGAAGCGACGATACCAAATATGTGTACTTTTATTGTTTTTTTCATACAAATATTTATTTATGGGTACGATATCTTTTGATTTTTTATTATTATTATTTTTTTCAATATTTTTACAATTATTTTAAAAAAATGTTTATTATTTTTAACTCTTTTACTTAGTCCCTCTGTGGAACTATCATTTTTTGCAGACTGATCGCTTGTATAGCATGGAGATGCAGCAGCATCAGGTCACCATGGCAAAACTCGGGTCCAAGCATGACACTGCGGGGTCTCCAATCCAAGGGCAGAGGGGCTGTCATTTAGGGGGTTAAAGTTCCGGGAGCGGTGCAAGATCGCTCCTGGCTCTTAGTGCCGGGTGTCAGCTGTCAGAATCAGCTGACTCCCAGCGGCGATTGCGCATGCACAGCTTGTGTGTGTGCACGATCACTTGTACATCCATCCTGTACATCCGTCCTGCATCAATAAGGCACAGTGCGTAGGGATGTATTATTACTTCTAGTGTCAGAAAGGGGTTAAAGGGAATCTGTAAGCAGGTTTTTGCTATGAAATCTGAGAACAGCATGATGTAGGTGCTAAGAGCCCTATTCCAGTGCTGTTGTTTCAAAAAAATCAGTATTTTATCAGAAGGAGATTATCACTACTGGACTAAGTGTATTGTACCTCCTATTCAACTGGTCTTTGTAACCCGGCCCCCACCACTGACTAGCAGCTTTTGGTCGGTTTAAAGTGTATACCTTGATTGTATCAAAATGACAGCATGAGGATCAACAACTGACACATCGATGGAATCAGGATCTCAGCACCTACATCATGCTGCTCTCAGATTACATAGCAATCTGACATTTCCCTCTCGGTGGGTGGCACCATAATAACACCCCGTAAGCAGGCGCGCTGTCTAGGTGTTATGTTTGACACCAATCTCTCCTTCACATCCCATATACACTGTGTTCCAAAAATTGTTTAGGAGTGATAAGGTAAGAATTTTTTTGTTTGTTAGTTAAACTCATTGATGGTGATGTGTGTCAGGGCTCTTTATATCACTGTAAGTAATTGCAGACACCTGTGCTAATTAGTTTGGCAGGTGTGTCCAATGAAAGGCAAGACTACTTAAGAAGGCTGTCCCACATTATTAAGCAGCCTACATTTTCTGCCAAAATGGGAAAGAAAAAGGATGTGTCGGCTGCTGAGAAGCAACAAATTGTGGAGTGTTTAGGTCAAGGCATGACTACAATCAACATTGCCAAGACACTTCATCGTGATCATCGCACAATCAAGAAGTATGTAACTGATTCACAGTACACACGTGTGCGTGCTGATAAGGGAAAATTGAGGACTCTTTCCTACAGGCAATTACGTCAGGTTAAAAGAGCAGCGGTAAAAAAAGCCTTGTCATAGCAGCAGACAAGTTTTTGAAGCTGCTGGTGCCTCCAACGTCCCCCGAACAACAAGATGCAGGGTCCTTCAGAGGTTTGCAGCTGTGCGTAATCCATCCTGTCGACCTGCTCTATCCACTGCACACAAGCAGAAACGGCTCCAGTGGGCCAAACAATACATGAAGACTGACTTCAAAACTGTTTTGTTCACCGATGAGTGCCGTGCAACGCTCGATGGTCCTGATGGATGGAGTGGAGGATGCCTGGTTGATGGACACCCCATGCAAACACGGCTGTGGCGCCAACAAGGAGGAGGTGGAGTAATGTTTTGGGCTGAAATCATGGGGAGAGAGATTGTCGGCCCCTTTAGGATCCCTGAAGGGATAAAGATGAACTCCATAGTGTATGTTGAGTTTCTCAAACAGCACTTCCTGCCATGGTTCAAGAAGAAGAACCGTGCATTCCGCAGCAAGATCATTTTCATGCATGATAGCACCGTCTCATGCTGCACATAACACATCTGCATCTCTGGCTGCTATGGGCATAAAAGGGGACAAACTTATGGTGTGGCCCCCATGCTCCCCTGACCTCAACCCCATTGAGAACTTCTGGAGCATCATCAAAAGGAGTGTCTATGATGGCGGGAGGCAGTTCACATCTAAGCAACAGCTCTGGGAGGGTATTCTGTCCTCATGCAAAACAATTGAAGCAGAAACCATCCAAAACCTGACAAATTCAATGGACGAGAGAGTTCAGAAGCTCCTTTCGAACAAGGGGTCCTATGTGCAAATGTAACATCACCTGGAATAAAGTTTTGAGTTGAAAACTGTTTGATTTCAGTTTGTAATAACCTGCTAATGCTTATAACTTCAAAAATTACCATTTTTTTGTTCTTTATTAAAATGAAAAGGTTGAAAACTCTGCTGTGCATAATAATTTGGAACATGAATTTTGAGTGCAGTTTGAGTGTTTTATTTTTTACAAAATATTCTGTTATCATAGGCAGTTTTTACAAAAACCTTTCAATTGTACTCTAATGGTTATCCAGTCCATACTTAATGCAGCAGCCAGGGTCATCCCTCTGGCTAATCGGTACTCGGACGCGTCCACTCTTCGCCAGTCCTTACATTGGCTGCCCATTCATTATAGGATCCAATTCAAAGTACTTGTTCTCACCCACAAAACTCTCCACAGTGCAGCACCCCCTACATCTCCTCCTTCATTTCTGTCTATTGGGCTAACCGACCACTGCGTTCTAACAACGACTTTTGACTAACCTCTGCACTAATCCGTACCTCCCACTCCCGACTACAAGACTTCTCCCGCACTGCGCCAATCCTCTGGAATGCTCCACCCCAAGAAATTAGGACTATCCACAATCTGCATGGTTTCAGGCGCTCCCTCAAAACACATTTGTTCAGAGCGGCCTATCACGTTCACTAATCAAAGTCATTCTAGGTGTAAGTGCGCTTGTGTGTAGCCCATTCACTATCTCCATCCCTCACTCCCTCAAGATGGCTGGACCATCATTGTAAATGCACCATTGTATATACACACTTGTACTTTGTATCTCCCCCACCTCACTGTAGATTGTAAGCTCTCACGAGCAGGGTCGGCTTATTTTTGCTTTAATTATTGTATTGTTAACGTTGTTACTTATGACTTGTGTTTTGAAACTGTTAAAATGTAAAGCGCTGCGGAATATGTTGGCGCTATATAAATAAAGATTATTATTATAGCAAAAACCTGCTGACAAATTCACTTTAACAATCCTGTAATAACATGTAAAATAGAATGCAAAAAGTGAATTTTATGGAGGAAGTTTTATTATAGCTGAAACGGATATATATTTGGACACTTCTTAGAAATGTTGCATTTGCGCTTGCACAGGAATCTATTTTACAATTAATGAAAAATGCTTGGATGAAAAAAAAAACATTTCTTTAACCTGATATAAAATTATTCTGTTATCCATTCCATACTATCCAGCAAAGCCACTAAAGGAGACTCAAGGCCTCCAAAAATTTCAATATAAACAACAAAAAAACATCAACACTTACCTGCCCAGATCTCAGAACAAATGCATTGCAGGATGCAGTGTAGGACTTGTAAGCGTGGGGACCTTTGGCGCAGGTTACAAGCTTACGTATTTTGGCCAAAATATCAACCAATACCCCACTATTTTTGTATTTTTTGCATTGTATTTTTCGGGGTGCAGCCAAGCCCAAGCACGTTTGGTCGCACATGAGGGGTGTTCACACTGGTGCGCATTGAGAGTGTACTGGCCAGCCCGCCCAGTCGAATAGTAGGGGCGTGACTAATAGGCTGTGAACCGGACACTGTGCAGTATCCTTGTGTGAACGGCACCCTATGCGGCCTTATTGTGCAATTGTATACTGGGCAGTCACCCCCTCCCTATATGGGTATGTGGAGAGTGGCTGTTTTATCTGGTATTTTGCACCTGTGCTGCTAACATCTTGCTTTATGGGCTGGCTGCACCCTGTAGTGCATTTGTTCTGAGATCTGGGCAGGTAAGTGTTGATGTTTTTTTGTTGTTTATATTGTTATCCATTCCACACACAAATAAAATAATGGTATAAATAAACAAAACTAGACATGTAAGGCAACATTCACACTATCAGTATTTGGTCAGTATTTTACCTCAGAATCTGTAAGCCAAAACCAGGAGTGGATGATAAATACAGAAGTGGTGACGTGTTTCTATTATGCTTTTCATATGATTTTTTCACTTCTGATTTTAGCTTACAAATATTTATGTAAAATTCTGACCAAGTACTGAACATGTGAATGTGGCCTCCGAAAAGGTCTAAGGTGTACGGTTTCTCCTTGTGGAGAGTGACATACCAGCTCTGGCGTGTCAAGGTAAGGAGGCTTATTCGCCGTGCAATGCTTCTCTGAGAAATTTAATATGCAAAGTGCCTCTTCAGAGAGAAAGAGGACTTGAACTCTATAGCACCACCTGTTGGAAGTAGCGATCCTACAAGTCACAATCAACCCTTTAACGAGTCTTGCAATATGACTTAGGATTTGGCTTTTATCCCAAGTCATATTGCAAGACTCGTCCAAGCGTCGCCACAAGGTAAATAACACAGTCCTATGTAGCGCTGCGGCGAATCCGGATGTGTTCAATGAACACATCCGGATTCACCGTGCGTTCAGAAGGGGGCGGGGCTTTGGGCGGAGCGGGGTTTCGCTCCGTCCAAAACGCTGTCTATCCGGAACGTTGAACCTTACCCCTATATTTCTTGGACTACACATAGCACTTCCTCTTAGGGTATGTTTCCACGGTGTACAGCTGCAGCGTCAAAACACGCAGCGTCCAGATGTTACAGCATAGTGGAGGGGATTTCATGAAATCCCGTCTCCACTATGCGTTAAAAGACGCAGACGTCAGACCTGCGTAAACGGACATGCGGCGCGTCTTTTCAGATCGCAGCATGTCCATTTACCTTGTGGCGACGCTCCGTCGCCACAAGGTAAATAGCAGAGTCCTATGTAGGGCTGCGGCGATTCCGGATGTGTTCAATGAACACATCAGGAATCACCGCGTGTTCAGAAGGGGGCGGGGCTTTGGGCGGAGCAGGGTTTCCGCTCCGTCCAAAGCGCCTGCTATCCGGAACGTGGAACCATACCCTTATAGCAAGTTAAGAGAACTATGCTCCAGCCGCCCTGAGAGGCCATAACCTCGCTTGTCTCATGAGGAGAGAACCATTACTTTCATATGCACAATATACTGTGAACTTTGCCTTTAAGGCCAGGGTCACACTTGCGAGTGTGATCTGAGAAACTCGCATCAATACCCGGCACTGCTGACGGCACTCGGGACCGGATGTTTTTCTGTGCAGCCGCACACTCCTGCCCGAGTGCCAGCGGCAGTGCCGGTTATTGATGCGAGAGACTCACGCGAGTTTCTCGCATCACCCTCACAAGTGTCATCCCGACCTAAGAGAGAGACTGTACCCCATTACCTCTTTAATTAAAATTGTTATGTTTACAAGTTCACCTGTGTGTCTGGCTGCTGGAAATTGCACAAACACCACGTGAGCTCCAAAACCTACACCCAGAGACCACCACTACAGGAGTGCCCCCGGGGTGCTCTATACCAGGGTTCCCCAACTCCGGTCCTCAAGGCCCACCAACAGGTCATGTTTTCAGGATTTCGTTTGTATTGCACAGGTGATGCAATTATCACCTGGGCAATACTAAGGAAATCCTGAAAACATGACCTGTTGATGGGCCTTGAGGACCGGAGTTGGGGAACCCTGTCCTATACCATCCACAAGAGCCACCTCCCGCTATTGACAATTGTTATGGACACAAGGGAAGCGTTGAAGGGTCCAGAAACCCACTTCAGCTATCATGACATCATTATCTGCTGCCAGTGGCATCTGGCACCTCCTCAGTGGCCCACCACATATGGCCCTTGTCGATTTCTAGATCCTATAAATATATATATGTTTGCCCCATGTAACAATGTCCAACACCCTGGCTCCTTGCTGTAATAATCTTCTCCATCCCAGGCCCCATGCAATAACATTTCCCCCATCCTGGGCACCTACCAGGATGGCCCTCATTTTGGTATAATGTCCTCTATTTTGGTACAATATGCCCATACTGGTATAATGTTCCCCTTGCCGGTATATTGTCCCCCATTCTGGTATAATGTCCCCATAATAGTATAATGTTCTCCATGCTGGTATCTTGTCTCCCATGCTGGTATAATATTCTCATTCTGTTATAATGTCTCCAACTCTAGTAAAACCATGCTGGGCCCCTTCAGTTCATCCTCCGCATAAAACAAACGATTCTACTCACCTTCCCCTGTTCCCACACTGTAAGGCATCCTCTGCTGTAGCTGGCGCAGGAGCCAGCAGCTGACTTTGGTGTGCCGATACATGCAGCGCATGATTTCACTGCCATGAACCATGCATCACTGGCAAGCCAATGTCAGCTGTTGGCCCCTGATTGGCTGGTGGCTTATATTGCAGGGCAGGGACCCTAGGGGGTCTCTGCACTATAATACATTACACATGAATGTGCTTCCAAGGACGCACACCGAGGTGAAATTGGCATCTACAGGCCCGGTTGTGATCACGATCATTATGCCTCTATCCACATAGAAGCCTCTAGAGAAAAAAGCAATAAACCACACAGTTTAGCAGGGTTTTTAGATGCACAGTTGGTACAGTTTTCTTGAAATCACTTCCGATTTGCTTTGACAGTTAAACAGAGAAGAGTTTCTGTGCAAAAATGCAGCAGAAAATATGCATCATTTACGTTACATGTGAACACGTGCAAAGTGTCCAAGCAAAGTGGATATGATTTAATGAAAACTGCGCCCACTGTGTATTTAAAGATGCAGCTAAAATGTGCAGTTTTAGTGCTTCTTTTCTCTAGAGACTTCTATGTGGACAGGGGCATAACGATCGTGGTCACAGAGGGTGTGACCACGACGGGCCTGTATGAGAGCGGCTGCCTGCAGATGCCAATTTCACCTGGATGTGCGTTTACTGGATGTGCTTTTCTGTATTATTAAAAAGTGTTAAAATTGCAGCTTCATATCTGCACGAAAAACACATCAAATATGGGGGGAAATGCAGAAAAGAAACACAATAATCAGGGGAAATTGTTATTGCATCATGTGGTGCGAACACCTGCAGAAAATGTGTAGAAAAAAAGCAGTAGAAAAAAAGCAGTAGAAAAAATGCGTGTGAACCCTGCCTCAGAATTAGATTTGCATTACATTTTTGTATGGCGTTCACACTTTCAGTATTTGGAATCCAAAACTAGGAGTGGGCAAAAACTGCAGAAGATGCGCACATGTTTCTATTATACTTTTCTTCAGAATGTTCCATCCTGATTTTGGCTTACAAATACTGATGTAAGATACAGACCAAATACTGAACTGCAATTTTATAGGAAGAAAAAAATGTGACTTATCTTCCTTCTAGAATATAGGGACATAGATATACATCTACTATATGCATACAGAGTTGTATCTTTGTAGAACAGAATAACCTGCCTGTGCACTCACAGCCTGCAGTACAGCTTCAAGTAGAGAAAATTCTCCCACCTATGTTACTGGAAGCTGTGGCTCATAGCTTTTTCTGCTGTATGAAATGATGTAGAATATGGGTTCAATTCCTGGGGAGACTCACAAAAAAAGAGAAAATTATATTTTTGCAATTGTTTTTCATTATTTTTTAGTAGCTTTATAGAAACAAAAAAATCTGTTTCTTTTTCTTCACCTCTAGAATTTAGGGACATAGGAATATACTGCTATATACAGCTGTATCTATATGTACCATTATAATCTGCCTGTGGATTCAAAGCCAGCAAAGCAGTTTCATGTATACAAAATTCTCCTATGCTGATCAGTGCAGTCTGTGGCTCATTGCTTTACCTATTGCCTGCAATTATACAGGTCATGAGTTCAATTCTCAGGAAACCAAATTTCAAAAGGAGAACATAGTTTTTTTATATACGGTAATAGTAAAGTAAAGAGCCGGCCCCGCCCCTGAGGAGAAGAAACTATGCAGTGATATAGACGTTGTAGAGAGTGAGCGGAAGTCGGGAAAAAGCCCTGACCTGCAGGGACAACGTAACTGACCCATCAAATAGGGACAGCGTAACTGACCCATCAAATCGGGACAGTGTTGCAGAATCCGGGATGGAGCTACAATCGCAAGTGCAAGCCCTTCAGAAGTATTCACAAGAAGCCTCTAAGAGGGTGTCACAGGCACAGGCACATCTTGTGGGATTGAAAGATTCAACCGATTTTGTAATTCGAGACAGTAAAAAGTTTTCTGTGTAACTTTTGAAATACAGTGCCTCCTGCTGGGAGACTCCTAATAATACTTCTTTTAAACTATTACTATGCCCATAACTTCTTTTCTGGACCATCAGCATGTGGTACTTGGTTCAGACCTGGCTCAGAATGACTTTCAACATCAAGTACATCTTTTACAACCAAATCTTAGCACATCCTTTAAAAGTAAATGTTTCTGCATTCATATGGAATCATTGCACATCACTGTTTTTCAGTGGCTTTTTCTGCAATTCTCAATAAAAACTTGCTGAAAATGAGGTATACATTACATTACATTTCTGTCTCTACTTCCTGACCCAATCTTTGTTGCAATGAGGCGCCCTAGCCAGTGGCCAACTCTTGCCCAGACCCTATAAGAATTGCTATAGAGATAGTGTTACCTTATAGTTCACTAGTGTTTTGTCATTTGTATATAAAATCTTCTCAATGCTAAATTATCGATTTATTCATCTTTGATTTCTCAGTTGCTGCTCTCAGTGACAGAAGAAGACCATTGTGCTTGATAAGATGAGGATTTTTGCCCTAGGCCTGGCAATACTTTTTTTCATGGCTGTAAGAACTTGTCGAGGAAGTTGTCCAGAACCACAGGATTCTCAGGACTCTGGTGCACAGTTTAAGGTAGGACAGTTATTTTTCACATCCTGGTGATTCCTGTACTAGGAAAACCAGTACTGATGAAATCCGTGGTCCTTGTCCATGTGACATCTGTCTGTACGTATGTGAAATCCGTGTGACATCCGTTTGTCTGTGTGCTGCCAGTGTGCTGTCATTGTGACACGTATGGAACAAAATACAGCATGGAAATTAAATAGTTTTATGTATTAAAAATGTTCAAAGATAGAGATAAATAGCAATGAGGAAGATGATAGATAGAAATATTTCAGTGTGATTTCTCATCAGTGCTTCGCGGCTTAATTTTTCTGTACTTATATTTATTATTTAAGTAAATAAACTTAAAAAATAGCATGGGGTCCCCCTTAATTTTCAGAAGCAGCTGAGGGAAAGCCGATGTTAATATTCAGGGACGCCATAAAGTTTTCCAGGCTATTAATATCAACTCACGGCTGTTTGCTTATACTCTACTGGTTATTATAGGGACTCCCCCCTAAAAAAATTGCATGGGACCTCCCTATATTTACTAGCCAGCAAAGGCTAAACAGACAACTGCAGTCTGATATTAATATACTAGGAAGTGGTCATAGATATTGGCCCCCTTCCAGACTAAGAACATCAACAGCCCTCAACCGCCCCAGAAATGGTCACGTCATTAAGGTTACCACCGATCACACGCAGCTGCGTTCTCATGCTCAACTCAGTGTTTTCTGGCTGGTGTGGTGAGAGGTCGCATCACTGATGTGACTACTCAACAAACCATATGGATCATCAAGGAACATTGGCACATGGATTATCGGCGGAAAGGTGAGTATAACTTTGCTTTTTTATTTTTTGGCGAATAAAAGGATGAAAGAAATTTGAGGAGTGTTTATTTCAATTAAAGGACTTTACTCTGTGTCTTTATAAAATTTGAGTACAGGGTTAGTAATGAAGGTGTCTGACAGACACCTCTCCATTACTCTTTAAACCCCCAGAAATCAGCTGATACAAATGGGAAAAACTGCTTATACATTTTTACATGCCCTGTAGTGGCTGAAATGCAGCAGTAAAAGCCAGCTATAACAATGAATGGTTGTGCATGTAATATACAGTATGGATGTGTGGGATCCATTACACATTACATGACTGTTGGCAGAACAATATTTCGTCCAGTCATTTGGTCAACTGTCATTTCAGCATACTCATAGAATCATAGAATGCTTGAGTTGGAAGGGACCTCAAGGGTCATCATGTCCAACCCCCCTGCTCAATGAAGCGCAGGATTCACTAAACCATCTCAGACAGATGTCTGTCCAGCCTCTGTTTGAAGACTTCCATTGAAAGAGAACTCACCATCTCTCGTGGCAGCCTGTTCCACTCATTGATCACCCTCAGTGTCAAAAAGTTTTTTCTAATATATAATCTGTATCTTCTCCCTTTCAGTTTAATTCCTTTGCTTCTCGTGTTTCCATGTGCAAATGAGAATAAGGATAATTCCTCTACATTGAGACATCACTTCATATATTTGCTATTAAGTCTCCGCTTAGCCTTCTTTTGTGCAAGCTAAACATTCCCAGAAACTTTAATCGTTCCTCATAGGACATACTTTGCAGTACCCTTACTATCCTGGTAACTCTTCTCTAAACTTTCTAAAGTTTTTCAATGTCTTTTTAAAATATGGTGCCCAGAACTGGACACAGTATTCCAGAAGAGGCCTGACCAAGGAGGTGTAGAGGGGGATAATTACTTAATGTGATCTAGACTTTATGCTTTTCTTAATACATCCTTGAACTGTATTTGCCTTTTTGCTGATGCATCACACTATTGACTCATGTGCAGTCTGTAATCTATTAGTATACCCAAGTCTTTTCCGCACGTGCTGTTGCCTAGATCAACTACTCCCTTTCTGTAGATGAAATTCTCATTTTTCTTGCCCAGATGAAGAATCTTGCATTTCTCCCTAATAAATACCATTCTAATGGTCACTGCCCATTGTTCAAGCTCACGTAGATCCTTCTGAGTCCTTCCTCTCTTTTCTCAAGTGGTAAGGGTATGCCACACTAAGCGAGATCACTAACGAGATCGCACCTGCGTCACCATTTATGATGCAGGTGCGATCTCGTTAGCGACTTAGCTGTGTGATTCCAAACACATCTCATCAGCGATCTGTGATTCCAAACACATCTCATCAGCGATCTGTATAACGACCTCTGCGGTCGTTGGGAAAACCTAGTCCCACCTGCGATGCTGGTGAAGTCGTTCATAAAGGGTGTCACACTCAGCGATTCAGGCTCACCAGCGGGACACCAACGACCAAAAAACGGCTCAGAACGTTCATGAGCGATCAACGACATCTCAGCAGGGGCCACATCGCTGCCACATGTCACACACAGCTAAAGTCGCTAACGAGATCGCTACTGCGTCATAAATGGTGACACAGGTGCGATCTCGTTAGCGATCTCGCTAGCAATCTCGCTTAGTGTGGCATACCCTTTAGTTATCCCTCCTAGCTTTGCATTGTCTGCAAATTTGATTAGTTTATCTTAAGTTCCATTACCTAGATCATTGATAAAAATGTTGAACAACACTGGGGCCAGGACAGATCCTTGTGGTACCCCACTTGAAACAGTCTTCCAATTAGACCTGCAACCATGAATTACCACCACTCTTTGAGTGAAATCACTGAGTCAGTTATGAATCCACCTAACTGTAGCCTTGCTAATCCCATATTTGGTCAATTTTTCAATAAGGATAATATGAGATACTTTATGAAATGCTTTGCTGAAGTCGAGATATACTATATCTACCTCATTTCCCTGACTCTCCCAGTCAGTGATTCCATCATAGAAGGAAATTATATTAGTCTGGCATGACTTGTTTACTACAAACCTATGCTAGCTCTGGTTAATTACTGTATTCTTATCTAAGTACTTATATACACTGCTCAAAAAAATAAAGGGAACACTGAAATAACACATCCTAGATCTAAATGAATGAAATATTCTCATTGAATACTTTGTTGTGTACAAAGTTGTATGTGTTGTCAACATAATCACACAAAAATCATCAATGGAAATCAAATTTTTGAACCAAAGGGGGCCTGGATTTGGAGAGACCCCCAAAATGAAAGTGGAAACAAGTCTAAATGAAAATCAAAACAAGACAAAATTAAAGTGGAAACAAGTCAAAATGATGCTCAGTATTGTGTGTGGCCTCCACGTGCCTGTTTTGACCTCCCTACAATGCCTGGGCATGCTCCTTATGAGGTTGCAGATGTTCTCCTGAGGGATTTCCTCCCAGACTTGGACTTGTACAGAGCAAAGTAGTCAATGAGAATATTTCATTCATTTAGATCTAGGATGTGTTATTTGAGTGTTCCCTTTATTTTTTTGAGCAGTGTACATGCTGTTTAATAATTTGTTCAAAGATCTTTCCTGGTAAAAAAGTAAGGATCACTGGCCTGTATTTTCCTGGCTCCATTTTCTTTTCCTTTTTTGAAGATAGGGACAACATTTGCCCTTCTACAATCTTCTTGGACTTGTCCTGTTCTCCTGGATATTTAAAAAATTCTGGCTTGTGGTTATGCAATTTTCTCTGCTAACTCTTTCAGTACCCTAGGATGTAATTCATCTGGGCCACAAGATTTAAATTAATTTAAATTAGCTAAGTTTTCCTTCACCATCTTACGGATATAGATAGTTTGAATTCTATTATTCCTTTGATGGCAACGTGAAGATCAGTTAATGTTACAATAGCTTTCTTAGAGAACACAGATGCAAAATAGGAATTTAAAAGTTCATCCTTCTCAACATCATTTTTGGAAAAGTCACCCTTTTCATCCTGTAAAAATCCTATAGCATCTTTACTGGCTTTAGCTCTTCTAAAGCTTGCCCTGCATTCCCTGTAGACAGCATTACATTTTTCTTAACCCCTTCACCCCAAGGGTGGTTTGCACGTTAATGACCGGGCCAATTTTTACAATTCTGACCACTGTTTCTTTATGAGGTTATAACTCTGGAACACTTCAACGGATCTTCGCGATTCTGAGACTGTTTTCTCATGACATATTGTACTTCACGTTAGTGGTAAAATTTCTTCAATATACCGTATATACTCGTGTATAAGCCGAGATTTTCAGCACCTTTTTTCGTGCTGAAAATGCCCCCTCGGCTTATACACGAGTCATATGGCAGAAACCAGCGGAGTAGGGGGTGCCGCGGCAGGAGTCGGTGGCTGGGATCATACTCACCCCTCCCCGTGCCATCGCTGAACTTGCCTGCAATCCTGCAGCTCTCCCCGGCTTCCATCAGCTCTCCAGCGCTGAGCGGTGATGTAATACCCGCTCATTAAGGTCATGTAATATGGACGCGACGCCACTCCCATGGGCGTCGCCTCCATATTCATGGCCTTAATGAGCGGTATTACATCACCGCTCAGCGCTGGAGAGCTGAAGGAAGCCGGGGAGAGCTGCAGGATTGCAGGCAAGTTCAGCGATGGCACGGGGAGGGGTGAGTATGATGGAGGAGAGGACAAGGAGCACGAGCAGGACGGGGAGGAGAACGGTGGATGGGGGAAGCATGGAGCAGGACGGGGGAAGCATGGAGGAGGACGGGCAGGAGAACAGAGGACGGGGAGGCATGGAGCAGGACAGGGGGGGGAGACTGGTGGATGGGGGAAGCATGGAGAAGGACGGGGAGAACGGAGGATGAGGGAAGCATGGAGCAGGACAGGGGGGGCACAGGAGGACGGAGAAGGAATGGGGGAGCACAGCAGAGGACGGAGCAGGAGGGGGGAGTACAGAGGAGAATAGGGGAGCACAGAGCTGGATGGGGGAGCAAGGAGCAGGACGGGGGCAGCACAGAGCAGGAGGGCAGTTTATACACCCGGCTTATACACGAGTCAATAAGTTTTCCCAGTTTTTTGTGGCAAAATTAGGGGGGTCGGCTTATACACGGGTCGGCTTATACACGAGTATATACGGTAACTTGCATTTATTTTTGAAAAATGCAAATATGGCGAAAATTTTGAAAATTTAGCAATTTTCAAACTTTGAATTTTTATTCCCTTAAAACAGATAAATATGTCACATAAAATAGTTAAGAAATAACGTTTCCCACATGTCTACTTTACATTAGCACAATTTTGGAACCAAAATTTTTTTTTGTTAGGAAATTATAAGTGTTAAAATTTGACCAGCAATTTCTCATTTATACAACAAAATTTACAAAGCCATTTTTTTTAGGGACCACCTCACATTTGAAGTCACTTTGAGGGATCTATATGGCAGAAAATACCCAAAAGTGACACCATTCTAAAAACTGCACCCCTCAAGCTACTCAAAACCACATTCAAGAAGTTTATTAACCCTTCAGATGCTTCACAGGAGCTGAAGCAACGTGGAAGGAAAAAATGAATATTTAACTTTTTAGTTACAAAAATGATCTTTTACAAACTTTTTTTTATTTTCACAAGGGTAAAAGGAGAAAATGGACAGATAAAGTTGTTGTGCAATTTCTCCTGAGTGTGCCAATACCCCACATGTGGGGGAAAACCATTGTCTGGGTGCACAGCCGGGCTCGTAAGGGAAGGAGCGCCGTTTGACTTTTTCAAACCAAAATTGGCTGGAATTGAGATTGGATGCCATGTCGCGTTTGGAGAGCCTCTGATGCGCCTAATCAGTGGAAACCCCCCACAAGTGACACCATTTTGGAAACTAGACTCACTATGTAACTTAGCTAGATCTGTTGTGAGCACTTTGATCCTCCAAGTGTTTCACAAAAGTTTATAATGCCTGGGTGTGAAAAAAAAACAAAACAATTTTCCACAAAAATGATTTTTTAGTCCCAAATTTTTGATTTTTCCCAAGGAAATTGGACCCCGAAAGTTGTTGTCCAATTTGTCCTGAGTACGCTGATACCCCACATGTGGGGGGGAAACTGTTTGGGCGCACGGCAGGGCTTGGAAAGAAAGTAATAACGTTTTGGAAAGCAGACGTTGATGGGGGTCATGTTCCGTTTGCGGTACACCAGATGTGCCTAAACAGTGGAAACCCCCACAAGTGACCCCATTTTGGAAACTAGACCCCCTAAGAAACTTATCTAGATATGTGGTGAGCACTTTGAACCCCAAAGTGCTTCACACAAGTTTATAATGCCCAGGCATGAACATAAAAAATCCTATTTTTTTCCCACAAAAATTATCTATTAGTCACCAATTTTTTATTTTCCCAAGGGTAACAGGAGAAATTGGACCACAACATTTGTTGTCCAATTTATCCTGAGTACGCTGATACCCCATATGTGGAGGGGAACCACTGTTTGGGCGCACAGCAGAGCTCTGAATGGAAGGAGCACCATTTGACATTTTCCAACCAAAATTGGCTGGAATTGAGATTGGATGCCATGTTGCATTTGGAGAGCAACTGATATGCTTAAACAGTGGAAACCCCCACAGTTTACCCTATTTTGGAAACTAGACCCCCTAAGGAACTTATCTAGATCTGTGGTGAGCAATTTGATCCCCCAAGTGCTTCACACAAGTTTATAATGTAGATAAGTAAAATTAAAAAATCATATTTTTTCCAAAAAAATGATCTTTTCACCCCAATTTTTATTTTCCCAAGGGTAACAAGACTCCAAAAGTTATTGTGCAATTTGTCCTGAGTACGCCGATACCCCATATGTGGGGGTAAACCACTGTTTGGGTGCATGGCAGAGCTTGGAAGGAAATGAGCGCTGTTTGACTTTTTCAACGCAGAATTGGCTGGACGCCATGTCGTGTTTGGAGAGCTCCTGATCTGCCTAAACAGTGGAAACCCCCGACAAATGACACCATTTTGGAAACTAGACCCCTCAAGGAACTTATCTAGATGTGTGGTGAGAACTGTGAACCCCCAGGTGTTTCACTAAAGTTTATAACGCCCAAGCATGAAAATAAAAAAATCATATTTTTTCCACAAGCATGATCTTTTAGTCCCCAACTTTTTATTTTCCCAAGGGTAACAGGAGAAACAGACCCCAAAAGTTGTTGTCCAATTTGTCCTGAGTACGCTGATACCCAATATGTAGGAGAAAACTACTGTATGGGCACACGTCGGGGAGGAAGTAGTGACGTTTTGGATTGCAGACTTTGATGGAATGGTCTGCAGGCGTCATGTCGCATTTGGAGAGCCCCTGATGTGCCTAAACAGTGGAAACCCCCCACAAGTGACCCCATTTTGGAAAATAGACCCCACAAGGAACTAATCTAGATGTGTGGTGAGCGCTATGAACCCCCAAGGTCTTCACAGAAGTTTATAACATACAGCCGTAAAAACAAAAAAATCATTTTTTTTACAAAAATGATATTTTCGCCCCCAATTTTTTATTTTCCCAAGGGTAACAGAAGAAATTGGACCCCAAGAGTTATTGTGCAATTTGTCCTGAGTACGCTGATACCCCATATGTGGGGGTAAACTACTGTTTGGGCCTATGGCAGAGCTCAGAAGTGAAGGAGCACCGTTTGACTTTTTCAATGCAGAATTGGCTGGAATTGAGATCAGACGCCATGTCACATTTGGAGAGCCCCTGATGTGCCTAAACAGCGGAAACCCCCAATTCTAACTCCAACCCTAACCCCAACACACCCCTAACCCTAATCCCAACCCTAACCCTAAGCCTAACTTTAGGCGCAATCTAACCCTAACCCTAATGGGAAAATGGAAATAAATACATTTTTTTAATTTTATTATTTTTCCCTAACTAAGGGGGTGATAAAGGGGGGTTTGATTTACTATTTATAGCGGGTTTTTATGATTGGCAGCTGTCACTCTAAAAGACGGTTTTTATTGCAAAAAATAGTTTTTGCATCACCACATTTTGAGAGCTATAAATTTTGCACATTTTGGCCCACAGAGTCATGTGAGGTCTTATTTTTTGTGGTACGAGTTGATGTTTTTATTGGTATCATTTTTGAGCACGTGACATTTTTTGATAGCTTTTTATTTCGATTTTTGGGAGGCTAGAATGAACAAAAATCAGCAATTCATGAATTTCTTTTGGGGGGGCGTTTATACCGTACCGCGTGTGGTAAAATTGATAAAGCAGTTTTATTCTTCGGGTCAGTACGATTACGACGATACCTCATTTATATCATTTTTTTACGTTTTGGCGCTTTTATACAATAAAAACCATTTTATATAAAAAATAATTATTTTGCATCGCTTTATTATGCGAGCTATAACTTTTTTATTTTTTTGCTGATGATGCCGTATGGTGGCTCGTGCTTTGTGGGACAAGATGATGTTTTCAGCGGTACCATGCTTATTTATATCCATCTTTCTGATTGCGTGTTATTCCACTTTTTGTTCGACGGTATGATGATAAAGCATTGATTTTTTGCTTAGTTTTTTTTTTTTTGCTTTGGTTTTTTTTTAAGGGGTTCACTAAAGGGGTTAACTAGTGGGACAGTTTTATAGGGGGGGTCGTTACGGATGCGGCGATACCAAATATGTGTACTTTTATTGTTTTGTTTTTTTTTATTTACAGGAAGAAATTACCGTATATACTCGTGTATAAGCCGACCCGTGTATAAGCCGACCCCCCTAATTTTGCCACAAAAAACTGGGAAAAATTATTGACTCATGTACAAGCCGGGTGTATAAACTGCCCTCCTGCTCTGTGCTGCCCCCGTCCTGCTCCCCCATCCAGCTCTGTGCTCCCCCACTCTCCTCTGTACTCCCCCCCTCCTGCTCCGTCCTCCGCTGTGCCCTCCATCCTCCCCTGTCCTGCTCCATGCTTCCCCGTCCTCCTCCACGCTTCCCCCGTCCACCGATCTCCCCCCCGTCCTGTTCCATGCTTCCCCGTCCACCGTTCTCCCCCGCCTCCTCTATGCTTCCCCCGTCATCCTCTATGCTTCCCCGTCCACCGATCTCCCCCCCCGTCCTGTTCCATGCTTCCCCGTCCTCCGTTCTCCCCCTGTCCTCCTCCATGCTTCCCCTGTCCTGCTCCAGCTTCCCCCGTCCACCTCTATGCTTCCCCCGTCCACCGTTCTCCCCCCCGTCCTGTTCCGTGCTCCTTGTCCTCTCCTCCATCATACTCACCCCTCCCCGTGCCATCGCTGAGGGTCCCTGCAATCCTGCGTTCTCCCCGTCTTCCTGCAGCTCTCTTCAGCACTGAGCGGTGATGTAATACCGCTCATTAAGGGCATGAATATGGAGGCGACGCCCATGGGAGTGGCTTTGCGTCCATATTACATGACCTTAATGAGCGGGTATTACGTCACTGCTCAGTGCTGAAGAGAGCTGCAGGAAGACGGGGAGAGCTGCAGGATTGCAGGGACACTCAGCGATGGCACGGGGAGGGGTGAGTATGATCCCAGCCACCGGCTCCTGCCGCGGCACCCACTCCCCCGCTGGTTTCTGCCCTATGACTCGTGTATAAGCCGAGGGGGCATTTTCAGCACGAAAAAAGGTGCTGAAAATCTCGGCTTATACACGAGTATATACGGTAATTTATTGGGGAATATTTTTTTTCCTTTATTTTGAAATATTTTTTTACACTTGTGATTTTGATTTTTTTTACTTTTTTACTTTGTCCCAGGGTGGGACATTACAGTATTTTATCAGATCGCTGGTCTCACAGTGTGCACAGCAGTCTGTGAGACCAGCGATCTCACAGGCAGTGCAGGACGTTTCCTCATCGTCTGCTCTGAGCAGGCACTGAGGAAGCCGCCTCCCTGCAGGACCCGGCGGCCATCTTGGATCCGGGGTCCTGCAGGGAAGAGGCCTTCAGAACAGTGCGGTCAAATTGCGCTGTTCTGAGGGCCTCAGGGGAGCACGCAGGGAGCCCCCTCCCTGCGGATGCTCCCCTGTGCCCCCGGTACACCGCGATCATGTCTTATGCCAGGGGTTAATGTGCCGGGAGCGGTCCGTGACCGCTCCTGGCACATAGTGCCGGGTGTCAGCTGTGATAATCAGCTGATCGCCTTGGACGTACTATCCCGTCCATGGTCAGATTGTCACTGGTTTTATGGATGGGATAGTACGTTCTATGGCAGAGAGGGGTTAAGATATGCCACCCTCTTTCCATTTAATATACATTTTTTTTCCTTTTTAACAAGTGATTATGTTCTGTGTTCATCCACCCTAGTCTCTTTAAATGCTTACAATTCTTGCTTCTTTTCAGGATTGTTACTGATTGTGCAGTGAGAATTCCATTTAGCAAAATCTCTCATCCTTCTTGGACATTTCTATCCTTTAGAACATCCAGTCATTGGACCTTTCTTACCCTCTTTCTGGATCCATTAAAATCTGGCTTTCTGAAGTCCAACTTTAAAGTCTGAGTCCTCGCTGGTCTTCATCCTCTTGTAATCCAAAATTTGAGGATAGCATGATCGCTGCCTCCTAAATTCCCAGCTACCTTTACTTCCTCAACCATTTCCTCCCTTTTGGTAAAAATTAAGTCCAAGACTTACATCTACAGGCACACAATGGGATTGACCGACATCTCTCCCACACATCACTCAGTCGCACTCCAACAAACATTAGACTGTTTGCTAAACGCAATGATATTGGCAGATTCGTTCAACATTAGCCTAACTTGTATGGGGTCCTTTAGGTACAGTGATTGCAACATGATGCCCGCTCCACCATCCCTTTCACAGCATACAGATATTGAGGGAGAGGTTCTGCTGCAGCTTCCACCTTCGAACTCTGTGTGGAATTTTTTCTATGACTCTTGTAATATAAGACTGATTTTTTTATGAATGAACAGCTTTCTGAACAATTACTGAGCTCCTACAGTCAGGGAAAGGGAACTAAAGAGTTCTTAGTGGTGAAGAACTTCTCCCTATTATAAACTTTGATGTACCATTGTTTTATGCAAATAAGTAATAAGAATAACAATGTAGTCCTATTCAGGAGCAGTTCTGTACAGAAATGAGAATTAGTTACAGTAGTTATAGCTTTCAGAAGTCCCATATCCCAACTAGCTAGCTTGGTAGATGAACGATAGCTAAATATTAGAATATGCTGATTTTTTAATAACATATTGCAAGAATGGTTATAATATGTTTATATTACATTGTAAATCAAAATGGTAAAAATTAGCCTATAATCCCCATTGGTTAATCTTTTGTTCTTATGTGATTTCTTTACAAATAGGAAATGATTGTATTATTTTTTTTTTTCAAAAACAGCAGACTTCCAATTTATTAGTTTTTGTATATATATACAGAGCCTTATTTGCCACTAAGCAGTGGAGGAGCAGTAGTTGGGGTGGTGGGTCATGGGGGCGGTGCCATGCATGCCATTCAAATTTAAAAACATAACTTAATTGTTTTTGCATGCACCCCCCTGCCTCCGGGCCTCCTGATGGACCGTTGAGTGGGGAGGTTGGAAAGTGGCGTAGTACTGTCCGTTTGCGGACAGAGAATGAGGAGAGGGAGACATGTAATACATCTTCCGTTCCTCTTCTTTATGTCACTTTAGTGTGCGCAGTGCTTACATTTAATCTTGTCTCACGTGGAGATGCCCTTGCTGACTTCTGTTCCACCAACAAGAGACCTGGTTGCACATTGTTAACCACAACACAGCAGGCTGCAACCTCTCTTATTAGCGATGAAATGACACCACTCTCTGCCCAAAGATCCAACCGCTGCTGATTCACTCATACTGACAGGCTGAAAGAAGTTGTCCACTACTAAGACAACCCCTTCTCGATCTGAATGTTTGCCCTCGCTAGAATAAAAATGCCTATTCTCGACTCACATGCTGGTGCCGTTCCAGCGGTGTCAGCACTCGCATTTCCTGGGGCTCACATGAGGTTGTTACATCATATGAACCACATGCCCAGTTAGGCATCACTGTCCTCACTTTCTGACGTATAAGTAATCACAAGCATGTGAGAGGTGTAACTGGCCGAAGGTTGGTATAGTGACGCCTGCGCTGATTGGATGTAGGGCTCACATGACATAACAACCTCACATGGTCCCCGGAAATGCAAGTTCCGACCCCGCTGGAATGGTGCCAGCACAGGAAGGGAGTATAGGTGTTTTTAATTTAACGGGGGAAAACAATCAGATCAAGAAGGGGTTGTTCTAGTAAAGGACCGACAACCCTTTCAGTAGAACACAGTTTTCTGTTTGTATGTACTGTAGAACAACTGACACAACCTAATAAATTGTAGGGGAAAGGGAACACAAGAACATAAGGAACACAAAGTCTCATTAAGAAAGCTGATGAGCGACAATGATCTTTGCCATCTGTCGAGTAAACCACTAGTCCTTTGAAATGCAAATTGCCTCTTCAAAAAAAGAGGACTTGTACTCTATAGCGCCACCTATTGGAAGTAGCGATCCTACAAGTAACAATCAACCCTTCAACGAGTCTTGTAATATGACTTAGGATAAAAGCCAAATCAGATCTCCATTTGCAGACACGGTGTTTCGGACTATTGGTCCTCGTCAGTGCAAAGTAGGAGAGATCTGATTTGGCTAGATGAGAGGCTCTGGACTATGGTCTAAAGGGTAAGGTTTCTCCTTGTGGAGAGTGACATACCAGCTCTGGCGTGTCGAGGTAAGGAGGCTTATTCGCCGTGCAATGCTCCTCTGGGAAATTTAATATGCAAATTGCCTCTTCAATGGAGATTCTGATTTGGCTTTTATCCTAAGTCATATTACAAGACTCGTTAAAGGGTTGATTGTGACTTGTAGGATCGCTACTTCCAATAGGTGGCGCTATAGAGTACAAGTCCTCTTTTTTTGAAGAGGCAATTTGCATATTAAATTTCCCAGAGGAGCATTGCACGGCGAATAAGCCTCCTTACCTCGACACGCCAGAGCTGGTATGTCACTCTCCACAAGGAGAAACCTTACCCCTTAAGGGTATGCCACACTAAACAGCGTCGCTAACGAGATCGCTAAAATACGTCACTATTTAGCGATCTCGTTCGTGACGCTAACGTGTGTGGCATGTAGCAACGACGTGGCCCCTGCTGTGATCTCGCTGATCGTTCACTAGAGTTCTGGACCGTATTTAGATCGTTGGCGTCCCGCTGGTGAGCCTATATCGCTGTGTCTGGCACCTTTTGTGAGCGATGTGCGCTGTTTTTTACATAGCAATGACCGTTAAAGTCGTTAATGAGATCGCTAACCGCTTATGCGTCGTTAACGAGATCACTAAGTGTGGCAGCTACTAGCGACATTAAAACGATCACAAAAACAATCTCATTAGCTTGCGTCGTTATTGAGATCGCTAACGAGATCACTAAGTGTGGCAGTACCTTTAGACCCTAGTCCTTTGAAGGCATTTTTCACTTGTTTAACAGCTCCTTCTGCTTTGATCTTTCACTGAGCAGTGGGGCAAGAACATCTGAAGACTAAACTCCTCTCTTCAATGCAATGACATAGAAGGAAGAGTACACAAAAAAACTGAACAATTTTCATCAGAATTTGGCCAGTTAGTCACATTTTACCATCAGTTTCATCAGTTTTTTCTCATATTCCAAAAGAAAACGATGCACATTTCTCAAGCTTATCCTAACAATCAGTTAAAAATGAATAGTGCATGGATGGAATCCAAGTGCTCTCAGATTTTTTCACAGTCTCATAGACATACATTGGTGACATTGATCTATGTCTCAGATTAAAACCAGACATATCACTATGATTTGGGGGAGACCACTCAGCGTGCAAAAATGCACCCCATAAACAATAGAGATGACTTCTATCCATGAAAAAAAAAGATTGAACTTGTACATTAAAAACTGCTTTCTGAATAAACCCTTAGTGGTCTAAAAATGATGACCTATCTAAGATAGGCGATTAGCATTCTGATCCTGGAAAACCCTTTTAATGGGTATTCAGGCTGAGTGCCTTGGCAAACATTAGCAGTAAATACGGCCCTGAACATATATTAAAAGTTTGGTATTGTTTGGTATTTATCATTCAAATGCTCTTATATTGGTACAGATTATGTAGTAATCATGACACACAGTTGATGCTGTGTCTGCCTGCCCACGTTGGGCGAGTAATGTGTCATTATGTTAATAGGTGTTTTGATTGTTACATGTTTACAGATTGCCTTTCCATATCCAGTAATCTTCTTTTGCATTGAATTTAGCAGTTATTATTTTTGCACATAATCTTGGCTGCCCTCAGTGAATTAATGTGCTACTCCAGCTTTTCGTCTCCAGTAAACACATAGAACATTCTCTTTTCTATGATGTAGAAATACTTGGCATTCGTATAGGTGTGTTCAAGAACTTATTTATTGAGTGAAGAAATTCCAGAAAAACTGATTTTCTGGAATTTCTTCACTCAATAAATAAGTTCTTGAACACACCTATACGAATGCCAAGTATTTCTACATCACAGCTGACAGATTTGGTTATTCTACTTGTGCACCACCAAATTCCAGAAGTGCGTGTTTTCCTAATTACATTCTCTTTTCTAGACAGTAATACATTTATGGAAACTATGAATTCACTCTAAAGCAGCACACATTAAATAGCTAAACAATTCTTCATCCGGCAGCCATTTCTTTAGACTTCACTTTATACTTGCTCATTTAGTTAAGCTCAATGTGTAGGAATTATTCAGTTGGGAGAGTGGAATAAGCCATTGTCAGACCCCCCTGCCAGTGGCTTATATCTTATGGGAATAAAGGATCGGAAATGTTTACATTTTCCAATCCATCTCTATATTTGCTTTGGTATTTTCCGTTGGAGAATCATTTAGCGTTTCTCATATACATAACATCGACACATCCAAGGTTATTAGAGAACTGGGGGGTCTGCAATACCAAGACAGGTTATTACACTTAGGGTTATTTAGTTTGGAAAAACGAAGGCTTAGGGGTGATCTTATTACAATGTATAAATATATGAGGGGACAGTACAAAGACCTTTCTAATGATCTTTTAACTCTTAGACCTGTGATGGGGACAAGGGGGCATCCTCTACGTCTGGAGGAAAGAAGGTTTAGCCATAATCACAGATGCAGATTCTTTACTGTAAGAGCAGTGAGACTATGGAACGCTCTGCCGTCTAATGTTGTAATAAATGATTCCCTACTAAAATTTAAGAAGGGACTGGATGCCTTTCTTGAAAAGTATAATATTACAGGCTATATTCACTAGTTTCCTAGATATTGCGTTGATCCAGGGAGCTAGTCTGATTGCCGTATGTGGAGTCGGGAAGGAATTTTTTTCCCCAATGTGAAGCTTACTGTTTGCCACTTGGGTTTTTTTTTTGCCTTCCTCTGGATCAACATGTTAGGGAAGGTTAGGATAGGAAATGGGTTGAACTAGATGGACTTAAAGTCTTCCTTCAACCTTAATAACTATGTTACTATGTTACTATGTTACATACAGTTAACTGTTTTTATGCATTTTGCTAGCTTAATGGGTTATTAAATGTTTGTAAAAATAAGCAACTTTGATCATTTGCTATTTTTAAAAATCATCTCTATTTTCAAGAATGGAGTATTGTTTAATTTTAGTAATTACCTCTCTATTTCTAGGTTACTGGCCACCACTGTAGACTAGCAGCAATGACTGAAGATGCACAGTGCTTACAAGCTCTTTTGAATAGCGCTTGTAAACAGTGGTCAAGCTTGTAGGACTTAGAGTAAAGTCTCCAACAGGGCCCTTCTCTATTGGTCACTGGTCAGTAATAATATTGGTCTTCTCATATGGGCCCAATTTGGGGCCCTTAGGCTCCAGGAACCCAGGTAGAACTGCAATCCCTTCACCTACTATTGTTACACCCCTGCTTGTAAGCACAGTTCTGAAAATAATGAAAATTGTGAAACTGTGCACTTTACTGTCTTCTGCAGCATCAGAGGAGTGCAATTTGGGCCATTGACAGAAATGCCACTTGTCCAAACTGTCAATCGAATAGGTGCACACCACCCCTCAGCAAGCATATAGCAAGAGGCTGGGGAATAGTGCAACCCTTCTTGAGAAGATGGGACAACCTCTTTAAGCTCTGGTCTACACTACAGGTGTCCATGAAGCTTCATTGCCTAATTGTTGTAAATACATAACATAGAAGTCTAGTTTTTTTGCTGGTAAATGTGAGATTTGTTTTTGTTCTTGAGTTCTCTAGGGTTCCAGCTGTCACCTTGTTTCCATGTTGATATATATTTCACTTTCAGCTGTGTACAAGGAAGTACCAGCAGAGCAATGTGCACACATGTGTGTAGTGAATTCTTCATGAGTTTTCCATACACTGCAGATTTTGTAAGTCTTAGTAATAAAATAAGGATACAAAAAAGCAATATTTTAGAGGAATAAAGTACATGGCAATGGCTCTGATGATCCACCCTCTATTTAAGATGAATATGTCCACTATTAATTGCATTATTCCTGTTGTTATTGTTACCACTGCTTATATAAGACATATCATTTATTAAGTCTACATGGTTATTTGTTAATCATTCCATAGAATAGAAACCCAAGAGATTGGCTCTAGAGATAAGTGAATTAATTTGAGTGTGATGGAATTACACTCTGAACTTTACAAACATCCCCAATTGTCAAAATGTGGATTTTTTAAAATTTACTTCCTCATGAATTCAGCAAAATGGGGCCATCAGTGTTAAAAACAAAAATAAATCATGTCATCATAGGATGGTATTTAACAGAGAGAAATGAAAGAGTCTACATCTGGTCAAGAAAAACGAAAATTACATCTACAGAATGGGAAGAATAGAACTAAGCAACAGCACGTGTGAAAAAACTTGGGTATACTAAAAAATCACAGACTACACATAAGTCAACAACATGATGCAGCAGCAAAAAAGTCAAAAACAGTTCTAAGATGTGTTAAGAGAAGCATAGAGTCTAGATTACGTAAAGTGATTATCCCAGTGTCAGCTATTGACACGGTCGCCCCTCTCGTTCATGGCAGAGTGAAACGTATCACTAAAAAGCTCCGGTAAGTGTCCAGGGTTGCAGAGCGACGTTGGAAGAAAACAAATACACAAGATAATTTCTCTGCATTCGAACAGGCAACAATCGCTTTAAAATCAGCCCTCACCTCTGCTAAACAGGCCTACTTCACAACCCTCATATCTTCCCTATCCTACAACCCCAAACAGTTATTCAAAACTTTTAACTCCCTCCTCCGCTCACCACTGCCCCCTCCAACCTCCCTCATCTCTACTGAGGACTTTGCCACACACTTCAAAAATAAGATCAACCAAACAAAGCAAGTCTTCATTGTTCAACCACCACAACCCCTTTGTACACCAGACCAATGCCCTTTCCCCATAACCTCCCTCTCCAACATCACTGAAGGGGAGCTTAATTGTCTCCTCTCCAAATCACACCTTACCACTTGTGCACTCGACCCCATCCAATCTCATCTCCTCCCCAACCTCACCACCATACTTATCCCATGCCTAACCCACCTCTTCAACCTATCACTAACTTCTGGTACCTTTCCTTCTGCTTTCAAACATGCCACAATCACGCCTATCCTTAAAAGGCCAATCTTGGACCCAACCGCTATGTCCAGCTATCGCCCAATATCGCTGCTCCTATTCGCTTCCAAACTCCTGGAGCAGCATGTCCACGTCTGAACTTTCCTCCCACCTCTCATCTAACTTGCTCTTTGACAATCTACAATCTGGTTTCCGTCCTCATCATTCCACTGAGACTGCCCTTAAAAAAATTACTAACGACTTACTTACAGCCAAAGCTAACGGACAATACTCTATACTCCTCCTTCTAGACCTGTCCTTGCTTTCGACACAGTTGACCACTGCCTCCTACTACAGAGCCTCTCTTGCCTTAGCATCCTTAGCCCTATCCTGGATCTCCTCATACCTTTCCAATCGCACATTCAGCGTCTCCCACTCCCATGCTACATCCTCATCCCATTCTCTCTCTGTTGGAGTCCCCCAAGGCTCTGTTCTAGGACCTCTACTCTTCTCTATCTATACACTTGGCCTAGGACAACTCATTCAGTCCCATGGATTCCAGAACCACCTTTATGCTGATGACATTCCGATCTACCTCTCTGGCCCAGACATCACCTCTCAGCTATCCAGAATCCCGGAGTGTCTATCAGCCATATCCTCCTTCTTCTCCTCTCACTTCCTCAATCTCAATGTGGACAAATCTGAACTCATCAGCTAAAATCAGCTAAGACAAAGCAGACAGCTGCAGTCTGATATTTTCAGGCTGGTAAGGTTAATTGTTATTGGCTCCTTCCCAGCCTAAAAATACCAGCCCTCAGCCTATCCAAAACTGGCACATCACATTAAATGTGCCAATTTTGGCGCCATGTCTCAGCTTTTTCTGATTGCCATGTTGCAGTGGCAATCGGGGTAATGGGATTTGGGGTATATGACAGCTGTGATTGGTCAAACATCACAACTGGCATCAACCCCTGGGGTTAGTAATGGCGAGGTCTCTGTCATACACTCCCATTATTAACCCAGTAAGAAAAATGAAAAAAACACATCCAAAAATCCTTTATTCACAAAAACACCTCCTGACAAATGCCCTCATTCTCCCTTTTATTTAAAAAAAGCAAATCCGATGCATTCCGAAGTAGTCCACTGATCCCATGTCATCTGAAGCGTATGGAGTGCTGTAACAATGCTCCATAGGCTTTCGCAACTGCCACTGCCAGGCACACTGCTCCGCAAGACCTGCCAGCTATGAAATTATGTAACCTCAGTGACGTCAGTGAGTTAACATCAGTTCACAACCACCTGGGTCTCATGGAGCACTGTGACTGGCAGTCTAGCAATCCGTGTGACCTGACAGAATTGCTGTAGTACGTTGACTTTAGTTCACAGGCTCCAAAGGTCTCAGGAGTTGGAAACTCCAGTAACCTTAAAGTTTCCTGGCTGTGTGCACGTGTTGCATTTTTACAGTGTTTTTGATTGCATTTTTTACCTTCATTTTTGTATAGCAATGAATGCTGTTTAAGGCTAATTGAAAAAAAAGGAAAAAAGACTTAGTTAAGAGATAGATAGATAGGTAGATAGTGTAATGCGCTAGGGCATTGTAGGGCAACGTAGCAGTGGCATAGATGGACACAGTCCATATAAGAAAAATAGAAGGGCTTTAGTTTCAGCCAAAATGTAACAGATAGTAAAGCGACAAAAAACAATGAAGACTTGCCTTTGCCTAACTAACATACCAAACCTCTGACTCACACTACCAGGGATGTGTGAGGGGCTTGACTCTCCAGCAACTTATCATTTAGCATCATTAACGGCTGGGCATATCCTTCTATGGATCACACAATGTCAGTCCCAGGCTGAGATATTTTGAAGCTTTTCTTTCAACCTTTTCTGTGTCTATAATGAAATGACCTCTCTCAGATGAACTGGCTAAGCCTGCAGCAAAACCTGTACTGGAGCAGGAGTGGGATTGATGAGTTCCACCACTAAATCCTCCTCATCACTCCAATAAAACCTGGCAGGAAACTATCATAAATAAAACAGCTCAGCACCACGCATTGATGTACACGGTTTTAATATGTCGCCCAGCTTAACTTTCTGAGAGACATATGCACTCCTTCCAGTACCTTCCATGTCGGTCGCCTACATATCCCCTCTTCTTCTCCAGACCAGAGTTCTGGGCATTTTGGGCCATAATGCAATGAATTCTTGACAGTGTGTCTGCATTCCCTTGGGATTTCCCTGGTCTATGTTCTATGGAGAAATTAAAATTCTGCAGCGAGAGAAACCACCTTGTCACCTTAGCATTTTTTTTCCTTATTGTGTTTCATCCACGTCAGCAGGTCATGATGATCTAGCTTAAAAATGCTACCTAAGAGGTATTACTTCAAAGATTCTAGTGCCCACTTTACAGCTAAGCATTCACACTCTACAAATGTATAGTTTTTTTCTGCCGGAGTTAACTTCCTGCTCAAATATAATACTGATAGCGCTGATTTCAGGCACTGAATGGCTTGTTCCACGTCAGGACACCATTTGGTACGAACCTCTGACAATAGCCAGTGATGGCTTAAAAAGCCTTGCTTCTTAGTTACCGACCTAGGCCAACACTATATTTGAGGTTTGATAAAGCCCCTGCCAATAATAAACCCCAGGTACTTGGCCTCCTATAGCCCTAAAGCACATTTTTCCAGATTCATTGTGAAATCTGCCCCACTGATCACATTTAGCATGGCTTGCACTTTACACAGATGGCTTCCCCAGTCTGCACTGAAGATAGCCACATCAAGTAAGCTGCTACGTAAATATTATGTGGCCTCAAAATGAAATCCATCAGTCTCTGAAAGGTTGTGTGTGCTCCGTATAGACCAAACAGCATGTTTTTGTACTGGTTCAAACCCTTTTGGGTGTAAAAAGCCATTTTTTTCTTCGTCCTCTTGGTTAATGGAATTTGCCAATAACCCTTGGTAAGATCCAGAGTTGGTATGTACCTGACATTACCAAGTTTGTCAATCAATTTGTCTGATCTAATAACAACTGGTAGGATTGGGAGCTGTATAACATGCAGTGATTGGATGAACTTAGTGACATCACAATATAAATGACAAAAAAACTGACTGAAACACCAAGAACTAGTCTGAACAGGTGCATACCAAAGAACAACTCACATATCAAAATAGGAAAATGGTTGCACTCAATCGTGTTAAAGCATGTCAATGTGAAATACGTGAAATGTGAATAGCAAAATGGCTTTTGAAATTTAGGAAAAGTACACATGAGACGCTTCGCACAAAATTTGGCCAAATAATGTGAGCTCATCCTCCATCGTCAAGGTAATTGTAATGCTGCTACAGTGCAGTATAGCGCAATCTCCACCAGGGGGTGCTGGTGAGGGAAGAGAGGTTGCACAAACACAGCATAGCAACACTGAGCAGCAGCACAGGTGTAACAGGTAACGAAAGAGTGGTCAAACAAGCCGAGTCACTGTCACTGTCAGTAGCAGAAGTACCAAAGGTCACAGCAAGCACGAAGTCAGAGATAAACCACAAGTCAGAGACTAACGGAAACGTGGCATCCAAAATGTGAGACATAAGACGGAGTCGGGGTACAAACCAGAGAGTCAAAACCAGTCGGGGAACATGGTATCAGGAACGGAAAACAAGAGACGGGTTTCATAGCTCAGGCCAAGTCATAAACAGTATGGGAAGTCAGAGGCAGAAGTATCACAAAGGTATATAGGTCAGATGCTCTAGCCTGGAAGCATGAACTATAGCCGATGCTGGCCCACAGGCTGCAGAGGACTGAAATAGCCCAGCCAGCTCCAAGTTGAGGCAGAGGGGATTAACCCCCACATGACCAGTTCAGAGAGAAGACAGCAGAAAACAAAAACCGGACTGGATCATGAGAGTTCCCCCTCTCAATGGGGGGCCATCTGCAGACCCCCAGCTTCCTGGACAACGAACTTGAAAGGCCTGAACCAACCGATCCACATGGACCGAACATGCCGGCACCCACGACCGGTCCTCAGGACCGTAACCTTTCCAATGGACCAAGTACTGAAATGTAAGGCAGAGCAAACGAGAATCCACCACCCATTCCACCTCATACTCGGTCCGGCCATCCACCACAACAGGTGGCGGGTGCAAGGGAGACTCACCTGGGGAAGGCCCTGACGGCTTCACAAGTGCCTTATGGAATACATTGGGGATCTGCAACAATGGAGGCAAGCACAGGCAAAAGGCCACAGGATTGACCACCTCTAAAATTTCATAAGGGCCAATAAACTTGGGACCCAACTTAGCAGAGGGAATCCTCAATCTAATATTTTGTGTGGATAACCATACCTTATCCCCACCTGGTATGCCGGCCCCACAGAACATCGTTTATCAGCAAAAAATTTATACTTGCCCTGAGCCTCCCCAATGTGTCTCTGAACCTCCCTCCAGATCTCCCCCAACCGCAGAAAAGGCCGAATCAGCCCTGGACACCCCGAATCCATCTGGGAAAACTCACCAAAGTGAGGGTGAAACCCATAGTTGCATAAGTACAGGGAAGTACCAGTGGACTGATTGACACGATTATTGAAAGCAAATTCCGCCAATGGTATCGCAGAGCACCAATCATCCTGTCTAGATGTGGCAAGACACCGCAATATCTGCTCTAAAAACTGATTGGTCTTTTCAGCCTGACTGTTGGTTTTGGGATGGTAGGCCGATGAAAAGGTCAGACTGATACCCAGCCTTTTACAAAAGGCCCTCCAGAATTTTGCCACAAATTGCACCCCTCTATCAGACGCCACACTGACAGGCACACAATGCAATCGGACCACATGCTCAATGAATAATTTTGAAAGAGCATCAGCATTAGGGAGGCCCGCCAAAGGTACAAAATGCACCTGTTTACTGAACCTAACAACTACCCAGATCACGGTTTTGCCATTAGAGGGGGAAGATTGGTGATAAAATCCATGGACAGATGAGCCCACGGTCTATCTGGAATTGGCAGTGGCATCAATTCCCCGGCCAGCCGGTTATGGGAGGTTTTAGTGCGGGCACAAGTTTCACAGGAGGACACAAACCCAGTGATGTCAGAAGCCAACGAAGGCCACCAAAACAGCCTAGTGATGGCTTTACGCGTGGCCGAGATTCCAGGATGGCCACTTAGAGCCGAATCATGAAACTACCGAAGCACCGTTAACCGATACTGAACAGGCACAAAGAGCTTATTATCAGTTATGGACGAAGGAGCAAGAGATTGGGCCTACGAATCTCCCGTTCAATGCCAAGGACACTGCAGCCACCACCACTTCATGCTGAAGAATGGAGGAAGGAGGTTCAGGAGGTGATATTGGATCTAGACTACAAGATAAAGGATCAGCCTTCACATTCTTAGACCCTGGTCTGAAAGTAATAGAAAACTGAGATCGGGAAAAAACTTGACCAACTTATTACCCGTCTTATAGTTAAATGTTTGGCGGACTCGATGTTAGACAGGTTCTTGTGATCCGTAATGAGTGATACGATGGACAGCCCCCTCCAAAAATGCCTCCATTCTTCAAACGCCAATTTAATACCCACATCATAATTCCTCCCAATGGAATAAAATTTCCTCGAAAAGAAGGCAGAAAATTATTTTGGTGATCTGAAACATTTTATGTGTGACAAACATTCAAAAGAATAAGAAATCAGGAAGGGGGCAAACGCTTTTTCACACCAATGTATATTGGCTTGTATAGTGTAATGGTTAAGTGCATAGTCTACGACATGGGATACTGGGGTTCAAATCCTGGCTTTTCCCTGCGGAAAATAAAGTAAAATTATATAGCAAGGTTCCTAACACTATAATACTGCCATAGGTAGCTGTTTAAAAAAATAAATCACAAACACCGACATGCCCTGTTAGACATAATATACCAGTGGTGGTCCTTGGGCAAGACTACTACTAACACCATAGTGCCTACTTCAATATACATGAGAGTATCATGAACAAAGAGAGTCATGCCGGCTCATACATCTCCCCGATTAACAAGGTTCCACTCAGATGTTGAGGAACCAGGACAATCTGATGATAAATGGGCTACTGGAACAAACCATTCATGGACAAGGCAAGAGAACTAGGATCTGATGAAATACTACTATAACAGCAAACCAAATGAAAGAGGATATATGAAGCTTAGGAGGAAACTCTGGATGGATACAAGACCTGCATGTCCACTGACTGAGAAACAACTAGTCACCCAATGTTTCAATGTCATAGCGGGAAAGCTGTTATGACAACTTGAGATGGATCAACTGCATTGCTGATACATCCCACATGAAGAACAACATGTGCAACCCCTGGAGATTCTGATCCAATCATGCAACTAGAGAGTTGATCTTAAACAGAAGATCTTAGATAAACTAAATTCCATCAATACCAGAGATCGACTGCCAAGACTCATTAAAGAAACATCCCCATTTACCTCAATATCTACTACCACCATAACGCAAACTAATAACCTGATCTATGCTACTGCCTCAGCAATCATGGAAATGCTTGGCTACACAACCAGCAACAACAACAGAAGTACCTGCCCACTTAGAAAAGAAGACTGGAGACTAAGATCAATGTGACATGAAGGGAAGTCAGCCAACTAACAGAAATACAGAAGGGTGTAAAGATCAAGAATAAGACCAAGTTGGACAAGTACAATGGCCTGACCCTAACTGAAGCCATAGAGACTGCTAAACAAAGGATCACAGCACTTGCTACAAGACTATGGAGATACACTAGAGAAGCTGAGGACAAGAAGATAAATGCCCTCTTCTCCAGAGAACCATCCAAGGTGTACTCCCAACTACAGAGTAACAGCACAAAGGCTGCAACTCCACCACTAGCAGAGGCTGAACAATACAGGGAGAAGGAAAAAAAAACACACAACACCAGTGCAATGTGGCTGCAAGATCTTATAATGAAACATAGCAACCACCTAGAGCAAGAACCAGTCACCATTACAGAAGTAGACATCCAACAGCGGGTCAAGAACATGAAGAGCGGGACAGCACCTGGCCCAGACATGATCCACACCTACTGGCTAAAGAAATTAACAGCAAAACATGAATACATGGCAAAGCAGATGAACCAGCTACTAGAAGCAGGCCACCACCAAGCCTAGCTAACACAAGGAAGAGTGCTGATCATGAAGAATGCTCACAAAGGAATAGTTCCATCCAACTACCGCCAAAAAACCTGCCTTACAACAACATGGAAACTCCTGTCAGGCATCACAGCCACCAAGCTACAGAATCCAGCTCAGAAAGGCATTGGGACCAACACCAGAGGCTCTAAGCACCTGCTCCTAGTAGATAAAGCAGTCGCTCAAGACTCAAGATCCAAACAGACCAATCTAAGCACAGCCTGGATTGACTATAGGAAAGCCTGACTCTATGCCACACACATGGATCTGTGAGAGATTGGTTCTCTACAATGTCAACAGGAAATTAAGAACCTTTGTCATAAACTCAATGGGACAATGAAGAACAACTCTAGACAACTAGTACAAATGACCACCAAGGTGATGTCCCCATTGCTGTTCTGCATAGGCTTGAACCCCCTCAGTCAGAAAATTACAGAGTCTGGCTATGGATACAAGTTCAAGAGTGGAAGCACCATCAGCCACCTCCTCTACATGGATGACATCAAACTGCATGCGAAAAACGAACGAGACATCAATTCACTGATCCACCTGACAAGGCTCTACATTGAAGACATCGGGATGTCTTTCGGACTGGAGAAGTGCGGCTGGTTGGTTATAAAGAGAGGCAAATTAGTCAAGATTGATGGAGTGGAATAACCAGCAGGGCACATAGCAGATGTCACGACATGCTACAAGTACTTTGGCATCCCACAGGGATATGGTAACCATGATGAGGAGGCAAGAAAAGCAGCAACAGCAACATCAAAATACCATCAACGGGTAAGACAGTTCAATGGGAAAAAAAAAATCCATCCCATCAATGCATATTCCCTGCCAGTTATCAGATACCCTGTTGGCATAGTGTGCTGGCCAAAATAAGAGATGGAAGTTGCATATGTGAAGACATGAAAGCTCCTCACAATGCTTGGAGGTTTCCATAAGTCTAACACCCAAAGAATGTATACCAGCAGAAAGGAGGGTGGTCGAGGCTCGATTAGCATCCAAGCCACCATCACGGAATACAAAATAAAAATGGCACCAAAAGATGAAATGCTGAGAGAATGCCTAAGGCAGCAACAACCACAGAGCTGGAAGGAAGAACAGGAACATGAAGCGCCATGGCAAGACAAGCCGCTTCATGGGATGTACCATCAACAGATAATGGAGGTGGCTGACATGGAGAAACCCTACCAATGGCTGGAGAAAGCTGAACTCCGAGACAGTACAGAGGTACTAATCATAGTGGCACAAAAGCAAGCACTAAGTACCAGATCCATAGAAGCAGGAATCTACCACACAAGACAAGACCCAAGGTGCAGACTATGCAAAGAAACCTCAGAAATCATCCAGCACATAGTGGCAGGATGCAAAATACAAGGAGGAACAGCGTATACCAAACTCCACAATCAAGTCACGGGAATTGTATACAAGAACATCTGCGCTGGTGGAGAATGAAAGAGCTAAAATCCTGTGGGACTTCAAGATCCAGACGGATAAGCAGGTGTTGGCTAACCAACCAGACATTAGACATTAGTAGACAAGGATCAGAAGACAGCAATGATAATAGATGTGGCAGTGCCAAGTCACAGCAACATCAGAAAGAAGGTATATGAGAAGCTGGAGAAACATCAGGGCCTCAAAGGAGAACTGGAGAAAATGTGGAAGGTAAAGGAAACAGTGATTCCTGTGGTGATAGGAGCACTTGGAGCTGTGACCTCTAAGTTGGAAGAATGGCTGCAACAGATCCCAGGAGCAACATCTGAGCTCTCTGTCCAGAAAAGTGCAATGTTTGGAACAAGTAAGATCTTGCTTAGAACCCTCTAACTCCCAGGCCTCTGGTAGAGAACCCGAGAATGAGAAAGGACAACAAGACCACCCCCAGTGGGGGTGAGATGGAAGTTTATTTTATATACAGGGTGGGCCATTTATATGGATTTAATATGGTGAATATTTCTCTGTTTTAAGGGCATAAACATTCAAAGTTTGAAAATTGCACAATTTTCAAAATTTTCATCATATTTCCTTTTTTTCATAAATAAATGCAAGTTATATCGAATAAATTTTACCACTAACATGAAATACAATATGTCATGAGAAAACAGTCTCAGAATCGCCAAGATCCGTTGAAGCATTCCAGAGTTATGACCTCATAAAGTGACAGTGGTCAGAATTGTAATAATTGGCCTGGTCATTAACATGCAAACAACCCTCGGGAGTAAAGAGGTTAAACCTCATTTGTACAGAAAACGTTATAGAGAGATAGTTAGGCAGGGAATTTACTCATAAATAAGTGAATTCTGCTGGGTTGGAAGGTATGGGAAACCTGACAGGTCCCATTTAAAGATTATTTCACTGTAGTATTGTTTCACTGGAAAACCCTTTTAATATACCGTATATACTCGTGTTTAAGCCGGGATTTTCAGCACCTTTTTTTGTGCTGAAAATGCCCCCTTGGCTTATACACGAGTCATAGGGCAGAAACCAGTGGGGGAGGGGATGCAGCGGCAGGAGCCGGTGGCTGGGACATCATACTCACCCTCCCCGTGCCATCGCTGAACGTCCCTGCAATCCTGCGTTCTCCCCGGCTTCCTGCAGCTCTCCAGCGCTGAGCGGTGACGTAATACCCGCTCATTAAGGTCATGTAATATGGACGCGATGCCACTCCCATGGGCGTGGCCTCCATATTCATGGCCTTAATGAGCGGTATTACGTCACCGCTCAGCGCTGGAGAGCTGCAGGAAGCCGGGGAGAACGCAGGATTGCCGACCGGGACGTTCAGCGATGGCACGGGGAGGGTGAGTATGATGGAGGAGGATGGGGGGAGCATGGAGGAGGACAAGGAGCACGGAGCAGGACGGGGGAGGATGGAGAGCACGGAGCAGAACGGGGGGAGGACGGAGAGCACGGAGCAGAATGGGGGAGGATGGAGAGCACGGAGCAGGACGGGGGGAAGGACGGAGAGCACGGAGCAGAACGGGGGAGGATGGAGAGCACGGAGCAGAACGGGGGGAGGACGGAGAGCACGGAGCAGAACGGGGGGAGGACGGAGAGCACGGAGAAGAACGGGGGGAGGACGGAGAGCACGGAGCAGAACGGGGGGAGGACAGAGAGCACGAAGCAGAACGGGGGGAGGACGGAGAGCACAGAGCAGGACAGGGGTGGGCACAGAGGAGAATGGGGGAGTGCAGAGCTGGATGGGGGAGCATGGAGCAGGACGGGGGAGGATGGAAAGCACGGAGTAGGACAGGATAATGGAGCAGGAGGAGGGGAGCACAGAGGAGAATGGGGGCGCACAGAGCTGGATGGGGGAGCACAGAGCAGGACGGCAACTTATACACCCGGCTTATACACGAGTCAATAAGTTTTCCAAGTGTTTTGTTGCAAAATTAGGGGGGTCGGCTTATACACGGGTCGGCTTATACATGAGTATATAAGGTAATTATTATTTCCTCAATGCCAAAATAGTCGGAAAATATAAAAACAAAAAGTGAAAAAAAATCTACTTAAAGCAAGGCAAATTATATTATTTCCCAGAGGAAAATAAAAAAAGTGTACAATACACAATCTATGACAAGAAATCACAAACCCCATATAGAAATGCTGTTGTGTATATTGTGCTAACAGCTGCAGATGCCAGATGTGCGGCTTAATTCCAAGGCTTAATTATCATATTGATGAACCTGTTTGAAGAGCCAAGATCTTTACTGCAGTGTCTTTATTAATAAGAACGGTCACCTAATTAGTCTTAACCCTTTTTGTCCAGTAATTTTAACCCTTTATGTCCAATTCTCTAACAGTATAAATCATTTATGTTTATAATCTTAGCAAAGGTCATAAGAATATAATATGGCAACTGTAAGATACACAATAGAGGTAAATTTTATCTTGCCATTGCACATAATTATAAGAATGTATACAGTTTATCTTTATTAATCTCATTAAACATCTGTGCTGTTTTTATTTATTGTGTAGGATAATGTTTCATGTATTATTTTTTTTTCCAGTATGCCGATTCTATTGTAAGTTCAGATTTAAGGGACACCTGAATCGGAAATTATATCCAAGCCTATGTTTGGTTTTATCCAGTATCTGGAATTGATAAAAGCTCAATAAAAACCTTTACAAATTTACCTACCTGGCATTTCAGCAGTGGATGCATTATGGTGTCATCATGTTGTCCGCATGAAAACAATAAATTCTGAAATATGGACCCATATTTAGCCTCCAGTTTCTACTAGTCAGTGCATACAGGAGTGGAAGGCTAGGTTCATATCACGTTTTTTGCATCAGAGCCTCCATCAAGGTTCAGTTATTTCTGACTGAAGCCCAGAAAACCAGGAATGGTGAAGAAACGCTTACAGGGCTATTGACTTTAACGAAGCAGACGGAGTCTGATCACCTTTTCTGTAGTGTCTATCTTTTTGAGGCGGTCATAAAAGCGCAGATAACCAAACTTTTGTGACCATCTGAAGAAGGCAGACACTACACTGTGTGCACAATATTCTGAAATTTGTATTTTTGATTATTAATTGTATTATGAACAGGGTTAATAAACTGGAATATTTAAGAAAGTTAAAGTGAGAATTTGTCTTTCTTTTGTGAATAGCTATGTGTGAAGAATTACTTGAGCAACTATTAGTGTGCAGAATTATTATTCAAATAAATTAAACACATACATTTTCCCATTTCAATTGTTTGCTTTCATCTGTTACAGTGAGAATAATAACCAAACAGCTCAAAAAGTACAAAATACATCTATGACATTTAAATACAAAAATCAGTGACCAAAAAATCCACCCTTATTTTCAATAACAGTCATAAACCTTCTATACATGGAGTCTGTCAGTTGCTTAATCTGTTGATTAACTTTTTTGGGCAGCACCAACTAGAGTCTCATTTACACTCTACAAAAAGGTTGTTGTCATGGGTATACCTCGAGAGAGGGGTCGGAAGTACTTCACCGTCATATTAAATAGTGACTGTTTCTGCTAGCAGTGTGGGGGGTTAATCTGTTCAGTTAAGAGCTCCTGGAGGTTTCCTGCTTTGATGGTCTCAGCTGTTCAGTGTTGTCCACTCCTCTCTGCTATATATACTTGCCTCAGAGATTGCCAGTGTTAGTTTCATAATGTCTAGTTCTGGAGTTGGAGGTATTGGTTGCTTGAGGAGGCATTTGGAGTGTTGTTCTGAAGACTGTTGCTTGATGATTTGTCTGTGTGCATATCCTCATCCTCTCCTATTTGACTTTTCCTTCCTTTACTTCCCAGTGTTCTACTCTGTTGTTTGTAAGTGCATATTTGTAGGATTGGTATTCTCATTTATCGCTGTAAGCCTTCCCTTGTTAGTCTGGTTTGTGTATTCTCATACACTAAAACTCCCCAACTCCCTGAGTGTGGGAGGGGACAGATAAAGGCTGACTTAAGAGTTGAGCAAGGCACGTGCCCCAGCCTCTTCACCACTAGAAAAATTCTGGGGAGTAGTAATAGCTAGCGCGCACCTAGATTTAGGGATAGGGAAGGAGCCCCTAGCTCTGGGATGTCCTCAGGGACGCAACTACCATGAGGCAAGTTGAGTACTCTGCCTCAGGCGGCTGTCCCTCCTGAACATAAAGATCGGCAGATTCTCCTCTTCTGCTCCTGTTGCTCATGTATTGCTGCTCTGTGCGCACAGAACCTGTGATGAGGTCACAGGAGGGGAGGAGTCAGGTGTCACATGATCAGGGGCCGCCCTCAGTGTATGCAGGACTCTGCTGTGTGGGTTGTCATGGTGCTGGATGAGGGAAGTATATGTGTGGTGTCAGGAGGGGTTTACAGGGTGGATGTAGCAGAGCTGTGTGTGTGTATGAGGTGTTCGGATCGGAGCCACGTGTGTATGGGGTGTGCGGAGCAGAGCCATGTGTGTACAAGGTGTGCGGAGCCCTGTGCGCACGAGGTGTGCGGAGCAGAGCCGTGTGTGTACAAGGTGTACGGAGCGGAGCTGTGTGTGTACAAGGTGTACGAACGGAGCCCTGTGTGTATGAAGTGTATGGAATGGAGCTGCGTGTGTATGGGGTGTGCAGAGCGGAGCCACGTGTGTACGAGGTGTGCGGAGCCCTGTGCGTACGAGGTGTGAGGAGCGGAGCAGCATGTGTACAAGGTGTACGGAGCGGAGCCATGTGTGTATGAAGTGTACAGAGCAGATCCGCGTGTGTATGGGGTGTGCGGAGCGGAGCCACATGTGTGCAAAGTGTACGGAGCGGAGCTGTGTGTGTATGAGGTGTACGGAATGGAGCGCTGTGTGTATGAAGTGTACAGAGCCATGTGTATACGAGGTGTGTGGAGCAGAGCCACATGTATACGAGGTGTGCAGAGCAGAGCCACATGTGTATGAGGTGTGCGGAGCCCTGTGAGTACCAGGTGTGCGGAGCGGAGCCGCGTGTGTACGAGGTGTGCGGAGAGGAGCCGCGCATGTACGAGGTGTGCAGAGCCCTGTGAGTACAAAGTGTGCGGAGCGGAGCCGCGTGTGTACGAGGTGAGCCGAGAGGAGCCGCGTGTGTATGAGGTGTGCGGAGCTGAGCCGCATGTGTACGAGATGTGCGGAGCCCTGTGTGTATGAGGTATGTGGAGAGGAGTCGCGTGTGTACGAGGTGTGCAGAGCGGTGCCACGTGTGTACGAGGTGTGTGGAGCGGAGCCGCATGTGTACGAGGCATACAAAGTGTAACCGTGTGTGCATGAGGTGTGTTATGTTTCGGTAGCTGAGGAGAAAAAGCAAAAACGGCAATACACCAGAGAGGCTGGAACCTATTGGATTGCAGTAACCTGAACTAACCACACAACTAGAGGTAGCCGTGGAGCGTTCCTACGTTGATCCTAGACTCCTCGTCACAGCCTGAGTGATAACTACACCTAAAGGCAGAAAGATGAAAGCTATCTGCCCCGGAGCAGATCCCCAAAGAAAATAGGAAGCCCCCAAACATGTAATGGCGGTTAGACAAGAAGAAGCACGGACACAGACAGAAAATAGAATGAGCAAACGCTGGGGCCCAATCTGTCTACACAGAAAAGTACAGGAAAGAATTCTGACTGCAATCCAACAAAAAACCCTAAAAAATACCAACTCTTCTGATTGCAAAAACACCTGAGATCACATGATCTCCACCACCTAAATCAGATCTCTGGTGTAACAAAACTAAGCCGCAGCCACTGAAAAAACAGGAAAAAGCAAATGAACAAATAACAGTGGCTACAGATAAACTGAGAGGAGCACAGGCCCCAGGAGGGGACCCGGCTGACCTCCACAAAAGTGTAGAAAATTATGCAAAAAGCAAGCACAAAAAGAAAAGCAGAAAATATCTTATCTGAAAGCAGCAGATGCATGCAAGACTCCAGCAGACTTCCAAATGAACCAGGAACCACAATTGAGACAAGAACAATTGATCACCGGCGACCATCATGGGAGGGAACCTCCCTTATATCAGTCCAGTCCGTGATCCCAGATTGCCATTCCTCGCTGTAAAGTTCAGTACTGTCTGCAACCACCAGAGGGAGCCTCTGCTCAGAAACCATCTCCAGCACATTCATAACATTACCCCCCCTTGAGGAGAGGTCACAGAACCCTCACTTGTGCAACCAGGCCAATCAGGATGAGCTCGGTGATAGGCACGGATCAGTCTCCTAGCATGGATGTCCGAAGCAAACACCCAAGAATTGTCCTCCTGACCATAACCTCTCCACTTAACCAAATACTGGAGTTTCTGTCTAGAAAAATGAGAATCCAATATTTTCTCAACCACATACTCCAGATTGCCCTCAACCAAAACAGGGTCAGGAGGCGCAGCCATAGGAACCACTGGCTCGACAAACCTCTTCAATAAGGACTTGTGGAACACGTTATGGATCTTAAATGTTCCTGGAAGAAGCAAACGGAAGGAAACAGGATTAAGAATCTCCATGATCTTATAAGGTCCAATGAACCTAGGCTTAAACTTTGGAGATGCAACCCTCATAGGGATATTTCTTGAGGGCAACCAAACCAAGTCCCCCACTTTAAACCGAGGACCATCAGTCCTATGCCGGTTGGCAAACCGTTGGGCCTTCTCCTGAGAGAGACAACCTCTCCACCACCTGGTCCCAAATCTGCTGCATACGCTCCACAACAGAGTCAACACCCGGACAGACAGAAGCCTCCACCTGTCCCGAAGAAAATCGAGGGTGAAACCCAGTATTGCAGAAATATGGAGACTTCAAGGTGGCAGAGCTAGCCCTATTATTAAGAGCAAACTCAGCCAAAGGCAAAAAAGAGACCCAGTCATCTTGATCAGCAGACACAAAACATCTCAAATAAGTCTCCAAGGTCTCATTTGTTCTCTCGGTTTGTCCATTGGTATGAGGATGAAATGCAGAGGAGAAAGATAATTGAACACCAAGTTTAGAACAAAATGTCCTCCAAAATCTGGAAACAAACTGGACTCCTCTGTCAGACACAATGTTCTCCGGAATGCCATGTAACCGAACCACGTGCTGAAGGAACAAAGGCACCAATTCGGAGGAGGAAGGTAACTTAGGTAATGGCACAAGATGTATCATCTTGGAAAACCTATCACAGATTACCCAGATAACGGTCATTTTCTGAGAAACAGGGAGGTCGGAAATAAAATCCATAGTGATATGGGTCCATGGCCTCTTGGGCACAGGTAATGGCATTAACAAACGACTAGAGCGAGAGCAAGGCTTGGAACGAGAGCAAGTCCCACAGGACTGCACAAATTCCCTGACGTCACGAGACAAAGTAGGCCACCAAAAGGACCGACTCACCAAGTCTCTGGTACCAAAAATCCCGGGATGACCAGCCAACATGGAACAATGAATCTCAGACATCACACTCTTCTTCCACTGGTCTGGGACAAACAATTTCCCAGTAGGGCAGCACTCAGGTTTATCCTCCTGACACCCTTCCAGAGCCAGTCTCAAATTGGGCGAGATGGCGGAAAGTACTACACCCTCTTTCAAAATAACAGCAGGATCAGATAACTCAGGAGAGTCCGCAAAGAAACTCCTCGAGAGGGCATCTGCCGTAACATTCTTAGTGCCAGGAAGAAAAGAAACCACAAAATTAAAACGTGTGAAAAACAAGGCCCAACTAGCCTGTCTAGGATTAAGTCGCTTGGCTGATTCGAGATAAACCAGGTACTTATGGTCCGTGAGGACCACCACCTGATGTTTGGCTCCATCCAGCCAATGTCTCCACTCTTCAAAGGCCCACTTCATGGCCAATAACTCCCAATTACCCACGTCATAATTAGGTTCAGTTGGAAAAAAATTTCGAGAGAAGAAGGCACAAGGGTTATTTCAGAGGCATCTGTTGTGAATGTGTTAGAAATGAATTCTGAGCAGAAGCTCCCTCTGGTGGTTACAAACAGTACTGAACCATTCAATGAGGACTGGCAATCAGGAATCACAGACTTTCTGGATATAAGGGAGGTTCCCTCCCATCATGGTTGCCGGTGATCAATTGTTCTTGTCTCAACGTTGTTTCCTGGTTCACTTTGAAGCTTGCTGAGTCTTGCCTCTTCTCCTGCTCTCAGATAAGATATTTTCTGTTTTTGTTTTTGTGCTTACCTTTTGCATATTTCTCTGCATTTCTGGGAGGTTGGCCTGGTTCCCCCCCCCCCCGGGGGGGCTTGGGCTCCTCTCAGTACCTCTAGAGCCACTGTTATTTGTTCATTTGCCTTTTCCAGTTTTTTCAGTGGCTGCGGCTTAGTTTTGTTACACCAGAGAACTAATTTAGGTGGTAGAGGTCATGTGATCTCAGGTGTTTTTGCAATTAGTAGCGTTGGTATTTTTTTAGGTTTTTTTGGATGCAGTAAGTATCCTTCCTATCCTTTTCTGTCTAGGCAGTTTGGGCCCCAATGTTTGCTCATACTATTTTCTGTCTGTGTCTGTATTTCCTCTTGTCTAACCGCCATTACATGTTTGGGGGCTTCCTATGTTCTTTGGGGATCTGCTCTGGGGCAGATAGCTTTCCTCTTTCTATCTTTAGGTGTAGTTAACCTTTCAGGCTGTGGCGAGGCATCTAGGACCAACGTAGGAACGCTCCACGGCTGCCTTTAGTTGTGGTGGTTAGTTAGGGTACTGCAATCCAGTAGATTCCAACCTCTTTGGTGTATTGCCGTTTTTGCCTGCTCTCCTCAGCTACCAAATCATAACAGGCATCAACCTCCACATGAAATGGTAGAGAAACATCAGGCTGCCGTAGAACAGGAGCAGAAGTGAATCTCTGCTTAAGTTCCTGAAACGCAGAAACTGCCTCAGGAGGCGGATTCACCACATCAGAACCCTTTTTGGTCAAATCAGTCAATGGTTTAAAAATACCGGAGAAATTACCAATAAATTTACGATAAAAATTGGCAAAACCCAAAAATCTCTGAAGAGCCTTTAATGAAGTAGGTTGGATCCAATCACAGATGGCCTGAACCTTGACCGGGTCCATTTCAATAACAGATGGAGACAAAATGAATCCCAGAAATGAGACCTTCTGTACGCCAAAAAGACACTTTGATCCCTTCACATACAGTGCATTCTCTCTCAAAATCTGGAACACAGTCCGAACATGTTTCAAATGGGAGTCCCAGTCATTGGAAAAAATCAAGATATCATCCAAATAAACATTCATAAATGTATCCACAAAATCCCTGAAAATATCATTGATGAAGTATTGGAAGATGGAAGGAGCATTAGTGAGCCCAAAGGGCATCACTAGGTACTCAAAATGCCCCTCTGGGGTATTAAACGCCGTCTTCCATTCATCCCCGTGCTTAATGCGAATAAGGTTATACACACCCCTGAGGTCAAGCTTGGTAAACCAAGTAGCACTTTTCACCCTGGAAAACAGGTCAGAAATCAAGGGTAACGGATATTGATATTTCACAGTGATATTGTTCAAGAGACGATAATCAATACACGGCCTTAATGAACCATCCTTTTTGGCCACAAAGAAAAAACCGGCACCCAAGGTGGAAGAGGATGGTCTGATATGACCCTTCTCCAATGCCTCCTTGATATAATATCGCATAGCATCGTGTTCAGGTACAGACAAGTTAAAAAGGCGACCTTTAGGAAATTTACCACCAGGCACTAATTCAATAGCGCAATCATAGCTCCTGTGAGGGGGCAAGGATGCAGATTTACTTTCACTAAATACATCCGAAAAATCAGTCAAAAAGTCAGGAACATAAAGAATAATCATGTGCACAGCCATGTAAGAGTGTCTGAGTAGGTTCCCACACCATATAACTACAGTCATGGCCAAAAGATTTGAGAATGACACAAATATTATATTTTCAATGATCTGCTGCCTCTCTGTGTTGTGAATGGACTTGAAATGAGTTCTGAGCAGAGGCTCCCTCTGGTGGTTACAAGCGGTACTGGACTGTCCAGTGAAGATTGTGAGGATTGGGAATCAGGTGTTACTGACTGGTCTTATTTAAGGGAGTCGCCTTCCCATCAGGGTTGCCGGTGATCAATTGTTCTGGTCTCAATCTTTGATTCCTGTTTCCTTTGTAGCCTGCTGTGTCGTTTCTGCATCTCCTGCTAACAGATAAGACATTTTCTTCTTTTTGTTTTTGTGCTTGATTTTTGCATTTTGTCCTGCACTTCTGTGGGGGCCTTCTGGGTCCCCTCCGGGGGCTTTTGCCCTCTCAGTTTAGTTCAGCCACTGTTGTTTTGTACATTTGCTTTTTCCAGTTTTTTCAGTGACTGCTGTTTTGATTTTGTTACACCAGAGAACTAATTTAGGTGGTAGAGGTCGTGTGATCTCAGGTGTTTTTGAAATTAGTAGAGTTGGTGCTTTTCAGGGTTTTTTGGGATTGCGGTAAGTGCCCTTCCTATCCTTTTCTATTTAGATAGTTTGGGCCCCAACGTTTGCTCATACTATTTTCTGTCTGTGTCAGTATTTCTTCTTGTCTAACCGCCATTACATGTTTGGGGGCTTTCTATGTTCTTTGGGGATCTGCTCCGGGGCAGATAGCTTTCCTCTTTCTATCTTTAGGTATAGTTAGTTTCTCAGGCTGTGACGAGGCGTCTAGGACCAACGTAGGAACGCTCCACGGCTGCCTCTAGTTGTGGTGGTTAGTCAGGGTACTGCAATCTCATAGATTCCAACTGCTCTGGTGTATTGCCTTTTTTACCTGCACTCCTCAGCTACCAAATCATAACAGTATCACCGGCCAAAACTGAAAATTATATGGTACTCACAGAAGGGAAAAATATTGTGAAAAAAAAAAAAAAAGGTTGTCAGAGTTGTCAGAGATATTTTTCTGTTTATTGCATTTTTTTTTTCCCTCTGTATCTCTGGGTGCTGGGGAGGATTTTTTCTCTCAATGGAGTTTGCACAGTTGTCTGCCGTGTGGATCAGCTTGCCACTGAGGTTCGGAGTATTGCTACCTGTCTTGCTAGGTTGCCTGTTGTGGAACCTAGGATTCCCATGCCAGATTTGTTTTTGGGGGATCGAGCCAAGTTTCTGAATTTCAAAAATAATTGTAAATTGTTTTTTCCTTAAAATCTAAGTCCTCAGGGAACGCAGCGCAGCAGGTTGAAATTGTCATCTCTCTCCTGCGCGGCGATCCTCAGGATTGGGCTTTTTCCCTGACACCTGGGGATCCTGTTTTGAGTGATGTTGATGCATTTTTTCAGGCCTTGGGGTTATTGTACGATGAGCCTAATGTCACTGATCAAGCTGAAAAAGCCTTGTTGGCATTAAATCAGGGGCTTGATGACGCTGAGTTATACTGTCAGAGATTCCGCAGGTGGGCAGTCCTGACCAAGTGGAATGACGACGCTTTGGCAGCCCTTTTTCGGAAGGGTCTGTCAGATAATGTAAAGGATGTTATGGTGGGATTCCCTGTCCCCTCTGGTCTCAATGATTCTATGTCATTAGCGATTCAAATTGACAGACGTTTGCGTGAGCGGAGAAGTATGCGTGGAATAGTGTTGCCTTGTGAACCTGCTTCTGAACCCATGCAGTGTGATAGAGTGGTGTCTGGGGCACAGCTTCATGAGTTTCGAAAGCAGGGAATAGACTTCCGCAGGGGTATCATGGGAAACCCACAACGTTTGGCAAAGTCAAAATCCATCAGGTTAATAGCTGCTCCTGAATCAACAAAAGCCTGAGCAGAAAATGTGGACAGGGAACAAATCAGGGTAACAGTCAACAGAAATTTAGTCTGAACACTACCCAAGACAACTGAGCGTGCAAAACGTCTTCCCCGCTTAGGGCAGACGGAAAGAGCATGAGAGGCATCACCACAGTAGAAACATAACCCATTGCGCTTTCGAAACTCATGACGCTGAGCACCAGAAGTCACTCTATCACACTGCATGGGCTCAGGAGCTGGCTCACAAGGCAACACCATCTCACGCATACCTCTGCGCTCACGCAAACGTCTGTCAATTTGAATAGCCAATGACATAGAATCATTGAGACCAGAGGGGACAGGGAATCCCACCATAACATCCTTTACATTCTCTGACAACGCCTTCCGAAAAAGGGCTGCCAAAGCATCATCATTCCATTTGGTCAGGACTGCCCATTTTTGGAATTTCTGACAGTACAACTCAGCGTCTTCAAGACCCTGATTTAATGCCAACAAGGTTTTTTCAGCTTGATCAGTGACATTAGGTTCATCGTACAATAACCCCAGAGCCAGAAAAAATACATCAATATCATTCAAAACAGGATCCCCAGGTGTCAGGGAAAAAGCCCAATCCTGAGGGTCGCCACGCAGGAGAGAGATGACAATTTGAACCTGCTGTGCTGGGCTCCCCGAGGACTTAGGTTTTAAGGCAAAAAACAACTTACAGTTATTTTTGAAATTAAGAAATTTAGCCCGATCCCCCAAAAACAAATCTGGCATGAGAATCCTAGGTTCCACAATGGGCAACCCAGCAAGATAGGTAGCAATACTCAGAACCTCAGTGGCAAGCTGATCCACACGGCCAGACAACTGTGCAAACTCCATTGAGAGAAAAAAAAATCCTCCTCAGCACCCAGAGAAAAAGAGTGAAAAAATGCAACTGGAGCAGGTCCCCAAAGAAAATAGGAAGCCCCCAAACATGTAATGGCGGTTAGACAAGAAGAAGCACGAACACAGACAGATAATAGAATGAACAAATGCTGGGGCCCAATCTGTCTAGACAGAAAAGTACAGGAAAGAATTCTGACTGCAATCCAACAAAAAACCCTAAAAAAATACCAACTCTTCTGATTGCAAAAACACCTGAGATCACACAATCTCCACCACCTAAATCAGATCTCTGGTGTAACAAAACTAAGCCGCAGCCACTGAAAAAACAGGAAAAAGCAAATGAACAAATAACAGTGGCTACAGATAAACTGAGAGGAGCACAGGCCCCAGGAGGGGACCCGGCTGACCTCCACAAAAGTGTAGAAAATTATGCAAAAAGCAAGCACAAAAGAAAAGCAGAAAATATCTTATCTGAAAGCAGCAGATGCATGCAAGACTCCAGCAGACTTCCAAATGAACCAGGAACCATAATTGAGACAAGAACAATTGATCACCGGCGACCATCATGGGAGGGAACCTCCCTTATATCAGTCCAGTCCGTGATCCCAAATTGCCATTCCTCGCTGTAAGGTTCAGTACTGTCTGCAACCACCAGAGGGAGCCTCTGCTCAGAAACCATCTCCAGCACATTCATAACAGAGGCGTGTGGAGCCATGCATGTATGAGGTCGGTGTATGGTGGGGAGCATTCATACCTCCCAACCATCCCAGATCCAGCGGGACAGTCCCGAATTTGAGAGTCTGCTGCTCTGTCCCGGCCGGGAGCTTACTTTTCCCGTGGACACAGGAGTACACGGCGATCCCCGAGGAGCACTTTAAAACTCGCACGTGACGTTCCACCGGAAGTGATGTGCTGGAAGCTGACTGGAAATTAGGTCATTTTGGGAGGAGATTGTGATGGAACCATGGAGGTACTTCAGGGAATGCTTCAGATCCATCACCTTGTCCTCCTCCGACAGCGCGGACAGCGGGATCGCCTTGGAGTAGAGGATGTCGGCCATGTGAGTGGATCATGATATGTCCTGCACCAGGAGTCTCAGGTGGGCACTACAATGGGAGCCAGGCTGCTGTAGTATCTTTATAGAATCTTTCTTCTCTCTCTGTTTCTTTCTTTCTCTCTCTGTTCTTTCTTTCTTTCCCCTCTTTCTTTCTCTCTGTTCTGTCTTTCTCTCTCTGTTCTTTCTTTCTCGCTCTGTTCTTCCTTTCTCTTTCTGTTCTTCCTTTCTCTCTGTTCTTTCTTTCTTTTGTCTCTCTCTGTTCTCTCTTTCCCCTTTCTTTCTATGTTCTTTCTTTCCACCCTTTCATTCTCTCTGTACTTTCTTTCTTTCCCCTCTTTCTTTCTCTCTCTTTGGTCTTTCTTTCTCTCTCTGTTCTTCCTTTCTCTCTCTCTGTTCTTTGTTTCACTCTGTTCTTTCTTTCCCCTCTTTCTTTCTCTCTCTATTCTTTCTTTCTCTCTGTTCTTTCTTTCTCTCTCCATTCTTTTTTTCTCTCTCTCTGTTCTTTCTTTCTCTCTGTTCTTTCTTTCTCCTTTCTTTCTTTTTCTCTGTCTCTGTTCTTTCTTTCTTTCTCTCTCTGTTCTTTCTTTCTTTCTCTCTCTGTTCTTTCTTTCTTTCTTTCTTTCTTTCTCTCTCTCTCTCTGTTCTTCCTTTCTCTCTCTCTGTTCTTCCTTTCTCTCTCTGTTCTTTCTTTCCAATCTTTTTCTTTCCTCTTTCTGTTCTTTGTTTCTCTCTCTGTTCTTTCTTCCTCTCTCTTTCTCTCTCTCTGTTCTTTCTTTCTTTTTCTCAGTACCAGTTAGTGTGCCCATAGTACCAGCCACTGACACTATATACAGAGCTCCTGTGTATGTCACTGGTGATTACTGTATTACCTGTACACTGACACTATATACAGAGCTCCTGTGTATAATGTCACCATCTTCACCTTTTATCTGCGCCATCTTGTGACTGCAACTTCTGTCAGAAGTAGCAGAAACCCATTATCAGGCCACGTTCACACGTTCAGTATTTTACCTCAGTATTTGTAGGCCAAAATCAGGAGTGGAACAATCAGAGGAAAAGTATAATAGAAACACGTCACCACTTCTGGATTTCTCACCCACTCCCGATTTGGCTTACAAATACTGAGGTAAATTACTGACCAAATACTGAACGAGTGAATGTGGCTTAAAGGTACTGCCACACTAAACAATCCCGCTAGCGATCACGATAACGACGCATACTAATGCGATCGCTAGCGGGATTGTTTCTATATCGCTAAATGGGCCACATTTAGCGATATAGTTAACGACGCTATCGCCGTTAGCGATCTTCTTAACGACTTTAGCGGTACAAAAGTACCGCTAAATCGCTAAGAAAAGGTGCCACACAGCGATAAGATACTTACCCAGCGGGAGCGCCGACGAGAAAATAGGGTCCGGAACGATTCCAGCGACGAGCGAGATCACAGCAGGAAGCTCGTCGCTGGAAGCTGCCGCACTGAACAATATCGCTAACGGGATCGCTAAATAGTGACGTTTTTTAGCGATCCCGTTAGCGATATTGTTTAGTGTGGCATACCCTTTAGGCTGGTTTCACACGTCCTGATATTTCCGGTATTGGAAAAACCATTAGTGGAGATATCCGTGTCCATGTGTGTAATACGTGTGGCAACTGTGTGCCGCATCAGTACCACACGGACGGCCGCCGGGGAAGAAGCGCTACAGTAAGCACTATGCCCCGGCCCAGGGCGCACCTAAAATGAAGCAAATTGATCACTTCACCTCAGGCGGCATTGAATCCCTGAAGAAGTGTAAAGATCGATGTTTCAAAAATATTCCTATTTAAAAGTGTATGTATTTTACATGTGCGTCAGGTTAGGCTAGTAAAGAGTAAACCAGATTTATTTGTACTGATTTTACTACAGGGGGGGCGCCATTTTGCAGTTCGCCTCAGGCAGCAGAGAGGCTAGGTTCACCCCTGGATATCCTGCATCAGTGCCGTGTCAGGTGTACTAATTTTCTTTACTCTAAATCTCCTATTTAAGAAGGGTCCACAAGTTCTCAATAGGGTTAAGGTCATGTGTGGAAAGGAACATTTCATTATTCTTTCATTTTTAAGGTCTTTACTGGCCAGCAAAGCAGTGGAGTACTTCGATGCATGTGATTGATCATTGTCCTGCATAAAAATCTTGCTTTTCTTGAAAGTTGCAGACATTTTCCTGCAACATTGCTTGAAAAATTTAAATTGTCTTCTAAAAAAAGGCAGTTGGTTTGGAAGTTGATTTTGAGTCTATTTTCAACGTGAAAAACTCCTAGTTCATCTTTAATAATACCAGAACATAGCTGTACCCCAAATTCACCTTCCTGGCGCATGAGTTGAAATGAGGCCTTTGACTGTTACTCATCCAGTCACAGGCCGATCCATCTGATCTGTCAAGAGTCACTTTCATCTCATCAGTCCATAAAACCTTTGAAAAAGTTTCTCTTTAGAAATTTCTTGTTCCAGTCTAGAAGTTTGAACTTCTGTGTCTTGTTCAGTGGTGATCGGTTCCAGCCTCCCTTACCTCGGCCATGTCTCTGAACCCTGAACACCTTGTACTTCTGTGCCTCCAGGGAGGTTGCAGTTTTGGAATATAACAGCACTGGAGGATAATGGGTTACTGTTCACTTCACGTTTGATTCTTCTCAAATCTTTGTCAATTATTGTGTGTCTTTTTCTCAACATTTTTTGTGACCCTGATTACCATTTGCAACAAAAATGTTAATGATTCTGTGATCATGTCCCAATATCTTAGCAATTTCAAGAGTGCTGCATCCCTTTGTAAGGCTTGTAACAATTTTTGACTTTTCAGAGTCAGTTAAATCTTTGTTTTTGCCCATTTGCCCTTAGGAAAACATGGTGTCTAATAATTCTGCACACCTTCATAAAGTGGTTTGTATCCTTAGGCCTCACCCTCCCCTGTTACACAAATACGCATCACCTGATCTGCTTCATCCAATAAGCATTCAGGTTTACACAGCTTTCAGTTGGAAAATCTGCTTAAAAATGATGATATGGTCAAAATACTCGCTTGCCTATTAATTCTGCACATAATGTAATGAAAGGATTTCAGAAAGAGCATAAAGTGGCTCAATCTGCTTCAATAAACTTTGTGCTCCCATCAATGTTTCCACCAGTCCCAGTTTTCAGGGCTTCAGATGGAAATCCTGAAGGAGCCACTGGTGTCCATTAAATTCATATTTCTGTGCATACCATTCTTAGAGCATGTGCACACGTTGCAGATCTGCCTGTGGAATTTTCTGCTCAGATTCTGCCTCTCTTGGCAGAAAACACAGGTAAAAATCTGCGAGTTTTTGATGCGGATTTACATGCTTTTTTTCATGCGGATTTGTATGCTTGTTTGTAAGCTAAATAAAGATATGTTATTTAACAATAAAAATATATATGTATCTATAGATATATCTATCTGTCTATATATATCTATCTATAGATATATCTATGTATCTATAGATATATCTATCTACAGATATACCTATCTACAGATATATCTATGTAGCTATAGATATATCTATCTATATAGATATATCTATGTATCTATAGATATATATGGCACCCTATATTAGAATTATTGTGCTGTTCCAGTTTTTTTCTTGTATCTATAAATATATCTATCTAGCTAAGAGATATCTATCTATCTATAGATATATCTGTCTATCTATAGATATATCTATCTACAGGCTGAGGAAGGCTAATTGTAGCCGAAACGTTGCCCTGAGATGTGGGTCTATAAAGTCCACAACTGCTATTGATTCTGAGGAGTGCTGCCTATTTTTTTGTCTTATGAATTTGGCAAGTATTGGATTCCTGCTGGAGGATTGCACCCGCAAGTATTGATACTATGCTGCTTCAACTTTTTTTCAAATATAGATAAATCTATGTATCTATAGATATATCTATGTAGCTATAGATATATCTATGCATCTATAGATTTATATCTATCTATGGATAGAGCTATCTATCTATAGATAGAAAAAATCTGCGTTATCTGTTTAATTTTAAAAAAAGGGAAAAAAAATTGTGTGGGCTCCTGTGCAATTTTCCAGTCCAGAGAAGGAAAGCCAGTGACTAGGGGTCGATGTTTATGGCCTGGGAAAGGGGTAATACCCATGGATATTCCCAAGGTATTAATATCAGCCTGCAGCTGTCTGCATATCCTTTAATGGCTATTAGAATAGGGAAGCCCCCCAAAAAAATGACATTGGGTCACCTTTAGAGTTGAGCGATACTTTCCGATATCCTAAAGTATCGGAATCGGAATGGTATCGCCGATATCACTAAAATATCGGCGATCCCCGATACCGATACCGGAAGTCCCATGTAAGTCTATGGGAACAAAATATCGCAACTAAAAAAACCCCATTCTTTCCTTGTAAACACTAAATATACACACATAGAATACATATATATAATATATATACATGTCATTGTGACATATATATATACATATATGTATAGTTTATACACTTCTACATAGTAAAATATCCTTTGATTCAATTGCCGGGTAAAGCCGGCTTCAGTGAAAAGACAGAAGCACCCGACATGAAATGACACTTGGTGTACATAGGGTTAACCATGTCTTTTCATGTCATTTGCTATCTGATTTGCACAAACAATTAAATCAGACTATGTGTGCAAAATTTCACACCTGTAGGGGTTAATTAAAGGTGTAAATTCGTTGTAAAAAAAAACGGACTTTTTTGCTACGAATTTACACCTTTAATTAACCCCTACAGGTGTGAAATTTTGCACACATAGTCTGATTTAATTGTTTGTGCAAATTAGATAGCAAAGGACATGAAAAGACATGGTTAACCCTATGTACACCAAGTGTCATTTCATGTCGGGTTCTGCATTTTCACAAAAGCCGGCAATTGAATTAGCGGCTATTATACTATGTAGAAGTGTATGAACTACAAATATAAATATATATATATATGTGTCACAAATTCAATGACATGTATATATATATATGAGGTGTAAAATTGCTGAAAAAAAATGCGTGGGCTCCCGCCCTATTTTCGCAACCAGACAGACAAAGCCAGTGAGTGGGGCAGATAATAATAGCCCAGAGAGGGACCATTATTTTTGCCCCCCCCGGCTACTAACATCTGCCCCCAGACACCCCAGGAAAGACAAATCTATAATTAGATTCGCCCTTTCTGGCACTTTGCCCGTCTATTCCCATTGCCCTGTAGCGGTGGCGAATGGGTTAATATGGGGTTAAAGCCACCTTGCTATTGAAAGGTGACCTTAAGCCAGGTTAATAATTGAGAGCTGTCAATTAGACAACTATCAATTATTAATCCTATTGCATGAAATAAAAATAAAACACACACACTTTAATTAAAAATCATTTTAATGAAATAAAGACACATGTTTTTGACCATCTTTTATTTTACTGCAAAAACCATTTCCTGTAATAAAAATAAAATAAAAAAGCAAAATTATTCTTACCTATCCCATGCACAGTCAGGTCCCACGGTGTAATCCTTCAGAAAGGGTTAATGTTTACTGCAGGGACCGCAGCTAATGCTGCAGCCTCACAGTAAACCCCAATGAATGAGTTCCTCTCCTCCTGACAGGAGAGTAAAGGCTGGGTGTCACATAACGATACACCAGCGATCCCGACAACGATATGCACTTGTCAGGATCGCTGGTGTATCGCTACATGATCGCTGCTGAGCTGCCAAACAGGCAGCTCAGGCAGCGATCTGGGACAGCGACACTGCGGGTAACATCGCTTAAGGGCCCGTCTCACATAGCGATATCGCTACCGAGATCGCTGCTGAGTCACTAGTTTTGTGACGCAGCAGCGAGCTCACCAGCGATATCGCTGTGTGTGACATTCAGCGACGATCAGCCCCCCTGCCGGGTATCGCTGATCGTCGCAGAAATGTCAGGACCTTTTTTTGATCGCTGGTTTCCCTCTGACAGGCACGCATCGCTGCGTGTGACAGGCGGGAGACCAGCGATCCGCTGGTAACCAAGGTACACAGCGGTTTCCAGGCACCGCGCAGCGCTTGGAAACCCGCTGTGTACCTTGGATACCAGCTCCCTGCATCAGGGGCTGGTATCCAAGGTACACAGCGGGTTTCTAGGCACAGCCCCGCGCCTGGAAACCCGCTGTGTACCTTGGTTACCAGCGGATCGCTGGTCTCCAGCCTGTCACACGCAGCGATGTGTGCCTGTCAGCGGGAAACCAGCGATCAAAAAAAGGTCCTGACATTTCAGCGACGATCAGCGATACCCGGCAGGGGGCTGATCGTCGCTGAATGTCACACACAGCGATATCGCTGGTGAGCTCGCTGCTGCGTCACAAAACTAGTGACTCAGCAGCGATCTCGGTAGCGATATCGCTATGTGAGATGGGCCCTTAAGTGGAAAGCTTAATTGATTGCTTTCCACTTTCACTTTAGGTCAGCCAGGGACACAATCAGTGACGTCAGAGGGAACTGATTAACAAAAATAGGGGTTCCCTTCGAAAAAAAAATGGCGTGGGGTCCCCCTATTTTTGTTAACCAGCCAGATGAAGCAGACCGCTGAGGCCTGGATTTTCAGGCTGTTAAGGAGCCAAGATCCATGGACCTTGCCAGCCTGATAATACTAGGCCACAGCAGTCTGCATATCTTGGCTGATTAACAAAAATAGGGGATCCCCTCGAAAAAAATTGGCGTGGGGTCCCCCCTATTTTTGTTAACCAGCCAGATGAAGCAGACCGCTGAGGCCTGGATTTTCAGGCTGTTAAGGAGCCAAGATCCATGGACCTTGCCAGCCTGATAATACCAGGCCACAGCAGTCTGCATATCTTGGCTGATTAACAAAAATAGGGGATCCCCTCGAAAAAAATTGGCGTGGGGTCCCCCCTATTTTTGTTAACCAGCCAGATGAAGCAGACCGCTGAGGCCTGGATTTTCAGGCTGTTAAGGAGCCAAGATCCATGGACCTTGCCAGCCTGATAATACCAGGCCACAGCAGTCTGCATATCTTGGCTGATTAACAAAAATAGGGGATCCCCTCGAAAAAAATTGGCGTGGGGTCCCCCCTATTTTTGTTAACCAGCCAGATGAAGCAGACCGCTGAGGCCTGGTTTTTCAGGCTGGTAAGGATCCAATATCCATGGACCTTGCAAGCCTGATAATACCAGGCCACAGCAGTCTGCTTAGCTTGGCTGGTTAACAAAAATAGGGGATCCCCTCGAAAAAAAAACGGCGTGGGGATCCCCCCTATTTTTGTTAACCAGCCAAGTAAAATGCAGACTGCTGCGGCCTGGTATTAAAAGACTGTCAAGGCCCATGGATTTTGGCCCTCAACAGCCTGATAATACCAGGCTACAGCAGCCCCACATTTGGCGCATCAAAAGATGTGCCAATTGTGGCACTTTACCCGGCTCTTCCCACTTGCCCTGTAGCGGTGGCAAGCGGGGTAATAAGGGGTTATTGTCACCGTTGATTGCACGGTGACAATAAGCCCGGTTAATAATGGAGAGGTGTCAATAAGACACCGATCCATTATTAATCCCAAAGTTATTAAATGTATAAAAAAAAGCAAAGCAAGAAAAAAGTATTTTAATGAAATAAAAGAGACAACACAGTTTTCATTAATTTTATTACTCTCTCATTCCTGCGACGCCATCGATCTCCTGTAAAAAAATAAAAAAAACAAACCAACAGTATACCACCTGTCCGACGCAGTCCATAACGATAGTCCCACGACGATCCAACTCTGCTACATCGCAATAACAGGCAGAGCCTGTCATCGCAACGCAGCACAGCTGATTACCTGCTTCCCCGGCGGTGACGTCATCGGACTGACTGCTTTACGGCCGGGATTACCCAGCAGTCACTGCAGTTATCGCGAGAAACTGCATGTGACCGCCGGGGAAAGAAGATGGCGGCCATGAAGCAGTCCAGGACGTGACCGCCGGAGATCTTCTGCCGGGTAAGTGCCCTGACTCCTGACAGACCCGACCGACGGACACTGACAGTGACAGTGACAATCCCGATTCCGGTATCCGATAAGACGAAAATATCGGAACTCGGAATCGGAATTCCGATACAGCCAATATCGGCCGATACCCGATATTTGCAGTATCGGAATGCTCAACACTAGTCACCATATAATTAATAGCTAGAAAAGGCTATGCAGACAGCTGATATTTATAGCCTAGGAAGGGACCATGGATATTGGCCCCCCTGGCTACAAACACTACAAAGTGAATAAATATTGGCACAGTTCAAAAGAGGTGCTACCAGTAGGTTCCCAAACCTTATAAACGTGTAACAAAAACTGGGTACACTCAGAATTGTGTAAATGAAATTTAATACGTGCACCTGATCACTAGTAACAGACGTTTCGGTCTATATTGACCTTCATCAGTGTACTAAAATAAACATAATAAGTGATCAATATTAGTTATGAAACAGAAATGAGGTATATACACATATATACAGAGTCATAGGATTATTAGGATACTCGCAACAGAGGGCATCCAATATCATAGCTGTCCAAAATATACAGTATTGAGAAAATGCAAAATAGAACATTGTAAAAGCTGCAGACATACCTAGTGGCAGTGTATACGCAATACAGTGGGATATATAGGTTCTATCTGTGGATCAAAATTGTGAAGATGAGGTTAAGAGGATTAATGTTTGCTTATAAAGGAGGTGCGGAATATAACATACCCGTTGCACTGAGTGCTATGGTGAACGGCTAAAAAGAAAATTTATGGTAACAGTGAATAAAGGTATATGATGCCCATAATATCTATTCGTGGGTGATGGAAAATAAACATACCGCTCAAAAGGTGAAATTCCTGTTTAGGCTGTCAGTATTAGTATTAGTAATAGTATCCTAATAATCCTATGACTCTGTATATATGTGTATATACCTCATTTCTGTTTCATAACTAATATTGATCACTTATTATGTTTATTTTAGTACACTGATGAAGGTCAATATAGACCGAAACGTCTGTTACTAGTGATCAGGTGCACGTATTAAATTTCATTTACACAATTCTGAGTGTGCCCAGTTTTTGTTACACAAACACTACAAACACCAGCCCGCAGCCGCCCCAGAAATAGTGCATCTCTAAGGTGCGCCAATTCCGGCACTTAGCCTCTCTCTTCCCACTGCCCTGTAGCGGTGGCATACGGGGTAATGGGGGGTTGATGTCATCTTTGTATTGTAAGGTGACATCATGCCCGGCTTAGTAATGGAGAGGTGTCAATAAGACACCGATCCATTACTAATCCTATAGCTTTTAATGGGTTAAATAAAAACACAGCCAGAATAAAGTATTTTAATGAAATAAAGCACAACAAAGTTTCCCATATTTATTGTACTCCTAATTCCCCAAAGCCATTGATCTCCTGCTAAAAAATAAAATAATAAACAAACACAAATACTCCCTGTTCCGATGTAATCCATGTAATAACGATTGCCCCATGACGATATCCTCTATAGAGCTGACACGCACATATTCACCGCACACACATAGTCTTTGCCTACACACATAGTCTCCAACCACACACTCTTCCTCCTCCCTATCTGCAGCGTTTCTCGCACGCAACTTCACAGTAAAACCGCAGATCTTTTTAAACGTGCGGTTTTGCTGCAGATTTGACTGACTCAATGGAAGTCAATCGGTGCAGAAACGCTGCAGATCTGCAAAAAGAATTGACATGTTAAGGAAAATAAGACACTGCAAATCCACACGTATTTTTCTGCAGCATGTGCACACCAAATTCAGGATTCCCATAGATTAGCATTGGCTGTGCACTACACTGCGGATTTGATGCAATTCCGTGCATCCAAAAACGCTGCGGATCCGCATCAAAATCTGCAACATGTGCACATAGCCTTAATCTACTTCTGCTAGTTTTTATAGCTAGTCCTACTTTTTAGTTTAGGTACCATGTATAAGCGTGAGCTCTTCTGCCCTATCAGTATATCAGATTTCCTTTATAGGTTTGTGCATATATTTTTTATGATAGCACCTGGTGTCCTATTAGGTCTATGCTATCTCTACATATAGCACTATATTCCCCTTTAGGGTCAATGCTTCTATTTAGTGTGAACAAAGCTTTGTACAACATGTGACAGAATATTTTTCTCTCACAGATTCCATTTGATCCCACGATGAAAACCTTTGCATGTCCAAACAAAATATATCCATAATCCTGCAGAATTCAAGAGTTTATATTCAGAATGAATATCATCTACTAAATAAACTACAAACAAATAAAAAAACATTAAGGGAAACTTTCTTTGGAATTATAGGACATTTCTTCTGAATTCTAAAGTTCTGCGGATAATGTTGGTGCAAAAATATATATTATTATTACTATTGCCAATTCATTTTCTGTTGTCACCTTTCTAGCTGGCTGGTATCAGAAAAACTAAGGCAATATTGATGAATTGATGAGTACAAGTATACCTTAATATACAATGAATTCTGGTTTATATCTCTATGTACTGGGTAAATTTAAACCTAAAGTGAAGGCTTACGTTTACATATAATAATAGATACAAATACATAATGGCTATTCTTCTTTCTTTCGTTTCTTGAAAACAGACTTTTTCTGTAACATGCATTACAGCATTGTATTGTCTAGAGAGCATTATTATGCTTCATTTTCTTCTAGCACATCTCCTTTATATCTAGTGTTAGAGAACATGCTATTTTAACCTTTACTAGAAGCCAGTAATAAATAGAATGCACAGCTAGAGACTTAGAGAAAAAAACAATATCCATGCAGAATAAAAGGAAATTACAAATCATATTTGTCTAAAATAAAGTGTCATGGAAATATTAGCCACAACTATTAGTGTGGAAACAATACTGTCACACCAAAATGAGAAAAACAAAGATTTAACATTGCGCCATTAGCCAAAATAAAAACACAAAAGTATATATATTGTGCCAAAGTCACTGGCAAAGTGCTGGAGGGGAGATACGTTTCACTGAGGCTATTAGCTTCAGTGATTTAAAACCCAAAAGTTTCCTACAGCACACTATGTGTTGAGAGGGGTTAATCAGTCATTTTAAGGGCTGGGCTTTTGTGGACAAGGATAAAGCAGGTGGGAGGTTGTCCGCCTTATCTCCACCCCAGGATGTGGTCTGGGGCTTAAATAGTTGGCCCCCAGAGGCATTCAGTAGGTCTGGAAAGAGGAACTCCAGCTCTTTGTGTCCTGAGAAGTAAAAACTGAACCAGTGAGTGGTTATTATCCTGAGTGGGCAGATCCCCACAGATGCAGAGACTGTATACCATGTTGGTTTGTTTTCTTGTTTTGTCTGAAGGGCTGTGTTTATTTTTCACTTCAGCTTGGTTTAAGCCTTATGTATAATTAACCAACAGAAGATTTAAAGATACACTGTGCCTGTGTCTTCCTGCGTGTGCAGCCGATTGAGCTGATCTACCACAATATACTGTATATACATATATTTATATTTACACATATACACACACACACACATATATATATATATATATATATATATATATATATATATATAAAGATTTGCAGAGTAAAGAAGTAAAACAGTTTTACTATTTACATGGCGAATTAGTCAGGTTGCAGCTTTTCTTTTCCAAAGGGTCTCTTATAAATGAATGGTGGTGTTTAATTGTTTGCTAAAGATGAATTCACTTTTAATTTCACAAAAATAAATTTGGATTCACAAGAACCCAAATTTTTTTATAGATAGATTTGTTTAAAAACTAGCAAAATAGCTGCCTGCTGGCCACCAGTTTGCTTCATTCTTTTAAGGGCCAGAAAAAGGTTAAAAAATACAAATATTATACTTACCCATCACCTATCCTGACACCTCAGCTCTCCTCCTGGTTCACTTCCTTTTTTTGGATCCAGTTTTCTATCTTCAATCTTCTACACACTTCACTGCCTCAGGCACTGACTAGGCCTCAAGTGATATCATGACAACTTGTGCTGCTTAGGGAGCGTTGGAAACGCTGAGAAGTAAAGCCAGAAAAGAAGCCTGGTAGTGGAGATAAAAAGCAAAACTGTAAAAGACCAGGTGGAGGGTTGCAGGCAATACTTTTTATTTTTTAACCCCTCTATTTACTATACTTTGGAATTTGGAGAGACCTTCAAGCATAATAAATAACTTTTACCAGCAATTCAATTTTCGTCTAAACATTTGACAGAAATGAAATTTCCATGCCAGATTTGAGTGAATCTGACTAATCCGATTTTGTCAGATTCCCTTTTCTCTATTTGTTGCCATTTCCTCCTCCCTTCTTCATTTGAGCTGCTTTCATTAAATCTCTCCAGCTTGTTGTGATATCAATTCTCTATTCATAAGGCCAGATAAACATCAATATGCATACAATGATGCCTTTTCTCAAGTAGTGCTTATACTCACATGGCCTGTCACAATTCAGCTGAGCTCAAATCTCCCAGTAGCGCCCATCTGGATGTTAAAAGGACTCGGCACAGAATGACTGTTCAAATCGACTACAGGTCTTGGTGCATCACGGCAGGGCCAATCATCTATATACACCGTCCCATCTGCTTGTTTTCCATCTGTCTCCACCCTTATTTGGCTCTATGAAGCCAGCGCTGTCAATCAAAGAAGAGGGGGTGGAGATTGAGGGAAAACAAGCAGGTGGGAAGGTGTATCTAGTGATTGGCCTCGCTATGATGCCTCGAGCAGCATGACTTAGTTTGAACATGCAAATTGCCTCTTGAAACAAAGAGGACTTGTACTCTATAGCGCCACCTATTGGAAGTAGCGATCCTACAAGTCACAATCAACGACGAGGACCAATAGTCCGAAACACCGTGTCTGCAAATGGAGATTCTGATTTGGCTTTTATCCTAAGTCATATTACAAGACTCGTTAAAGTGTTGATTGTGACTTGTAGGATCGCTACTTCCAATAGGTGGCGCTATAGAGTACATGTCCTCTTTGTTTGAAGAGGCAATGTGCATATAAAATTTCCCAGAGGAGCATTGCATGGTGAATAAGCCTCCTTACCTCGACACGCCAGAGCTGGTATGTCACTCTCCACAAGGAGAAACCTTACCCCCTAGACCTCAGTCCAGAGCCTCTCATCTAGCCAAATCAGATCTCTCCTACTTTGCACTGACGAGGACCAATAGTTCGAAACACCATGTCTGCAAATGGAGATACTGATTTGGCTTTTATCCTAAGTCATATTACAAGACTCGTTAAAGTGTTGATTGCGACTTGTAGGATCGCTACTTCCAATAGGTGGCGCTATAGAGGACAAGTCCTCTTTGCTTGAAGAGGCAATTTGCATATTAGTTTGAACAGACATTCTGTGCTGATAGAATCCCTTTAAAATCTCTGCTGCTACAGCTTCTAGCTATTCCTGGTGGTCTTGTTGTTGGCCTCTTCTTACTGGTGTCAGTCCTGTGGTGTTGATCTCTTGGTGTTGATGTCGCAACTATAAATGGTACATGTTGTATAAAACAAGAAAAGCCGTGGGACGGTGCTAACAGCCCTGAATTTAGAACCTGGTAAGCATGTTTCATATTGATCTTTATAGTATGCCATATTTCTATTATAAGGGGTAACACAGGGTGATTCTCTCAGAGGCTGCATGACTAGTTGGGACTTTTTCTGATATTATTTGTATTCATTATGCTTGGCATCAGTATTTGCTGTACACAAGTGGTACTGTATGTTTAACCATGTAGGTGGTACTGTTTCAGATATATAGTGTCAACCTATTATCTGCATGGCAGTGAGTATAGATATTCTTAACTTTATTTGTCTAATTGAGGACTCTTGTGTATGCCAATTTGTAATGTCATCATTTGTCACAGCTATGTTGCTTCAATACTGTGTTTTTAAGTGTTTTTAATTGATGTGCACTTTCTTTGTAGCAATAAAAGTCTTTTTCACTTTATTATTAAGTGGTTGCACCATTACTGTGCCTTTTTTTCTTCTTTTTAACAGCATAGCGCTATGGGCACAATGGTAGCACCCTGTCCATTTATTTAGCTTATTAGCTAGCGGTGCCCACTATTTTCCTTGCTGCTATAAATGGTACATGGAAACAAAAGGAGTGTCGGTGTCCGGGGTGTCACAGTTTGCTATTTTTCCAAGTTTCCCTAAATGTAAAGATTTTAGCAACCTAGAAAAACTTTTGAACTCAGTAAAATTGTGCTTACAGGTCAATATGAGAATGCAGATTTCTATAACTCTGGGTCAGTAAAAAAGTACCGTAAGTAGTCATGTATATTCAGTTACTTAGCGGCGTTTGTAAAGATGGAGTCATTTAGACATATTTTAGTAAGTACTTTTCATCATTATTTTTAAGTCAAAACTCGTGCACTGACCAGAGTAATGGATCATGGATCATGGAAAGATTTGCCACTGTTCGAATGTTTTAGACTCAACTTCTGGTTTTGGCCTTCAAATAATGATGTAAAATATCAACTAAAACACAAACATGAATGTGGCCTAGTTTTAGCATATATAAATGGATTTTAAGGTAAAAGTATGATGATTAATACTGCTATACTTTCTTAGTTATAATCATTTCTTTGCATTTATATCTATGAAATCTCTGGTATTGCTTCAATAAAGAATGAGAGCACTCTGATGTTGCTCAGCTTTGAGGTTGAGATGAATAGGCAGAACTCAACAATTCTTGTTTTTATAGTAAGAGTATTTTGTCTGTCTATTTCGGTGATTTGTATTTCAATCTTCTTTTTCCTTTGACTGCCTTCAAGCACTTTCATCTTAAATCATATTTAATAGATAGTTCTGGTTAAGACATACAAGTTTCTTTACAGTTGTTTGGTTTTAATGGGGAGAAATTAATCTGACATTTTCTGAAGACCAGCTTTATGCAGAGTATTATGAAAGACAGCCGTATCAATGCATGCTAGCTGTAAACTGTACATTATGTGGAGGTCAGTCTCTACTTCTTGAATTGTATTCTAACTTGACAAAAAAATATAAAAAAAAATACTGTGCACTCTATTGGTTATACTACAAGAAATTTTCTCTAGAAACGAAAAAGCTAAAAGAAAAAAGCCTCTAGAAAAGGTGGTTCATACAGGACAGCACAGACAAAGCACTGCAGATCCAATAACAGAAAAAAGAGAACACACAATTAACATGTTCATGATTAAGTAAAAATTACCCCAACTTCAAGTATTATATAAATGCGTCCATCAGTCAAAACAATAAGACCACCGAAAGGTTATGTGAATATCATTGATTATCTCATTATAGTGCTACCTCTCATGGGGTGAAATACAGTTAGGCCCTGAACCATTTGGATTGTGACCAAATCTTAAATCTTTGTTTTGCTCTGAATTACACTATTTTTTAATTAAAATGAAACTACTAGATGAAATTGAAGGGTAGACTTTCAGGTTTTATTAAACAGGTTAAACAAAAATATCCTGTGAAACATTTATGAGATGCAGCACTTTTTCTACAAAGTCTCCTCATTTCAGGTGCTCAAAGTAATTGGACAAATTAACTTTACCATAAATAAAATGTTAAGTTGTAATACTTTTTGAAGAATCCTTTGCAGAGAATGACTGCCTGAAGTCTGAAATCCATGGACATCACCAAACACTGGGTTTCCTCCTTTGTGATTCTATGCCAGGCCTTTACTGCAGCTGACTTTAGTTGTTGTTTGTGGGTCTTTCTGTCCTAAGTTTTGTCATGTGAAATGCATGCTCGATGGGGTTGACATCCGGTAACTGACTTGGCCACTGCAAAATATACGACTTCTTTGCCTTAAAAAACTCCTGGGTTGATTTTGCAGTATATTTTGGGTCATTGTACTCTGTACTGGGCTGCCTTCTTTACATGTTATTTTGCCAAACACTAATCTGGCCTTTCGATTTATAAGGCTGATTAATTGTTTGCACCTTGTGGTTAACCCTCTGTATTTGTTCTCATAAAGTCTTCTCTTTCTAGTAGACAGATTCTGAAACACCTAATTCCTGGAGAGAGTTCTTTACTTGGTTGGATTCTGTGAAAGGGTTTTCTTCACCATGGAAGTGATTCTGCAATCATCCACCACTGTTCTTCTGTGTTTATTGATGTGTTTTTGAGTTCCCAAGCTTGAAGTTTTTTTTTTTTTTGCAGAATGTACCAAACTGATAATTTCGCTAGTCCTAAATTTGTGCTATATATCTCTGATGGATTTCTTCTTTTTCAGCCTAATGATGGTCTGTTTATCTTCTATTAACAGCTCCTTTGACCGCATGTTGTGGGTTCACAGAAATAGCTTTCAGATGCAAATTCCACACCTGGAATCAGCTCCAGACCTTTTACTTGCTTAATTGATGAAGGATTAATGAGGGAATAGCCCATGAGGTCCATTTAAGAGCTTTTGAGATATTTGTCCATATACTTATTGTCCTTTTTAATAAGAGGCAGCTACATATTAAAAAGCTGTAATTCCTAAACCTTTACTGCATATAAGAGGTGAATACCCTCAAACCTGAGAGTCTACATTTTAAGCCCATATTGATTATAATAATAATAATAATAATATCTTTATTTATATAGCGCCATCATATTCCGCAGCGCTTTACAGTTTAACAGTTTCAAAACACAAGTCATAAGTAACAACGTTAACAATACAGTAATTAAAGCAAAATAAGACGGCCCTGCTCGTGAGAGCTTACAATCTACAATGAGGTGGGGGAGATACAAAATACAGGTGTGTATATACAATGGTGCATTTACAATGATGGTCCAGCCATCTTAAGGGAGTGAGGGATGGATGGAGATAGTGAATGGGCTACACACACACACACACACACACTTACACTTAGAATGACTTTGATTAGTGAATGTGATAGGCCGCTCTGAACAGTTGTGTTTTGAGGGAGCGCCTGAAACCATGCAAATTGTGGATAGTCCTAATTTCTTGGGGTAGAGCATTCCAGAGGATTGGCGCAGCGCGGGAGAAGTCTTGGAGTCGGGAGTGGGAGGTACGGATTAGTGCAGAGGTTAGTCGAAAGTCGTTTGCAAGCACAGCAGTCGGTTAGGCCGATAGATAGAAATGAGGGAGGAGATGTAGGGGGGTGCTGCAGTGTGGAGAGCTTTGTGGGTGAGAACAAGTACTTTGAATTGGATCCTATAATGAATGGGCAGCCAGTGTAAGGACTGGCGAAGAGCGGACGCGTCCGAGTACCGATTAGCCAGATGGATAACCCTGGCTGCTGCATTAAGGATGGACTGGAGAGGGGATAGTCGAGTAATGGGGAGGCCAAGTAATAGAGCGTTACAGTAGTCCAGGCGGGAGTGGATCAATGCTACAGTGAGGGTTTTTGTTGTTTCCATGGTGAGAAAAGGGCGGATTCTAGAGATGTTCTTTAGGTGTAGGCGGCAAGAGCGGGCAAGAGATTGTATATGGGAGGTGAAGGAGAGATTGGTATCAAACATAACACCCAGACAGCGAGCCTGCTGCCGGGGTGTTATTATGGTGCCGCCCACTGAGAGGGAAATGTCAGATTTAGGGAGGTTAGTAGACGGCGGGAGCAGAAGAAGTTCAGTTTTGGAGAGGTTGAGTTTCAGATAGAGAGCAGACATGATGTTGGAGACTGCGGACAGACAGTCGGTGGCGTTCTGTAGTACAGCGGGGGTAAGGTCGGGGGATGACGTGTATAATTGTGTGTCATCAGCATAAAGATGGTACTGAAAGCCAAATCTGCTGATGGTGTGTCCAATTGGGGCGGTGTAGAGAGAGAAGAGAAGGGGGCCAAGGACTGAGCCCTGGGGTACACCGACAGTGAGAGGGAGAGGAGATGAAGTGGAGCCAGAGAACGAAACACTGAAGGAGCGGTCAGAAAGATAGGAGGAGAACCAGGAGAGAACAGTGTCCTTAATACCTAGAGAGTGGAGCCTGGACAGTAGGAGGCGGTGGTCAACCGTGTCGAAAGCTGCAGAAAGGTCGAGTAGAATGAGCAGAGAGTGGTCGCCGTTACGTTTTGCTGTCAGAAGGTCATTGGTCACTTTGATGAGTGCAGTTTCAGTCGAATGTGTTGTGAATGGGTTTGAGATGAGTTCTGAGCAGAGGCTCCCTCTGGTGGTTACAAGCGGTGCTAGTGAAGATTGTGAGGACTGGGAATCAGGTGTTACTGACTGGTCTTATATAAGGGAGTCATTTTCCCATCAGGGTTGCCGGTGATCAATTGTTCTGGTCTGAATCCTTCATTCCAGTTTCCCTTGTGGCCTGCTGTGTCGTGTCTGCATCTCCTGCTTACAGATAAGACTTTTGCTTCTTTTGTGTTTTTGCTATATTTTTGCATTTTGTCCTGCACTTCTTTGGGGGCCTTCAGGGTCCCCTCCGGGGGCTTCTTCCCTCTCAGTTTAGTTCAGCCACTGAGTTTTGTTCTTTTGCTTTTTTCAGTTTTTTCAGTGGCTGCTGTTTTGATTTTGTTACACCAGAGAACTAATTTAGGTGGTAGAGGTCGTGTGATCTCAGGTGATTTTGAAATTAGTAGAGTTGGTGCTTTTCAGGGTTTTCTGGGATTGCAGTAAGTACCCTTCCTATCCTTTTCTATTTAGATAGTTTGGGCCCCAGCGTTTGCTCATACTATTTTCTTTCTGTGTCAGTATTTCCTCTTGTCTAACCGCCATTACATGTTTGGGGGCTTTCTATTATCTTTGGGGTTCTGCTCCGGGGCAGATAGCTTTCCTATTTCTATCTTTAGGTGTAGTTAGTTTCTCAGGCTGTGACGAGGCGTCTAGGACCAACGTAGGAACGCTCCACGGCTGCCTCTAGTTGTGGTGGTTAGTCAGGGTACTGCAATCTCATAGATTCCAACTGCTCTGGTGTATTGCCTTTTTGCCTGCTCTCCTCAGCTACCGAAACATAACAGTATCACCGGCCTAAACTGAAAATTATATTGTACTCACAGAAGGGAAAAATATTGTGAAAGAAAAAAGTTGTCAGAGTTGTCAGAGATTTTTTTTTTTTTTTTCTCAATGGAGTTTGCACAGTTGTCTGGCCGTGTGGATCAGCTTGCCACTGAAGTTCGGAGTATTGCAACCTATCTTGCTAGGTTGCCTGTTGTGGAACCTAGGATTCCCATGCCAGATTTGTTTTTAGGGGATCGAGCTAAGTTTCTGAATTTCAAAAATAACTGTAAATTGTTTTTTGCCTTAAAATCTAAGTCCTCAGGGAACGCAGCGCAGCAGGTTCAAATTGTCATCTCTCTCCTGCGCGGCGACCCTCAGGATTGGGCTTTTTCCCTGACACCTGGGGATCCTGTTTTGAGTGATGTTGATGCGTTTTTTCATGCTTTGAGGTATTGTACGATGAGCCTAATGTCACTGATCAGGCTGAAAAAACTTTGTTGCATTAAGTCAGGGGCTTGAGGACGCTGAGTTATACTGTCAGAGATTCCGTAGGTGGGCAGTCCTGACCAAATGGAATGACAATGATTTGGCGGCCCTTTTCCGGAAGGGTCTGTCAGATAATGTAAAGGATGTTATGGTGGGATTCCCTGTCCCCTCTGGTCTCAATGATTCTATGTCATTAGCGATTCAAATTGACAGACGTTTGCGTGAGCGGAGAGGTATGCGTGGAATGGTGTTGCCTTGTGAGCCAGCTTCTGAACCCATGCAGTGTGATAGAGTGGTGTCTGGGGCACAGCGTCATGAGTTTCGAAAGCGCAATGGGTTATGTTTCTACTGTGGTGATGCCTCTCATGCTATTTCAGTCTGCCCTAAGCGGGGAAGACGTTTTGCACGCTCAGTTGTCTTGGGTAGTGTTCAGACTAAGTTTTTATTAACTGTCACTCTGATATGCTCTCTGTCCTCATTTTCTGCTCAGGCTTTCGTTGATTCTGGAGCAGCTATTAACCTGATGGATTATGATTTTGCTAAACGTTGTGGGTTTCCCTTGATACCCCTACAGAAGTCTATTCCCCTACTGGGGATCGATTCTACCCCTTTGGCTGAGAATAAACCCCAGTTTTCTACTCAGGTGATAATGAGGGTTGAACCTGATCACCAGGAGTGCTGCAAATTTTTGGTTCTATATAATCTGCATGACATTATCGTGCTGGGTTTCCCTTGGTTACAGTCTCATAATCCTGTTTTGGATTGGAAATCTGTGTCTGTAACCAGTTGGGGCTGCCAATGTGTTAATACCAACACTCCTGTTTTTTCTGCCTCCCCCCAGGCTCAGGAGGTTCCTGACTTTTTGTTTGATTTTTCTGATGTGTTTAGCGAAAGTAAATCTGCATCCTTGCCTCCCCATAGGAGCTATGACTGCGCTATTGAATTAGTGCCGGGTAGTAAATTCCCTAAAGGTCGCCTTTTTAACTTGTCTGTACCTGAACATGACGCATATGCGGTCTTATATCAAGGAATCATTGGAGAAGGGTCATATCAGACCATCCTCTTCACCCTTAGGTGCCGGTTTTTTCTTTGTGGCCAAAAAAGATGGTTCATTAAGGCCGTGTATTGATTATCGTCTCTTGAACAATATTACTGTGAAATATCATTACCCGTTACCTTTGATTTCTGACCTGTTTTCCAGGGTGAAAAACGCTACTTGGTTTACCAAGCTTGACCTCAGGGGGGCATATAACTTTATTCGCATTAAGCACGGGGATGAATGGAAGACGGCATTCAATACTCCTGAGGGGCATTTTGAGTACCTTGTGATGCCCTTTGGGCTCACTAATGCTCCTTCTGTCTTCCAGTCCTTCATGAATGACATTTTCAGGGATTTTGTGGATAAATTTCTGATTGTTTATTTGGATGATATCTTGATTTTTTCTAATGACTGGGACTCTCATGTGAAACATGTTCGAACTGTATTCCAGATTTTGAGAGAGAATGCTCTGTATGTGAAGGGATCAAAGTGTCTTTTTGGCGTACAGAGGATCTCATTTCTGGGATTCATTTTGTCCCCATCTGTTATTGAAATGGACCCGGTCAAGGTTCAGGCCATCTGTGATTGGGTCCAACCTACTTCATTAAAGGCTCTTCAAAGATTTTTGGGTTTTGCCAATTTTTATCGTAAATTTATTGGTAATTTCTCGGTTATTGTTAAACCATTGACTGATTTGACCAGAAAGGGTTCTGATGTGGTGAATTGGCCTCCTGAGGCAGTCTCTGCATTTCAGGAACTTAAGCAGAGATTCACTTCTGCTCCTGTTCTACGGCAGCCTGATGTTTCTCTGCCATTTCAGGTGGAGGTTGATGCCCCTGAAATTGGGGCAGGTGCCGTTTTGTCCCAAAAAGATCCAGAGACCTCTAAAAGTAACCCTTGTGCCTTTTTCTCTCGAAAATTTTCTCCTACTGAACGAAATTATGACGTGGGTAATCGGGAGTTACTGGCCATGAAGTGGGCTTTTGAAGAGTGGAGACATTGGCTGGAGGGAGCCAAACATCAGGTGGTGGTCCTTACGGACTATAAGAATCTGGTTTATCTGGAATCTGCCAAGCGACTCAATACTAGACAGGCCAGGTGGGCCTTGTTTTTCACACGTTTTAATTTTGTGGTTTCCTTTCTTCCTGGCACTAAGAATGTTAAGGCGGATGCCCTCTCGAGGAGTTTCCTTGCGGACTCTCCTGAGTTATCCGATCCTTCTGTTATTTTGAAAGAGGGTGTAGTTCTTTCCGCCATCTCGCCCAATTTGAGACTTGCTCTGGAGGGGTGTCAGGAGGATAGGCCCGAGCGCTGTCCTGTTGGAAAATTGTTTGTCCCGGACCAATGGAAAAAGAGTGTGATGTCTGAGATTCATTGTTCCGCATTGGCTGGGCATACCGGAATTTTTGGTACCAGAGACTTGGTTAGTCGGTCCTTTTGGTGGCCTACCTTGTCTCGTGATGTCAGGGAATTTGTGCAGTCCTGCGGGACTTGCTCTCGCTCCAAGCCTTGCTCTCGCTCTAGTAGTTTGTTGATGCCATTGCCTGTGCCCAAGAGACTATGGACCCATATCTCTATGGATTTAATTTCCGATCTTCCTGTTTCTCAGAGAATGACCACCATCTGGGTAATTTGTGATAGGTTTTCCAAAATGATACATCTTGTGCCATTACCTAAGTTGCCTTCCTCCTCTGAATTGGTGCCGTTGTTCCTTCAGCACGTGGTTCGTTTACACGGCATTCCTGAGAACATTGTGTCTGACAGAGGAGTCCAGTTTGTTTCCAGATTTTGGAGGACTTTTTGTTCTAAACTGGGTGTTCAATTGTCTTTCTCCTCTGCATTTCATCCTCAGACCAATGGTCAAACTGAGAGAACAAACCAGACATTGGAGACTTATCTAAGATGCTTTGTGTCTGCTGATCAGGATGACTGGGTCTCTTTTTTGCCTTTAGCTGAGTTTGCTCTTAATAATAGGGCTAGCTCTGCCACTTTGATGTCTCCGTTTTTCTGTAATTCTGAGTTTCACCCTCGATTTTCTTCAGGACAGACTGGAGGCTTCTGTCTGTCCAGGTGTTGACTCTGTTGTGGAGCGTATGCAACAGATTTGGGACCAGGTAGTGGAGAGGTTGTCCCTCTCTCAGGAGAAGGCCCAGCGGTTTGCTAACCGGCATAGGACTGATGGTCCTCGGTTTAAAGTGGGGGACTTGGTCTGGTTGTCCTCAAAGAATATTCCTATGAGAGTAGCATATCCTAAATTTAAGCCTAGGTTCATTGGACCTTATAAGATCATGGAGATTATTAATCCTGTTTCTTTTCGTTTGCTTCTTCCAGGGACATTTAAGATCCATAACGTGTTCCACAAGTCCTTGTTGAAGAGGTTTGTTGAGCCAGTGGTTCCTGCTGCTGTGCCTCCTGACCCTGTTTTGGTTGAGGGCAATCTGGAGTATGTGGTTGAGAAAATATTGGATTCTCGTTTTTCTAGACGGAAACTCCAGTATTTGGTTAAATGGAGAGGTTATGGTCAGGAGGACAATTCTTGGGTGTTTGCTTCGGACATCCATGCTAGGAGACTTATCCGTGCGTATCATAGAACTCATCCTGACCGACCTGGTTGCTCAAATGAGGGTTCGGTGCCCCCTCCTCAAGGGGGGGGTACTGTTGTGAATGGGTTTGAGATGAGTTCTGAGCAGAGGCTCCCTCTGGTGGTTACAAGCGGTGCTAGTGAAGATTGTGAGGACTGGGAATCAGGTGTTACTGACTGGTCTTATATAAGGGAGTCATTTTCCCATCAGGGTTGCCGGTGATCAATTGTTCTGGTCTGAATCCTTCATTCCAGTTTCCCTTGTGGCCTGCTGTGTCGTGTCTGCATCTCCTGCTTACAGATAAGACTTTTGCTTCTTTTGTGTTTTTGCTATATTTTTGCATTTTGTCCTGCACTTCTTTGGGGGCCTTCAGGGTCCCCTCCGGGGGCTTCTTCCCTCTCAGTTTAGTTCAGCCACTGAGTTTTGTTCTTTTGCTTTTTTCAGTTTTTTCAGTGGCTGCTGTTTTGATTTTGTTACACCAGAGAACTAATTTAGGTGGTAGAGGTCATGTGATCTCAGGTGATTTTGAAATTAGTAGAGTTGGTGCTTTTCAGGGTTTTCTGGGATTGCAGTAAGTACCCTTCCTATCCTTTTCTATTTAGATAGTTTGGGCCCCAGCGTTTGCTCATACTATTTTCTTTCTGTGTCAGTATTTCCTCTTGTCTAACCGCCATTACATGTTTGGGGGACTTTCTATTATCTTTGGGGTTCTGCTCCGGGGCAGATAGCTTTCCTATTTCTATCTTTAGGTGTAGTTAGTTTCTCAGGCTGTGACGAGGCGTCTAGGACCAACGTAGGAACGCTCCACGGCTGCCTCTAGTTGTGGTGGTTAGTCAGGGTACTGCAATCTCATAGATTCCAACTGCTCTGGTGTATTGCCTTTTTGCCTGCTCTCCTCAGCTACCGAAACATAACACGAATGTAGGGGTCGGAAGCCGGACTGTGAAGGGTCTAGGAGGGAGTGAGTGGAGAGGTAACGGGTGAGGCGGGAGTAGACTAGGCGCTCCAAAAGTTTGGAGATGAAGGGGAGATTGGAGACCGGTCTGTAGTTGTTTGTGCAGGAAGGGTCAAGAGCGGGTTTCTTTAGTAGTGGAGTAATGATGGAGTGTTTGAAGGAGGATGGGAAAATGCCAGAGGAGAGTGAGAGATTGAAGATTGTAGTTAGGTGAGTTGTGACAACAGGAGAAAGAGACTGGAGGAGATGTGAGGGGATGGGGTCGGTAGTGCATGTAGTCGGACGAGAGGAAGAGAGGAGTCTGGAGACTTCTTCTTCTGTGATGGGATCAAATGTGGAAATTGAGCCAGGGGAAATGCAGGGTGGGATGGGAGTCACAGCACTTGGTGGTTGAGAGCAGATTTCCTGACGGATAGTATCTATTTTTTCTATAAAGTGGGAGGCCAGGTCATCAGCAAAAAAGTTTCTGTGATAGGGGCTTGTGCTTTTGGCCTGAGGAGGGAGTGAAAAGTGTCAAAAAGTTTCTTGGGGTTGTTGGCTAGTGAGGAGATCAGTGTGGTGAAGTAGGTCTGTTTGGCGAGGTGAAGGGCAGCATTATAAGTTCTTAACATGAATTTAAAGTGGATGAAGTCTTCTGGTGTGCGGGTTTTTCTCCATAGGCGTTCAGCACTCCTAGAGCATCGCTGGAGAAGGTGAGTTTGCGATGTGAGCCAGGGCTGTTTTACTGTGTGTTTGGAAGTTCTGAGGGTGAGCGGTGCTACTTGGTCAAGGGTGCTTCTAAGAGTGTCATTGTAGTGCTGAACAGCCAGATTAGGACAAGAAAAAGAGGAGATTGGGGACAGCGAAGAGTGTAGGGAGTCTGAAAGTGTCTGAGGGTTAATGGCTTGCAGATTTCTGAATGTGCGGTAGGTAGGAGTTCGCTGGGGTGGTGGAGGATTTGTGAGCGTGAAGGAGAGAATGTTGTGGTCAGAGAGTGGAAGCGGTGAGTTATTTAGGTGGGAAATTGAACAGAGGCGGACAAAGACCAGGTCAAGGGTGTTGCCATCCTTGTGTGTCTCAGAGGTTGAAAGCTGTGAGAGGCCTAGAGAAGTGGTTAGTGATAGAAGCTGAGATGCAGATGTGGAAGTAGGACTGTTAATGGGAATGTTGAAGTCTCCAAGGATAAGGGTTGGTAGTTCTGAGGACATGAAGTGCGGCAGCCAGGCTGAGAAGTGGTCAAGGAACTGGGTGGATGAGCCTGGGGGCCGATATATGACCGCTATTCTGAGGGAGAGGGGATGGAAGAGCCTGATGGTGTGGACCTCAAAAGAAGTGAATGAGAGTGATGGAATTGGGGGGATGACCTGGAAAGTGCATTGTGGGGACAGGAGTATGCCAACTCCACCACCATGTCTGTTTGTGGGTCTCGGGGAATGGGAGAACTGTAAGCCACCATAGGAAATGGCAGCAGGGGAGACCGTGTCAGAATCCTGAATCCAGGTTTCAGTGAGGGCCAACAGATGAAGAGAGTTGTTCAGAAAGTAGTTGTGCAGGAAAGATAGTTTATTCCAGATTCCAGAGGGCACAGTTGAAAGAAGGAGATGAGGGAGTGCAAGTAATATTAACAAGATTATTATGGTTTCGAAATGAGGTAGGGTAGGGATTGAGGTTGGGGGATGGACCAGGGTTGGGGGAGATGTCCCCTGAAATCAGTAGGAGTAGGAAGATAAAGAGCAGGTAGTTGTTGGATTTATAAATAGGTTTTTTCTGAGATATGTTTGGGCAAGATGGGCTGAGTTTTCTTAGGAAGGTGAGGAGTGCATGGGAACTGTACATGGGAGAGGGAAGTATGGAGGGGCTGATGTATATGAGTCGTGATGGAGGGGGGATGGGGCAGTGAATGTGGATGGCAAGGGAACACAGGAGGATAGAGATAAAGAACATAATTTAAAAGAAAGCAAAGTGTGGGCTACCTGATTCCTGCCCTGATTAACTGCCATGGATAACTGCCTTTTACTCGATGCTTGTCTTTCGTGATGCTTTGCTTTCTGTGATGCTGCTCGCCCCCTTACTACGTGGCCCCTTAAGGGTATGCCACACTAAACAATATCGCTAACGGGACGCTAAAAACGTCCACTATTTAGCGATCCCCTGTTAGCGATATTGTCAGTGCGGCAGCTTCCAGCGACGAGCTTCACTGCTGTGATCTCGCTCGTCGCTGGAATCAGTTCCGGACCCTATTTCATCGTGGCGCTCCCGCTGGGTAAGTATCTAATCGCTGTGTGGCACCTTTTCTTAGCGATTTAGCGGTACTTTTGTACCGCTAAAGTCGTTAAGAAGATCGCTAACGGCGATAGCGTCGTTAACTATATCGCTAAATGTGGCCGCATTTAGCGATATAGAAAACGATCCCGCTAGCGATCTCATTAGTATGCAACGCTAACGAGATCGCTAGCGGGATTGTTTAGTGTGGCAGTACCTTTAGACTACTCCTAAATATATAGTCCACACTACAGGGTCAGGAAAGTGGGATTGTGGGGGCTGTTTTGGGATAATTTGCCAGCTGGGGCCAGCACACCAGGGGGTGGTTAGATCATCAAAGGCTACCTGGCAACATCTATATGCTTTAGCACCTTCCACCTGATAGCATCTAGAGAGGCCCCAGTCACCGGGATATAAAGCAGTAAGTATTTTAAACACAGTGCAAAAATGAATTATTCCAAAGCCTTATTAACAGGCACATTAAACTATGTTGCAAGATGGTAAAGCAGTGCTTGGCAGCAAGTAGAGGTATGGAGTGCACACCATTAATATATAGTGCAGCATTCAACACAGATAGCAGAGGTGGGGATTCTATTCAGCTGTTTGCTTCCACTGAATGCAGTTCATACCATTAATATATAGTGCAGCATTCAACACAGATAGCAGAGGTGGGGATTCTATTCAGCTGTTTGCTTCCACTGAATGCAGTTCATACCATTAATATATAGTGCAGCATTCAACACAGATAGCAGAGGTGGGGATTCTATTCAGCTGTTTGCTTCCACTGAATGCAGTTCATACCATTAATATATAGTGCAGCATTACACAGATAGCAGAGGTGGGGATTCTATTCAGCTGTTTGCTTCCACTGAATGCAGTTCATACCTGTGTGAAGAGAGAGATGAATATTAATTCCTCGCCATGGATAACTGCCTTTTACTCGATGCTTGTCTTTCGTGATGCTTTGCTTTCTGTGATGCGTGCGCCCCCCTTACTACGTGCGCCCCTTAGACTACTCCTAAATATATAGTCCACACTACAGGGTCAGGAAAGTGGGATTGTGGGGGCTGTTTTGGGATAATTTGCCAGCTGGGGCCAGCACACCAGGGGGTGGTTAGATCATCAAAGGCTACCTGGCAACATCTATATGCTTTAGCACCTTCCACCTGATAGCATCTAGAGAGGCCCCAGTCACCGGGATATCAGGCTATGGTTCCACGGTCCGGAACCATAGCGCTTTTGACGGAGCGGAAATTCCGCTCCGTCTAAGCCCCGCCCCCTTTCTGACGCGCGCTCTTTCCGGAGGTGTTCAGGACACCTCCGGAACACCTCCGGAAAGAGCGCAGGGCTACATAGCCCTGTGTTAATTCTGTTGCGGCGACGCACCGTCGCCGCAATACGCGAGGACATGCTGCGGTCTGAAAAGACGCGCCGCATGTCCGTTTACGCAGGTTTGCCACCTGCGTATTGTTACGCATAGTGGAGACGGGATTTCTTGAAATCCCCTCCACTATGCTGTAACATCTGGACGCTGCGTGTTTGGCGCTGCGCCAGCGCACAGCGCCAAACACGCAGCGTTTCCTGACCGTGGAAACTCACCCTAAAGCAGTAAGTATTTTAAACACAGTGCAAAAATGAATTATTCCAAAGCCTTATTAACAGGCACATTAAACTATGTTGCAAGATGTAAAGCAGTGCTTGGCAGCAAGTAGAGGTATGCAGTTCATACCATTAATATATAGTGCAGCATTCAACACAGATAGCAGAGGTGGGGATTCTATTCAGCTGTTTGCTTCCACTGAATGCAGTTCATACCATTAATATATAGTGCAGCATTCAACACAGATAGCAGAGGTGGGGATTCTATTCAGCTGTTTGCTTCCACTGAATGCAGTTCATACCATTAATATATAGTGCAGCATTCAACACAGATAGCAGAGGTGGGGATTCTATTCAGCTGTTTGCTTCCACTGAATGCAGTTCATACCATTAATATATAGTGCAGCATTCAACCCAGATAGCAGAGGTGGGGATTCTATTCAGCTGTTTGCTTCCACTGAATGCAGTTCATACCTGTGTGAAGAGAGAATGAATATTAATTCCTCGCCATGGATAACTGCCTTTTACTCGATGCTTGTCTTTCGTGATGCTTTACTTTCTGTGATGCGTGCGTCCCCTTACTGCGTGCGCCCTTAGACTACTCCTAAATATATAGTCCACACTACAGGGTCGGAAAGTGGGATTGTGGGGGCTGTTTTGGATATTTGCCAGCTGGGCCAGCACACCAGGGGGTGGTTAGATCATCAAGGCTACCTGGCAACATCTATATGCTTTAGCACCTTCTACCTGATAGCATCTAGAGAGGCCAGTCACCAGGATATAATGCAGTTCATACCTGTGTGAAGAGAGAGATGAATATTAATTCCTCGCCATGGATAACTGCCTTTTACTCCATGCTTGTCTTTCGTGATGCTTTGCTTTCTGATTATATAACTATATCTTGAATATGTTTTGATGAACAGATAAAATGCCAAAACTTTTCTCACTGTCCAAATATTTCAGGGCCTAACTGTATATTAGGCGTCAAGTGAATTGCTACTTCTTCATTGCCTATAGATTTTAAATGTTCAGGCGGTCCACACTTTACTCTGCACTGATATTCTAAAATGTAAATGCAGAGTAAGCAGCTTGGGTGGGATAATGCAGTTACAGGGTGAGGAGCTAGCTATCAGACACTGCCAAACTAACAAAAGAGAATCAAGATAAATTTATTTATTTTTTATTGCTAAATACACTTCTTTTGATGCCATATAGCACCACCATTGATGGAATATGAAGTGTCTCTGTTTTATCCAAGGCTATTCAGTTTAGAGGATTAGGGGTAGGGCCATGGACATTTCCCTTATGTGGAAATCAAATATATAAGTCTCTACAACTTGCTGTTATTTACAGTAATATGATGCATGCAGTGATGGAATGTGGTAGTTAACCCCTTAATGTCCACTGACGTGCACAGTCCGTCATGGCAAGGTGCCAGTTCCGGCACCAGGACGGACTGTGCACGTCATGCCTTTAATCTACCACTGCGTGTAAACACGCAGTGGTAGATCAGTGCCGACAGCTGTCACAGACAGCTGACAGGCACGGCAAGCGGTGCGGGGACCTTTGCCGTCGGTCCCCACACCCACAGCGCTGTGATTGGTCAGTCAGTCTGACTGACCAAACACAGCAGCGATCGCGCAGGAGAAGCTGAAATTTCAGCTTCTCCAGCGCGATCAGTGCAGGAGCCGGCACTGAAGTGGCCAGGCTTCCTGCACTGACAGCCAGGAGTGGAGCCCCCACCGCCCCTGGCTGTTAACCCCCTGACTGCTGCGATCCAGCGCGATCGCAGAGCTCAGGGGGGGAGGCAGAGGGTCGGGAGCTCCCTCTGCCTCAGATCGGCGCCCTGCAATGTATTTGCAGGGCCCGATCTCTGCCTTGATGACCCGGGTCATTTAGCTATGGAAAACTGCTGTGATCATGTCACAGCAGCTTTCAATATAGTTACAATGCTTTGCAATGCTGGAGCATTGCAATGCATTGTAACTGCAATAAAAAGTAAAAAAAAGTGAAAGTCCCATAAAGGGACAAGTTAAAAAAATCATTTTTTAAAAAAAATTGTAAAAAAAATATTAAAAAATAATTTAAAAAAAATCCCCTAAAAAATACACATTTTTATGTAATAAAAAAATAAAAAACAAAAAAAATACACATGTTAGGTATCGCCACGTCCGTAAAAATCCCATCTATAAAAGCGTAACCCTAGTTAACCCCTTCAGTGAAAGCCGTAAAAAAAAAACACAAAAAAGTAGTAAATTATACTTTTTCCAAGCGGTATCATCATACCGCTTGGAAAAGTGCAATAACACGCAATCAAAAAGTCAGATATAAATATTCATGGTACCGCTGAAAACGTCATCTTGTCCCGCAAAAAACAAGCCACTATATAGCATCATCAGTGAAAAAATAAAAAAGTTATAGCTCGCGGAATAAACTGATGCAAAAATAATTATTTTTTCTATAAAATTTTTTATTGTGTAAAAAATGCCAAAAATAAAAAAAAATATATAAATGAGGTATCGCTGTAATCGTAGTGATCCGAAGAATAAAGCTCCTTTATCAATTTTACCACACGCGGAATGGAGGAAAAAAAAAAAAAAAAACAATTCCTGAATTGCTGGTTTTTGTTCATTCTGCTTCCACAAAAATCGGAATAGGAAGCGATCAAAAAACGTTATGTGCCCGAATATGATACCAATAAAAACGTCAGATCGTCCCGCAAAAAATAAGCCCACAGATAACTCTGTCGGACGAAATATGGAAAAATTATAGCTCTCAAAATACAGCGATGCAAAAATTTCTTACAAAAAATTATTCCAAAAAAAAGCATCTTTTAGTGTGTGACAGAAGCTAAACATGAAAAAAGGATGTAAATCTGGTATCGCTGTAATCGCACCGATCCGAGGAATAAAGTCGCCTAATCACTAATACCGCACGAGGAACGACGCAAAAAAGAAAACCAATTCTTCACCTTTTGTGAATTTGTTCATTGTGCCTCCCAAAGATCGCAGTAAGGCGATCACAGTGGTTCCCCCCCACATATGCGGTATCAGCGTACTCAGGACAAAATGCACAATAGCTTTTGGGGTCCTATTTCTCCTGTTACCTTAGAAAAATAAAAATTTGGGGGCAAAAAGATTATTTTTGTGGAAAAAAATATGATTTTTTTATTTTCACGGCTCTACGTTATAAACTTCTGTGAAGCCCTTGGGGTTCAAAGTGCTGACCACACATCTAGATAAGTTCCTTGGGGGGTCTAGTTTGCAAAATGGGGTCATTTGTGGGGGGTTTCTACTGTTTAGGCACATCAGGGGCTCTCCAAGCGCGACATGACACCCGCAGACCATTCCATCAAAGTCTGCATTTAAAAACGGTGCTCCTTCCCTTCCGATCTCTGCCATGCGTCAAAATAGTGGTTCCCCCCACATATGGGATATCAGCGTACTCAGGACAAATTGCACAATAGCTTTTAGGGTCCTATTTCTCCTGTTACCCTTAGAAAAATAAAAATTTGGGGGCAAAAAGATTATTTTTGTGGAAAAAAATATGATTTTTTTATTTTCACGGCTCTACGTTTAAACTTCTGTGAAGCACTTGGGGGTTTATGACACCCGCAGACCATTCCATCAAAGTCTGCATTTGAAAAAGGCGCTCCTTCCCTTTCGAGCTCTGCCATGCGTCAAAATAGTGGTTTACCCCCACATATTGGTATCAGCGTACTCAGGACAAATTGCACAATAACTTTTGGGGTCCTGTTACCCTTTGGAAAATAACAATTGGGGGTGGAAAGATCATTTTTGTGGAAAAGATATGATTTTTTAATTTTACTGCTCTACATTATAACCTTCTGTGAAGCCCTTGGGGGTTCAAAGCTCTCACCACACATCTAGATAAGTTCCTTGGGGGGTCTAGTTTCCAAAATGGGGTCACTTGTGGGGGGTTTCCACTGTTTAGGCACACAGGGGCTCTCCAAATACGACATGGCGTCCAATCTCAATTCCAGCCAAAAAAGTCAAATGGCGCTGCTTCCCTTCCGAGCTCTGCCATGCGCCCAAATAGTGGTTTACCCCCACATATGGGGTATCAGCGTACTCAGGACTAATTGCAAAATAACTTTTGGGGTCCTTTTATCCTTTGTAAAATAAAAATTGGGATGAAAAGATCATTTTTGTGGAAAAAACATGATTTTTTAATTTTACGGCTCTACTTTATAACCTTCTGTGAAGCCCTTGGGGGTTAAAAGCTCTCACAACACATTTAGATAAGTTCCTTGGGGGGTCCAGTTTTCAAAATGGGGTCACTTGTGGGGGGTTTCCACTGTTTAGGTACACAGGGGCTCTCCAAATACGACATGGCGTCCAATCTCAATTCCAGCCAAAAAAGTCAAATGGCGCTGCTTCCCTTCCGAGCTCTGCCATGCGCCCAAATAGTGGTTTACCCCCACACATGGGGTATCGGTGTACTCTGGAGAAATTGTACAACAAATATTGTGGTTCATTTTCTCCTGATACCCTTGACAAAATTTAAAAAAATTGTGTCGAAAGAAAAATTTTGGGAAAAAAAGTTAAATGTTCATTTTTTCCTTCCACATTGCTTCAATTCTTGTGAAGTACCTAAAGGGTTAATAAACTTCTTGAATGTGGCTTTGAACACGTTGAGGGGTGCAGTTTTTAGAATGGTGTCACTTTTGGGTATTTTCTGTCATATTGACCCTCAAATTCACTTCAAATGTGAGGTGGTCCCTAAAAAAATGGTTTTGTAAATTTTGTTGTAAAAATGAGAAATTGCTGGTCAACTTTTAACACTTATAACTTCCTAACAAAAAAAAAATGTTGGTTCCAAAATTGGGCTGATGTAAAGTAGACATGTGGGAAATGTTATTTATTAACTAATTTTTGTGACATATCTCTCTGATTTAATGGCATAAAAATTAAAACTTTGAAAATTGCAAAATTTTCACAATTTTTGCCATATTTCCATTTTTTTCATAAATAAAAGCAAGTTACATTGAAGAAATTTTACCACTATCATGAAGTACAATATGTCACGAGAAAACAAAATCAGAATCGCCAAGATCCGTAGAAGCGTTCCAGAGTTATAACCTCATAAAGAGACAGTGGTCAGAATTGTAAAAATTGGCCTGGTCTTTAACCTACAAAATGGCTTGGTCGTTAAGGGGTTAAAAAAGTCATTGTTTTCTTTTAGAAAAGTGTAAAGGGGTCTACTATAGCATGATAAAGAGCATGCCTCAATGTGCTTACATATCAAAATCAATTATACACAGAGTTAAAGTTGTTAGGCCTGAGGTAGACTTATTAATTCACAGGTCAAAATGACCACATGTACTAAGGGCAATGACCAAGCAGGTCAAACTTGCCAGTTGGCACATTAAGCAGCAAGGACCAGTACTACAGGCAGAAAACTGGAGCAAGATACACCAAAACTCACATAACCAGTTGTGTAGAGTGTTATAGATGTCATTGTAAAATCTATAAAGCCATTTCATAGTTTTCATCGTGAATTGAAGGGAACAAAATCTAGCACTATATTAACCTGCACATGACCCTTATTTGGCCGGGACCTCCTTACTGCAAATAGGTAATTTAAGTTGGTTATCTGACAGATTGTAGACATGAATTTCATTCTCAGCTAGCAAAGGAATTTGGGAGGTGACAGATATATGAACAGTAGAGATGACCTATGACCCTTGGCCTATCTATGTCCAGAAGGTTGCAAGCAGACTGCTTGAGTTCAGACTCCAGTTATGAATATTAGGGTTTCTAGAAACAGTATAGATATGACAGGTATGAGATACATATTTTTGGCATCGTGATGAAATGGCGAACATAAAATTTGTCTTACATCACTTGATGGTCGCGGCGCACCTTCAAATTAATATCAGGCAGATGGATGACACTATATATGTCTTGTTTCCTGTCTGGGGAGAAGATATTGTAAAAGCTGTGGATCCCATAAGTTTCTAAAGACCTAGCCATATAACATGACCAGACCTGTTATAAGTCACCGAAGGGGAGATATGTGGGCGTTACTTAAAAAAGAAAATATGAACTATAATCATTGTCAGTTGTGGGATTCAGTTCAATGTACTTTGGTACCATTTCCAAAAACGAAGAGCTCCCCTTTATAAGAGTCAGAGTCATACCTGCGATATCAGGTTTAGTACATTTCTTTTGTTATTCCCTTCTTATTTTATGTGATTGTATGTATTGTATTGAATATCTTTGTATATTTTTAAAAACACTACCTACTTTTCGTTTTACATATAAAAAATTTAATAGCTTATTTTTTCTTGCTCTATAAACGGAATCCTGAAGCCATATGCCATATGTAACGGGTGTCCAATCTGTCTGTATAAACGAGTGGTAGTGGCAACTAGTTCCTTTTGTTGTTGTGGAGTTTGGCAGTGACCGTACCAAGGTATATACAGTGGGGAAAATAAGTATTTGCTATACTGACAATTTAGCAAGTTTTCCCACCTACCATGAATGGAGAGGTCTGAAATTTTTATTGAAGGAAAACTTCAACTGTGAGAAACAGAATCTTAAAAATAAATCCAGAAAATCACATTATGTGATTTTTACATAATTATTTTGCATTTTATTGCATGAGATAGGTAAATTATACAATAGAAAAACAGAACTTAATATTTGGTACAGAAACCTTTGTTTGCAATTACAAAGAACAGACATTTTCTGTAGTTCTTGACCAAGTTTGCACATACTGCAGCAGGGACTTTGCCCCACTCCTCCATACATCCCGCCTTGATTACTGCAACACCCTTCTCTGTGGCCTCCCCATCAACTGTCTTGCACCACTCCAGTCTGTCCCCAACTCTGCTGCCCGACTAATCCACCACTCCCCTCGCTACTCCCCTTCTTCTCCCCTCTGCAATTCCCTCCACTGGCTCCCAATTCTCCAACGAATCCAGTTCAAACTACTAACACTGACCTACAAAGCCGTCCAAAACCTGTCCTCTCCCTATATCTCTGAACTAATCTCCTAATATCTTCCTTCACGTAATCTTCGATCCTCCCAAGACCTCCTACTATCCTCCACACTTATTCGTTCCTCAAACAACCGCCTCCAAGACTTCTCCCGAATATCCCCCATCCTCTGGAATTCCACGCCTCAACATGTATGATTATCCACCACCCTTGGATCCTTCAGACGGAACCTGAAAACCCATCTCTTCAGGAAAGCCTACAGCCTGCAATAACCATTCTGCTGCTTCGCCACCACCCGAGCTGCCGCCTCGCCGCCACCACCAGAGCTGCCGCCATGCCGCCACCACCAGAGCTGCCGCCGCTCCGCAACCACCAGAGCTGCCACTTCGCCGCCACCACCAGAGCTGCCGCCTCGCTGCCTCCACCACCAGAGCTGCCGCACCACCGACCTTCTGTTTCTTCCCCATTATCCCGTAGAATGTAAGTCCGCAAGGACAAGGTCCTCTCCCCTCTGTACAAGTCTGTCATTGTAAATTTAGAAAAACACAAGAAAGTTATGTAATGGCTATTGCTACCAAAAGCATAAAAAAGGGGGTATACTCCAAAATAGATTATATACACCACGACAAAGGAGCACTAAAACCCATAATATTAAAATATAAATTTTATTAAACAACAGTATTTAACATTGTATATCACTTATATCTCAATAAAATTCAATATAACAAATTACAATTATGAAGGTCACAAGCAGATAATAAGATCTGACTTAGTTCAACATTCAATTACTGGACCGGGATTCAAAAGAGTCACCAAACATAAGAGCTCACAGAGACTAATAGCATATTATTCTATTTCTGAATGCTTATCACAAAAAATAGCGTCTTATTCTGTGTCTCAATGCTTATCGCAAAAAGTAATAGCGTCTTACTCTGTATCTCAATGCTTATCGCATTCTAAATAAATCGTCTTACCCAGGTATATCCAGAACAGAAGTCAGATCCTGCAACCCCGACGCGTTTCGCGTGGGCTTTCTCAAGGGGCTGTGACTTATGTTTGGTGACTCTTTTGAATCCCGGTCCAGTAATTGAATGTTGAACTAAGTCAGATCTTATTATCTGCTTGTGACCTTCATAATTGTAATTTGTTATATTGAATTTTATTGAGATATAAGTGATATACAATGTTAAATACTGTTGTTTAATAAAATTTATATTTTAATATTATGGGTTTTAGTGCTCCTTTGTCGTAATGTCATTGTAAATTTGTTTACTGTAAACAATATCTATAACTTTGTATGTAACCCCTCTCATGTACAGCACCATGGAATTAATGGCGCTATATGAATAAATAATAATAAATACAGATCTTCTCCAGATTTTTTAGGTTTTGGGGCTGTTGCTGAGAAACATTGAGTTTCAGCTCCCTCTAAAGATGTTCTATTGGGTTCAGGTCTGGAGACTAGCTAGGCCACTCCAGCACTTGAAATGCTTCTTATGGAGCCACTCCTTAGTTACCCCAGCCATGACCCATCTTCAATACTCTTACTGAGGTTGTTGGACAAAATCTCTCGATGCATGACACAAGCCATCCTCCCTTCAATACGGTGCTGTTGTCTTGTCTCCTTTGCAGAAAAGCACCCACAAAGTTTGAGGTTTCCCCCACCATGCTTGGGATGGTGTTCTTGGGGTTGTACTCATCCTTCTTCTCCCTCCAAACACGGTTAGTGGAGTTGATACCAAAAAGTTCTATTTTGGTCTCATCTGAGCACATGACCATCTCCCATGCCTCCTCTGGATCATCCTTCATTTAAAAACTGCATTTTGTGTTTATTTGTGGTATCTTTGTCTAATATTTAAATTTGTTTGTTGATATGAAACATTTAAGTGTGACAAACATGAAAAAGAATAGGGAATCAGGAAGGAGGCAAACACTTTTTCACACAACTGTTTGTTCTATTGCAATAGCGATAGTAATGTGAACAGACTCTAGAGAGGAGTTCTTTATTTTTTCAGCAGATGAAGGTTTAGTTGCAGGTTTGAGCCACAAGGCAAAAAGTAATTTGATGGGATAATACCAACTTAATATACTGGTGGAACAAACTGAAAGGCAGAAGATAAGAAATACAATCCTCATTTAATACTGTGGCACACATATGTGTCCAAGTGAGCCTTAAAAGGTCTTAGATGATGATGTCACTGAAGTTTGACAGATAATTTGTAAAACCCAAAGTGAAGCACAGCAAAGGAGGCGTCAGCCATAAGAGAAGACAGCAAAGCCTGATCTGGAGTTGAGACAGGTGTGTGTGTTCCAAAAGTTAAGTTGATGGGTACTGCATTAAAAAGGTTGTTCCCTTTCTGAAATGTTTATCCTGTAAGCTTCTTTAGTAGTAAAAAAGAATGTGTGCTTTACTTACCCTCACCGGGTCCAGAGCTAAGTATCCGCTACTGCTCCTGTGTCTATTTATTCTCTGCTGCACTGATATCATATTGACAGCACAGCAACCAAATAATGAACTCAGCAGCTCATGCGATCCACATAGGCAAAGACAGTAATTGCCTTCAGCTTTGTCAACGTGATGTCAGCTTTGCAAGCCCTAATCAGCAGTGGAGACCATACGACGGAGATGGGGAGTCTCAATAAAGCACAATTTATTTTTTTCACTACTAATGGAGCCTATAGGAATAACTTTCCTGAAAGGGTACAACTCCTTTAAGGATCCGTACTACATTGACCTGCAGGACAATTATGTGCATAAAGCCATAATGTGGTGCTGTTCCACCTATTAATAAAGTCTCTTTAACTGAAACAGTTAACTCTAATATGTAGTCTTCTCTTGTAATATCCATTTGAGTCTTGGTTTTACTAATTTAAAGCTAGCAGCATACCTCCCCTTGTGACAAGAGTAAGTCATCAGCGATACATGGACAAGACAAGACTCAAGAAGCTCTTATAATGTAATTAGGATCATTTGAACTTGACGCATAGTGTTAAAAGAATCATTTGATTCTTGAAGTATCAGAATTACTGTCATATCATCACTTTACATGAGGATTTCTGTTCAGTTGGATAACTTTTCACTATCTTAAATCAGGATAAAACTACTCATATAATTACTGGTATTTTTTTCTAAAAGCTAAACTACACAACCTGTACGAAGGCATGATTTCCTCTTAGATATTCATGAGACATTGCATTCTCCTTCAGATGCAATTCTTCTATGAGAGAATGCTGGCATAATGTGGCATGTAATAGAGCATTCCATGTATGCTATGTTTTGTCAGGACAATTGTCTTACTTTCATCAAACACTAATGAAACCTGAATAATAAAATAAAAAAATCATTTTATATTCTGGTTTATCAATTTACAGACAAAAAAGTTACAAATTCACCAGAACTAAGTAAATCAGCAATCTTCACTATCCAGGATCAGGTAAATATTTGAGTCATAAAGTCAAATGAGGTCCTGATTTGGCAAGAGGAATGATTTGATGTATATACACTGAGTTTTTTGAGGATTTTTTGAGCGAAACTCCAAATCCTCCACAAAAACTTGGACTCTCTTTTCCTAAATTTCAGCATAAAGACTGAGTGAGCACATGTCTTTTTCAGGCGGATTCTGGAACCTGCCTGAATAAAGTGCCACAAGAAATGAACAGCAACGTAAAAAAGACATTGTTTTGTAGATATGTAGTCTTGATACGAAAAGTTGTTACTTTTGATACAACAAGTAACATGTTCATTCTTTGGGCTCTTTCTTTTTTAAAAGGAGTCTGTCACCTCTTGGATGATTTTGATCTATTATTATGGGCATACAGGTAATAGAATGGTTAAATCAGTCTTACCTGTATGCTTCATAGCTGCGGTGTAGACCTTGAGAAACTTATTTATAATGTTATATCCTAAATATTTCTTCCAGGCGAGTTTCTGCTACTGTGCATTGACTCGCCGTGCAGAAGATCAATGTAGACACTGCCCATTGGAGGGAGGACAGGGTTCGCATAACCGAGCGCGTGCATAGCGCATGCACGGAATTACAGCACCGAACAGGTCAGTGTGAAGTTGATGTGAGGGCGGTACCATTATAATGGAGTCATGAGGCAGTGATTTCTTCCAGGCACCACACACCCTAGAGCCTGGAAGAAATCATTAGCATATAACATTATAAATGAATTTCTCAAGATCTGCACCGCAGTTATGATGCATACAGGTAAGACTGGTTTAACCATTTTATTACCTGTATGCCCATAGTTATAGCTTAAAATCATCCAGGGAATGACAGATTCCCTTTAAGCTGTGAGCTCTTCATAGTTGAAACCAAAGATGGCTGGAACTGAAATTCAGCCCTGGCATTTGAAAGCACACAAGCGGATTCTATTACTAATATTTTCCTTCTGGGAGGAAATCAAGATTTACTACAAGACCCATATTTTCAATAACACTGCTACAAAAGATTTAATAATAATAGCAGCAATAATAATAATACTGCATTATAACAAACAAATACCACAAGGTCGTAGCCTAATATTACCAGTATATACAGTAGTGATAATACCGCCATTCTAATTACACAAGTATGCGATACTTAGGTTTATGAAAATTGTTTCAAATCCAATGACTGATTCTTATGCCCTGATTTAAGAAAAACACTTCCATTTTAACCATCACGTATGGTTTTTGCACAAAATGAGAATTAAATTGCATACAGCGAGATGAACAAGAAAAATCTTTATTGTGGCAAAAGTGTACACAATATTACATATAGAAATTTATTGAACATTTATGCTGAAATTTTATTAGAAATTTATTCTTGGGCCTTTTCCTTTTCTATTCAAAGCTTCGCTTGATAATTTTCTCTTTCAGAAGCCCTGCGGATCTTCTCTGTGAAGCATCCAGCAATAGTCTCCCATAATATTCACGCTCCATCTACCTTAGTATCATCATTCCATCAACTTAATAACCTGACAAAATCTTTCTCCTTGCTCTTCGCTAACAGCACCAAGGTTTTCAGGAAAGTACTTCAAATAGGAATGTAAAAAATGTAACTTCAAATTCATCAGACAATCAGACAACCCACAGCTTTGAAACATTTCAGCATGTTCTCCACAATGGATTTAAATTTGGATCTTTGTTGTTACCTTGAAATTCATTCACAACTTCTTTAAATGAATCCTAAGCCCTTTTCTCAACAGCTTTCATTTTTGTCTCAAACACGTCGTCTTTCATGAGTTTCAAAATATCTGGACCTACAAAAATGCTTTCCTTCAGTTTTGCTTCAGACAGTCCTTGAAACTCATACAGATACTTAAAAGTCTCTCCTTCTTTGGGCAGAGCTTTCACAAACTGCTTTATCATTAGAGCTGCTGTGACTTTTATGCATCCAGGGCCCACAACCACAACCAGTAGCACCCCACTTTTGAAAGGTTCCGACAGACAGGAGCTTAGGAAGCGGACAGAGTAGTATGAGGTATGTCGCCAGGTGACCCAACCCGGGTTCTCCAAATGTCTTTGAGGGTTTGCGATCGTCAATAGAACAAATCTGAATTCCTCCAGTTGGTGCCATGGTTCCTTGGTTGCTGTCCTGTGGAGTCTGACTGGAGAGGCGGATCCCCTTTTATAGGTTTTATAGTTCACAGCTCTTATTCAGACATTTTTCCACAAGATTGGGGGAAGGTGGAAGTGGGTCATCTCTCATTGCTCGAGTGTTCAATTAACCTGCATATTTTGTCCTGTAATGTATGCAGAGCAACAAGCTGCATGGACTGATACAATAGGTAATCAGCATATTAACAAACATGGATTGTGCAATTAACCTGCGCTTTTGTCACTCAAGCATAGCAAAACAATAAGCTGCAAGGACTGATACAATAGGTAGTCAGCAAACTATTCAACAAATAAACAAACATCAATTCAATCTACAATAAGAGTCAATCTTCAGTCTCCTATGAACAATAGCTCATGTCCCTGGGTCTACTGAGTAATATTTCTGGCATAATTAAGAATAAAGGCAGTGTCAACACACCATCCTTGATCTTCATCGTTAAGTTACTTGAGAATAAAGTCTAAATCTAAATTCTCGTAGCTTTCCTTCAAGTGCACAGAATGCACTACAGGCAATGAAGCATACTTGCTGACATTGTGAAGTAGCACAGCTTTCAGATTTTTTGGATGAATAAATAAAAAGCCTCCACTTACTGACATTGTAAGTGACATTACAACTTTCCAATGGGGTCACAGTGTGGTGCAAGAAAAAGCCTATGAAGTCAATGTTAAAAAAAAATGTTTGTGATGGTATTTTTTGGATATTTTTACTGAGTTCAGCGATCGAAAGTACATAAAATTCATCTCTTACTTTTCAAAAAATGTTACCCTTGCAGACCTGTGTCATTAATCATAACCATTGTTTTAAGACTAATACCACTGCTATACATTGACCCTTTATTGATGATATCAGTTTTACACCAGTGATCTGCAGACCATATATTTGTATACTATACATATTCTCACCAGAGGTGTGCTCAATGTTTATAGTCATTCATTTTTCCTTTTGTTTTCCATTCGTCCAAGAATGCCATGACCACTTCTTCTATCCATAATTGTTCCTACAAAATGTAGCAGACATTTTGACTTATTGCTTTTACACCTCCATCTCCACCTCCATCCTCACATTCCACCACCTCTACAAAAACTATATAGTGTTATAACCAGTACCCTAGACATTAATAATTCTCCTCTGCCCCGAACAGTTTTATTATTGTGCCCCACACAATAACAGTGCCACTACACAGTAAAAATGTTCGCTCTGTACTTCCTTTTGGTAATAATGCTCCCCTGTCCCTCCTTACAGTTATACAGCAACATACAGTAATAATGTCCCCTTTAATAATAATCCTGTACCTGCTCATTAAAATAAAAACACCCTCCTATTCTTTCTTATAATCATAATGCCTCCCATGCTTCCCCTATAAAGCTAACAACCCCCAGCATTCCTACCTATAAAAATGCTTACATGTCCTGCCTCATTAATGACCCTCAGCTCCTCTATAATTGTAATAATGCTCCTGAGCAGGTGGATACATAGAAATCACAGGTGCTCCATAGCAAAACATCATATCTCCTAACTTTTTAAGAAATGGAGAGGGATATGCATTCCATGTACACAGTTATTTTGACCCTCTTGAAGCCCCTTAGTGACGCCACCTACTATGATACCTTGCAGGGGACGGAACTCTGCTTCCTCCAATTGTCAGGACAACTATGCAATTGACTGAGGAGTGATGGATGGGGCCGCAGCTGTTTCCCTTTTATGCCAGTTATTGGGGTAATCACAGTGAGCATATGGCATGTACACCAATGCATGGAATAAATATATGTATACCCTGGTACGGTTACCGCCAACTCCACAATAACAAAAGGAACTAGCAGTCATCACCCAGCATTCATACAGGCTGATTGGACACCCATTACAAGAAGCATATTACTTCAGGGGTGCAGTGAACAGATCAAGAGGAATGGAACTATTCAATTGTATATATTTAGTCTGAATAGTGTTTATAAAAAATATACAAAGATGTTACAAAATGGAAACAAAACAATATGGTATATACAATCAAATAGAATAAAAGGGATAAAAAAAGAAAAGTACTAAACCTGTGTCACAGAAATGGCTCATAGCCTACCAGAGGAATGTACTCCTTTTAAGAAAATGGACAGTACCACATCAAGCTGTATCTTTCAGGACTGACAAATGACAAAAACCCAAAGCTTGATTTTTATTAGATCAAGGTAATGCCCACAAACCTCCCCTTAGTGAGCTCATATGGGAGGCTGGTTGTGGGATGTGAAAGGTCTTTAGAAGATTATGCGACCCCAACTGTCAGGATATTTCCCCCGCTTGAGGTCCCAGGCGGGAGATCATAGAATTTTAGGGTTGGAAGGGACCTCCGGGGTCATCATGTCCAACCCCCTGCTCAATGCAGGATTCACTAAACCATCTTAGACAGATGTCTGTCCAGCCTCTGTTTGAAGGCTTCCAGTGAAGGAGAACTCACCACCTCTGGTGGCAGCCTCTTTTACTCAAAAAGTTTTTTCTGATAAGTAATCTGTATCTTCTACCTTTTCAGTTTCATTTCATTGCTTCTCGTGTTTTGATGTGCAAATGAGAATAATGATGATCCTTCTACACTGTGACATCCCATCTTATTTTTGTTGACAGCTATAAAGTCTCCTCTCAGTCTTCTTTTTTGCAGCTAAACATTCCCAGATCCTTTAACCGTTCCTCATAGGACATAGTCCGCTCACCATTCAGGTAGCTCATCTCTGATAAACTTGCTCCAGTTTTTCAATGTCTTTTTTAAAATGTGGTGGCTAGAACTGGACACAGTATTCCAGATGAGGTCTGACTAAGGAGGAGTAAAGGGGATAATTACTTCACGTGATCTAGACTCTATGCTTCTCTTAATACATTCCAGAGCTGTGTTTGTCTGTTTCTACTGCTGCAACACACTGTTAACTCATGTGCAGTCTGTGATCTATTAGTATACCCAAGTCTTTTTCACACCCGTCCAGTTGCTTAGTTCTACTACTCTCATTCTGTAGATATATTATCGTTTAGGTTACCCAGATGTAGATTCTTGCATTTCTCCCTGTTAAATAACATTCTATTAGTCTCTGTCCATCTTTCAAGCTTATTTAGATCCTCCTGAATTATTTTTCTGTCTTCTCTAGTGTTATCTATCCCTCCTAGCTTTGCATCCTCATCAAATTTGATTAGTTTACTTGCAATCTCCTTATCTAGATCATTTATTAAAATGTTGAACAACACTTTGGCCAGTACTGAGCCTTGTGGCATCCAACTTCAAACACTCTTCTAATTGGATATGCAACCATTTATTACCACTCTTTGAGTACGATTACTGAGACAGTTATAAATCCACCTAACCATAGCCTTGTCAGTCCCATACTTGGTCATTTTTTCAATAAGGCTAGTTTGAAAAACATTATTAAATGCTTTGCTGAAGTTCAGATATACTATATCTTTCCTGATCCACCCAGTAAATGATTCCATCATATAAGAAAATTAGATTAGTCTGGCATGACTTGTTTGCTACATATGCATGCTGGCCATGATTAATTACTGTATCCTTATTCAAGTACTCACATACACACTGTTTAATAATTTGTTCATAGATCTTTGATATAGAAGTAGCCTGTAATTTTCTGGCTCCATCTTTCATTTTTTGAAGATAGGGACAACATTTGCCCTTCTCCAATCTTCTGGGACTTCCTGTTCTCCAGGAATTTTCAAAGATTATGGCTAGTTGTTCTGCAATTTTTTCTACTAACTCTTTCAGTACCCAAGGATGCAATTCATCTGGACCAGGAGATTCATTTAAATTATCTAAATGTTCCCTCACCATCTCTCTGTTTATTGATCATGTGGATTCTTTTATTCCTTCAATAGCACAGTGAAGATGAGTTGATGTTACATTTGCTTTCTTAGAGA
>JARQOD010000002.1:121294632-121331668 GCA_033576555.1 Oophaga sylvatica | reverse complement strand
CAGGTTGGGGTTTGTGGAGGGGGAAATTGTAAATCAGGTTTGGGGAGGGGTGGGGGGCCCTTTGCCATCAAGTTTGGGGGGTGGGGGGGACCATGCACTTCGGGGTTTTGGGGGGTGAGGAGACCTGCACATCGGGTTGGGGGGTGGGGGGGACATGCTTCCGGGGTAGGGTGTGAGGGGACCTTTCCCACATCAGGTTTGGGGGGGTTGAGGGGCCCATGCATATCGGTTGAGGGGGTGAGGGGCCATGCCCCATCGGGAAATTGGGGGGTGGGGGGCCCCAATGACATCGGTTTGGGGGGGGGGTTGGACCTTTTGCAGATCGGTTTGGGGGGGTGGGGGGGCCCATGAAACATAGGTTTTGGGGGGGGGGGACCATGCACATAAAGATTGGGGGGGTGGGGACGATGCACATCAGGTTTTGGGGGGCCCTTGAGGGGACCATGCACATCAGAATTTGGGGGGTGAGGGGACCTGCACTCAGGATTGGGGGGTGGGAGGACCTGACATCTGGGTTGGGGGGGGGAGGGGACCATGCACTTCGGGTTTTGGGGGGTTGAGGGGACCTTTGCCCCTTCCTTGGGATTGGGGGGAATGAGGCGGACCATGCCCCATCGGGGTTTGGGGGGTGGGGGGGCCCTTGCACATCAGGTTTGGGGGGTGGGGGGGGACCATGACTTTCGGGGTTTGGGGGGGGGGTTTTTGGGGGGACCATACACATCAGGATTGGGGGAGTGGGGGCCCCTGCACATCGGTTTGGGGGGTGAGCGGACCATGCACATCGTGTTGGGTGGGGGGCCCATGCTATCGGGGTTTGGGGGGGGTGAGGGACCTTGAAAATCAGGATTGGGTGGGGGGGTCCTTGCAATGAGGATTGGGGGGGTGAGGGGACCATGCTCCCAAGGTTTGGGGTGTGGGGGACCTTCCCAATTCGGTTTGGGGGGGGGGGTGGGGGGAAACCATGCAAAATTTGGTTTGGGGGGTGAGGGGACCAGCATATCAGTTTTGGGGGGGTGGGGGGAAACCATGCTTATCAGGTTTTGGGGGTGGGGGGGGCCCTTGGGGCTTTTCAGGTTTGGGGGGTTTTTGGGGGGGGACCAGGCAAAACAGGTTTGGGGGTGAGGGGCCCTTGCACATCGGATTGGGGGTGAGGAAAACCATGACTTCAGGATTGGGGGGGTGAGGGGACCATGCCCCAATCAGGATAGGGGGATGAGGGGACCTTTGTACTTCAGGTTTGGGGAGGGGGGGGAAGGGGACCATGCTCTTCAGGGTTGGGGGGGTTGAGGGGCCATGTTTATCGGGAAATTGAGGGGTGAGTGGCCATGCACATCAGGATTGGGGGGGTTGGGGACCAGGCCCCTCAGGGGGGGGGGGTTTTGGGGGAGACCAGGGAGATCGGTTTGGGGGGGTGAGGGGATCATGCAAAATCGGTTTAAAGGGGGGTGTAGGGGCCATGACATCAAGATTGGGGGGGTGAAGGGCGTTGCCATTCGGGGATTTGAGGGGTGGGGGGGGCCTTGCACATCATTTTTGGGGGGTGTGGGGGCCATGCACTTTCAGGTTTGGGGGGGTGAAGGGACCATGAAATTCAGGGTTGGGGGGGGTGAGGGGGCCAGCACATCGGTTGGGGGGGTGGGTGGACCTTTGCAATCGGGTTTTGGGGGGTGAGGGGACCATGCACTTCGGGGGTTGGGGGGGGTGGGGGACCATCCCTTTTCAGGTTTGGGGGGGAGTGGGTACCATGAACATCATTTTTGGGGGGGGGGGGAAAAAGGGGGCCCATGAAAAATCGGATTGGGGGGGGGTGAGGGCCCAATGCAATCGGTTTGGGTGGGGGTCCAGGCACATCTTTGTTTGGGGGGTGTGGGGCCAATGCATACCAGGATTGGGGGGAGGGGGCCCCAGGCAAATCGGTTTTTTGGGGGGTGGGGGGCCCAAAGATATCGGTTGGGGGGGTGGGGGGGCCCCCTTGGCAATAGGTTTGGGGGGTGGGGGACCCTTGGGCATATCGGGGATTGGGTTTTGAGGGGGCCATGAAACTGGTTTGGGGGTGAGGGGATCTGCACATCGGGATTGGGGGTGAGGAGCCATCCCAACATCAGGTTTGGGGGGGGGAGGGGCATCCCCCATGGTTTGGGGAGGTGAGGGGCCTTTGACTTCGGGATAGGGGGATGGGGGGGACCATGACATCAGGTTTGGGGGGGGTGAGGGGACCTGGTTTATAGGTTGGGCGGGAAAGGGCCCATGCATAAAGGATTTGGGGGGGGGGGACCTTGCTTTCCGGGGTTTGGGGTTTGGTTTGAGGGGGCCAGGTATTCCAGGATTGGGGGGTGAGGGCCCAATAAATTCCGGTTAGGGATGAGCAGGAAACCATGCTTTCCGGGGATGGGGATGAGGGGGGTACCATGTATCCCGGGATTGGGGGATGGGGGCCCATGAATACCGGAGGGGAAGGGGGGGTGCCAGGGCATAGTAGATTTTTGGGGGGGGGGGTTTGAGGGGGACCTTCTTTCCAGGATGGGGTTAAATGGGGGGGAAACCTTCCCTTTACCAGGATAGGGGGGGCAAAACCCTTCCGGAATGGGGACCATATCCCAAAAAAAATTGCTTGCCCCTGGGGCGTAGAAAGGGGTTTAAATTTGTTTGTTTCATATTTTTTCTAGGTTTTTAAAAACTGGTCTTGATTTTGATTAAAAAAATTTTTAAAATTTAACAAAATTTCTATACGGGTTAGAAACAATTGTTTTCAAATCAGCTTTCCAACTAATCAGCTGCAAGTTCTTTTTTTTTTTTGGGTTAAAAAAGAGGGGCCTTGGGGGGAGTTTTTTGAAAAAACCGTATAAAGGGGGAAAATCATTTTGTGTTACGGGGAAAACCCAGGTTCTATACCAACAGGTGAAAGGGAAACCACTTAGCTTTTTTTCACTAAAAGAGATTTTTAATTTAATCTGAACTTTCCGGTTTTTTCATTTTTCCCCATTTTTAAAGGGCAGAAAAAGAGCAAAGGGAAAAAGGTTGTTTTCGATTAAAGGGAGCGGTAGCTGTTTCGGAAAGTTAGTTTATTACAGTGGCATCAACTGCAATTCTGCCCTTGTCCCAGGGTTCGCATGATAAAGGGGAAATCCTCCGGGGAACTGGTTCTTTTAACCACTGTATTGGCCAAATAAAAAATTTTTAATTCAGTAGGAAATGCTGAAAATGAAGGGGCCCCCTGTGTAGGACCCCACGTCTGCCCCCCCTCCTTCAAGCCCAAAATTTGACTGTTAACATTTACATAACATACATTGCCCCAGCATAAATGACTACACCCCCTTTTACGCCCAAAAATTTTCTCCAGTAGCTGAATCCTCAGAATGAAAAAAAGGGGTAAATATAAGGGGAAAAGTGGGGGGGGCGGGGTTCATTATTCCTTCTTTCAGTGCGGCCTCTGGGGGACAACAGCGTGATGCTTCACTACATTGTGTCGCTTTTGAAAAGTTAGTGCCCAGAAAAAAATGAGGGGGAAGAGCGTCGGGTGAATGGGGGGAAAGTTTTTTTTCCCTTTTATGTGGGGTTGGGGTCTTTGATTTTTGTTTCTTTATTTAGGGGGCCCGGTTTTAAAGGGTCATGTTTTATATTGGGGCTCTTTTGGGGTTTGTAAATTACTTTTTAAAAATGCCCAGGCTTCATAGGATTTTCCTTATTTAGTGAGTTTTTTTGGGAGGTTTTTACTGTATTGGGGGATTTCATACTGTACATACAATAAAAAGGTTTTTTGTGTGAGTTCTTTTACTCTATTTAGGGGGCCATGTTAGGGCTTTTTCGGGAATTGGGTTTGGCTTTTTGGGGCAATTTACTGTATATGGGGGGTTTTTGGGGGGGCCCATAATATTTTTTTAGGGGAAAAATTTGCCCCAGCAAAGATCCCTCATTTTTTGAGGGTTGGTGTGGGGGGGCTCATGCCTTATATAGGAAATTTTTGGTGTGGGCTCATATTGTTTATAAGGGGGTAAATCTTACATTAGGTAGTGGGGGTGTGGGGGAGCCATACTGTTTTAATGGGACTATGTGGGGGTCATTTGTTTTCTGTTTTGCGAGACTATTGAGGGCTCAAAATTATTAAAAGGTAGGATTTGTGTGCGAACTCTTTCTGCATTTGGGGGGGCCCTGGGGTTGGGAAATCATATGATATGAAAGGGAAGTGTCAGAAATAGCAAATTTTGGTAATTTTAAATTTAATAAATGAATAAAAATTTTAAACCCCCCTTTCCCACCCAAATGCCGGTTTGCTCGTTAATAAACAGGCCAGGTTTTAAAATTTTTGGCCATTTAACTTTATGAGGTAAATTAACTTGGTTTGCTTCAAGGGGTTCCCCCTGTTTCTCTGATAGATTTTCAGGGCCCATTTTGGGTACTTCATGACGGGGTAACTTTCTTCTTTTTTAAAACTTGCGTTTTTTTTGAGAAAAAAAAAAATGGAAATTTTAAAAAAAAATTTTTAAAACTTTTTTCAATTAAATCCCCCTTTTTTTCAGGAGATACAGTTTGTCTTACAAATTATTTAAATAAATAGTATTTCCCACCTGTATTTGCTTCAGTACATTTACATTTTTATTTTTAGGAAGTTTTTGGGGTTTTTAAAGTTGCCCAGCGATTTCTCATTTTTTAAAAAAAATTTTGAAAAACCCTTTTTTTTGGGGGACCACTGTTATGTTTTTGGTGTGAGGAGGACAGGAGCAAAAATAAGCCAAGGCACCGAACACCCAGAGAGGTTGGGAAACCCAATGGGGTTTCCCCAAAAACCCCAAAAAATAGAAGCAGCCGTGGGTCGTACATACGGTGACCTGGGCCCCGGGGGGAGGGAAAAAAAAAAAAAAAAGGAAAAACCCCCGGGGGGGGGAAAAAAAAAAAACCCCCAAAAATTTAAAGGCGGTTTAAAAAAAAAAAAAGGGGAAAAAAAAAAGGGGGCCCCAAAAACTGCCTTTAAAAAAGGGGGGGGGGGTTTTTAACCGCAAACCCCAAAAAAAAAAACTTCCAAAAAATTTTAAATTTGGGCCCCCCCCAAACCCTTTTGGAAAAGGGGGGAAAAAAAAACAAAAGGGGGGGGGGGTGGGGGGGGGGGGGGGGGGGGGGGGGGGGGGGGGGGGGGGGGGGGGGGGGGGGGGGGGGGGGGGAAAAAAGGGGGGGGGGGGGGGGGGGGGGGGGGGGGGGGGGGGGGGGGGGGGGGGGGGGGGGGGGGTTGGGGGGGGGGGGTTTGGGGGGGGGGGGGGGGGGGGGGGGGGGGGGGGGGGGGGGGGGGGGGGGGGGGGGGGGGGGGGGGGGGGGGGGGGGGGGGGGTTTTTTTGGGGGGGGGGGGGGGGGGGGGGGGGAAAAAGGGGGGGTTTTTTGGGGGGGGGGGGGGGGGGGGGGGGGGGGTTTTTTTGGGGGGGGGGGGGGGGGGGGGGTTTTGGGGGGGGGGGGGGGGGGGGGGGGGGGGGGGGGGGGGGGGGTTTTGGGGGGGGTTTTTGGGGGGGGGGGGGGGGGTTGGGGGGGGGGGGGGGGGGGGGGGGGGGGGGAAAAAGGGGGAAAAATTTTGGGTAAAAAAAAAGGGGGAAAAAGGGCCCCCCCCCCCCCAAAAAAAAAAAAATTTTAAACCCCTTTAGAAAAGGAAAAATAAACTTTCTAAAGGGGGGGAAAAAAAAAAAAATTTTAAAAAAACCCAAAAAATTTTAAAAGGGGGGGGGGGAAAAAAAAAATTTTTAAAATTTTTTTTTTGGGAAAAAAAATTTTTTTTTTTTAAAAAAAAAAAAAAAAATTTTTTCCCCCCCCAAAAAGGGGAAAAAAAAGGGGGGTTTTTTTTTTTTAAAAAAAAATTTTAAAAAAATTTTTTTGGGCCCCCGGGGGGAAAAAACCCAAAAATTTTTTAATTTTTTTTGGGGGGTTTTTTTTTAAAAAAAAAAATTTTTTTTTCCCTTTTTTAAAAAAAACCCTTTTTTTTTTTTTTTTTTTTTTTGGCCCTTTTTTGGGGGGGGGGGAAAAAATTTTTTTTTTTTTTAAAAAAAAAAAAAAAAACCCCCCCCCCCCTTTTTTTTTTAAAAAAAACCCCTTTTTTTTTGGGGAAAAAATTTTTTTTAAAGTGGGTTTTTTTTTTAAAAAAAAATTTTAAAAAAACCCTTTTTCCCCCCAAAAAAAATTTTTTTTGGGGTTTAAAAAAAAAAAAAAAAAAATTTTTTTTTTTTTTTTTTTAAAAATTTTTTTTTGGGGAAAAACCCCAAAAAAGGGGTTTTAAAAAAGGGGGTTTTTTCCCCCAAAAAAATTTAAAATTTTTTTTTTAAAAAAAAGGGGGGGGGGAAAAAAAAAAAAAAATTCCCCCTTTTTTTTTTTTTTCCCCCCCCCAAAAAGGGGGGTTAAAAATTTTTTTTTAAAAAACCCCCAAAAGGGATTTTTAAAAATTTTTTGGGGGTTTTTTTTGGGGAAAAAAAATTTTTTTTTTAAAAATTTTGGGGGAAATTTTGGGGTTTTTTAAAAAAATTTTGGTTTTGGGGGAAACTTTTCCGGGCCAAAGGGTTTTTAAAAATTTCCCCTTTTTTGCCCCCCTTTTTTGGGAAAAGGGGAAAAAAAAAAAACCCCCCCTTTCCCCGGGGAAAAAAAGGGGGGTTTTTTAGTCCAAAAAACCCCCGGGGGGGCCCCCTTTTTTTTTTTTTTTTGGGGGGAAATTTTTGGGGGGGTTTTTTAAAAAGGGGGTTTTTCCCAAAAAAAGGGGGGGGGGTTCGGGGGGGAAATTTTAAATTTAAACCCTTTCCGGGGTTTAAAGGGGTTTTTAAAAAGGGGTTTTTAAAAAAAAACGGGCCCCGGGTTTTGGGGTTTTTCCCCCGGGGGTAAAAGGGGGGGAAAAATTTTAAAGGTTTTGGGGGGTTTTTTTGGGGGGGCCAAAAAACCCCTTTTGGGAAAAGGGGGGGCCCCCCCGGGGAGGGGGGGGTTTTTTCCGGGGGGTTGGGGGTTTTTCCCCCCCCAAAGGGGGGCCCCCCCCCAAAACCCCCCCCAAAAAGGGGAAAAAATTTTTTCCGGGGGTTTTTTGGGGGGGGCCCCCAAAGGGAAAAAAAAGGGTTGAAAAACCTTTTTTTCCCCCCCCCCGGGGGGGAAAGGGGGGGTTTTGGGTTTTTTTTTCCCGGGGGTTTTCCCCCCCCTTTTTTTTCCAAAGGGGGGGGTTTTTTTTCCCCTTTTCCGGGGGGCCCTTTTTTAAATTCCCTTTTTTTAAGTTAAAATTTTTTTCCCAAAAAATTTTTTGGGAATTTGGTGGAAAATTTCCCCCAATTTGGGGGGGGGCCGGGAAGGTTTTTAAAAAGGGGGCCCGGGGGTTTTTTTTCCCCCCCTTTTAAAAATTTTTTTTTTTTTCCCCCCTTTTTGGGCCCTTTCCTTTTTTGGGGGGGGGGTTTTTTTTTTGGGGTTTTTTTTTTTTTGGGGGGGTTTTTTTTTTTTTTTAACCTTGGGGGCCCCCCCCGGGGGTTTTTTTTTTTTCCCCCCCCTTTTTTTTGGCCCCCAAAAATTTTTTTTTCCCCCCCTTTTAAGGGGGCCCCCGGGGGGGTTTTTGGGTTTTTTTGGGGGGTTTTTTTTGGGGGCCCCTTTTTTTTTATAAAACCCCCCCAAGGGAAAAATTTTGGGGGCCCCTTTTTTTTTTTTCCCCCCCCGGGGGGGGTTTTTTTTTTTGAATTTTAAAAAAACCCCCTTTTTTTTTGGGGGGGTCTTTGGGGAAAAATTTTTTTTTAAAAAAAAAAAATTTTTTTTTTTTTTTTTTTTTTTTGGGAAATTTTTTTTTCCCTTTTTTTTCCCCAAAAAAATTTTTTTTTTTTTCCCCCAAAAAGGTTTTTTTTTCCTTTTTGGGGGGTTTTTTTTTTTTTTTTTTTTCTAAAATTTTTTTTTAAAAAACCCCCCCAGGGAAAATTTTTTTTTTTTTTTGTTTTTTGGGGAAAAAAAATTTTTTTTTTTTTAAAAATTCCCGGGGCCCCTTTTTTTTTTTTTTTTTTTTTAAAAAAAAAAAATTTAAATTTTTAAAACCCCCCGGGGGAAAAACTTTTTTTTTTTTTCCACGGGGAGCTGTTGGGAAAGCTTGTTTTTTGGGGGGGGAAAAAAAGTTTGAGGTTTTCGGATTTTTTTTGATTTTCAATTAAAATTTTTTTTGGTGCTTTTTTGCCAAATTTTTGTTCACGATATGATTAAAAATCATGGTTTTTCCCCTCCCTTTTTTTTTGGTGTTCACTAAAGGGAATTTACTAGTGGAAATTTAAGGGGGAGGGTTTTTGTAAGGTTTTGGGCGTTTCCCTTTTGGGTACTTTTTTGTTTGCTTTTTTACTTAAAAATAGAAATGTATCTTTTTCTATTTGTCCCACTAGGGGATTTTCACTGTCAGCAGCCTGATTGCAGTTATAATCCATTGCTGCACTGCACAATCGTCATAATGCATCAGGTCGCCATGGCAATGATTGGCCCTTAGCGATGCCTTCTAAAATGCTGTAATGGCTATCGATCACAGCATTTAGGGGTTAAGGTGCCAAGAGTGGTGCGGGCCCGTTTCCTGCGCCAGAGTCCCAGGTGTCAAATCAGCTGACACCTGGCAGCGATTTTGCGCGCACAGCCTCAGTGTGCCCAAAATTGCCTGGATTACTCAGTACATCTAAGGTCGATAAGAACCACATACAAAGACGTATGAGTAGGGTCCAATGTCTTAAAGGGGGTTAAAATAATAATTATAATAAATATGTTAATATTAATATTGAGCAGATCAACTTCAACCTATTGGTTCGGCCCTCCACAACACCAAGTGCTCTCATTTGACAACTCGGAAAAATGAATTGCCCCCCTTTTTTAGGTCAAAAATGTGCTTTCTTTGCTTACTGTCTGTACCTTTGCTGTCATTTTTTCTACTATTAATTCTATTGTATCATATTAAATATCTATTACTTTTTAATTACTTTGTCCTATTTGATGAAAATCTGCTTAGCACCATTTTTTCATGGGTTTAATAAGTTTATTACTGTTGTGCGTGCTAACCCTTTTTTTAAATGAGTTATAATAGGCATAAACCATATTTGTCATTGTGCCCAAAAAACTCAGTGTTATCTATTTACACAGCAGCTGTAACTGAATGGCTCATGAAAAATTTCCATCTATTTAAAATAGTGATATTACAAAATTAGGAGGCTACTAATCATAAAATAAATTCAATATATATAAATATACAGTATGTCTGTTTATAGTAAAGAAAAACTAAAACATGCATGCTCTTTACATACTATCCAACTACTGAAGGGGTTGCCCAGGCTGAAAAATCACCCAGAGAATACAAGGGAATAGTCATACTATGAGCTGTCACAATTCGATAATTTGCAATCACATAAAATCACGGCAGACTTTTCCTTTCAGCTTAGACAACCCCAATAACAAATAAAGTTGGATGGTATGCATAGAGTAAGAAATTGGTTAAATCTCTAAAGGGTTATTCCCAAATAAACAAGATATTTCCTATCAATACTTTGCTGATCACAGAGCTGTCTGACTGCCAACAATCCCAAGATGAGGAGGGCATCGGAATCCCAAGAAATGGGGCTCCATCCTGACTGGTGCCCATGCTCGGTGCCAGCTTCAAAACCAATTGTGTAATAGCGTTTTTTTTCACCATTTCACCTCAATTGGATTTTTTCCTCTTTTTCAGTAGATGATATGGAGAAATGAATGGTGTAATTTAAAACTACAACTACTAAATCCAAATCTTTGATGTTTTTAAACAGAAATCTTCAGATGTCTACAAATTCCCAGCCTTACTTCTGAAAAGGTTTTATGAAGACAATTCATATGATGGTTTTGTTGGACTTATGGGCAGAAGAAACTCCGGTAAAGTAAATTTAAATTTATTTATCCATTTATTATATTTCTCATTACACAATATTATGTTATTTTTCTATTTGAGCCATACTAGGGGCATTTTATAGGAAATCAATTACCAGTCAATACATTTTTATTTTGGAGTCTGGGACTTAACTGGAGGACTCATCGAAAACCCTGATAAGTACAGGAAGAACATACAAATTCCATATAGTTGTTTTCCTTGGCATTTAATTCTAGTACACAGTTTTGCAAGGCATTACAGCTGAGACTTTGGGCCTGACTCATTATTACATTTGCACATTTGCACTTTTTTGTCTATTTTTTGCTGTTTTTTTTTATTTGTGCCTACTTCTTATTTTAATTTGTGCCTTTTTAAATCCTAGTTTATGTGTTCACCCATTTCTGATATTTATTCTGTTGGCCATTGTGGAGTTTTTGTTTTCAAGATGTTTTTGGCTAATTATTCATGAACTGAAACATTTTAAAAAATGATAACAATTATATCAAATATACTCCATTCCCCTCCTCCCCCTACCACATCCCACCCCAAGTGATTTTCTGTATGGCAGTTAGTTTGGTACAAACTTTTATATCACTTAGTCAACGTGCAAGTTTTTTACTTAAAAAGTCCCAAATTAGATCAAAGACAAAAATAAAACAAGCATTGTTTACTTTGCACCAAATTTATAAACCATGTGCTCCATTTTCAAGAATTTTGTGTAAAAAATGTCAGCAAAAATCACAATACCAATAAGAAGAATGACATAGAAAAAATGCAAATGGTAAATGGAACTCTTTAACTTTATATTAATACGAGAGGGGAATAATCTGCTGCCAGACTCTTCAAGCTGTGACTAAAAAGCGGTTATTCTAAACACATTTATCACCTATCCACAAATGAGACTAACTTCACACAAGTTTATAAAAAATTTACCAATTTTCATGTAGAAAGAAATGGACAATTTTGAATTTGTTTAATTTAACGCTAAATATGTAAAGTAATGAGTAGTCAGCTGATCTAACCGAAATCACTGGATTCACATCTGCTTGCTCCACTGAAAAACAAGCAAACAAGTTTTCACAAAGCTGCATCTACGAAAAATTGAAGGTAAGGTATACATCTCAGAATATGGAGACATAGCTTTTCTTTTTACCCCTTCATGCCGCAGCCCTTTTATCGTTTTTGTTTTTTCGCTCCCCTTCTTCCCAGAGCCATAAGTTTTTTACTTTTACGTCAATATGGCCATATGATGGCTTCTTTTTGCGGGACGAGTTGTACTTTTGAACAACAACATTGTGACTCGAAAATGGGAAAAAAATTCCAAGTGCGGTAAAATTGCAAAAAAAGTGCAATTCCACAACTGTTTTTTGGATTTTTTTTTACCATGTTTTCCAAATGCCAAAATTGTCCTGCCATTATGATTTTCCAGGTCATTACAAGTTCGTAGACACCAAACATGTCTAGGTTCTTTTGTATTTAAATGGTGAAAACAAAATCCAAAGTTTGTTTAAAAAAAAGAAAAATTGTGTAAATTTCCGTCTCCATTTTTCGTGATCTGGGGTCGGGTGAAGGCTAATTATTTGTGTTCAGAGCTAACGGATTTAATGATACCATTTTGGTGCAGATACGATCTTTTGCTCACCCGTTATTGCATTTTAATGCAATGTTGTGGCGACCAAAAAAGCTAATTCTGGCGTTCTGACTTTTTTTTCACTACGCTGTTTACCAATCGGATTAATTCTTTTTATAGCTTGATAGATCGGGCGAGTCTGAATACGGCGATACCAAAAATATGTGTATTTTTTTTATTATTGTTTTATTTTGAATGGAGCGAATGGGGATGATGAGATCGCCTGTGTGTAGCAGAAATGCTCACTTGCTATGTGCGCTGACCACTGGGCGGCACTCATAGCATTCTGGCAATGACAATCACAGGGGTCTCCTGCAGACCCCTGGTTGTCATGCCAACCCATCGGCAACCCGCGGTCATGTGACACGGCGCTGATGGGTGGGATTAGTGACACGCTTCAGGCACGATCACATTAAATGCCACTGTCAGAGATTGACAGCGGCATTTAACGGGTTAGCAGCTGCGGGTAGTTCACAATTCCACCCGCGGCAGTTAGGGGCACATGTCAGCTGTTCAAAACAGCTGACATGTACCGGGAAAGATGTGGGCTCAGTACCGGAGCCCACATTAGAGGGAGGGACACCACATACACAGTACTAGTACGGCGCATGTTGTGAAGGGGTCAAAGAAGTTTTTAAAGAGGTTTTTAGTTTTCAAAAGATAGAAAACAAACAAATCTAGACACTTGGTATCACTGTAAACATTCTGACCCACAACATACATTTCAGTTCATGTTAACTGCAGCTTAAATGGCATAAGAATGGAATTAAGAAACTATTTTATTAAAATGAAACTTAACATTTTTTTTAGTTTTTAAATGCATTTTACAGTGTATTAAGTGGTGCTGTAAAAATATATCACATTTCTCAAAAAAAATAAAAATAAATAATAATAATAATAATAATAAAAAATATATATAATAAAATAGAATATTCGTGGCTTTTGAAAGGCAAGAAAATAAAAAATATGAAAACTTGTTGTGAGGGGAAGGGGTACACCATGTATATTTTATTTTATTCCCGAGTACATGTGATTCATTGACGTGATGTTGAATAATATTTATCTCCAATGTGTTGCTGTCTATTCTTCTCTAGGTACCACACAGGCACTACCTGCTGGGAAATGTTAGACAATATGTACTATTATTATTATTAAGTCAAATTGTTAAAACCAGTATGAAATTGTTCTGCTTGTTAAAATAGCCTGACCTAGCAAAAAGTGCATGTGTTATTAATATCAATTTATTATAGTTTATTTATAAGACTTCCAAGGAGATAGCGGTGCAGGGTAATGGGGCATAGAATGCAGTACAAGTAACATTTATACATAATAGATAGCAGTATGTAGGGTGTAAAGAGCAGCCAGGCAGGAAGCAGATGTGAGCAGCAGGTGTGATGAAAACACGGGGTATTAACCCTTTCACTTAACATAGTTTATTGTTTTATAGATTCCAAGGAGATTTCATCATCAATGCCTTTAAAACGTAAGTAAAATGATAACATATTACGTGATAAAAATTCCGTATTAAAGTGTGGAGGATTGGAGTGTGGAGAAATGAAATGGCTGCTATTCATAGGACCTGTGTTCTTTGTTACTTCTACAGCAGGATTCTCCATGTAGGATGACTTTCACATTCAAGTTTGAGTCACAAAGAAAATACAGTAGATATAAAATGTTAACACCTCCTTGTTAAAATGTCATGTTTAATCATACCGAGAAGAGTCATTTAAAAACTTTTTCCACATTTAATGTCACATATAATCTGTACAAATCCATTGAGAAACAAACTGAAATAGTTTTGAGGGAGGAAATAAAATTACCAAAACTAAAATACTGTGAATGCTTAAGTGTGAACATCCTCTTATAATTGGGGATGTGGTTGTGTTTAGAATGATCCAGTAGTCAGTACCTAGCTGCCATCATTGACAGTGATTCTCATCTACCCCTTATAAAGTTTAAATGTTCTAGCAGGATTTTCCTGAAATTTTATTAGTTGCATTTTACAGCAAAAAACATGAACTGTAAACAGCTTACAACACAGCTAAGGTATATCTTTGTTTAAAGTTATCAGTCAGGAGAAGGGTACAAAACAATTTCCAATGCGTTATGCTCTGGTGAGACAAAAATTGTACTTTTATGGCCATAATCCTGAAGGGTATGTACGGCAAAAAATTCAACACTGCACATCACCGAAAGAACACCATTACCACATGGAAGGATGGTGGAGGCAGCATTATGATTTGGGTCTGTCTTTCCACAGCTGGAACTGGGGATTTTGATAAGGTGGAGGGAGTTATGATCTTTGCCAAATATCAGTCAACATTGCAAGAAAATCCTCAGGCATCTGCTAAAACGCTGAAGAGGAATTTGATCTTTCAACATGACAATGACCCTAAGCATAACTCCAAATCAACAAAGGAAATGGCTTCACCAGAAGAAGATCAAAGTTTTGGAGATGCCCTGCCAGAGAAGAGAACTGGATTCAGTTGAAAATCTGTGGGTGGACCTGAATGGGGCTGTGAACAGGAAATGCCTTCGCAATTTGAGAGATTTGGATCACTACTTCAAGGAGGAGTGAACAAAAGATTACCAATTCTAGATGTGCCAAATTGATAAAATCCTACCAAAAAAGACTGAACATTTCAATTTTAAAGGTACTTCAGCAAAGTATTAGCTTAAAGGGGTTGTGCAACCTTATGCTACTAGTCTGCAATCACTCTATGTGACTTCAGACTTCTGAATCCAGTACTGCATCCTGTGAGGTGTCAGGAGTGGGCAATTATGCAATTAGCGTACTGCCTGCCACATTCCAGCTAGTCTGTGTGCAGCCTCACTTAACACAAATGCATTGAGCGAGGCCACGCCCATCTATTCTTCAAATGACTGCATGTATGCAAATCACATACTTGCTGTCAGCGAAAAAAAAAGTGGAAGATCCAGCAACCACAAAATTTTTTAAAAGATCAAATTTATTTGTAGATTAGAACAAGAAAAAGTAAAGTTTAAAAAAACATGTTATCTCAACGGCCGACACGTTTCGAGCTATGCTACCTCTTGCTCATGAGCTCAAAATAAATGTGATGTTTTAATGAATTTTGCGATTGCTGGACCTTCCACTTTTATTTCATGGTTCACTTGCTCATGAAACCATCCTGAAAACTCCATGCACTGCACCCTCATTCCAAGCATTTCTCAACCCGGTGAGCTGATGATTGCTTCATTGTGTTTTTCTAACTTGCTGTCACGCACCTGCCCACTCCCAGTGCACATTGGAGACTTGCAGCCTAAGGCCGGACAACCCCTTTAAGGGTATGAATATTAATGTACCCACATTATTTTAGCCCTTTATTTTTCTTTTACCCACCTGAAAAGATTTCAGTTTGTTTCTCAATAGATTTGTGCAGATTATTAGGAACATTGAGAATGGAAAAGGTTTCGAAAATTACTCTTCTTAGTATGATTTTTTTTTTTTATGACAAAAAATCTGGCAATGTAACAGGGGCTATAAATATTAATATTCTTATAGGAAAATAAGACATTGTTAAAATTAAGCTTTTCTTAAAAAAAAATAATTTCCAATTTTATGTTACAGGAGACATGCATGACTTCTTTGTGGGCTTAATGGGGAAGAGAAATCTACAAACAGGTATGTCTTTATTTTCATAAAACTCATCCAGTCTGTACAACTATAAAATTGTGTGAACATGTTACATTTTCATTCCACAACAAAGACATACACATACAGTTAGGTCCATAAATATTTGGACAGAGACAACATTTATCTAATTTTGGTTCTAGACATTACCACAATGAATTTGAAACAAAACAAATCAGATGCAGTTGAAGTTCAGACTTTCAGCTTTCATTTGAGGGTATCCACGTTAAAATTGGATGAAGGGTTTAGGAGTTTCAGCTCCTTAACATGTGCCACCCTGTTTTTAAAGGGACCAAAAGTAATTGGACAGATTAAATAATTGTAAATAAAATGTTCATTTCTAGTACTTGGTTGAAAACCCTTTGTTAGCAATGACTGCCTGAAGTCTTGAACTCATGGACATCACCAGACACTGTGTTTCCTTCTTTTTGATGCTCTGCCAGGCCTTCACCGCGGTGGTTTTCAGTTGTTGTTTGTTTGTGGGCCTTTCTGTCTGAAGTTTAGTCTTTAACAAGTGAAATGCATGTTCAATTGGGTTGAGATCAGGTGACTGACTTGGCCATTCAAGAATATTCCACTTCTTTGCTTTAATAAACTCCTGGGTTGCTTTGGCTTTATGATTTGGGTCATTGTCCATCTGTAGTATGAAACAACGACCAATCAGTTTGGCTGCATTTGGCTGGATCTGAGCACACAGTATGGCTCTGAATACCTCAGAATTAATTCGGCTGTTTCTGTCCTGTGTCACATCATCAATAAACACTAGTGACCCAGTGCCACTGGCAGCCATGCATGCCCAAGCCATCACACTGCTTCCGCCATGTTTTACAGATGATGTGGTATGCTTTGGATCATGAGCTGTACCACGCCTTTGCCATACTTTTCTCTTTCCATCATTCTAGTAGAGGTTGATCTTGGTTTCATCTGTCCAAAGAATGTTCTTCCAGAACTGTGCTGGCTTTTTTAGATGTTTTTTAGCAAAGTCCAGCCTAGCCTTTTTATTCTTGATTCTTATGAGTGGCTTGCACCGTGCAGTGAACCCTCTGTATTTAATTTCATGCAGTCTTCTCTTTATGTTAGATTTGGATATTGATACGCCTACCTCCTGGAGAGTGTTGTTCACTTGGTTGGCTGTTGTGAAGGGGTTTCTCTTCACCATGGAGAGTATTCTGTGATCATCCACCACTGTTGTCTTCCGTGGGCGCCCAGGTCTTTTTGCATTGATGAGTTCACCAGTGCTTTCTTTCTTTCTCAGAATGTACCAAACTGTAGATTTTGCCACTCCTAAAGTTGTAGCAATTTCTCGGATGGGTTTTTTCTGTTTTTTGCAGCTTAAGGATAGCTTGTTTCACCTGCATGGAGAGCTCCTTTGACCGCATGTTTCCTTCACAGCTAAACCTTCCAAATGCAAACACCACACCTCAAATCAACACCAGCCCTTTTATCTGCTTAATTGAGAATGATATAATGAAGGGATTGCCCACACCTGTCCATGAAATAGCCTTGGAGTCAATTGTCCAATTACTTTTGGTCCCTTTAAAAACAGGGTGGCACATGTTAAGGAGCTGAAACTCCTAAACCCTTCATCCAATTTTAATGTGGATACCCTCAAATGAAAGCTGAAAGTCTGAACTTCAACTGCATCTGATTTGTTTTGTTTCAAATTCATTGTGGTAATGTCTAGAACCAAAATTAGATAAATGTTGTCTCTGTCCAAATATTTATGGACCTAACTGTATAGGGTCTCTCTTTGCAATATGCCACATTTAGAAACTAAATCTCATAACAGGAGGAGTAGACACTGTACCACACGAGTAGAGATTGTGACATCCAGTGTGATAAAGTGCTCCAAGGTACCAAGAACAGCTTGCCACATTATATCTCAGCAGATTTGCTTATATATTGGGAACGGAAAGCATTCAGACCCCTTTAAATTTCTCACTCTTTGTTTCATTGCAGCCATTTGGTAAATTCAAAAAAGTTCATTTTTTTCTCATTAATGTACACTCTGCACCCCATCTTGACTGAAAAAAACAGAAATGTAGAAATCTTTGCAAATGTATTAAAAAAGAAAAACTGAAATATCACATGGTCATAAGTATTCAGACCCTTTGCTCAGTATTGAGCAGAAGCACCTTCTTGGGAATGATGTAACAAGTTTTTCACACCTGGATTTGGGGATCCTCTGCCATTCTTCCTTGCAGATCCTCTCCAGTTCCGTCAGGTTGCATGGTGAACGTTGGTGGACAGCCATTTTCAGGTCACTCCAGAGATGCTCAATTGGGTTTAGGTCAGGACTCTGGGTGGGCCACTCAAGAATGGTCACAGAGTTGTTCTGAAGCCACTCCTTTGGTATTTTAGCTGTGTGCTTAGGGTCATTGTCTTGTTGGAAGGTGAACCTTTGGCCAAGTCTGAGGTCCAGAGCACTCTGGAAGAGGTTTTCAACCAGTATATCTCTGTAATTGGCCGCATTCATGTTTCCTTCAATTGCAACCAGTCGTCCTGTCCCTTAAGCTGAAAAACACCTCCATAGCATGATGCTGACACCACCATGTTTCACTGTTGGGATTGTATTGGGCAGGTGATGAGCAGTGCCTGGTTTTCTCCACATATACCGCTTAGAATTATCACCAAAAAGTTCTATGTTCATCTCATCAGACCAGAGAATCTTATTTCTCATAGTCTGGGAGTTCTTCATGTGTTTTTTAGCAAACTCTATGCGGGTTTTCATATGTCTGGCACTGAAGAGATATCCAGTGATCCGGCCAGCTTAGGTGCAGAGCCTGCAAGCAATGGACAATGAGCTTAAAATAGCTCCTGATTTTAAAAAGCTCTCTGTTCTTGAGTGCTGAAAGATTTTTTAATAAGTAAATTACAATTACTAGTGAAGACAAATATATTTGCATTTTTAACAATTTAATAAGATGAGACACCCCTTTTAACATTAGTAAAATTTACAAAATAGCTGCAAAACATATAGAATTAATAGGGCATGTAAATCCTGAAATCACTAAACTGTGTAAGATGTCACATAGATTTCCCAGTAAGTTAAGAAACTGCTGAACAAAACTTTACAACTGTATAAAAGAGGACCACTCAATGGCTACGTTTACATTATACAAGTTTGCTGAAGCTTTCTAGGATTGAAGAACTGCTCCATGCATGTACAGGTTGTATCTGTTGCCTGCGCATAGATTTTTATAAAGCCCTTTCAGATATCTGGAACAATCACAATACCAGTCTCCAAGTTAAGCAATTGAACAGAACATTTTTCCCAGTATACACTGTAGCACAAACTGCCAGAAGCTGTAGAGCCCATTCAACTATTTGCATTTCATGACTCACAATGTATCAGGTTTTTTTGTACATAGTTTTGAGGAAAACGAGATACCGTAAATATTTAAAACATTAAAAGAATTACCGTATATACTCGTGTATAAGCCGACCCGTGTATAAGCCGACCCCCCTAATTTTGCCACAAAAAACTGGGAAAACTTATTGACTCGTGTATAAGCCGGGTGTATAAACTGCCCTCCTGCTCTGTTCTGCCCCCGTCCTGCTCCTTGCTCCCCATCCAGCTCTGTGCTCCCTATTCTCCTCTGTACTCCCCCCCTCCTGCTCCGTCCTCTGCTGTGCTCCCCCATTCCTTCTCCGTCCTCCTGTGCCCCCCCTGTCCTGCTCCATGCTTCCCCCGTCCTCCGTTCTCCTCCCTGTCCTCCTCCATGCTTCCCCCATCCACCGTTCTCCCCCCTGTCCTGCTCCATGCTTCCCCCGTCCTCCTCCCCGTCCTCCTCCATGCTTCCCCATCCACCGTTCTCCCCCCGTCCTGCTCCATGCCTCCCCGTCCTCCGTTCTCCTCCCCGTCCTCCTCCATACTTCCCCCGTCCTGCTCCATGCTTCCCCCGTCCACCGTTCTCCTCCCCGTCCTGCTCATGCTCCTTGTCCTCTCCTCCATCATACTCACCCCTCCCCGTGCCATCGCTGAACTTGCCTGCAATCCTGCAGCTCTCCCCGGCTTCCTTCAGCTCTCCAGCGCTGAGCGGTGATGTAATACCGCTCATTAAGGCCATGAATATGGAGGCGACGCCCATGGGAGTGGCGTCGCGTCCATATTACATGACCTTAATGAGCGGGTATTACGTCACCGCTCAGTGCTGAAGAGCTGAAGGAAGCCGGGGAGAGCTGCAGGATTGCAGGCAAGTTCAGTGATGGCACGGGGAGGGGTGAGTTTGATCCCAGCCACCGGCTCCTGCCGCGGCACCCCCTACCCCGCTGGTTTCTGCCCTATGACTCGTGTATAAGCCGAGGGGGCATTTTCAGCACGAAAAAAGGTGCTGAAAATCTCGGCTTATACACGAGTATATACGGTAAGTATTTTTTTATATGCAGAACAGGGGACAATTCTGTTTAGTTACCTTATTATTTCCATATATTAACCACATAAATCTTTAATATTTCAAGGCAACCCTAATAATGAAGAAATGAAGCTGAGCCTGATTCCAGGTACTCAACAAAATGCCGAATGAAGTAAGTATCTGCTCAGTTATACAGTATATTAACCATCAATGAAAGTCTCAAATTAAGTATCTAACTCTAAGGCCGGCGTCACACTAAGTAGGAATACGGACGAGTGAGAGGCGTTAAAACCACGCATTACACACGGACCCATATTTCTCTATGGGGCAGCTCTGATCATGCTTTTTTTTCTTGGCCGTATCTTACGGTGCGAGACATCCGCAGCATGCTGCGATTGTACGTGTATTACGCCCATTGTACGCCAATGTCTATGGGTGCGAGAAAACAGCGGATTACACATGGACCAGATGTGTGACTTGCGAGAAATATGCACCGGTGTCCTTTAGAAAAGCTGGCAATTCATCCCGGCTATACTGTAAAATCACAATGACAGCTTTAATAAAGACTAGAAAGAATAGATATATACACCTAGAATACATTATATATATATATGTATATACACACATGTCATTGTGACATATATATATATTTTATAGTTCAAACACTTCTACATAGTATAATAGCCGCTAATTCAATTGCCGGCTTTTGTAAAATTACAGACCCGACATAAAATGACACATGGTTTTCATACAGTTAACCATGTCATTTCATGTAGTTTGATATATGGTTTTGACTAACAATTACATGAGTGTATCTGTGCAAAATTTCATACATGTAGGAGTTAATTAAAGGTGTAAATTCGTTGAAAAAAAATGCATGGGCTCCCACGCTATTTTCTCCACCAGACAGGGAAAGCCAGCGAGTGGGGGCAGATAATAATAGCCTAGGGAGGATACATTTATTTTGTGCCTCCCCTGGCTAATAACATCTGCCTCCAGCCACCCCAGAAAGGCAAATCTATAACTAGATGCGCCCTTTCTGGCACTTAGCCCATCTATTCCCATTGCCCTGTAGTGGTGGATTAATAATGGGTTAAAGCCACCTTGCTATTGAAAGGTGACTTTAAGCCAGGTTAATAATTGAGAGTTGTCAATTAGACAACTCTCAATTATTAATTCTATTGTATGAAATGGTTAAAAAATGCACACACACATTAATGAAAAATCATTTTAATGAAATAAACACAGAGTTTTTGACCATCTTTTATTGTACAGGTAATCCTCGATTCCCTTGTTCTCCTGTAATAAAATAAAATAATAAAGCAAGCTTTTTCTTACCTAACCGACGCACAGTCAGGTCCCACGCTGTAATCCATCGGAAAGGGTTAACAGGTTTACAGCTAATGCTGGCAGCTCAGCTGTAAACCCCCGAAGGAATGAGCTAATCTCCCTGGCAGGAGAGGAAGTGATTAGTGTGGGAAGCTTAATTGATTGCTTTCCAGGCTAATCAGTTCACTTCAGGTCAGCCGGGGACACCGCACAGCATCAGTGACGTCAGAGGGAGTCCCCGGCTGACCTAAAGTGAACTGATTAGCCTGGGAAGCAATCAATTAAGCTTTCAAGCTAATCACTTCCTCTCCTGTCAGCTGGGAGAAGAGATGATTCATTTGGGGGTTTACTGCGAGGCTGGCAGCATTAGCTCGCTGCAGTAAAAGTTAACCCTTTCAGAAGGATTACATCGGGGGACCTGACAGAGCTCCAGATAGGTAAGAATAATGTTGGTTTACTATTTTATTTTTATTACAGGAGAAAAAGGGAATCGAGGATTACCTGTACAATAAAAGATGGTCAAAAACTGTGTATTTATTTCATTAAATTGATTTTAAATTAATGTGTGTGTGTGTGTGTGTGTGTATTTTTTAACCATTTCATACAATAGGATTAATAATTGAGAGTTGTCTAATTGTACTACAGTATGTAGAAGTGTATGAACTATAAATATACAGGGGTGGCCAAAAGTATTGGCACCCTGCAATTCTGTCAGATAATACTCTGTTTCTTCCTGAAAATGATTGCAATCACAAATTATTTGCTATTTTTATCTTCATTTAATTTGCTTGCAAGGAAAAAACACAAAAGAGAATGAAGCAAAAATCAAATCCTTGATCATTTCACACAAAACTCCAAAAATGGGCCAGACAAAAGTTTTGGCACCCTCAACCTAATACTTGGTTGCACAACCTTTAGCCAAAATAAATGCGAACAACGTCTTCCGGTAACCATCAATGAGTTTTTTTACAATGCTCTGATGGAATTGTAGACCATTCTTCTTTGGCAAACTGCTCCAGGTCCCTGATATTTGAAGGGTGCCTTCTCCAAACTGCCATTTTAAGATCTCTCCACAGGTGTTCTATGGGATTCAGGTCTGGACTCATTGCTGGCCACCTTAGAAGTCTCCAGAGCTTTCTCTCAAACCATTTTATAGTGCTATTGGAAGTGTGTTTTGGGTCATTGTCCTGCTGGAAGACCCATGACCTCTGAAGGAGACCCAGCTTTCTCACACTGGGCCCTACATTATGCTGCAAAATTTGTTGGTAGTCTTCAGACTTCATAATGCCAAGCACACAGTCAAGCAGTCCAGTGCCAGAGGCAGCAAAGCAACCCCAAAACATCAGGGAACCTCCGCCATGTTTGACTGTAGGGACCGTGTTCTTTTCTTTGAATGCCTCTTTTTTTTCTCCTGTACACTCTAAGTTGATGGTTTTTCCCAAAAGCTCAACTTTTGTCTCATCTGACCAGAGAACATTCTTCCAAAACGTTTTAGGCTTTCTCAGGTAAGTTTTGGCAAATTCCAGCCTGGCTTTTTTATGTCTCGGGGTAAGAAGTGGGGTCTTCCTGGGTATCCTACCATACAGTCCCTTTTCATTCAGACGCCGACGGATAGTACATCCATCCCTCACTCCCTCAAGATGGCTGGACCATCATTGTAAATGCACCATTGTATATACACACCTGTACTTTGTATCTCCTCCACCTCATTGTAGATTGTAAGCTCTCACGAGCAGGGTCAGCTTATTTTGCTTTAATTATTGTATTGTTAACGTTGTTACTTATGACTTGTGTTTTGAAACTGTTAAACTGTAAAGCGCTGCAGAATATGTTGGCGCTATATAAATAAAGATTATTGTTATTATAGTACGGGTTGACACTGTTGTACCCTCGGACTGCAGGGCTGCTTGAACTTGTTTGGATGTTAGTCGAGGTTCTTTATCCACCATCCGCACAATCTTGCGTTGAAATCTCTCGTCAATTTTTCTTTTCCTTCCACATCTAGGGAGGTTAGCCACAGTGCCATGGGCTTTAAACTTCTTGATGACGCTGCGCATGGAAGACACAGGAACATTCAGGTCTTTGGAGATGGACTTGTAGCCTTGAGATTGCTCATGCTTCCTCACAATTTGGTATCTCAAGTCCTCAGACAGTTCTTTGGTCTTCTTTCTTTTCTCCATGCTCAATGTGGTACACACAAGGACACAGGACAGAGGTTGAGTCAACTTTAATCCATGTTAACTGGCCGCAAGTGTGATTTAGTTATTGCCAACACCTGTTAGGTGCCACAGGTAAGTTACAGGTGCTGGTGATTACATGAATTAGAGAAGCATCACATGATTTTTCAAACAGTGCCAATACTTTTGTCCACCCCCTTTTTTAGGTTTGGTGTGGAATTATATCCAATTTGGCTTTAGGTCAATTCTTTTTGTGTTTTTTCATTGAAGACAAATTAAATGAAGATAATAATACCAAAGAATTTGTGTTTGCAATCATTTTCAGGAAGAAACTGAGTATTATCTGACAGAATTGCAGGGGTGCCAATACTTTTGGCCACCACTCTATGTATATATGTGTCTCAATGACATGTATATATATATATGTATTCTATGTGTATATATCTATTCTTTCTTTTGTGATGTAAAAACTGTCATTGGGATCCATTATATGTCGGTTTTGCAAGTCGGCGAGAAATTCTCGCCGTACGGATGGCATACGGATGACATACGGATGCTTACATGCGCAAAATATGCCACCGCACCCCGAAAACGGATTAAATACGGATTGTTGTGCCTGCAACATTTTGGCATAATACGGCCGTACAATACGGTCCGTATTTTTGGACGGTGAGTGTGAATCCAGCCTAAAATAGTTGTACAGTAGCATTTAAAGAGATGGCCAGATGGTTTGCATCCGCTAAACCATCTACATCACTGGGTCGGGAACTTGTGATATTATCTAAATGAGCTGGAAAGTGATTACACGACTTTATTCTTCAGGTTGGTGCAATTACAGTGATACCAGATTTATATCGGAGTTTTATAATTGGCAGCTATCACAGACTAAAAGATGCTTTTTTTGCAACTAGTTTTTGCATCACTATATGTGAGCACTATAATATTTGTAGATTTTTGCCTACAGAGTCACATGAGAACTTGTCTTTTGCAGGACGAATTCACATTTTTTTTGGTACCATTCTTGGGCACATGACATTTTTTGATTGCTTTCCATTTCGATTTTCGGGAGCCAGAATATACAAAAGGCAGCAATTCAGGAATAGTTTATTTTTTGGGGGGAGGGGGTTTATGCTGCACCGCACATGGTAAAATGGTAAAATTGATAATTCTGCTTTATTCTTTGGGTCAGTACTAGAGATGAGCGACTTTGCCTTTTTTTGGGTCTAGTCTGGTTTCGGACCACCCGACTTTCGCAAAAGTCGAGTCGAACGAGATCGGCCGACTAGCTCGCGGCAAAAGTCGGAGGTCGACAAAAAAACGAAACCAGACCCCAATGCAAGTCAATGGGGAATAACAGCTGCCCCCCCTGCCCACGTCCTTTTCCACCATACTTCCTCCTGTTTGGGAAAATGTACCCAAAATACCAGCAGATATATGGTACTGTATCAGTAGCATTCAGCTGTATACAGTGTTGGGGTAATTTTAAATCTCTGTATATATTTCTGGAGTAACAGACAGACGCTCACTCAGTATGGATTTGACCAGAATACAAAAAGCAGAAAATGGGTACTGTATCAGAAGCATAAAGCTGTATACAGTGTTGGGGTAATTGTAAATCTCCGTATATATTTCCGGAGTCACACACAGACAGCATGTATTTGTCCGTGATACCAGCCGGTACACGGTAGTGTGTGAGAAGCGTACAGCTCTATATGGTGTGGGAAAAAATGAATGCTCGGTAACTGTGCAGAAAAAAGAATAAAAGTATCAGTGCTGTGTAAAAAGAAGTCTGCACAGCAGTGTACACACAGCAATACAGCTATCAGGCAGCCTAATAACCAGCGCTGCTGCACACAAGAAAATCCTCCCCTGTCACTGGCAGGCAGCCTATTAACCACCGCTGCTGCACACAAGAAAATCCTCCCCTGTCACTGGCAGGCAGCCTAATAACCAGTGCTGTTGCACACAAGAAAATCCTCCCCTGTCACTGCACACTAACTGTACAGCACAATTGATATCAGCACAAGCACAGAAGAACTTCTCTTTCCAGCCCTAACTCTCTCCCTACTGATAAACAGAGTCAGCAACCTCTCCCTACTGTTAAGATCAGCAGAAGTAAAATGGCAGTCAGGGCTTTTATAGACACTATGATGCCCCCAAAGCAAGTCAATCACTGCAATGCCCTTCTCTAAGATGGTGGTGGGTGCTGCTCATGTCATCTCGTTGCCCACAGTGCACGTCCTTGCTCATTGGCTGAAAAAAGGCACCTGAAAGCATTCTGGGAAACTCGACTTGGGCGCTCGTTTCGACGACCGCATGGCCGACCTCACGCTATGGTTTTGTTTCAGCCAACAAAACCCGACTTTGGCGAAAGTCGGCGACTTTTGAATCTGACCGACCTGTTTCGCTCAACTCTAGTCAGTACGATTACACCGATACCACATTTATATCATTTTTTATGCTTTGGCACTTTTATGCAATAAAAACTGTTTAGGGAAAACAATTACCATATTTTTCAGACTATAAGACACACCAGACAAAAAGACGCACCTAGATCTTAGAGGAGGAAAATAGAAAAAATTGAAGCAAGAAATGTGGTCATGAGTCATGACACACATTATGGGGGGATATTTTCTGCTGTCACTGTTATAGGGCTAATGTCCCCTAATTCCGTACTAATACCCCATCCTGGTACATATGTACCCCCATCCTGATATATATGTCCCCAACCAGGTGTATATGATCCCTATCCTGGAATATATGCCCCCCATCCTGGTATACACTCCCCCCATACTGGTATATAGTATGAGAAGCGTCCCGACAATAGAAACACAACTTATTACGCTTTCAAAATTCTCGATGCTGAGCCCCAGAAACAACCCCATCACACTGCATGGGCTCAGAGGTTTGCTCGTAAGACATCACCACCTCTCGCATATTTCTACGCTCACGCAAATGTCTGTCAATCTGAATGGCTAATGACATAGAGTCATTGAGACCAGAGGGGACAGGAAATCCCACCATAACATCCTTTACGATCTCTGCCAGACCATTCCGAAAAAGAGCCGCTAGGGCATCATCGTTTCATTTAGTAAGGACTACCCACTTTCGGAATTTCTGACAATATAGCTCTGCCGTTTCCTGACCCTGGTTCAATGCCAACAAGGTTTTCTCAGCTTGATCAACAACATTAGGTTCATCATACAATAACTCCAGAGCCTGAAAAAACACATCAACATTAGTCAAAACAGGATCCCCAGGTGTCAGGGAAAAGGCCCAGTCCTGGGGATCGCCGCGCAACAAGGAGATGACAATTTGAACCTGCTGCGCTGCGTTCCCCAATGACTTAGGTTTCAAGGCAAAAAACAATTTACAATTATTTTTGAAGTTCAAAAATTTAGACCGATTCCCAGAAAATAAACCAGGAAGAGGGATCCTAGGTTCCCCAGCAGAAAACTGAGTGAGATAGGCAGACATTCCCGAACTTCAGCAGCGAGCTGCTCAACATGACCAGACAACTGCACAATCTCCATTAAAGAAAAAAAAATCCTCCTACGGCCCCCAGAGAAAAAGAGGAAAAAATATATGAAAAATTCTGACTTTTTTTTTTTTTTTTTACTATTCTTTCCTTCTTTTGAGTACCATAGAATTAACAGTCAGGCCGGTGATTCTGTTATGATTTGGTAGCCGAGGAGGATAGTAGCCAAAATAGCCAAGGCAGCCGGACACCCAGAGAGGTTGGTAACTAGCGGATTGCAGACCCCTAAACTAACCGCACAACTAGAAGCAGCCGTGGGACATACCTACGATGACCTAGACGCCTCGTCACAGGTGGACAGTTAACTAAGCCTAAAGATAGAAAGGGGAAAGCTAACTGCACCGGAGTAGAGCCTCCAAAGGAATAGGTAGCTTCCACACATATATTGGCGGTGAGACAAGATGAAATAGAAACGCAGGCAGAAAAAAGAGTAAGCAAACGCTGGGGCCCAAAACTATCTAGAGAGGACAGGACAGGAAAAAATACTGTCTGCAATCCGGCAAAACCCTGGGAAAAATTCCAACAAGTCTGATTTCCAAAAATACTGAGACCACACGATCTCTCCCCCGCTAGATCAGAACTCTGGTGTGAACAGGTAGCTAACCAGCAGACACTGAAATAAAAGGGACTGAACAAATAAACAGTGGTTAATGAGAAACAGAGACCAGCACAGGCTCCAGCCGGGGAACCTGGCTGACCTCACTCCAGAAGGGCAAATAAACAAAAGGAAAACAAAAGCCAAAGAAACAAGCAACAAATAACTTATCTGAAAGTTGCAGGAGAAGCATGAAGCAAGCTCACTTCCAAAGAGACCAGGAAGCAACAACTAATCACCGGCGAGGATCATGGGAAGGTTACACCATTAAATCTCCCCAGTCATCAATAGCAGATTGCCAATCATAGCTCCCAGCTGATGAACCTCTGCCAGCCAAAGCCGCTTCATTACTATCAGCAGCCACCAGAGGGAGCCCAAACTCCGAAGTCAGATCCAGAGCATTCACAACACAGGAGACGTTTTGTCCCAGAGGGATCCTGTATCCTCTAAGATTAACCCTTGTGCCTTCTTCTCTCGAAAATATTCCTCAGCGGAACGTAATTATGATGTGGGGAATCGGGAATTATTGACTATGAAGTGGGCGTTTGAAGAGTGAGGACATTAGTTGGAGGGAGCCAAACATCAAATTGTGGTCCTCACTGACCACAAGAACTTGATCTATCTCAAATCAGCCAAGCGATTAAATCCTAGACAGGCCAGGTGGGCCTTGTTTTTCACATGTTTTAATTTTGTGGTTTCCTTTCTTCCGGGCACTAAGAATGTTAAGGCGGATGCCCTCTCTAGGAGTTTTTTTGCGGATTCTCTTGATGTGACTGAGCCTACTGCCATTCTGAAGGAGGGTGTGGTTTTTTCCGCTATCTCACCCGATTTGAAACTGGCCCTGGAGGAATTTCAGGGGATAAACTTGAACGATGCCCTGTGGGGAAATTGTATGTCCCAGACCAATGGAGGAAGATAGTAATGTCTGAAATCCATTGCTCTGCGTTGGCTGGTCATCTCGGCATTTTTGGTACCAGAGATTTGGTGAGTCGGTCTTTTTGGTGGCCTACTTTATCTCGTGATATCAGGAATTTTGTGCCGTCCTGTGGGACTTGTTCTCGTTCCAAACCCTGCTCTCGCTCTAGTGTATTGTTAATGCCACTGCCTGTGCCCAGGAGGCCATGGACCCATATCTCTATGGATTTTATTTCTGACCTCCCTGTTTCTCAGAGAATGACTGTTATCTGGGTGATCTGTGATAGATTTTCCAAGATGGTTCATCTTGTGCCACTGCCAAAGTTGCCATCCTCTTCCGAGTTGGTGCCCTTGTTTTTTCAGCAGGTGGTTCGTTTGCACGGCATTCCGGAGAACATTGTGTCTGACAGAGGAGTCCAATTTGTTTCCAGATTTTGGAGAGCCTTTTGTTCTAAACTGGGAATTCAGTTGTCTTTCTCCTCTGCATTTCACCCTCAGACCAATGGGCAGACTGGGAGAGCAAACCAGACTTTGGAAACTTATTTGAGATGTTTTGTATCTGCTGATCAAGATGATTGGGTCTCTTTTTTGCCCTTGGCTGAATTCGTTCTAAATAATAGGGCTAGTTCTGCCACTTTGATGTCCCCTTTTTTCTGCAATTTCGCATTTCATTCTTGGTTTTCTTCAGGGCAGGTGGAGGCTTCTGCCTGTCTGGGTGTTGACTCTATGGTAGAGAGAATGCAGCAGATATGGAATCAAGTAGTGGATAAGTTGTCTCTCACGAGAGGGCCCAACGGTTTGCCAACCGGCATAGGACTGATGGTCCCCGGTTTAAAGTAGATGACATGGTTTGGTTGTCCTCAAAAAATATCCCTATGATGGTGGTGTCTCCAAAATTTAAGACAAGGTTCATTAGACCTTTTAAGATTTTGGAAATCCTTAATCCTGTTTCTTTCCGTTTGGCTCTTCCAGGGACGTTTAAGATTCACAATGTTTTCCATAAATCTTTATTGAAAAGGTTTGTTGAGCCAGTAGTTCCTATGGCTACGCCCCGGAGCCTGTTTTGGTTGAGGGCAATCTGGAGTATGAAATGGAGAAGGTAATGGATTCTCGTCTGGCTAGACGGAGACTCCAGTACTTGGTCAAGTGGAAAGGTTATAGTCAGGAGGACAATTCTTGGATGTTTGCTTCTGACATTCATGTTGAGAGATTGGTTTGTGCCTTTCACCGGGCTCATCCTGATCGGCCTGGTGGCGCAGGTGAGGGTTCGGTGACCGCTCATCAAGGGGGGGTACTGTTGCAAACACCTGAATCTGACTTCTGAGTTGGGGTCTCCCCTTGGTTGCTGCTGATAGTAATGAAGCTGCTTTGGCTAGCAAAAGTCTATTACCTGGGGGCGAGGATTGGCAATCAGTTGTTGCTGACTGTGGAGATATAAGTGAGCAACTTTCCCATAATCCTTGCCGGTGATTTGTTTCTTTCTGGTCCCTTTTGGAAGTCAGCTTGCTTCCTGCTATTTCCTGCAACTTTCAGATAAGTTATTTGCTGTTTATTTCTGTGGCAATTGTGTTCCCTTTTGTCTATCTTAGTTTTCTGCCCTTCTGGAGTTAGTACAGCCAGATTCCCCTGTGGGGGCCTGCGCTGGACTCTGTTTCTCATTTGCCACTGTTTATGTATTCTCAGTTCCCTCTTATATCAGTATCTGCGGGTTTGCTACCAGTTCACACCAGAGTTCTGATCTAGCAGGGGAGAGATCATGTTGTCTCAGTATTTTTGCATATCAGACGTGTTGGAGTTTTTCTTAAAGTTTTTGCTGGATTGCAGGCAGTATTCTTTCCTGTCCTGTTCTATCTAGACAGTTTGGGCCACAGCGTTTGCTTACTCTGTTTTCTGCGTGTGTTTGTATTTCATCTTGTCTCACCGCCAATATATGTTTGGGGGCTACCTGTTTCTCTGGGGCTCTACTCCGGGGCAATTAGCTTTCCCCTTTCTCTCTTTAGGCTTAGTTAACTCTCCGGCTGTGTCGAGGCGTCTAGGGCACCGTAGGTAAGTCCCACGGCTACTTCTAGTTGTGCTGTCAGTTTAGGGGTCTGCAATCCGCTAGTTACCTACCTCTCTGGGTGTCTGGTTTGCCTAGCCTATTTTTGCTACTGTCCTCCTCGGCTACCAAATCATAACAGGGTCCTCTCTCCTACTGTACTTGTGTGTGCCTTGTTTTGCTCATATTTATTGTTCTTGTCTGTATTTGCCCCTTTCACATGTAAAGCACCATGGAATAAATGGTGCCATAAAAATGTATAATAATAATAAATAATATTAATAATAAAATTACGTCCTTCCATCCATTCAAAAGCCAAGAGCTGGATATCCAGGCAAAATATCGGAGTCAACAAGTCGTCTCATCACAAGGTCTATAAGCAGTGGAGGTAGCTCGTATGACGCATGTTCATAGAATTATAATGTTTAAGTTGGAAGGGACCTCCAAGGTCAGCGTGTCCAGCTCACTGCTCAATGCAGAATTCACTAAACCATCTCTGACAGATGTCTGTCCAGCATCTGATTGAAGACTTCCATTGAAGGAGAACTCGCCGACTCTCATGGAAGCCTGTTCCACTCATTGATCAACCTCACCGTGAAATTTTTTTTCCAATATCTAATCTGTATCTTTTCCCTTTCAGTTTCATTCCATTGCTTCTTGTGTTTCCATGTGCAAATGAGAATAATGATGATCCCTCAACACTGTGACATTCCTTCAGATATTTGTAGACAGCTATGTTACTCAAGTCTGGTATGGTGGCTGACAAAAAATGAAGAAGCCTTGAATTCTATATCGTGTTAACAAGCTTTGGCTCAAGTTTGCAAAAAATTACAAAAAGTAGACATTAGAAGATTGGAAATGGGTGATTTGGAGCAATGAGATTAAAGTCAATAGACTAGCCACTAATAGGTGCAAATGGGGCTAATGGATTAGGTAATTGGAGAAACTGTCAAGTTCAGTGGAGTAAGCCTGATGATATGGGGATATTTCACAGCGAAAGGTGTTGGATACTTGACCAGGCTCGATGGTGGTCTCAATGCTGAACTATATGTGAGTTTCCTACAAGACGAGGTACTTCGTACACTAGAGTACTATGGGTATAGAAATGATGATGTAGTGTTTCAGCGCGACAATGAATGGAAGCATACGTTGAGATTGGTGAAGAAGTGGTTCAATGACAATAATGCAGAAGTGCTGGATTGGCCCCCACAGTCCCCAGACCTCAATCAAGTCAAACACTCATGGGTAGATTTCACGTTGAATGAAGAAAAAGCTGTATACATACTCAAGTGAGTCGAGCAGTATGCACCAACTTTGTAAACATGTAGAAGAGACTTGGGATCAGATTTCGGTCGAGACATGCTTGAATCTAATTGAGAGCATGCCGTGAAGTATTCAAGCAGTGTTGAAAGCAAAGGGTGGATTTACATAATACTAACAAAATAACAAAAATTAAAATTTTGATTTTTGGAGCAAAACAGTTTCAATTCAGTGACATGACAAGAACCTGCATACCTAATCATATGCAAAATAGTTACAAGTCAAATTTATGTATGTGACAGCCACGATGATTGTCTATGAAATGATGGTAGTCTCACGTTAGAAGCAGTAGTAGATATGAGATATGGAGCCTGAAAGTCAAAAGTTCAAAACATCAACTTGTTGTCAATGTTCAATACATCTAAATGCCGGAACAGTGAAGCAGACACTAATTGGGCGCCAGACTCCTCTGATGTAATAACCTCACGTGAGCCCAGTGAACGCAAGCGCTGACAATGTTGTAAAGGCACTGGCATGGGAGGTTAGTATAGGTGTTTCTATGTTAATGGGGTCAAACATGAGGAAAGATAAGGAATTGTCTTTTTAGTGGACAACTAGTGATGAGCGAGTATAGTCGTTGCTCGGGTTTTCCCGAGCATGCTTGGGTGTCCTCCGAGTATTTAGGCGTGCTCGGAGATTTAGTTTGTGTCGCTGTAGCTGCATGATTTGCGACTGCTAGACAGCCTGAGTACATGTGGGGATTGCCTGTTTGTTAGGAAATCCCCGCATGTATTCAGGCTGTCTAGCAGCCGCAAATCATGCAGCTACGGTGACACAAACTAAATCTTCGAGCATGCCCAAATACTAGGAGGACACCCGAGCATGCTCGAGGAAACCCGAGCAACGATTATACTCACTCATCACTTTGAGGTTTCAAAATACACTAAGTGTCTAAAATAAATTAGACAAAAATAAATTAGCTGACTATTCTTCACGCTTTTTCAACTCAGAATACCCTCTATACCTTAATATACAAATCAATGGGAAGACTCAAAAGATGCCCTGAAGATGCTCAGGCATAATTTTGATGATTTTTTTTTTTAGCATTTTCTCTTCAGAGATCTGTAGTAGTTTCTTTACTGATGAGTGGAGAAAAAAAAGATCATAAAACAGTAAAAGAGAAAACCCAAAGACTCAGGAAAAATGCTCAAGAAAACTCCGGGCAACCAGAAATGTTGAACAAGCAATCAGGGAACAACCAAAAAGATCCTCTTGTAAAAATTCAGTGGCAAATTTTTTTTCCATCCTAGAAAATCGAGTCATATTGTGATCACACGCTGATCAGAGTGTGATTAGAATTATCGGACTGATTTTCTTGGATGAGAGAAAATACAATCATGTGACCCTAACCTTAGTCTGAAATCACATTCAGTATTTTCTTCTTGAATGCAAAAAGGATGGGCCTGGATCCAATTTTCATCCATTTTTGTTCTGTGTGCCCATTATTACTATCCATGTGTAATACGTCTTTCTCTTATGCAAATAATAAAAAGTGAATTGAACTGTGATAAAAATCAGACAGCACACTGTCATGTGACTTGCATTCTTGTGCTATCTATTTTCTTTTTTCACTGATCCATTCCACATGAGTGGACAGGATTGGTCTGCAAATCAGATCAAAGAAAAACATCTTTTTATGTGGACCACTGATCAGTAAAAAACAATCCCACATAGAATATAATGTGTCAGTTTACTGTCAGTGGAAAAATGACTGACTGTCCACGTGAGCAAAAAGCTAATGTGTAAATAAGCTCTTAAATATAGTAGCTTTGTGTGGTTGTACACAACAGATCAAAGAAGAGACAGGGGATAAATCATTCAAGTTAATAAAGAGGGCAGTAGATAAACAGGAAAACTCATGATCTTTCATGAAGTGAAGAAGGGGAAATTACTCCAGGAATGAAGCTGTGCTGATACATGAGAGCTATTGAAGACAGTGATGCTGCATGCTGCGATTGACACAGAGACACAGCCGAGTCTTGGCTCATTCCCACCCATATAAGTCTATCATCCGAGTGCCGTGTATATACGCTGAATCCGGCAATGGAGGAGATGGAGAAATTACTTTCTCCGCCTCCTCCACAGCTGTGCAAGAGGCTCGGTGCACAGTAGCAGGACACTCGCCTCCCGCTCGCAGCAGAGCAGGAGCCGAGGGTCATTAGCATATCGCATCCGATGCTCTCTAGTGTGACCCCGGCCTAACAGATATATTTTCTAAGGTTTAACTCTCCCCCTTTTCACTTTTTTCCATTTGTTCTCTACCCTCCACCAGTGCAATTTATTGGATATGTCTTTTTTCTGCTATACTAAAGTAATAATGCAATATCTTATAGTTATACTTCATTTAAAAATACATACTTGATAGAAGTTATGGGTAAAACAATACATACACATTACAACAGTTGGGCATTCTAAATTTACATTGGTATATTTCGAGATAATATTCGCTATTGATAAATTATTTAAATAACATGAAAATCTAATCTATAAATGTACTAATTGTGTACTGTTCATTGACTGCATATGTTGCATTTTTGTGTCTACAGGTTCAGGCTCTCAGTATAAGATGGACAGAAGAAACGGTCCCATCTACATAAACATTGATGGTTCAATGCCAACCACGCTGGATTTCTTATTTTGTATCACTGGAGAAAAGCCCCACATATTTTGCAATATAGCTTCACCCTCCTCTTTGTGGCCGTGTCCCATCATGCTAATTTATTAAAACATCACATACCAAACAAAAGAACAAGTGACACATATGAACTGTAGTGATGTCTTTCTGAGCTGTACCATTTACATCTGCATATAGTTTGGCCCATGTGTTGGTCATATCATGTATGTAGTTTACACTTGCCACATCTTTTCTGATCTCTGTAACTAGCATTTTAATATTGGCAATTTATTTTTGGTGAACACTGAGGCAATGATAATGCTGTTCTTGCGTAACTTAATTTCCTTAGTTTATCATTCAAGTGATTGACTATTACAGAAAGTTTAACGATTGATTAAGCTGGGTGCCTTGTAAATGAAGGATGCAAACAAGAAAGAAGCTTGAGGGTTTGGGTTTTGGAAAGGTCAGACTTTTAGCCATGCCAGATACAATGTAGCTTCAACAGGAAATAATCCGTTCAAAAATAATAACAATATTTTTACATATGATCTTCTGCGTTGAGTCTTTTTCTGTGAATATAATGTGCCCTTTGTTATAAACAGTAACATAAAACTGGTACAGACATCACTTAGAGGGGTTGAGACAAAGAAGAGACCAACTTAAGGTACTGCCACACTAAACAATCCCGCTAGCGATCACGATAACGACGCATACTAATGCGATCGCTAGCGGGATTGTTTCTATATCGCTAAATGCGGCCACATTTAGCGATATAGTTAATGACGCTATCGCCGTTAGCGATCTTCTTAACGACTTTAGCGGTACAAAAGTACCGCTAAATCGCTAAGAAAAGGTGCCACACTAGCGATATATACTTACCCAGCGGGAGCGCCGACGAGAAAATAGGGTCCGGAACGATTCCAGCGACGAGCGAGATCACAGCAGGAAGCTCGTCGCTGGCAGATGCCGCACTGAACAACATCGCTAACGGGATCGCTAAATAGTGACTTTTTTAGCGATCCCGTTAGCGATATTGTTCAGTGTGGCATACCCTCTAGTATCAATGGCTTATAGTTTGGCAGAGCCAGCTCTTTGTATACATTCATTGCTCTGCTTTATAGGTCAAAGTCATTAATTGTGGAACTACTAAAGAGGTTGTCCACTACTCAGCTGCCGTCTATTGAATGCAGGTAAATCCGCATGTGTTCACTAAACTATGCAGATTTACTGCGGCAGTCTGGAAAGATGTGAATGTCAGTCTCCATGGGTAGACATGGTACTTTTTCAAATCCCACCCACTATGCTGTCACAGCTGGGCGCAGTGGGTTTGACACTGCATAAATACGCAGCGTCAAACCTGCAGCAACTCCGGATCATGGACACATACCCTATACCAATAAATATGTATATTTATATAAAAACAAAACTAAATAAAAAAGTACACATATTTGGTATCACTGCTTCTGGAATGACCAGATCTACAAAGGGTATGGAAAGTATTCAGACCCCTTTACATTTTTCACTCTTTGTTTCATTGCAGTTAATTGGTAAATTCAAAAAAGTTGAGTTATTTCTCATTTATGTACACTCTATACCCCATCTTGACTAAAAAAAAACAGAAGAAATTTTTACAAATTTATTAAAAAAGAAAAACTAAAATATCACATGGTCATAAGTATTCAGACCTTTTGCTCAGACACTCATATTTAAGTTACATGCTGTCCATTTCCTTGTGATCCTCCTTGAGATGGTTCTAGTCCTTCATTGGAGTCTAGCTGTGTTTAATTAAACTGATAGGACTTGATTTGTAAAGGCACACACCTGTCTATATAAGACCTCACAGCTCACAGTGCATGTCAGACCAAATGAGAATCATGAGGTCAAAGGAAATGGCCAAGGAGCTCAGAGACAGAATTGTTGCAAGGCACATATCTGGACAAGGTTACAAAAGAATTTCTGAAGTACTCAAGGCTCCTAAGAGCACAGTGGCCTCCATAATCCTAAAATGGAAGAAGTTTGGGACTACCAGAAGTCTTCCTAGACCTGGCCGTCCAGACAAACTCAGCAATTGTGGGAGAAGAGCCTTGGTGAGAGAAGTAAAGAAGAACCCCAAGATCACTGTGGCTGAGCTCCACAGATGCAGTAGGGAGATGGGAGAAAGTTCCACAAAGTCACCTATCATTGCAGACCTCCACCAGTTGGGCCTCTATGGCAGAGTGGCCTGACGGAAGCCTCACCTCAGTGCAAGACATAAGAAAACCCGCATAGAGTTTGCTAAAAAACAACATGAAGGACTCCCAGACTATGACAAATAAGATTCTCTGGTCTGATGAGATGAAGATAGAACTTTTTGGTGATAATTCTAAGCGGTATGTGTGGAGAAAACCAGGCATGGCTCATCACCTGCCCAATACAATCCCAACAGTGAAACATGGTGGTGGCAGCATCATGCTAAGGGGGTGTTTTTCAGCTGCAGGGACAGGACGACTGGTTGCAATGGAAGGAAACATGAATGCGGCCAAGTACAGAGATATCCTGGATGAAAACCTCTTTCAGAGTGCTCTGGACCTCAGACTTGGCCGTAGGTTCACCTTCCAACAAGACAATGACCCTAAGCACACAGCTAAAATAACAAAGGAGTGGCTTCAGAACAACTCTGTGACCATTCTCGACTGGCCCAGCCAGAGCCCTGACCTAAACCCAATTGAGCATCTCTCGAAAGACCTGAAAATGGCTGTCCACCAACATTCACCATCCAACCTGATGGAACTGGAGAGGATCTGCAAGGAAAAATGGAAGAGGATTCCCAAATTCAGGTGTGAAAAACTTGCTGCATCATTCCCAAGAAGTCTCATAGCTGTACTAGCTCAAAATGGTGCTTCTACTCAATACTGAGCAAAGGGTCTGAATACTTATGGCCATGTGATATTTCAGTTTTTCTTTTTAATAAATTTGCAAAAAATTCTACATTTCTGCATTTCTGTTTTTTTCAGTCAAGATGGGGTGCAGAGTGTACATTAATGAGA
>JARQOD010000002.1:121267098-121294532 GCA_033576555.1 Oophaga sylvatica | reverse complement strand
TGAGTGGAGCACAGAGAGTAGGAGGTGGTGGTCAACAGTATCAAAAGCTGCAGAGAGGACAAGAAGAATGGGCAGAGAGTGATCACCCTACGTTTTGCTGTCAAAAGGTCATTGGTCACTTTGATGAGTGCAGTGTTTGTTGAATGTAGGGGTTGGAAGCCAGACTGTGTTGGATCTAGGAGAGAGTGAGTGGAGAGGTAACAGGTAAGGCGGGAGTAGACCAGGCGCTCTAAGAGTTTAGAGCTGAAGGGGAGATTAGACACTGATCTGTAGTTATTTGTGCATGATGGGTCAAGAGAGGGTTTTTTTTAATAATGGCATAATGTTAGATTGTTTGAAGGAGGAGGGGAAGATACCAGAGGAGAGGGAGAGACTGAAGATTTTAGTTAGGTGAGTAATGACAACTGGAGAGACTGGAGTAGGTGTGAAGGAATGGGGTCAGTAGTGCATGTAGATGAGGAGAAGAAGAGGGAGCTGGAGACTTCTTCTGCTGTGACGGGTCAAATGTGGAGAGTGAGCCAGAGGAGATGCGGGGAGTCACTGCACTTGAGTGGCTGGAAGCAGATTTCCTGAAGATATTTTCTATTTTCTCTGTAAAGTGGGAGCCAGATATTATCACAATGTCTGTGATAGGATCTCGCTTTAGGATTGAGGAGGAGTAAAAGGTGTTGAATGTTTTTTGGGTTGTTGGATAGTGAGGATATCATGGTGTTAAAGTATGTATGTTTGGTGAGGTGAAGGGCAAGTTATAGGTCTTAACATAAATTTGTAGTGGATAAAGTTTTCTGGTGTGCGAGTTTCCCTCCATAGACGTTCGGCACCCAAGAGCAACACTGAAGAAATCGAGTTTGTGATTGTGCCAGGCTGTTTTACTGTGTGTTTGGAGGTTCTGAAGGTGAGAGGCGCTGCTTGGTTATTATAGTTGATGTACAGCCTGATAAGGACAGAAAAAGAGGAGCTTGGGACAGTGATCAGTGATGATGTAGGGAGTTTGTAAGTGTATGAGGGTTAATGGTTGTAGATTTCTGAATGTATGATAAGTACAGTAGAGTTGTGCTGGGTGGGCAAGGATTTGCAAGCTTGAAGGAGAGAATGTTGTGTCAGATTGGGGAAGAGGTGAGTTATCTAGATAGGGACTGAACAGAGCCGAACAAAGACCAGATCAAGGGTGTTACTGTCTTGTGTGTCTCAGAGGTTTGAAGCTGTTAGAGGCCAGTAAGACTGAACTAATAATTTCGATAGTGATTGTTAGCGTCTGCATACGTAATGAGAAGCTAAGAGGAGATTGTTTCTAGTATCGTAAATGCGGAATTTAGGTATAGTTAACGAGCTATGAGATTACATGTGTATTAAGACGTTAGGGTAGCAGGAAGTGAGCAAATCACAAGGAAGGTGCACATAGAAATTTCCACGGAGGCGAGAGAAAATGGGTCCGAACGTCCAGCGACGTATGCTAGATAAGCAGGAAGCTCGTGTAAGTGCCGCATGAACAAACGCAACGATCCAAAGTGACGTTTTTTAGCGACTCCAGTTAGAGATATTGTTTAGTGGGCATACCCTTAGAGATGAATGTTAATAAGGTTTCGATGTGAGGTGGAGAGGGGTTGAAGTTGGTGGAGGGTGGACCAGGGTTAGGAGATATATCCCCTGTAATAAGTAGCAGTAAAAAGAGAAAGAGCAAGTATTTCTTGAATTTTTGACATGGTTCATTTTAGATAATTGGACAATATGAACTGAGATTTTTCAGGAAGGTAAAAAGAGCATGGGAGCTATACATGGTAGATGGAAGGAGTGATGGAAGGGGGATGAGCTGGTGAATGTGGATGACAAAACCACACAGGAAGATGGACTTAGAAATTAATCACATGGTTAAGAGGTAGTACAAAGTTTGGGTTACCCGACTCCTGTACTGACTAAATGCTATTGACTTAACTGCTGGACAGTTTGCAGTGAGGGCACTTTGCTTAAGAGGAAACGCCCATACATCTCACACAAGTGCATCCCTCATGATGCGTCTAGATTTATAGGGCAGACTATAGCATTATGTAAGATAGATTGTGGGAGTGGAAGCATGGGCGTACCCAGGATCAAAACTAGGGGGGGGCAAGCCAATGTCGCATCTTATACAGGTTACATCATATACACTGTACATTATCCTGCATATTAGGTATGGAGCATTAGAACTGTTGTATATTGTATAATACAGCAGTGTATGCGACCTACGCTGTATATACCATATATTATACAAGGCAGTCACGCTCATGTCAGGAGCGGTACCAGCAAGTCCGAGGATTGCAGTGCGATCCTCGCATGAGTTATACGGCCGTCTGTCTATGCCCTTGTTATAATAATACTGAAATATTAATCTATTATTAAAGTATTAAGGAGCTCACAAGTAAAAAAAAGCCCCCTACCTCCCCTGTCCCCCACCCACACCCCAACAGCCCATCGTCTCACATGCACCCCTTAGTGTTCTGTCCCACTGACCCCACAATACCCCCTTTCTCTCACATGCACCCCTCAGTGCTCTGTTGCCCCTCCCCACTTCAGTCCCCACAATACCCCCATCCTCTCACAGTAAACCCCCAGTGCCCTAGCCCCACAATACCCCCATCCACTTACATTCAACCCCAGTGACCTGTCCACCCTCCCTCACAATACCCATCCTCTCACATCAACCCCTGTGCGCCAGCCCCCACAATATCCCCATCCTCTCACATTCACCAACCAGTGCCCTGTATCCCCTCCCCACAATACCCCATCCTCTCACATTCACTCTCTGTGCCCTGTTGCCCTTCCCCCACTTCAGCCCCACAATACCCCCATCCTCTCACATTAACCCCCCAGTGCCCTAGCCCACAATCCCCATCCAACATTAACCCCCAGTGCCTAGCCCCCACATACCATACTCTCATCACCCCAGTGCCTGTCCCTCCACTGTCCCCCTCCACATAACCCCATCTAGCCCACAATACCATTCTTACATTCACCCCAGTGCCTGTACTCCCCCTGTCCCCATCCTCACATAACCCCGCACTACCCCTACCCCAACTTAATACCCATGCCTGTACCCCCCCCCAATACCCATACTCTCACATTAACCCCCCCAGTGCCCTAGCCCCCACAATACCCCCATCCTCTTACATTCACCCCAGTGCCCTGTACCCCTCCCCCACAATACCCCATCCTCTCACATTAACCCCCCAGTGCCCTAGCCACCATAATACCCCCATCCTCTTACATTCACACCAGTGCCCTGTACCCCTCCCCCACTGTACCCCCATCCTCTCACATTCCCCCACAGTGACCATGACATGCCTGAGCAGAATGAATTTAATAAATTCCATCCCCACTTACCATGAAGCTTGCAGGCAGTGGCTGAGGCAGGAGCAGGAAGTGTCCAGTGTATGCACACAGAGGGCGCTAGGACCCAGTGTGGCTGAGACAACCAGAGCCTGCAGGGCAGAAAGTGACACTACAGCTGCTGCAGCCAGGAAGGAAGGAGCTCCTCTGGTGAGACAGCAGCTCCTGCACTGCACACAGACAGGCACTGCAACCTGTTGCAGAGGGAGCCGCCATTGTGCTGCTCTCTCCACTCTCTTTTATTGTGTGCCCCTGCTTCTAGGGAGGGGCAGCTGCCCCCCCGCCCCACGGTGGGTACGCCCATGAGTGGAAGATCAGCTAGTTTAGGATAAATTAACAGCTGATCAACATATCAGAGGATGAATAGCTGATCAAAGACAAATAGACCTAAAGCCCGGGTCTCACATAGCGATCACCAGCGATCCCGACAACGATCAGGATCGTTGGTCTATCGCTACATGATCGCTGCTGAGCTGCCAAACAGGCAGCTCAGGCAGCGATCAGCACAGCGACACTGCGGGTAACATCGCTTAGTTACCCGCAGTGTACCTTGGATACCAGCGCCCTGATGCAGGGAGCTGGTAACCAAGGTACACATCGGGTTTCCAGGCGCTGCGCGGTGCCTGGATACCCGCTGTGTACCTTGGTTACCAGCTCCCTGCATCAGGGCGCTGGTATCCAAGGTACACAGCGGGTTTCTAGGCACAGCCCTGTACCTGGAAACCTGCTGTGTACCTTGGTTACCAGCGGATCGCTGGTCTCCCGCCTTTCACACGCAGCGATGCGTGCCTGTCAGTGGGAGACCAGCGATCAAAAAAATGTCCAGGACATTCAGCGACGATCAGCGATACCCGGCAGGGGGGCTGATCATCGCTGAATGTCACACACAGCGATATCACTGGGGACATCGCTGCTGCGTCACAAAACTAGTGACTCCGCAGCGATCTCGCTAGCGAGATCGCTGTGTGAGACGGGGGCTTAACACATCTATACAGTATAACACCTTTCACCATGGGATAAAGTCTACATGAGGGAAGCATGGACATATATCAATGAGTATTGAGTAGAATGCAACTGATACCATGAAACAGATAAAATCAAGGGACTGTAGGATAAATCAGAGCAAATAGAGTCTTATCCGATATACACAATAAGGTATTGTTAGGGTCTGCGGAACGCACCAAATATAAGATGTAGAATAGGTGCGTTCGCAGCCCGGGGTCCACCGTGCAGGCGGAGCCTGCTGCTAGTAAGATGGCGCAAGAAGCGAACTCTGTTATCCCGCAGAGTCGCCAAAATAAAAGCTGTAACGCGCTGTGGCAATATGTGCGAACTCTGTTATTCCACAGAGCCGCTAGAAGGAGTGCTGCAGCGCTATATGGCGATGTGTGCGAACTCAGTTAACACCACTGAGTCGCAAAGTAAACATGCTAGGACGCTGTCTAGCGTTGAAAGCGAACCCTGTTGCGTCACAGAGCTGCTGAGACAAACTTCTGTGTCCTGTTAGGCACCCAGGTACACAGTTGACTACTAAGCGAACATAGAAAGTGATCATGCGCTAATGTCCTAGCGGGAGTCACCCTCAATCTATGGCATCTAAACGCCAGGCCCTGAATACGGCAATCAAACTCCTCACCGGTTATGCCGGTAATCTAAGGCATCTAAGACACCTACCCTGACCAGCTAGCATACCAAGCTCCTCACCGATTAGGTCGGTATTGTAATGGCGTATTTCAGCCGCTCTAACCACACACACGCATGACCATACTGGCGCAAAGCATATAACGGTTGATACTAGCGCACGGCCATACGGTAAGGACAGCCTTTTATAGCAGCCACGAGAAAAAGACCTTCCAGGAAGGACCAATGGGAAGCTGCTTCAGAACATCAACAGCCACAGGACCTTCCTGAAGGACCAATAGGAGTGGCAGCTGTATCTGAGCATGTGACCCCTGATCTCCAATGGGAGATCTTGCCCTGGGCATGCTCAGATGAAGCAACAAAGGACTTAGTCCCAAATCTGCCTGCTCCAACACTGGTTGCAGCACAAAAGTCTCTGCACAGTACTGGGCCGGGCAAGACGCTGGGACCGACGTCTCTGCTGAGCAGGAACCACTGGGCTGGAGACGGATGGGAGACAGGTCGAGATTCCCCTTGTGCAGGAGTGGGAACTCGAACTCTAACACGGTATTACTTAAGATTAAACTAACCTGATGTATCCATTGAAAAAGTATGGAATGTGAGCATCAGCTGTATTGGATCCACGGGTCAGCCAGTGACCATTAGGATATTTGTGGATGGTTTCCGTGCTGCTAGATGAAATGAGACGTATATTCCGGCATAATGAGTGAAAAGGTAGTGGTTTATTCGACGCGTTTCGAAGGACAAAATTACTTCTTCCTCAGGATTGACCACATATATCATGTGTTCATGGCTCCTCAAAAGCCAACTTGATGTCCAAAAGTTCTCTATTGCTTACATCTTAGTTCCTTTTAGCTGACAATAATTTTTAGAGAAGAAGGCACATGGATGCTACTTAGCAGGGATGACCCTTGAGACAACAAAGCCCCGACCCCAACCTGAGATGTATCAACCTTAACAATAAATGATTGGGAAACATTGGGTTGAATGAATACAGGAGCAGTGTAAAAGCATTTTTTCAAAAAGAAAATGCCTGACTGCGCAGTGGGACCACCTCGAGATGTCCGTTCCTTTCTTTGTCATGTCAGTGAGTGGTTTGACAATCAACAAGTTTTTGATAAGCTTACAATAGTAGTTAGCAAACCCCAAAAAGCATTGCAACGCTTTCAGATTTTCTGGCAGATCCCATTCCAGAACCTCATGGACCTTATTGGGATCCATCCGTAAACCTGACACAGACACTAGAAAACCCAGGAACTGAACCTCTTGCATGGCAAATACACATTTTTCTAATTTGGGGTACAGGTTATTATCCTGCAAAAACTGTAACACCTGCAGTACGTGTACCTGATGTGACTTGATTTCAGGTGAGTATATTAAAATATCATCACAATACACCACTACAAATCTACCCACAAGGTTACAAAAAATGTCATTAACAAAATGACTAGGTTTTCATAATGCCCATCAGGAGTGTTAAAGTCTGTCTTCTACTGTCTTCTACTCATCCCCCTCCTTGATCCAAATCAGATTATAGGCTCTCCTGAGGTCCAGCTTAGAGAATAATTTTGCCCCATCAATCTGATTAAACAAGTCAGGAACAAGTGGAGGGATAAAGGTCCCAGATAGTAATCCGATTTAACTAATGAAAATCTAAACAGGGGCACAGACCACCAACTTTTTTTTTAACAAAGAAGAACCCTGCCATTATTGGCGAAGAGGAGGGTCTAATATGTCCCTTAGTAAGACTCTCAGAGATGTAATCCTTTTTGGCATGCCTTTATGGACCAGCCAGATTGTGTAATCTGGTTTTAGGTAATTTTGCTCCAGGGAGCAAGTTTACAGGGCAATCATACACACGGTGGGGAGGCAGTTCCTGGCACCCCTTTTCTGAGAACACATCCACAAAATCAGACAGAAAAGAGGGCAAGGATTTTGTGGAAACTGTAGAAATGATTGTAACAAGGCAATTATTCTTGCAAAAATCATTCCATTTGACTATTTTCTCTGGACTACCAGTCAATAACCGGATTATGTACAGTTAGTAAGGGAATGCCTAACACAATAGGAGTAGGGAGACCTTCCAAGATATAACAAGAAAGGAGCTCCCTATTAAGAGCCCCTATGTGCACTACTTGCATAAAATTTCACTGACGGATAGGTGCAGAGTCAATTGCGAATATGGAGATGGCTTCGCCAGAGTACTACAGGGAAGACCAAGGTTCTCTGCGAACTGAGCATCCCCCATATTGGCTCCTGCCCCACTATCCAAGAGTATAGATATTCTCTGAATTTTCATACCAATAACCATTTCTACGGGTAAGAAAAACTAAGATACACATGTGGAGGAGATATGGAGATATATACAACCAGGTTGTTATCCTCCACACTGGGGTTAGCAGTTTTCCAACGGCTCTTTGTGCTTTGGTACTGTAATACTATTGTAGGAACTCGAGGATTCTGATAGCGTGGGGCAATGAACAATCAGAGACGGGTTTCTTTGAATGCAAATAATGTATTTGTGAAACAGCAAAACACCCACAAACAATATTCAAACAACCCGTAGTGACATGCAATGAGTCCATATATATATACACAAGTCCAGTTATATGAATCCGGATATATAAGTCCTTGAACCTCTATAGCGAGGGTGGTAAAGTTCTTACGACGGAGTCATCACACAAATGTGACCACAAGGTAAGTCTGATGCACAGGTAACGTGGCTGGATTTACACACTGCTGGTGTGTGAAGAGTCAGATCCAGGTATGCAGAAAACACAGGGAGGTCCAGGAACAAGTTAATCTCAGTTGTGGCTTAATTCAGTGAAGTCCAACAACAAGTTCATATGTCAGTAAGATTCCAGTAACAGTTCCAACAGCTCTCACCAGAGGTAATGCACGAAGGGTTAAACAGCAACAGTTCAGAAACACAGTTCTTATCAGATGGAGTGAACCAAGGGTTAAATTCCCAAGTCAACAGGTTAGTGATAACACAGTACTTGCAACTTACGTATGCAGAGAATGTCCAGAGCCATGGGTAGAAACTGCTGTGGCTGAGAAACACCTGAAGATAAGGTTATGCACTTTCCTGGTAAATACACAAAAGATCTGTGAGGAACAAAGCAGCTGGGTTGCAGGGAAACGGAAGCAGAATACTCCAGCAGAGAAGCCAGCACCTGAGCCGGGTTTTAAACAAACGAACAGGAAGTAGGGCACACAAAACAGCAAACTCCATTTTAACAAAGGGCAAAATCATTGACAAAGTTACCTAGAAAACCCGGAATACTGACATTACTCCCCCCCTAAAGACGGCCTCCGGACGGTCCTGGACCAGGCCTGTCCGGGTATCTCCGATGAAACTGAGCAATCTTCAGAGGCGCATTGATGTTACTTACTGGTTCTCAAGAATCATTTTCAGGAGAGTAACCTTGCCATCTAACTAGATACTGAAGCCGGTTTCTATGAAGTCTCGAATTAACAATATCCTGTACCACGAATTGTTCTTCGCCATCAACCAACACTGGTGGAGGGGGAGGTACGATACGTCCCTGAAACGTGTTAGGAGAGACTGGTTTTAATAAGGAAACATGAAATACTGGGTGTACCTTTAAAGTCCGTGGTAGCTTCAACCGACAGGCAACAGAGCTCACAATCCCAGTGATCTTGAATGGACCAATGAATTTCTGTCCCAGTTTCTGCGAAGGAACACCCAATTTTAGATTCTTGGTGGACAACCAAACCGAGTCTCCTACCTTATACATAGGTGCTGGTTTCCGGAATCTATCGGCCGACTTCTTGTAACGCTCCTGTGCTGTGGTCAGGGAGTCCTTCAAAACTTCAAGATTACGTTGCAACGCCGTCACTCTGTCTTCAACCGCTGGTACCGAAATCGTAACCGGAGACCTAGGCAAAATACTTGGATGATAACCCAGGTTGGCAAAAAAAGGCGTTACCTTCGTGGAACTGCTTTGGGAGTTGTTGTACGAAAATTCCGCTAGAGGAAGTAGCTTCAGCCAATCGTCCTGCAAATGACTGACGTAACAGCGTAGATATTGCTCCAAGGTTTGATTTGTCCGTTCGGTCTGCCCGTTGGTCTGAGGATGGTATGCAGAAGACAAGCAAACATTAATGTGGAGCGCAGAACAAAATCCTTTCCAAAATCTAGAGGTAAATTGTATTCCCCGGTCAGAAATGATGTCATCTGGTACCCCATGCAGCCGGAAAATGTTCTGGATAACTAGATCTACTGTCTCTGTAGCTGAGGGAAGACCAGCACACGGAATGAAATGAGCAGCTTTCGTTAAACGATCTACTACCACCAAAATAGTATTTTTACCACCAGAGGTGGGTAACTCCACAATAAAGTCCATCGAAATAGACCCCCAAGGGCGAGACGGTACAGGTAGCGGTTTAAGAAGACCAGTAGGTGAAACGCGAGGAACCTTGTACCGGGCACAAACTTCACAAGAGCGGACATAGTCATTCACATCCTTCAAGCAGGTAGGCCACCAAAAAAACGAGTTAACAATTCCTGCGTCTTCTGTACCCCCCTATGACCAGCCAATTTAGAGTCGTGGACCAATTTGAGAACTCGAAGTCTTACAGCCTCTGGGACATAAATACATCGATCTCTAAGCCACACACCATTCCGAAGGACAAGATTCACATTGTCAGGTGGAGCTGCAAGAAATACGTCACCGTCATAGGCCAGCTTGATCTCCTGCCACAAGTCCCGGTTCCGGAGCACTCCAACGAAATTGGCCTCCGACAAGATGGTCTTCGACGGGGTCCCAGGCACGGAATCCACGGTATGGATTCGGGATAATGCGTCAGCTTTCCCATTACGTGAACCTGGGCGGTACGAAATAATAAAATTAAACTGGTTCAAGAACAAACTCCACCTAGCTTGTCGAGGAGAAAGACACCTGGCAGACTTAAGGAATTCCAAATTGTGATGATCCGTGAGTACTACTACCTGCTGAGTTGCCCCCTGCAAATGGTGTCTCCATTCCTTAAAGGCAGAAATAATTGCCAAAAGTTCCTTATCTGCCACATCATAGTTCAGTTCTGCAGAAGATAACCTACGAGAGAAGAAGGCACACGGGTGCAGCAAACCTTTGTCTCCGGTACGTTGTGAGAGGATAGCTCCCAATGCACAGTCAGACGCGTCCACCTCCACGATAAAAGGCTGTGCAGGATCCGGATGCATCAATATTGGAGCCGTGGTAAAACAACCCTTCAGGCGATCAAAGGCTTCCTGAGCTTGCGAAGACCATTCAAACTTCTTCCCCTTCTTGGTGAGGAGAGTGATGGGACGGACAATTTCTGAAAAATTTCGGATAAACCGTCTATAAAAGTTAGCAAAGCCAATGAATCGTTGTACCTCCTTAATGTTTCCTGGTACCGGCCAGTCCAAGATTGCCTGGATCTTGCTGGACTCCATATTCAATCCCTGAGGCGAGATAACATAGCCTAAAAATTGAATTTCAGAACAATGGAACTCACACTTTTCGAGTTTGATGTACAAATGATTATCTCTCAAACGTCTAAGTACGGTTTTGACATGTTCCTGATGTTCCTGTAAGGAGTCAGAAAATATTAAGATGTCATCAAGGTAAATTACCACATATTGGTCCAATAAATCCCTGAAAATGTCGTTGGCTAAATGTTGAAAAGCAGCAGGAGCGTTACAGAGTCCGAATGGCATCACCAAATATTCAAAATGTCCATATCGGCATCTAAAAGCTGTCTTCCATTCGTCTCCGGGCCGTATACGGAGTAAATTATATGCCCCACGAAGATCTAATTTGGTAAATACTTTGGCCTGGCGAACTCTTTCCAACAATTCTGGAATTAGGGGCAACGGGTACCTGTTACGAATGGTTACCTTATTTAACTCCCGGTAGTCAATGCAGGGTCTTAGAGTACCATCCTTCTTCTTTACAAAGAATATTGGAGCTCCCGCTGGTGAAGAAGATGGTCGGATAAACCCCTTGGCTAAATTCTCATCTATATACTCTCGTAAAGATTTTAATTCCGGAGCCGCCAACGGGTAAACATGGCCGAAAGGAATCGCTGCTCCAGGAAGCAATTCTATGGGGCAGTCATACGGTCTATGTGGGGGAAGTTGATCTGCCTTCCTTTTATCACAAATGTCTGAGAATTCCTGATAAATCAGAGGGAGAGTAGGTACCTGTATCACCTCTTCCAAGTTCTGGGTAACTGGAGCCGCTACAGTTGGACTGATGGTAGAACTGCACTTCGGGAGAAAGGTTATCTCCTTGGTTTCCCAATTGATGATTGGATTTTGTGACCGTAACCAGGGAATTCCTAAAATTACAGGAAAATGAGGAGAAGATATTAACATGAATAAAAGTGTTTCTTGATGGTCTGGTTCCATCTTACACTCCAGAGGCACTGTCTCCCGATCTACTGGTCCAGAAACTAATGGGGAACCATCCACCGTTTCCATAGTGATTGGTGAAGCTCTTAGTTGTGTCTTTATACCATGTTCCTTTGCAAAAGAAGAATCCATGAAATTCCCACCTGCTCCAGAGTCTATCATGGCAGAACTTGATATCCACTGTTCCTCCCACTGAATCTGTATAGGAAGAGAACAATGTGAATATTTCTCCCCTTGATCTTTAGGGGAAGTCGGCATCAGTATTGGGGAAAAACCGCATCTAGATGTAGACTGGTTTCCGAAACTTCAGACTCAGCGTCTGTGTTATCATAATCCCCTACTACCGCCAACACCTTGTTGGGTCGCCTAGGATATTTAGGACAATTGATGAGGAAATGGTCCGATTGACCACAATAGAAACATAAGCGCTCACGGAGATGGTGTTCGCGGCGTTCATTATTCTCACGTCTCTGCAGTGAGTCCACCTGCATAGGCACCTCCTCAGCCTCTCGCGGGTTTTTGCCTGTGGTTTCCCTGGACGGAAGAGAGTAATTAGTAATGCGATTTACAGCAGCCCATTTTTCTTGTCTGCGTTCAGTTAAACGGATATCAATACGTACACAGTGCTGTATAAACAATTCAAACTCCTGTGGAGACTCTGAACGAGCTAGCTCATCCTTGATTGCATTTGACAAACCTTTTCTAAAGATTGGTAATAAAGCATTGTTTTCCCACTGGGTGTCCACCACTAACCTTTTAAATTCAGTAACATATTCTATGACTGACCGTTTCCCCTGGCGTAAGGAAAGCAAGGCAGATTCAGCAGTAGCACGGCGGTTGGGATCGTCGAACATTTGCGCCATGGCTGCCAGAAAATTGTCCAAATTATTTAGACGGGTATCATGACTTTCAACCATAGGATTTGCCCAAGCCAGTGCCCGTGATGTCAACAACATAATAATACATAGAACCTTAGATCTATCAGACCGGTAGTAGGAGGCATGTACATCAAAAAATAATATACATTGATTAACAAACCCACGGAATTGACTTCGGTCACCATTAAAACGGAATGGAGGCAATTTGGGCATACTGGTGGATGAGGTAGGCTCAGTAGGTAAGGCCTCCAGGACTCCTAACCTAGCACGTAGATCTTGGAGAGCCTGACCAAACCCCTGTGCATTGTGGTTAACCCGAGACTCCAAGTCTCTAATCTGATTGTGTGCAGCCGCCACCTCCTGCTGCAAGGAGTTAACTATGGTGAACAATTTGTCTGCCCGTGTCTCCGTCATTGCCCCAGCAGAATCCTCTTTTTTAGGCTGGAGTATCCTGTAATACTATTGTAGGAACTCGAGGATTCTGATAGCGTGGGGCAATGAACAATCAGAGACGGGTTTCTTTGAATGCAAATAATGTATTTGTGAAACAGCAAAACACCCAAAAACAATATTCAAACAACCCGTAGTGACATGCAATGAAACAAGTCCATATATATACACAAGTCCAGTTATATGAATCCGGATATATAAGTCCTTGAACCTCTATAGCGAGGGTGGTAAAGTTCTTACGACAGAGTCCTCACACAAATGTGACCACAAGGTAAGTCTGATGCACAGGTAACGTGGCTGGATTTACACACTGCTGGTGTGTGAAGAGTCAGATCCAGGTATGCAGAAAACACAGGGAGGTCCAGGAACAAGTTAATCTCAGTTGTGGCTTAATTCAGTGAAGTCCAACAACAAGTTCATATGTCAGTAAGATTCCAGTAACAGTTCCAACAGCTCTCACCAGAGGTAATGCACGAAGGGTTAAACAGCAACAGTTCAGAAACACAGTTCTTATCAGATGGAGTGAACCAAGGGTTAAATTCCCAAGTCAACAGGTTACTGATAACACAGTACTTGCAACTTACGTATGCAGAGAATGTCCAGAGCCATGGGTAGAAACTGCTGTGGCTGAGAAACACCTGAAGATAAGGTTATGCACTTTCCTGGTAAATACACAAAAGATCTGTGAGGAACAAAGCAGCTGGGTTGCAGGGAAACGGAAGCAGAATACTCCAGCAGAGAAGCCAGCACCTGAGCCGGGTTTTAAACAAACGAACAGGAAGTAGGGCACACAAAACAGCAAACTCCATTTTAACAAAGGGCAAAATCATTGACAAAGTTACCTAGAAAACCCGGAATACTGACAGGTACAGAAGCACAAATGCTCCTTTTGACCACAGAAAAAACACAACCCCCTTTTACGGCGAACTGCAAGATACTCATACCAAGGGGAGGCCCTTCCTAACTGCATTGGTTCTTCAGAGCACACAGGGAGAACCTCGGTTTTAGGGAGAACCATGGGGTGTGGAGGCACAGCAGGTCTATCCCTGAGGTGTCTATCTATGCGTATGACCAGAGCCATGGAGATCTCCAATGTAAAGCACTAGTGTGTCTTTTTATCTTTCAGACAGGCCCTGACAAAACTGACTCCTAATAGCAGAATCGTTCTACCAGGTGTCAGTGACCCATCTACCAAATTCTGAGCAGAATTCCTCTGCCGGCCGGTCTGCCAGCTGGAGCTTACATAGCTTAGAATCTTCAAGGGAGACACGGTCCGAATCACCATACAAGAGGCCTAGAGCCTAAAAAAAAAACATGAACCGGAGAGACAGTGCGTCTAAAAAAATTAAAAAATCCCAGGATTGAGGATCTCCTTGAAGAGAGAAATAACAATCCCAATCTATTGCTCCTCACTCCCAGATGAATGGGGACAAAACCTAAATCAAAGCACAACAAATTTATCCCTTTCCCCAGAAAACCTATCCGGGAGGGCCACCCTAGGTTCCAGTTAAGCCTGACTGCCCGACAGACCAACAGTCTGCTACTGAGTCCCTAGATTGCAGGTCTGACAGTTCAAGCAACAGACTCTGCAATTATTTGGCAAAGACTGCAACAGGATCCATACCAAGATACAAAATGTTGTGTCGGTGAAAATGTCACGCTGTGATGGTGTGTAATAATAAAATTCCACAAGTCCTGATCGTGGATAATGCTGATGAAGTTGGCATCAGACAGAATGGTCTTGGATGGGGTCCGCAGCATGGATTCGGGATAAAGCATCAGTCTTCCTATTACGAGAACCTGGATGGTACGAGATAACAAAATTAAATTGATTTAAAAATAAATTTCAACGAGCCTGATGAGAAGAAAGGCATCTAGCGGATCTAAGGAACTCTAAATTGTGATGGTCAGTCAGCACTACGATCTGTTGTGCGGTTCCTTGCAGATGATGCCTCCATCCCTTGAAAGCCTCAATATTAGCCAGCAATTCCTTGTCTCCCACGTCTTAGTTCTTCTCAGCTGAGGTTAGTCTATGGGAAAAGAAAGCACAAGCAGGGTCGGACTGGCCCACCGTAGAACCGGAGGATTCTCCGGTGGGCCCTGGCATCTGGGGGGCCCTGGCACCTGCTGGCATACAGGGGCCAGTTACCTAGGGCCCCCGCTGCTCCAGGGGCCCCCAGCCGATGGCGTGTCGCTAATAGCGGCACACCACGCAGCTGCCATGGGGGCCCCGTGCCAGCGGAGCAGCAGCGGGTGACAGGAGGCAGGAGCCCCTGTCCCCGCTGCTAAAGAGAAATGAATATTCACTGCTTCCCACGCCCACATGGGCGTGGGAAGCAGTGAATATCATTACTTACCTGTAACCCGCTCCAACAGCTGAGCGCCGCTGTGTCCTCGCGTCCTCTCTTGCTGCGATGTTCAGGCAGAGGGTGCGATGACGTCATTAGTGAGCGCTGCGCCCCCTGCCTGAGCATTCACTGAAGACAGCGGCGCTCAGCAGTGGACCCGGTGACAGGTAAATATCGCAGGTGCCGGGGCCCTGAGCCAGTGGTGACACCGGCACCTGTCACCCATAGCGCGCCGGTGTCCCCGCCTGCTCAGGACACCAGCACCTGGCCCCCAGCGATGAGAGGTGAGTATGTCTTTTTTTTTTTTGCAGCATCTATGGGGGCACAGTCTGTGGAGCATCTATGGGGGCATAATCTATGGGGGCATAATCTGTGGAGCATTTATGGGGGCATAATCTATGGGGGCATAATATGTGGAGCATTTATGGGGGCATAATCTGTGGAGCATTTATGGGGGCATAATCTGTGGAGCATTTATGGGGCATAATCTATGGAGCATCTATGGGGGAATAATCTAAGGAGCATTTATGGGGGCACAATCTATGGAGCTTCTATGGGGGCATAATCTAAGGAGCACTTATGGGGGCATAATCTAAGGAGCATTTATGGGGGCACAATCTATGGAGCTTCTATGGGGGCATAATCTATGGAGCTTCTATGGGGGCATAATCTAAGGAGCATCTATGGGGGCACAATCTATGGGGGTATAATCTATGGGTGCATAATCTATAGAGCATCTATGGGGGCATAATCTATGGAGCTTCTATGGGGGCATAATCTAAGGAGCATCTATGGGGGCATAATCTATGGGGCATAATCTAAGGAGTATCTATGGGGGCACAATCTATGGAGCTTCTATGGGGGCATAATCTAAGGAGCATCTATGGGGCACAATCTATGGGGGTATAATCTATGGGTGCATAATCTATAGAGCATCTATGGGGGCATAATCTATGGAGCTTCTATGGGGGCATAATCTAAGGAGCATCTATGGGGGCATAATCTATGGGGGCATAATTTAAGGTATCTATGGGGGCACAATCTATGGAGCTTCTATGGGGGCATAATCTAAGGAGCATCTATGGGGCACAATCTATGGAGCTTCTATGGGGGCATAATCTAAGGAGCATCTATGGGGGAATAATCTATGGAGCATCTATGGGGGCATAATCTATGGGGGCATAATCTATGGAGCATCTATGAGGGCACAATCTATGGAGCATCTATGGGGGCATAATACATGGGCAGCATATGGGGCACAATCTATGGAGCATCTTGTGGGGCATAATACATGGGGCAGCATATGGGGCATAATCTAATTTTCCATCCTAGGCTTATACTTGAGTTGATAAGTTTTCCCAGTTTTTTGTGGCAAAATTAGGGGGGTCGGCTTATACTCGAGTATATATGGTATCTATCTATTATCTATCTATATATATAGCAATATACCCTATGAGGGGAGGCAGCATTATCCTCTATGAGGGGGGCGCATTATCCATATGAGGGGGCTGCTTTATAATCTATGAGGGAGGCTACCCCAACTCCTGCTACATAATTAAGACATGTACTACCTTATATTATACCCTGATATAGTGTGTTTTACTACACAATTTGTGGTCTTGTATTTATTTCTATGTAGCTACATAGTGGGCCCCAAGAATGATTTTCTCTGGTGGGCCCAAGGTGTTCCAGTCCGACGCTGAGCACAAGGATGCAGCAGACCCTTCTCTCCAGTTCTTTGGGAGAGAATAGCCCCCAAAGCATTATCAGAAGCATCCACCTCCACAATGAAAGGAAGTGCTGGAAATGGGGGAACAACAGTGGTGCTCAGGTGAAACAGGTTTTAAGCCCATCAAAAGCTTCTTGAGCCTGTGATGACCACTTAAAGGGCTTTTCCTTCTTTATCAAGGAAGAAATGGGAAAGAAAATATTTGAAAAATTTCAAATAAAATGTCTGTAGAAATTTGCAAAACCGAAAAAATGTTGGACCTCCTTAATGTTCTTGGGTACTGGCCAGTTAATTGTAGCCTGAATCTTAATAGATTCCATGTTAGCCCTGGGGAGAGATGTCATAACCTAAAATCTGTATCTCAAAACAATGGAACTCGCACTTCTCCGGCTTGATATACAGATGGTTCTCTTTCAGACGTTTTAAAGCTTTAAAACAGATTTGACATGTTTTTCATGTACCTGTAGTCAGAAAAAATTAGAATATCATGCAAACACATCACCACAAAATGGTCCAACAAATCTCTGAAAATGTCATTCGCAAGATGTTGAAATGTTGCAGGGGCGCTACAAATCCCTAAGGGCATCACAAGATATTCAAAGTGTCCATACTGGCATCTGAATACTGTCTTCCACTCATCCCTGGAACAAATACGCACCAAATTATAAGCCCACAACATCCAGTTTAGAGAAAACTTTTTCAAATAATTCGGGAATTAAAGGCAAAGGATAACGATTCCGTATGGTTATCTTACTGAGTTCTCGATAGTCAACACAGGGTCTCATGGTCCCATCCTTCTTTTTTGCAAAAAATATAGGTGCACCTGCTAGTGAGGAAGAAGGACGTATGAAGCTTTTGGCCAGATTCTCATTAAAGTACTCCTTTAAGGCTTGAAGCTCAGGCGCTGCCAAAGGGTATACGTTACCAAAAGGAATAGCTGCCCCATGAAGCATCTCAATGGGACAGTCATAATGCCTATATGAAGGAAGCTGATCTGCATTCTTCTTGTCACAGATGTCATTCTTCTTCTTTACACTGTGTTCCAAATTATTATGCAAAAATTGTTTATGAGTGATAAGGTAAAAAATTTTTTGTTTGTTAGTTAAACTCATTGATGGTGATGTGTAAGGTTCTATGTATATATTCCTGAAACCCAGTTTGTTCGTCAGCCATTTTACTTTCTGTCTTGCTGCAGATATCTTGCCCTCAGTCAAAATGGAGTTTCCAGCTTGCATGTTCCCGCCCTGATTCTCTCCTTTGCTTCTTAAGCAGCCACAGCTGAGCAATCAGTGCTTCAGAATCTAGCCTGCAGTGAACCTGTGACTTGACTCCTGTAAGCCTTGGACCTTGTACTCCAGCTATTCCTACTGAGGAACTCTGAAGCACTTGTGGACTCTGAACCCTGCTCTTTGAAAGACCCACGTTTGCATGGACTTACGGTAACAGAGAAGAAGATCCTGAATCTGTATTGGAGAGTGATTGCTGAGCTTGGATTACTCTGGCCTGCTGTGTCTCCTGTTTCTGTGTCTGCAAACTGTGTGACTATTTCTGCCAACTTGTATGAAGTAATACAGGACTTTTCTATATCAAACCTGTGACTCCTGTGTTTTCATCGCACCCAAGCACAAGACGCTATATGAACTGTACTACATACATTACAAGATTCTGAAGCCAAAACGTTAGTGTCTGCTGGGTCTGGAAGGCTGTGTCTGCTGTACTGTGGATATCAGACGTCCGGTTGTACTTTCTGTGATGACAGTGGTTGTGACTTCTCACAACCATTCCAGGTGAGCAATTCCCTTAAGTTTTTTCTTTTTGCAGTGTTACCACAGGTAAACACTATTGTTTTTTTTTTTTTTCCTTTCTTTTCTCTTTTTTGTCTGCTGTAACTCTGGATATCAGATGTCTGGTTGAAACTTTCTGTGATGATAGTGGTTGTGACTTCTCACAACCATTCCAGGTGAGCAGTTCCCTTAATTTTTTTTTCTCTCTGCAGTGTTGCCACAGGTGAACACTATTGTTTTTTTTCTCTCCTCTTCTTCCAGTAATCCTGTCTTAAAAGATCTGGAAAATGGAGGCCCGCATAAAGGAACTTTGCGGAGTGACTGATAATATCCTTGCAGATTTGCAGAATATAAAGACCCGTTTTACAAATCTACAGGACCTCAATAATCACAATTTGCAAGTGGTTGGACAGACTACCCAGGATTTGCGAGCCAGGATTGAGGTTCTAGAGGAGGCGAGTCCAGGCTCCTGCCATAGCCCCGAGTGCTGGGATTCCCAAGTTGCCCCTTTTCGTTTTGGCGGTGAACGTGAGAAATTCAGGGGATTTATTAATCAATGCAATCTTTTTTTTTCTGCACATGCTTCACAATTTGCCACTGAACGATCTAAGGTGCTTACTATAATTATGTTGCTTACCAACAAGGCTTTAATGTGGGCAAACCCTCTGATTGAGACTGAGGATGATTGTTTGAATCACCTTGATGATTTTATTTCAGCCATGGGGCAGGTGTTTGATGACCCCAATCGAGGTGCAACAGCTGAAGCAGCCATGTTAGCTTTGCGCCAAGGTAAGCACTCGGTAGCTGAATATGCCTTGGATTTCAGGAGATGGGCCCTTGATACCACCTGGGACAGTTCCGCCAAAAAATCTATTTTTCGAAAGGGGTTATCTCCACTGATTAAGGATGAACTTGCTCGTGCCGACCCTCCCACTGCGTTAGGTGACTTTATTAACTACTGCATCCGTATTGATACTCGTCTGACTGAACGCAGGCAAGAGAGATGGTTCGAAAGCAATCGTACTAACCTTTTCCTACCTTCCTCTCCAGCTAAGGAACCTTTGAGTAGGATTACACGGGAACCTGAACCTGAACCCATGCAGGTAGACTCTTTACAACGACGGGTTAGTGATGCACGCAAGGAACATCGTTTTAAGGAGAATCTATGTTTCTATTGTGGTAAGTCAGGGCACTTCATTATAAACTGCCCCAGCCGTTCTCGTAAGACTACTGCAGCACTCATTCATTGTGAGTGTTGCGAGAGGGGATCTGTCAGGTCCGAGCCTCAGGCTCCAGAGAGATCTGCAGCAACAGATCTTGATTTCTCGGACTTAAACTCCGTTACCTCTGAGGACGTTGACTGTGTAAACGCTGCCATTTTTCAAGTTTCCTCAGCGGTGTCCCAGCTGAGTTGTAAGAAAAACAATTCTCATTGCTTTCTTTCCATCAAACTCTGGGTTGACTCAGCTTGGGTGTCTAGCTCTGCTATGATCGACTCAGGGGCAAGTGGAAATTTTATGGATGTCTCCTTTGCTCTGAAACAGGGAATACGTTCAGTGAAGAAGGCTACTCCAGTACAGATGGAAACTGTGGATGGCTCCCTGCTGACCTCTGGACCAGTGGATCAGGAAACAGAGCCTTTGAGGGTTCTTATGGGTAAAGATCATCAAGAGAAACTGTCCTTTATGCTTATCTCTTCTCCCCACTTTCCCATTATTCTAGGGCTACCATGGCTGCAGGCTCAGAATCCTACCATTAACTGGGAGACCAAGGAATTACACTTTCCAGAGAAACAGATGAGTCCAAAAGTTTCAGCTTGCTCTGTTCCTAAAGGAATCATGTCAGTCCCTGAACTACCAGCTGTATACCAGGACTATGTGGATTTATGTGACAAGAAGAACGCTGACCAGCTTCCTCCTCACCGTCCATATGATTGTCCAATTGAATTATTGCCTGGAGCAGAGATACCTTTTGGTAAGATCTACCCCCTGGTGGGGCCCGAGCTAAAGGCTTTAAAGGATTACATAGATGAAAATCTAGCCAAGGGCTTCATACGCCCCTCTTCATCTCCTGCAGGTGCACCCATCTTCTTTGTAAAGAAGAAAGATGGATCTCTGAGACCATGCGTAGACTATAGGGAACTCAATAAGGTTACTATTAGAAACCGTTATCCATTGCCTTTAATCCCTGAGTTATTGGAGAGAGTGCGACATGCCAAAATTTTTTCTAAACTAGATCTTCGTGGGGCCTATAACTTAGTCCGTATTAGACCTGGGGATGAATGGAAGACTGCATTCAGGTCACGCTATGGACACTTTGAATATCTAGTTATGCCTTTTGGTCTGAGTACCGCCCCAGCCACTTTCCAACACTTGGTGAATGACATCTTCAGGGATCTCCTAGATACATTCGTGGTAATTTATTTGGATGATATTCTAATTTTTTCTAACTCCACAGAGGAACATCATGGACATGTGAGAATGGTCTTGGAACGTCTAAGACAAAATCATCTTTACATCAAACTTGAAAAGTGTGAATTCCATAGGACCGAAATTCAATTTCTGGGGTATGTACTGTCTACACAAGGAATTAGTATGGATGGAAGCAAAACCCAAGCCATCAAGGATTGGCCAAGTCCTAGAAATGTGAAGGAGGTACAGCGCTTCATCGGGTTTGCCAACTTCTATAGACGTTTCATTAGAAATTTCTCGGAGGTAGTGTCACCTATCACTCAACTTACCCGGAAAGAGTCTAGGTTTTCCTGGACTCCCCAAGCCCAGGAAGCATTTTCCCGTCTAAAAGATAAATTTACCACTGCACCTATCCTAGTACATCCCAACCCCGAGCTTGCCTTCATAATAGAGGTGGATGCTTCAGACTGTGCCGTTGGAGCTATACTCTCTCAGAGAACAGGTGAGAAGAATGTCTTGCATCCCTGTGCCTTCTTTTCCCAGCAGTTGTCTTCGGCTGAGAGGAACTACGATGTGGGCAATAGAGAGTTGTTGGCCATTATTGCCGCCTTCAAAGAATGGAGACACCTTCTTCAGGGAGCTGCACAGCAAATAGTCGTCCTGACAGACCATCGTAACCTTGAGTTTATCAGGTCGGCTAAGTGCCTGACTCCTCGCCAGGCTCGCTGGAATCTTTTCTTAAACCAATTTAATTTTATCATCTCTTATAGACCAGGATCGCGCAATGGAAAGGCTGATGCACTCTCTAGGATTTACTCAGCAGAGACACGTCCAATTACTCCTCCTAAGACTATTCTTCCTGACTCTAGATTCCTAGGAGTAATTCATAATCAAGACCTACTTAAGGACATCAAGGAAGCATACCATGCGGATTCCTTTTTGGCACAACCCCCAAGGGACGTAAGTCTTGTCTTTAAGAATGGTGTGTGGATTCAGGGACAACGTCTGTATATTCCTGAAACAGTCAGATTAAGAGTATTGCAACTCATTCACGATTCCAAGATAGCTGGGCATAGAGGAATTCTAAAGACACAGGAATTTCTTTCTCGTTTCTTTTGGTGGCCCACTTGCAGGAAGGATGTTTTGAATTATGTCACTTCATGTGAGGTCTGTGCAAGATGCAAAACACCTCGCTCCTCACCAACTGGTCTGTTACAGCCTCTTCCCACCCCGTCCCGCCCGTGGGGATCCATTTCTATGGACTTCATTGTGGAGTTACCAACCTCTCAGGGGAAGAACACCATTCTAGTGGTGGTTGACCGTCTAACAAAGGCAGCTCATTTTATCCCTTGTGTCGGCTTACCCACTGCAAAACAGACATCAGATTTGATGATTAAAGATGTGTTTCGCTTACATGGAGTACCGGATGAGGTTATTTCGGATCGAGGGGTGCAATTCACTTCTAGGTTTTGGCAAAATTTCTGTGCAGCATTGGACATTAAAGTAAACCTTTCTTCTGCTTTTCATCCCCAGACTAATGGACAGACCGAACGAACCAATCAAACCCTGGAGCAGTATCTCCGCTGCTTTATCTGCCACCTACAGGATGATTGGGTGGATCTACTTCCATTAGCTGAGTTCTCGTATAACAACTCTCAGAGTGCCTCCACTAAACAGTCTCCTTTTTACTCTAATCTAGGTTATCATCCTAACATTCTACCACGATTTCCCATAGAAACGCCTTTACCAGCAGTGGCTGAAAGAATCACGTCTTTACAGAAGAATATGGATCTTCTAAAGGAAAATCTGGAATCGGCTCAAGAGAGGTACAAGAAAGCAGCAGATAAATTTCGTAAACCTGCACCAGCTTTCAAGGTAGGAGACTTGGTCTGGCTGTCAACCAGAAATCTTAAGTTAAGGATTCCATCGTCTAAGTTGGGACATAAGTACATTGGACCCTATAAAATCAGTAAGATTATAAGTGCCGTTGCTTGTCGTCTTCAACTGCCCAGAACTATGAGAATCCACCCTGTCTTTCATGTATCCCTACTAAAGGCTGCAACACCCAATACGTTTCCTGGACGTTCCTCTCCTTGCCCTGACCCAGTGCTAGTCGATGGTCAGGAAGAATTTGTGGTGGAAAGGATTTTAGATTCCAGGTTGTATAGAAATCAGTTACAATATCTGATTAAATGGCAGGGCTACCCAGTGGAGGACAACTCATGGGAACCGGTCAATAACGTTAATGCTCCTCGCTTGCTCCGTCAGTTTCATCAGAGGTACCCACACAAGCCTGGTCTGAGGTCATCCGGAGGTTGTCCTTAAGGGGGGAGTAATGTAAGGTTCTATGTATATATTCCTGAAACTCAGTTTGTTTGTCAGCCATTTTACTTTCTGTCTTGCTGCAGATATCTTGCCCTCAGTCAAAATGGAGTTTCCAGCTTGCATGTTCCCGCCTGATTCTCTCCTTTGCTTCTTAAGCAGCCACAGCTGAGCAATCAGTGCTTCAGAATCTAGCCTGCAGTGAACCTGTGACTTGACTCCTGTAAGCCTTGGACCTTGTACTCCAGCTATTCCTACTGAGGAACTCTGAAGCACTTGTGGACTCTGAACCCTGCTCTTTGAAAGACCCACGTTTGCATGGACTTACGGTAACAGAGAAGAAGATCCTGAATCTGTATTGGAGAGTGATTGCTGAGCTTGGATTACTCTGGCCTGCTGTGTCTCCTGTTTCTGTGTCTGCAAACTGTGTGACTATTTCTGCCAACTTGTATGAAGTAATACAGGACTTTTCTATATCAAACCTGTGACTCCTGTGTTTTCATCGCACCCAAGCACAAGACGCTATATGAACTGTACTACATACATTACATGATGTGTGTCAGGGCTTTTTATATCACTGTTAGCAATTGCAGACACCTGTGCTAATTAGTTTGGCAGGTGTGTCCAATGAAAGGCAAAACTACTTAAGAAGGCTGTCCCACATTATTAAGCAGCCTACATTTTCTGCCAAAATGGGAAAGAAAAAGGATGTGTCGGCTGCTGAGAAGCAACAAATTGTGGAGTGTTTAGGTCAAGGCATGACTACAATCAACATTGCCAAGACACTTCATCGTGATCATCGCACAATCAAGAAGTATGTAGCTGATTCACAGTACACACGTGTGCGTGCTGATAAGGGAACATTGAGGACTCTTTTTTACAGGCAATTATGTCAGGTTAAAAGAGCAGCGGCAAAAAAGCCTTGTCATAGCAGCAGACAAGTTTTTGAAGCTGCTGGTGCCTCTAACGTCCCGCAAACAACAAGATGCAGGGTCCTTCAGAGGTTTGCAGCTGTGGGTAAGCCATCCTGTCAACCTCCTCTATATACTGCACACAAGCAGAAACGGCTCCAGTGGGCCAAACAATACATGAAGACTGACTTCAAAACTGTTTTGTTCACCGATGAGTGCCGTGCAACGCTCGATGGTCCAAATGGATGGAGTGGAGGATGGCTGGTTGATAGACACCCCATGCAAACACGACTACAGCGCCAACAAGGAGGAGGTGGAGTAATGTTTTGGGCTGGAATCATGGGGAGAGAGATTGTCAGCCCCTTTAGGATCCCTGAAGGGCTAAAGATGAATTCCATAGTGTATGTTGAGTTTCTCAAACAGCACTTCCTGCCATGGTTCAAGAAAAGAACCGTGCATTCCGCAGCAAGATCATTTCATGCATGATAATGCACTGTCTCATGCTGCACATAACACATCTGCATCTCTGGCTGCTATGGGCATAAAAGGGGACAAACTTATGGTGTGGCCCCCATGCTCCCCAGACCTCAACCCCATTGAGAACCTCTGGAGCATCATCAAAAGGAGTGTCTATGATGGTGGGAGGCAATTCACATCTAAGCAACAGCTCTGGGAGGGTATTCTGTCCTCATGCAAAACAATTGAATCAGAAACCATCCAAAACCTGACAAATTCAATGGACGAGAGAGTTCAGAAGCTCCTTTCGAACAAGGGGTCCTATGTGCAAATGTAACATCACCTAGAATAAAGTTTTGAGTTGAAAACTGTTTGATTTCAGTTTGTAATAACCTGCTAAAGCTTATCATTTCAAAAATGACCATTTTTTTGTTCTTTATTAAAATGAAAAGGTTGAAAACTCTGCTGTGCATAATAATTTGGAACATGCATTTTGAGTGCAGTTTGAGTGTTATATTTTTTTAAAAAAATATACTGTTATCATAGGCAGTTTGTACAAAAACCTTTCAATTGTACTCTAATAGTTATTTGACTGGAAAATTACAATGACTGCAATTCATTAGGTAATTTGGAAAATCAGAGAAAATATTATTTGCATAATAATTTGGAACACAGTGTATAAGCTGAAGGTAAAGTAGATACCTATACAGGTGGTTCCATAGCCATGGACTCAGGGACAGCTTCAGTTATTGCTGAGTAGCTCCTTGTTGGAAAGATAACCTCCTTGGTCTCCCAGTTGATAGTCGGGTTCTGAGAACGTAACCAAGGGATGCCTAGAATCACAGGGAAATGAGAAGAAATTAAGAAGATAGAAAGTTGCTTCTGATGATTAGGCTCTAACAAAATCTCAAGGGGTACAGTCTCCAGATCCACAGGCCTGGAGATTAACCCATTTACCCCGAGGGTTGTTTGCACGTTAATGACCGGCCCAATTTTTACAATTCTGACCACTGTCTCTTTATGAGGTTATAACTCTGGAACGCTTCAACAGATCTTAGCGATTATGAGAATATTTTCTCGTGCATATTGTACTTCATGATAGTGGTAAAATTTCTTCGATATAACTTGTGGTTATTTATGAAAAAAATGAAAATATGGCGAAAATTTTGAAAATTTTGCTATTTTCAAACTTTGAATTTTTATTCCCTTAAAACAGAGAAATATGTCACACAAAATAGTTACGAAATATCATTTCCCACATGTCTACTTTACATAAGAACAATTTTGAAACCAATTTTTTTTTTGTTACGAAGGTATAAGGGTTAAAAGTTGACCAGCGATTTCTCATTTTTACAACAAATTGTACAAAACCATTTTTTTTAGGGACCACCTCACATTTGAAGTCACTTTGAGGGGTCTATATGGCAGAAAATACCCAAAAGTAACACCTTTCTAAAAACTGCACCCCTCAAGGTACTCAAAACCACATTCAAGAAGTTTATTAACCCTTCAGGTGCTTCACAGGAGCTGAAGCAACGTGGAAGGAAAAAATGAACATTTAACATTTTAGTCACAAAAATTATCTTTTACAAACAATTTTTTTATTTTAACAAGGGTAAAAGGTGAAAATTGGCAGAAAAAGTTGTTGTGCAATTTCTCCTGAGTACGCCGATACCCCACATGTGGGGGAAAACCACTGTCTGGGTGCACGGTAGGGCTCAGAAGGGAAGGAGCGTCGTTTGACTTTTTCAAACCAAAATTGGCTGGAATTGAGATTGTATGCCATGTCGCGTTTGTAGAGCCCCTGATGTGCCTAAACAGTGGAAACCCCCCACAAGTGACACCATTTTGGAAACTAGACCCCTAAGGAACTTATCTAGATCTGTTGTAAGCACTTTGAACCCCCAAGTGTTTCACTAAAGTTTATAATGCCTGGCTGTGAAAAAAAAAAAAATTTCCAAAAAAAATGATTTTATAGTCCCCAATTTTTGATTTTTCACAAAAGTTGTTGTCCAATTTGTCCTGAGTACGTTGATACTCCATATGTGGGGGAGAAATACTGTTTGGGCACACTTCAGGGCTCGGAAAGGAAGTAATGACGTTTTGGAATGCAGACTTTGATGGATGTCATGTTCAGTTTGCAGAGTCCCTGATGGGCCTAAACAGTGGAAACCCCACAAGTGACCCCATTTTGGAAACTATACCCCCTAAGGAACTTATCTAGATCTGTGGTGAGCACTTTGAACCCTCAAGTGCTTCACACAAGTTTATAATGCCCGGGCATGAAAATAAAAAATCCTATTTTTTTCCCACAAAAATAATATTTAAGTCACCAATTTCTTATTTTCCCAAGGGTAACGTGAGAAATTGGACCATAAAAGTTGTTGTCCAATTTGTCCTGAGTACACTGATACCCCATATGTGGGGGGAACCACTGTTTGGGTGCACGTCAGAGCTCGGAAGGGAAGGAGCACCATTTGACTTTTTCAAACCAAAATTGGCTGGAATTGAGATTGGACGCCATGTCACATTTGGATAGCCCCTGATGTGCCTAAACAGTAGGAATCCCCAAAAAGTGACCCCATTTTAGAAACTAGACCTCCTAAAGAACTTATCTAGGTCTCTGCTGAGCACTTTTAACCCCCAAGTGCTTCACACAAGATTATAACGTAGAGCCGTAAAATTAAAAAATCATATTTTTTCCACAAAAAATGATCTTTTCACCCCAATTTTTATTT
>JARQOD010000002.1:121231316-121266998 GCA_033576555.1 Oophaga sylvatica | reverse complement strand
CCAAATTTTGTGCAAAGCGTCTCATTCATTTTTTTCTAATATTCAAAAGCCATATTGCTATTCATGTTTCATATTTCACATTGACTTGCTTTGGCACGATAGAGTGCAACCTTTTATTGTAGACTTTGATGGGTGTCATGTTCAGTTTGCAGAGCCCCTGATGTGCCTAAGCAGTATAAACCCCTACAAGTGACCCCATTTTGGAAACTAGACCCCCTAAGGAACTTATCTAGATCTGTGGTGAGCACTTTGAACACCCAAGTGCTTCACACAAGTTTATAACGCACGGGCATGAAAATAAAAAATCCTATTTTTTTCCCACAAAAATGATCTTTAGTCACCAATTTTTTATTTTCCCAAGGGTAAGGGGAGAAATTGGACCCCAAAAGTTGTTGTCCAATTTGTCTTGAGTACGCTGATACCCTACATGTGGGAGAAAACTACTGTGTGGGCACACGTCGGGGCTCGGAATAGAAGTAGTGACGTTTAGTAATGCAGACTTTGATGGAATGGTCTGCGGGTGTCATGTCGCGTTTGGAGAGCCCCTGATGTGCCTAAACAGTGAAAACCCCACACAAGAACCCCATTTTGGAAACTAGACCCCCAAAGCAACTTATCTAGATGTGCGGTGAGTACTTTGAACCCCCAAGTGCTTCACAGAAGATTATAACGTCCGTGCGTGAAAATAAAAAAATCATAATTTTTCCACAAACATGATCTTTTAGTCTCCAGTTTTTTATGTTCCCAAGGGTAACAGGAGAAATTGGACCAAAAAAGTTGTTGTCCAATTTGTCCTGAGTACGCTGATTCCCTATATATGGGAGAAAACTACTGTATGGGCCCACGTCGGGGTTCGGCAGTGAAGTAGTGACGTTTTGCATTGCAGACTTTGATAGAATGGTCTGCGGTGTCATGTCACGTTTGGAGAGTCCCTGATGTGCCTAAACAGTGGAAACCCCCCACAAGTGACCCCATTTTGGAAACTAAACCACCAAAGGAACTTATCTAGATGTGTGGTGAGAACTTTGAACCCCCAAGTGCTTCACAGAAGTTTATAACATAGAGCCATAAAAATAATAAATCATATTTTTTTCCACAAAATTGATATTTTTGCCCCCAATATTTTATTTTCCCAAGGGGTAAAAGAAGAAATTGAACCCCAAGAGTTATTGTGCAATTTGTCCTGAGTATGCTGATACCACATATGTGGTGGTAAACTTCTGTTTGGGCGCATGGCAGAGCTCAGAAGGGAAGGAGCACTGTTTGACTTTTTCAACGCCAAATTGGCTGGAATTGAGATCAGACGCCATGTCACATTTGGAGAGCTCCTGATGTGACTAAACAGTGGAAACCCCCCAATTCTAACTCCAACCCTAACCACAACACACCCCTAACCCTAATCCCAACCCTAATCATAACCCTAACCACAAACCGAACCCTAACAGACCCGTAACCCTAGTCCCAACCCTAACCCTAACTTTAGCCCCAACTCTAACCCTAACTTTAGCCCCAACCCTAACCCTCACCCTAACGGGAAAATTAAAATAAATACATTTTTTTAATTTTATTATTTTTCCCTATCTAAGGGGGTGATAAAGGGGGGTTTGATTTACTATTTATAGCGGGTTTTTATGATTGGCAGCTGTCACACGCTAAAAGACGCTTTTTATTGCAAAAAATAGTTGTAATGCTTGCCACGGCTTGCGGGGCGTCGGGACATGGCATAGCTTGCCTAACTAGCCAATGCTCCCACGCCGCCAGTCCACAACGACGTGAGGCATGCGTCCCAGATGGTAAGAGAATGTGGACCCACTGGACCATGGAGGGAGACCCGGGCCTGCCCGGACTAGGGAAGGGCAGCGACCGGATCCGTGGCAGCTGAGCATGTGGGCAAGATGGTGACCTGCAGGACTAGACAACACCGCACAACTTCTGGTATGAAGAAACATAAAGTTTACTTAAAGAAACACACAGTACATAACAGAACATAAGACCGGGCTCCCGATTCCGCACATCAGAGAAGGGTACACGACTCAGGATCACAGACGAGTGCAGGAGGACATCACGGGTAGATGCAGTCCAGGGTTATCTGGCACGGGCATACTTGGGTGGCCTCTCTCTCAGGCCTCAGGCGTAGCACAGGCTCAGCAGGAGAACATCAGACTCCGACCTCAGACAGACTTCAGACGATGGCGGGGTCATCACGGGTAGATGCAGTCCAGGATCATCTGGCACGGGCATACTAGTATGGCTTCACTCTCAGGCCTCAGGCGTAGCACAGGCTCAGCAGGAGAACATCAGACACGGCCCAGGACGAACGTCAGACGATGGCGGGGTCATCACGGGTTGATGCAGTCCACGGTCATCTGGCACGGGCATACTAGGACGGCCTCTCTCTCAGGCCTCAGGCGCAGCACAGGCTCAGCAGGAGAACATCAGACACTGACCCAGGACAGACGTCATCACAGGGTAGACCATGGAGGAACCGGCAGGACATCGGAACATCAGGAACACGGACTGGATCTCAGGAACACAGACAGGATAACAGGAACACGGATTGGATCTCAGGGACACAGGAACACGGACAGGACATCAGGAACACGGATTGGATCTCAGGGAGTCAGGAACACGGAGGACATCAGGAACGATGACAGGGACACAGACACGGACAGGACTAGGGAACAGTTGATCTCAGGGAGTCAGGAACACGGACAGGACATCAGGACACGGATTGGATCTCAGGGACGAACGACTGAACAGGAACACGACTGGAACAGGAACGAATGCATCGGACACGATTGGCAACTCGGAGTCCGACACGATGGCAAGACAGGAAATCCGGACTGGAACACGGAACATCAGAATCACGGCATGGTCTCGGGAACACTGGCACGATCGGAGTCCGGACATCTAGCGATCGAAAAGGAAACCCACGAGTGTCTGGCTCATACCCGCAGTGTCATCGGGAGAACTGGCCGGGATGTCCAGAACTGAGTACGAGTCAGAAAAGACACCCACGCCTGGTCAACCCCGCCAGGCTTTCAAGGAATCCAGGATTGGTACAGAGCAGGACACAGAGATCAGACAGAACCAGAGACACACGACTCTCCGTTCAGATAGATCAGGATTGGAAGAAACACAGCATGGACAGTGGTATCAGGCACAGAAGGACTTCTGGTAACACATAGCAACACAAGAGACACAGTTCAGACAGTCAGGAACCGGGATAGATCAGGATCAGGATTCGGAATAAGATACAACAGGAACAGGCCTGGATATACAGCTCCAGGAAAGGCGATCTGGGTAGTCAGACCCCAGCATAGGCAGAAACACAAGACACAGTTCAGACATTCAGGTAACCGAGATAGATCCAGGATCAGAGATTCAGGAAACAAGATACAACAGGAACAGGCCTGGATATACAGCCTCCAGGAATGGCAATCTGGGTACTCAGCCCCAGGCATAGGCAGAAACACAAGACAGGACAAGGGGAATCAGCTATCCAGACTGATCAAACTCAGAGCAGGAGCTGAAGACAAACCACACACGGCTAGGTTCAGGAACTCAATGCAGACTTAATGCAAAGTCAGTGCAAAGCTCTGGCAACGCCCCACAGGGCTGGGGAACTTTATATATGAACTGCTTCACAGCGATAGGCTGGAGCAGTAATTCTAGTACACACCCATTCCTCATAAAAGCAGGACAGGTGTGGGCCGCGCCCCCTATGCAGAGCCAGACAACTCATCACAGAGGGACACCTGACAGTGGCTGCTGCCACACACGTAGTAAGTCATGCACCACTGCAGAGGACTTTGCAACCTACGGATGGCTTTTACAGCAGGTCAGGGACCGCACATGCGGGTGGTCATGCAACGCAGCGGAGACACTCATGCAAGTACGGCTACGCAGCAGAGCTGGGAACTGAGCAGCATTCATACAGGTAACAGACAACAGTATCCCAGCTGGTTAGGGGGAAAGGAGCAAAAGGGTTAAAGCAAAGACATGCAGAGTAACGCTGGAAAACAAAGTACAGACAATACCAGCGTTACAGTATCCCCCTCCTCAGGTCCCCTCTTCTGAAGACCCAAGTAAAAAAAAATTCCCCAGAAAATTCACTTGGGTTTGGCGGTAAGTCCCACAGTTCACAATATGGCAGCAGAGTTCATAGCTCTAAAAGTCCGAACCGCTGACCAAGCGGGGAAACGAGCCATCTAGTCCACTTACCATGTGGGGACCAAGCAGTCTAGTTCGCACATCAGGTGGAGCTTGGAGAAAGTCCTGCAGACCACACATGCTCAGGGAGTCCATGGTCCAGAGCTTTCTGTAACGCTTCCCACGGCTGCGGGGCGTTGGGACATGGCATAGCTTGCCTAACTAGCCAATGCTCCCACGCCGCCAGTCCACGACGACGTGAGGCATGCGTCCCAGATGGTAAGAGAATGTGGACCCACTGGACCACGGAGGGAGACCCGGGCCTGCCCGGACTAGGGAAGGGCAGCGACCGGGATCCATGGCAGCTGAGCATGTGGGGAAGATGGCGACCTGCAGGACTAGACAATAGAGTTGAGCGATACTTTCCGATATCCAAAAGTATCGGAATGGAATGGTATCGCCGATACACACAAAATATCGGGGATACCCGATACCGATACCGGAAATCCAATGTAAGTCTTGGGAACAAAATATCGGAATGAAAAAAACCCCATTCTTGCCTTGTTGGATAATTGTACATGAAGGAAAACAACAAAGAGTAATGTAGAATGTATTGGGGGAGGTTGAGGAGACATTAAAGGCATAGATGTTTAACCCAATCCAATGGAATAGCATTAATATATTTTTTTTTTAAATACGTTCGGATTGACGAAGAAATCGACAATGTTGTTAACCTTTTTTCTATTTTGTCAAATATGTATGTTTCAAAACTTCCATGCTCTTCACCTTTTTAACTTTTGCCACTATTTCTCCTTCATAATCTTCAGCAGCATCATCTTTGTCATCAAATTATTCTTCATCTTCACCTTCTTTATCTTCTTCTTAAACTTCTTGCTATTCATCTTTTTGTTAACATTACTCAGATTGTTCTTATTAAACTATTATTCTTCTTCATATTAACCCATAAAGTGTAAAGTATAACCTCTTTCTATGAATTTAATTTCCCTGAATTTAATTTCCATTTAATTTTATTTAATTTCTTAAATAATTCAGGGATGAGAAGAGAACAGGGTGGAGGCAGCAGGACTTTTTGCCGTACACACAGTAAGGGAACAGCTGACATTAGTGAACCCCAGTAACACAGGAGCAAGTGTTGACTGTGCTAATAGAACTTCCGAGCAACAACTGGCGGTGTTGGAGCCCAGGGTCAAGGAGGGTGTAGGCAGAGGCCTAATATGAGATGTTTGAAGTTAAATTTGGAGTTATCAGCAAAAATTTTTGCCAGACACCCAGCAGGGGAACAGCAGGCGTTACTGAACCCCACAAACACATCAGCGATTGTTTTGATCTGTGCATCCAACACTTCTGATCAGCAACTGGCGTTGTTGAAGCGTTGTTGAAGAAGGGTTTTAAATTTAAATATTGAGTTATTGCCTTGTTACGTGGCCATTGCAAATGTATGTACTTCAAACTATAAAAAATGAAGTTTTACTAGGACAATAAAATGATGAATTTCAATTCCAAGAATAAAAATAAACACCCTTAAAATATAAACGCATATAAGCACATGGCAACAAGAAATGGAACAACACACCACCCAAAATTATTTTTACAAAATATAGTGATGTAAATTTAGGAATAAAAGTCCATTTTTGTATTTAGGAATGATGCGTAAGGAACGCTATGTTAAACCATAACATAGTGAAGACAATGGATTTTGTAATAGTCACTCATCATCATCATTACAAGAAATCTGTGACAGTCACACAGATTTCAATTATTTCACTCACGAAAAATGTTATTTCGGACAGCATTTATTACATGTCCAGCATGGACTCATCAAAGTGATGAGATGACGCAATAATGTACGATAAAAAAAAAAAAAAATTTAAAAAAAAAAAAAACATTGTCACAATTTAAGTGGGTGCCTGCAAGTGGAGGTGAAACAAAGGCTACGGATAGCAAAGGTATATACTATGTCTGTTGTAGACAGTGGGCAGCCTCTGATGGGTAATGTCGATGTTATACTGTACGTCAATAAAGGCTGCGGCTGCAATCATGCATTTTTGGCTTGTAGAATGTTGAAGAGGGTAAAAGCATGTCTGGTTGCGCAAGGCTTTATCCTGTAACAATACCTTCCTTGTGTGATGGGTAGGGTAGCGTGTGTCTATTATATGAGTGTCTCTAAAATGTGACTTTACGCAGCCTTATTCTGCCCTAGGGACGCAAAAAATAAGACAGCAGTAATCATTTACTGTATAAAACTCCACCTATGAGCAACAAAACAAGCACGTTCCCTCTTCCGGTTCCTGCGCTGACATGTGAGGAGGGAGTTTGGAGACGCTCCTGAATTTCTCCCAGGTGTCCAAGCATATCGGGCCGATAGGAGAGCATTAAAACCACCCCCAGTCGTGACTTAAATACGGTGAATCGAACCAGTGAAGAACTGTAGGTCGATGCGAACGAATGTGCGATCACATGACACACGTTTATAACCCTTGCTAGACACGAATAACTTTGTAGAATTTTGGAGACACCTGAACCCAGATGGCAGTGAATATTCCTTCTATTCGGCGCCACATGACTCTTGGTCCAGAAGAGATAATATATTGCTATCACAGGAGCTAGTAAGGGGAGTGGAAGAGGCAGATGTGCACAACGTAGCTAAATATGACCACGCGCCCGTATCAGTGACCCTGCCAGATATGGTTCAGATGGGGCCAGACCAAACTTGGCGCTTCCCTACCTATTTGTTAATGGATGAGAAGTTTCGACATCAGGTGAAGCAATGGTGTTTGGAATATGTAAGTGATAATGGAGATAGTAAGGATAGGCCGGAACTTTTATGGGCAGCAGGGAAGGCATTAATGCGCGTGAAACTAATAGGTTATCAGACAACGCTAAAAAAGAAATAGCGACAAACTACTGCAGGCTAGCAGGATATTACGCGATAGCTACACGGCAAACAAGACAACTTCATCAACACAGGATAAAAATAGATGTAAGCAGGCTAAGGCTGACTTACACGTATGGGTATATCGACGCGAGAGAAGCAGTAATATGAATTATAGAGCCGATGTATATCGTTATGGTAGCAAATCAGGGAGACTATTAGCACGACTAGCGAAAGGAAATCACATTCGTCATCAACATATTACTGCGTTAACGAATAAACATGGGATCATGAACACAGACCCTCGAAGCATAATCACGATTCTACAAGAATACTACTCAGACTTATATAAGGTGGAACATAGGGATAGTGCGGAGGGTCAGACCTTTCTAGATGGAATACGGTTACCATCCTTCACAAACTATCAGCTTCTCCTTTTAAAAAAACCAATTGAGGTGACGGAAGTGACAGCGGCGATAAGTGACTTTAAATCCGGGAAAGCTCCAGGACCTGACGGGTTTACAGCCAAATTATTAAAATTATTGAGTGAGGATATCCCGTCCACATTAGTAGGCACCTTCAATCATATATTGGAGACAGGAAGGTTGCCCATCCATTCAAACATGGCACACATGAAAGTGCTACTAAAGCCCAACAAACCTTCACATCTGGCTGGATCCTATCGTCCATTCTCACTCATTGACCAGGATATCAAGCTTTTGTCCAGGATCATGGCAGATCGTTTGAGTAGCATTCTTCCTACGCTGATAGGGCCATCACAAGTGGCCTTTGTTACACCAAGATCGCCCATGAATAACATTAGGAAAGTAATAGCAGTTGTAGATAAATATCGTTGTCTGACAACATCGAGTCCTGTCATGCTATCCTTAGATGGCGATAAGGCATTTGATAGGGTGAGCTGAAGTTGGTTGCCAATGGTCCTGGACAAAATTGCCATGAGAGGCACGTTTATGACTTTCCTATCAGGTGTCTACGCCAACCCACAGGCACAAATACACAACACAGGTCACCTTTCGGCTACTTTCACAATACAGAGGGGAACTCCTCAGGGATGTCCATTATCACCTTTGCTCTTTGATATAGCCCTTGAGCCATTAGTTACACATGTGGAGGATAACACAGTATATGACGGTATAAAGGTAGGGGGTCGGCAGATCAAACTCACATTGTTTGCAGACGATATACTCATTTATATGGCACATCCCCAAGACCATCTCAAAGGGCTATTAGACTGGATAAATTTTTTTTAACTATTCTGTGGTTTCGCTTCAAAGACTACAAGAGTGAAATTTTTCAATTGTTAAAGCCTAATCCTCGTGAGCTTTGGTGTGCTTACTGATGGGGGACAGAAGTAATTAAAACCTTTATTTATAACATATCTGTGAATCAAAATAGGACGAGATTCAAGTTCTCAATACAAACTTAACTATGAACCCTAATTGGACAAGGTTGTACGTCAATTGGAGCGGTGGCATGATTTGCCCCTGTCTCTTCTGGGCCGTTGTCACCTTCTTAAGATGATTATTTTTGGAAGGCTATTATACCCGCTTCAGACTATTCCAATCCTGTTACGTAAAGCTGATGTTTCACGGATAAAAAAAGCATTGACCAGATTCATCTTGAGGGGAAAACGGCCCAGAATAGCAATACAAAAAATTATGCGTGCAGTAAAAGATGGGGGCCTGGCCGTGCCAAACGTTAGGAGTTATAACTTTTCGTGCTTGATCAGAGTGGGGAGAGATTGGTTTAAGGGACTTAGTCCTACTCAGATGTATTGCTGGAATCTGGACTGACAGAGGGTTGTATTTTGGCCTCATGTGTTGACACTGTGATTTGTAAACTCCCGGTCATAGTGATCAGCGCTACTACGCGATACAGTAATTGCCTGTAAGGCAACCAGACGAGCGCATGGGTTGTCTTCTCAGTTATCTAAACACATGCCTTTATGGGCTCACCCAGAATTCCCAGTGGGAGTGACAGACCGCGTTTTTGAGACGTGGCATACTAAAGGTATACATACAGTATTCCATCTCATGCACCTAAAAGAGTGTAGGTGGCTGACATCCAAGGAGATTATGGAAAAATTCAATTAGCCCCCTTCTCACTTTATTGAAACTCTACAAGTGCATTATTTCTACAGAAATCGCCTGCGTAATATTATAGAAGAGGTGGTAGACAATTGATTTGACAAGATGGGAGATATATTTCTTCAACCAGACTGAAGTTTGCTCATGATTTTCCATGATTACTACGACCTGTGATGAGGTCATAGTCACGTGATCTGGTCAGCTGATGTGTACGTCACCTGATGGTGTTTTGTAGGCCTATAAAACAAGGAGTTGTTGTAGTTGTTGTGTGGAAGGAAGGAGTTTGGCTGTAGTCAGCCTGGAACATTGTTTTGTTACTGTGTGGCACTGTGCACCAGGAAGCGAGTAACAGACCACCCGGAATGTGACCTGGCGGTCTCAGCTGACCTGCAGCCGCTTAGTTAAGGCCGTCACAAGCAAGGGTGAGTCTGTGACCAGTGGTTCTCCAAACTGGAGTGATTTATGTTCTGTTTTCATTTTGTTATATGGACTTTTTGGTGAACTCATGATTAAAATCACTGAACTTTGAAATAAAAGGCTGTGTGTTTGCCTCATTACTGCGGCCCAGCCCTGCCTACCACAGCGGTTCCCTAAAAATTGGTGGAGAATGCGGGCAACGCAGTGAGGTCAGGCTGTTTTTCATGCATGACAGTAAATGTCCTGGTTTTAGAAAGTGCACCAAAACCGGCTGGATAACTGTCCGAAGATGGAGAACAAAGTAAAAATGCTAGTGGAGGCCATGCAACAGCAACAGCAGGCTACACAGCAGCAACAGCAGGCTATGCAGCAGCAGGCTATACAAAGCAGGCTATGTAGCGGCAGCAGGCTATACAGCAGCAGGCTATGTAGCAGCAGATATTTAATCGACAGCAACAGGAAACCAATAGTTTACTGATGCAGTACATCACAGCGCCGCAGACAGTAAGAGCTGCCCGGGGATGCCATGATGTCCGGAAAGCGGTGCGTACAGCGATCCGAAAGATGGAGCAATCAGATGACGTTGAGGTGTAGCTGGAGATGTTTGAAGGCGTGGCTAAAAGGGAGAGACTGCCCCGGGACCAGTGGGCCGAGATCGTGGCTCCGTTTTTGACTTCAGGACCCGCCAAAGCCTATAGGGACCTACCCCCCCAGCAACAGGAGGACTATGAGAGCGTGAAGGGTGAGATACTTGCACGTCTTGGGGTAAATGTTTTTTTCCTGGCCCAGCGTGTACAACAATGGAAGTTTTCCCCTTCCGAGCCAGCTCGGTCCCAGTATTATGACTTGATACACCTGATAGAAAAGTGCTTTCAGCCTGAGGTGTTGTCACCCCGCGATATGCTGGATCGTATAGTGACTGATAAATTCGGGCGAACTTTTCCCCACACCCTTCAAACATGGGTTGGACAGGCAGCCCCTACTGATGGTCTCCAAATGGTAGACCTCATTGAAAGATATGGGCCTACCAAGGAGATACAGGGAGAGACTACCCGGAAGCTACCAATTAAATTCACCAAACCTTCACCCACAGCTCGGCGAGCAGAGACTCTGAGGGCCGCCCAGGAAGGGTCGGGGAACGAAAGGGGCCCCATAATCTGTTGGCGGTGCCAAGAACCATGACATGTGAGAGCTGATTGCCCCCACCTGACTGAGCCCATGAAACTTTGGCTACTATCAGTCTCACTATGCATAACACAAGTGTGCAGTGGTCAGTATTACCTTTGCCTTCGGTGGAGGAGGAAAAACCCTCTCCTATAGAAGTGTTAGTTGGGGAGATGGAAGATTTGCCACCGGGACCAGAATTGTAATACTTAAATGTGTCAGGTGACAATTTTGAGAGGGAGTGTGATGTAACCATCACAAAAACAACGAAAAACGGGCTTTTTAGAAAAATGACAAAATCTTTATTGAAACATATACACACATGTGTCAAAGTGCAGGTAAAAGGCGAAAAAACAATGCCGGACAAATGAGCCACAAGGACAAGTGCAGATATGGCACAAAAAGGGAGTCGCACAGGCCCAGGCAACTAAATGTACTGACTGGCTATATATTAGAATAACGACATAGTGTCCATATAATACATGATACTGACGCCAGTATGCCAATGGGTCACCTATATGAAACGGACATTGGTACTACTGAGAGAATTATTATCGATGTGCATACAAATGCATGTCACTTCGGTGAAGCAATGGAGAGGGTGCATGAATAAGTTCCTATGCTACATGCTTGAAACTGACGAAGGCAATCGTGCCGAAACGCGCGTCGGGGCAGACGTGCAGACCCAGGCTCCCACCCGATGCCATTGGAGAGAGGTAACAACGTCTTTATGACATGAAGAAGTTAAACGGTATTGGAACTATTGTCGCGTGTGCCAGCTACACAGTCCGCAGCATCATTTTCTGAGTCCCTTAGTGCCATTAACAATTATAGAGTTCGAGTTTGAGAGAATACCAATGGATCTGGTGGGGTCGGTTAATAAATCAGCAGGGGTCATCAACAGGGGCAATAAAAGGGGCACTGTGTGGGTCACCATTTTTGATCACACCCGAGTTCAAAAGAGAATTCATTGTCCAGACTGATGCGTCAGAGGTAGGTCTGGGTGCCGTGTTGTCTCAGGACTGGAGCTTAACGGGGATGAGCATCCCATTAGTTTCCTGAGTCGAAAGCTTACTCCATAAAAAAACAGATACAACATTGTAGAGAGAGATTGCCTGGCGATAAAGTGGGCACTGGAGTCGTTGCGCTACTATTTGTTGGGGATAACATTTTGTTTTGTAACTGATCATTCCCCTGTGACTGGCAGTGTTGTAGACCAGGGAGTAGAGTTCAGGTGGTAGAAAGATGAACATAACAGAAGACATGGAAAACGTTGGCAAACAGTTATTTAATCTGAAAACGGACAGGCAAATTCAGGTGAGATACATGCCTTGTTCATTTTCAGAAAAGTAAGCCGGTCTACATTCTCTGAGGATAGTCGCATGCGACGGTCTGTTAGTACACCACCTGCAGCACTAAAGACGCGCTCAGATAATACACTGGCAGCAGGGCAAGCCGCACCTCCAATGCATACTGGCTAAGCTCTGGCCATGTATCCTGCTTAGAGACCGAAAACTTGAAAGGGGAAGAGCCATCTGGGAGTACACTGAGAGGGAAAGACATGTAGTCTGTCACCATCTTACGTAAACGTTGCCTCATGGTGAGTGGAGTCGTCTCGGATGGTGTAGACATTGGTGGCGCTGCCACAAAACTTCGCCACATTTGTAACATACTGCTCTTGCCCTGTGCAGAGGCGCTGCTTGTGCTCCCTCTTGTTGCAGAGGTGTCTCCATTGCCTCGACGCACAGAGATTCTTTGTAAAGCAGTAGCAGCAGCAGTGCTCTCGGCTGGAATGGAGAATATTATGGATTGCACCAGTCTGTCTTGGTACTCCCGCATTTTACGCTCCCGGTTCAACGGTGTGATGAGGCTTTGTAAGTTGTCCCAGTAGCGAGGGTCTAGGAGGGTGTACACCCAATAATCTGATGTGGTGAGAATGTGAGCGATGCGGCGGTCGTTTCTCAGGCACTGCAGCATGAAATCAACCATGTGCTGCAGACTCCCAACTGCCCAACAAACGCTGCCCTCTGTAAGAGGCGTCATCTGTACCTGCTCTGCATCACCCCACACTCGCTCTACATACTGACTAGAGCGTTGTGTACCTCCCTCTGTAGCGATTTCTTCCTCCTCCATTGACTCCTCCTCATCCTCCTCACAAAGTGAGCCTGCAAAGCCCTTTGGGAGGAACCACGTTGCGCTGACTGTCCAAAAGGTGATGGAATTTGTGTCTCCTCATCCTCCACCTCTTCCAAAACCTCATCCCTTAGTGCTTCCAGTGTTTTTTGAAGCAGGCAGATAAGGGGGACAGTCAGGCTGACTAGTGCATCATCTGCACTCGCCATCCGCGTTGAGTCATCAAACGCACGCAAAACGTGGCAGATGTCCTTCATAGAGGCCCACTCAGTAGTGGTGAAGTGTGAATGGCGCAAATTGCGAGTTGATTGCGCCTGATGCAGCTGATACTCCATTACTGCTGGCTGTTGCTCACACAACCGCTCCAACATATGTAAGGTGGAATTCCACCTGGTGGGTACGTCACATATGATGCGATGTTCAGGAAGGCGAAATCTGCGTTGCAGAGCAGCAATGCGGATCTGGCTATGCTGGAACGTCGCAAGTGAGCGCACTCTAGGCGGACCTTCTGCAGCAGTTCAGCAAGATCCGGATAGTCCCTCAAAAACTCTGCACGACCAAGTTGAGCACATGTGCCAGACATGGTATGTGAGTGAGGTTGCCAAGGCCCAGAGCTGCCACCAGATTTCGGCCATTGTCATACACTACCAAGCCTGGCTGGAGATTCGCTGGCAAAAACCACACGTCGCTCTCCTGCTTGATAGCATTCCAGACCTCCTGCGCTGTGTGGCTTCGATTCCCCATTGAAATTAATTTCAGGACGGCCTGTTGACGTTTGGCCACGGCTGTGCTCATATCGTTCGCAACAGGTAAGCGTTCACGGGTCCATGTGGAGGTAGACCGTGACGGCTCCTGCAGCGATGATTCTGAGGAACTGGAGTAGGAGGAGGAGTCAATGTGTACAGACTGGATTCTTGCAATCCCTGGAGTTGGCAGAACACGTACAGCGCCACTCGCAAGATCTGTACCCGGCTCCACAACATTGACCCAATGGGCAGTGAGGGAAAGGTATCGTCCCTGGCCATGGGTACTGGTCCACGCATCGGTGGTCAGGTGGACCTTGCTACAGACGGCGTTTAGTAGCGCATGTTTAATGTTTCCCTCGACATGTTTTTGCAGACAAAGGACGGCTTGCCTGCTGAAATAAAATCGGCTTGGCACATTGTATTGTGGGACTGCCAATGCCATTAAGTTACGGAAACTGTCAGTCTCCACCAGCCTGAATGACAGCATTTCAAGGGACAGGAGTTTTGCAATGCCAGCATTCAGAGCCTGTGCTCGTGGATGGTTTGCCGAGTATGGCCGTCTTTTATCCCATGCCTGTGGTACCGATGGCTGTTTTGTGGCCTGGGAGTGTGAGGATGACAGGGAACTTGCTGCTGTGGGTGGAATAACACTTTGTCTCTGGACAACAGTGACCGAGGTTCTTCCATGGCGATCCTGTGAGGAAGCAGAACCAGCTGTGTGTGAGCTGGAGGTAGAGGCTCCAACACGACCTGAAGATGTAGGTGCTGCTGTAGGTTGGCCTACATCTCCACTGTGTCTTTGTAACTCAACTACGTGCTTTGTCCGCACATGTTTCCACATATTTGTGGCATTGAGGTTACTGCAATTTTTACCTCTTTTTACTTTTTGCTTACACAGCTTGCATTTAACATAGCAAATATCATCTGCAAGTCTGTCAAAAAAGGACCACGCAGTGCAAGTCCTGGGAGCACCCATTTTGACTTTTGGAAGAGAACTGCTCTCAACAGGTGCCAAACTGGAGGCTACAGGCAACCGAGTCTGCAGCCTACCTCTCCCTCCTGTTTGTACCGTTGGGACAATCTCATCCTCACAGCTGCTCCCACCACCTTCCTGTCCCTCACGCCATGTTGGGTCTTGGACCTCATCATCTCCACTACCCTCTTCCAACACCTGCTGCTGTTGGGTGGTCTGGCCAGCACCATGCTCAACAGAAACTGGCACCTAAGTCTCATCATCATCAGATGCGTTCTGCGGTGTGCTGACCATCGGCACTGGCTCACCCGCCTCTTCTGATTCAGAGAGACACAGCTGTTGCGCATCACTGCATACTCCCTCTTCTTCACATTCCAGAATGCTGCTTGGCTGGGCCCCTGTTTGCAAGCCAACAGATTCTGAGAACAGAAGCAGAGACTCAGCTGGCTCCAGTTCAGAACTCTGACTGCCTGGGCAATTTGACAGGCGGTGAACAGACAGATGGTTTCTCAACAGTGTTGTGGTCCTGAGAGGAGGTGGAAGCAATTGAAGTCGATGCATTGGCTGCCATCCAACCAACAACGGCTTCAATTTGTTCTTCCCGCAGCAGGGGGGTACGCCGAGCTCCTACAAAACTGCACATAAAGGAACGCTCACGGGGAAAACTGGTGGATGCTGTGTCACTGGGGGCGGCAGCAGCCACAGAATCCCCACGTCCTCTCCCTGCTGAAACTCCACGGCCACGACCACGTGCCTTACTCCCTGCCTTCTTCATCTTGGTAGATTGATAAAGAAAGTCAGAAAAGTTAAAAGGCCTAAGTGTTGTTATTCCGCAGAGACTGCAGTGAACACTGCAGACAACTGTTCACTAGCTGTGAAAGGCCCCTTTGTGTACTTCTATAGTGTTTGCAACCAATGTATTGTATACGGATGGAAGCGCGTCACACTAATAGATTGGAGTTATTTTAAATAGAATGGAGCAGCAACAATTATAGAAAAATGATAAGGATGAGGCAGTGACACACGTTCAGCAGACTATAACCAGCAGTGGTTTAAGAACTAACTGGAGCGTGATCTGCACTCAGCAAAAAAAAATATATCACAGACTAGAGTGAACACTGCAGTGCACACAACTAGTCACTATCTGTGAAAGGCTCCTTTGTGGACTTCTATAGTGTTTGCAACCAATGTATTGTATACGGATGGAAGCGCGTCACACTAATAGATTGGAGTTATTTTAAATAGAATGGAGCAGCAACAATTATAGAAAAATGACAAGGATGAGGCAGTGACACACGTTCAGCAGACTATAACCAGCAGTGGTTTAAGAACTAACTGGAGCGTGATCTGCACTCAGCAAAAAAAAAATATATCACAGACTAGAGTGAACACTGCAGTGCACACAACTGGTCACTATCTGTGAAAGGCTCCTTTGTGGACTTCTATAGTGTTTGCAACCAATGTATTGGATACGGATGGAAGCGCGTCACACTAATAGATTGGAGTTATTTTAAATAGAATGGAGCAGCAACAATTATAGAAAAATGACAAGGATGAGGCAGTGACACACGTTCAGCAGACTATAACCAGCAGTGGTTTAAGAACTAACTGGAGCGTGATCTGCACTCAGCAAAAAAAAAATATATCACAGACTAGAGTGAACACTGCAGTGCACACAACTGGTCACTATCTGTGAAAGGCTCCTTTGTGGACTTCTATAGTGTTTGCAACCAATGTATTGGATACGGATGGAAGCGCGTCACACTAATAGATTGGAGTTATTTTAAATAGAATGGAGCAGCAACAATTATAGAAAAATGATAAGGATGAGGCAGTGACACACGTTCAGCAGACTATAACCAGCAGTGGTTTAAGAACTAACTGGAGCGTGATCTGCACTCAGCAAAAAAAATATATATCACAGACTAGAGTGAACACTGCAGTGCACACAACTGGTCACTATCTGTGAAAGGCTCCTTTGTGGACTTCTATAGTGTTTGCAACCAATGTATTGTATACGGATGGAAGCGCGTCACACTAATAGATTGGAGTTATTTTAAATAGAATGGAGCAGCAACAATTATAGAAAAATGACAAGGATGAGGCAGTGACACACGTTCAGCAGACTATAACCAGCAGTGGTTTAAGAACTAACTGGAGCGTGATCTGCACTCAGCAAAAAAAAAATATATCACAGACTAGAGTGAACACTGCAGTGCACACAACTGGTCACTATCTGTGAAAGGCTCCTTTGTGGACTTCTATAGTGTTTGCAACCAATGTATTGGATACGGATGGAAGCACGTCACACTATAATTTCAATTGAATGGAGCTGCAAGAATTACACTAAAGAAAAAAAAAAAAAGAGTCTGTGAGTGACACGTGCAGATGCCTACAAACAGCGTTGGATGCAGAGCAAACTGCAGCGCGTCACCTGCACTCACACACAGACCTTGCAGAGCTGTGAAAACAACACTGCAAGGCTAAAGGAAGCTTTACACAGCGGTTGTTAAACTAGCCTGCCTAAAGCACAGTACACAAAATCGCAATCTCTAACTGTCCCTCAGAGTCAGCAGAGCAGCGTTCTGTCCCTAACTGAATTCACAGCACAGTGATGCTAAAATGGCGGCGGCGCCTTTTATAGTGCATTCTGACATCATTTCAGCATCCAATCACAGCCATGCCATTAGTTAACATGACCGCAGCAGTACAGGATGTGCCCACACTTCTTAGGATTCCTCATTGGCTGACTAAAATCACATTGCCTCTCAAAGAATTATGGGAACTTCCGATTCCGGTATACGATATATGGAAAATATCGGAACTAAGTATATAAAGTCCGATACAGCGAATATCGGCCGATACCCGATACTTGCGGTATCGGAATGCTCAACTCTACTAGACAACACCGCACAACTTCAGGTATGAAGAAACATAAAGTTTACTTAAAGAAACACACAGTACATAACAGAACATAAGACCGGGCTCCCGATTCCGCACATCAGAGAAGGGTACACGACTCAGGATCACAGACGAGTGCAGGAGGACATCACGGGTAGATGCAGTCCAGGGTTATCTGGCACGGGCATACTCTCTCTCAGGCCTCAGGCGTAGCACAGGCTCAGCAGGAGAACATCAGACTCCGACCTCAGACAGACTTCAGACGATGGCGGGGTCATCACGGGTAGATGCAGTCCAGGATCATCTGGCACGGGCATACTAGTATGGCCTCACTCTCAGGCCTCAGGCGTAGCACAGGCTCAGCAGGAGAACATCAGACACCGGCCCAGGACGAACGTCAGACGATGGCGGGGTCATCACGGGTTGATGCAGTCCAGGGTCATCTGGCACGGGCATACTAGGACGGCCTCTCTCTCAGGCCTCAGGCGCAGCACAGGCTCAGCAGGAGAACATCAGACACTGACCCAGGACAGACATCATCACAGGGTAGACCATGGAGGAACCAGCAGGACATCGGAACATCAGGAACACAGACTGGATCTCAGGAACACAGACAGGATATCAGGAACACGGATTGGATCTCAGGGACACAGGAACACGGACAGAACATCAGGAACACGGATTGGATCTCAGGGAGTCAGGAACACGGACTGGACATCAGGAACACGGATTGGATCTCAGGGACACAGGAACACGGACAGGACATCAGGAACACGGATTGGATCTCAGGGAGTCAGGAACACGGACAGGACATCAGGAACACGGATTGGATCTCAGGGAGTCAGGAACACGGACTGGACACAGGAACACGGACTGGAACACAGGAACACGGACTGGAACACAGGAACACGGACTGGAACACAGGAACATCAGAACACTGGCATCGGACTCCGGACATCTGGCAACGATCGGCAGGCTCCGGACATCAGGCAGAGAAGGATAGGATCCGGACATCTGGAAGTGGTCATCGGACATCTTATATCAGGCAGTGGTCATCAGGGAGAACACGGTCCTCGGAGTCCGGACATCTAGTATCGATCTGAAAAGGAACCCCAGTGGTCTGGTGCAAGCCCCGCCAGGCTCAACGGGAGCTGGCCGGGGATTGCACAGAAGCTGAGCACAGAGTAACAGAAACTCAGCACACACACCGGACTCCTCCTTCCACGATGAACTCAGGTTATATAGCAAGGAATCACAGTCACTGGTACAGGGTTCAGGACACAGAAGGACTTCAGGAACATAACACAGAGGACACAGTTCAGACAGTCAGGTACAGGGTCAGATCCAGGATCAGGGATTCGGGTAATAAGACACAGCAGGAACAGGCCTGGATATGCAGGCTCCAGGAAGGGCATTTTGGGTAGTCAGCCCCAGCATAGGCGGAAACACAAGACACAGTTCAGACATTCAGGTACCGGGATAGATCCAGGATCAGAGATTCAGGGAACAAGATACAACAGGAACAGGCCTGGATATACAGCCTCCAGGAAAGGCAATCCCAGCTGGTTAGGGGGAAAGGAGCAAAAGGGTTAAAGCAAAGACATGCAGAGTAACGCTGGAAAACAAAGTACAGACAATACCAGCGTTACAATAGTTTTTGCATCATCACATTTTGAGAGCTATAATTTTTCTATATTTTTGCCCACAGAGTCATGTGAGGTCTTATTTTTTGCGGGACGAGGTGACGTTTTTATTGTTACCATTTTTGGGCACATGACATTTTTTGATCGCTTTTTATTACGATTTTTGGGAGGCAGAATGAACAAAAAACAGCAATTCATGAATTTCTTTTGGGGGGGTTTATACCGTTTGCATGTGGTAAAATTGATAATGCAGTTTTATTCTTCAGGTCAGTACGATTACAGCGTTACCTCATTTGTATCATTTTTTTATGTTTTGGCACTTTTATACAATAAAAACGATTATATATAAAAAAATAATTATTTTTGCATCGCTTTATTCTGCGAGCTATAACTTTTTTATTGTTTCGCTGATGATGCTGTTTCATGGCTTGTTTTTTGCAGGACAAGATGACTTTTTCAGCGGTATCATGTTTATATATATATATATACGTCTTTTTGATCGCGTGTTATTACACTTTTTGTTCGGCAGTATGATGATAAATCATTGTTTTTTAGCCTCGTTTTTTTTTTTAAAGGGTTCACTAAAGGGGTTAACTAATGGGACAGTTATATAGGATGGGTTGTTACGGACACGGCGATACTAAATATGTGCACTTTTATTGTTTTGGTTTTTTTTTATTTACATGAAGAAAGGAATTTATTGGGGATTTTTTTTTCTTTATTTATGAATTTTTTTACACTTGTTATTAGTATTTTTTTTTAACTTTTTTACTTTGTCCCAGGGTGGGACATCACTGTATAATGTCAGATCGCTGGTGTGAAAGTGTGCACAGCACTCTCTCACACCAGCGATCTCACTGGCACTGCTGCAGGCTTTCTCAACGCCTGCTCTCATCGGGTCTCAGGGGAGCATGCAGGGAGCCCCCTTCCTGCGCGATGCTTCCCTATACCGCTGGAACACTGCGATCATCTTTGATCTCAGTGTGCCAGGGGTTAATGTGCCGGGAGAGGTCCGTGGCCGCTCCTGGCACATAGTGTCGGGTGTCAGCTGTGATAATCAGCTGACACCCGGCCGCGATCAGCTGCGCTCCCCCTGGGAGCGCAGCTGATCGCATGTGACGTACTATTCGGTCCCTGGGAATTAGGTCCAGGGTCACATGGATGGAATAGTACGTCTGATGGGATAAAGGGGTTAAAGGCGACCCATCCACTGTTTCCATGGTAATTCGGAGAGGCTCTTCGCTGAATCTCAATACCATATTCTTTGGAAAAGGTAATGTCCGTAAAATTGCCCCTGCCCCAGAGTCAATCATAGCTGCATTGGAAATCGACTGTCCTGAACACAAGATCTTAATAGAAAGTTAACAGTGAGATTCTTCTCCTTCAGCTCCCTGGGAGGTGAAGTCAAAGAAAAAGAATGGAATACAGCATTTAGTAGCAGGCTACATTCAGAGATGTCAGATTCATCATCACAGTTGTCATACTCCCCTACTGCTGCTAGGACCTTGTTAGGCCGTCTGGGACACTTAGGACAGTTGATCAGAAAGTGGTCAGATTGGCCACAGTAGAAACATAAACTTTCCCGAAGGCGGTGCTCCCGGCGCTAATTACTCTCACGCCTCTGCAGAGAATCAATTTGCATGGGCACCTCCTCTACCTTCCAAGATGTTTTACCTGCAGGCTCCTTGAAAGGAAGGGAAAAGTTAGAGATACAGTTAAATACAGCCAATTTCTCCTGCCTATGCTCAGTAAGGCAAATGTCTATGCACACACAATGCTGTATATATGTTTCTAGCACTTGTGGTGACTCAGAGCGGGCTAATTCATTCTTTACAATACTGAACAGACCCCTCTTAAAGATAGGCAATTGTGCATAACTGTCCCAGTTAGTATCTACAGCTAATCTCCTGAATTCAGTGGCATACTCAATAACAAAACGTTTACCCTGGCATAAAGGTAGTAAAGCAGATTCAGGGGTTGCTTGTCGTTTAAGTCATCTAACATTAATGCCATAGCGGTCAAGAAATCATCCAAATTATTTAACCGTGGGTCACGAGACTCGATCATCAGATTTGCCCAAGCGAGCGCTCGTGAGGTCAACAGCATAATTACACACAATACTTTGGATCTGTCAGTAAGGAAGCGGTCAGCATCCACATCAAAATATAGTATACACTGATTCACAAAACCGCTGAATTTGTCGCGATCGCCATTATATCTAAATGGAGGAAACATAGGTGGGCTACCTGGTGACGGTTGCCCAGAGGGTAAAGTCACTTGTGCCGCCATTTGTGTACTTATGTCCTGGAAAGCATGTCTGTATGGGGACTCCACGCCAGCAAGTTTGTTTTCCTGGGCTGCCATTCTGGTACTTAAGTCCTGTAAAGACTGTCCAAACACTTGTTCATTGCGTTCAATGCCTCCAAGTTTCTTTTGCAGACCATCCACATCTTTCTGCAGAGATCTAATTACAGCGAACACCTGCTCCAATTTGCTTTCTGCAATCATTGTTCCAGCAGACTCCTTTTAACGCTAGAGTATCCTGTAATAATTATACTGGAGGACTCAGGAGTCTCTTTGTGTGGAGCAAGACACTACAGAACACAGTTTGTAGGCGAAAAAGTCTATGTTGTAAACACACAGTGCTTCAAACAAGTGCAGAGAAAACTCAAGTCCATAACACTTAGAATAACTACTGAATAAACTTAACAAGTTTGTTGGAAACCTCAGAGAGAAATGCAACCAGCGAAACAATCTGTGAAGCGCAGTTTATACTTGAGAATGCTGGAAACATGTAAGTCTGTGTCTAGTACATGCACAGATAAGCAAGTCCAAACAAGGTGTTAGATTATCCAGGAAGGCCTGGGTAGCAAGATTCAGATTAAGCAGAGCAGTCCCAAGCTTTGCAGCTAATTAAACGAAGGCAGAACCAGAGCATCAACCAGCTTACGTGTTTAGCAATTGTAGGTGAAGGTCAGTGGCACCGAGAAAGCAGCACGAGCAGTCAGGAGCAGGAGGTACACTGGCACAGATGAATACAGCAGGATCTCAGAGAGCGAGGAGTAGGATATTCACACAGGTTTGAAGGAGCAGCTAGAAAGCCAGGAAACCACCAGGAGCAGGACACAGGCAGAATACTCTAGCAAAGACTAGAGTATGGGGTGGAGTTATAAGGCAGGAAGACAAGGGGCACATGAAACAAATGACCCCATCTTGAAAAAGGGCTGGTAAGCCCAAAGGGTAACTAAAAATATTCATGTCCTGACATGGCATTCGGTAAGCAGAGGGGGCTTAAACTTTCCCTGGAACTGGAACCCTAACTAACCATATCCTGGGGGTACTCTTGAAGGTAGAAAGGCCTGAGTCTCTGAACTTACTATGCTCCTATTAAACCCTGATCTGTCTCCTCCACAACTCCATGAGGCATGGGACAGAAATGTAATGTAAACCAAACACAAAGACAAAACAGAGATAACAGAAAACCTCTATCATACAAAAGCACTAACCAACAATATGGAGGTGCATAGGAACAGGGAGGAATAAACTAAATGGGAACATAGACCAGGAGATAAACACACATGTACTACAGAAAACCACAGAACACATCTACAACAACTCTAGTTCAACAACTTAGCTTTAGCACACAGCACAGGAAGATGAATCTTTCACGTCAGGGACAAGAAGATCTGACCAGTGTGTTTAGGAAGAGGTAATGACCAGAGCATAAGCAGCTGAAATGGAGCTGCATGTTTCTGACCAGTATAGAAAGGGTCGTTAACGTCTTCTGCACCAAAAGGAACTAAATCCATTTACTATGGGACACAAATCACACCATCTCTAAAGAAGACCTGCGATACTCTAGGTCTTCCAGGGGGACATGACACCCTTGTGACTAGCATAGAGAGCAGGATAAATGTGATCCAAAATGTTATGTAAAATGTTCCCAACAAAAGTTTCAACTCAATATACAAAAAAAAAGCAAGTCCCCGCTGAGGTCTTTCATCTGTCAATGGAAATATATTAAGCTTTCATGTTACTGTTACCACAAAAGAAATCCAGTGAATTCTGTGCTCTCAAATACAAATAAGCCCTTACCTTCTGAGCCTCAAAGTGTGCCTAAATCACATTTAGCAAGAACATGTTTGGCATTTCTGTAGTTATGAGAGCCCACTTAATTTCTGGGGCCCATGAACTTAAGGTCTTTCTTCATGGACTTAAGATGTTCCTTCAACCTTAAATATTTTTCCCCAATGTGGATCTTAGTGTTTGCCGCATGTTTTTTTTTTGCCTTCTTCTGGATCAACATATTAGGCTATGGGTTGAACTAGATGGACTTAAGGTCTTCCTTCAACCTTAAATACTATGTTACTATGTCTCCAGAAGTATGAGCTGGGCACAATATATGGGCACTACAACATACTGAGCACTACAATGTACGGGAACTACAATTGTTGATTTGTAATTATCACTCAGAAACATCCACTCTGCTACTTGTTTCTGGAAAACATCAATGGAATCAAAATCGCCTCCACACCTGTAGGTAAATTCCCAGAAAGGTGTAATTTCCAAAATGGGGTCACTAGAGGGGGGGATTCTGCTCTTCTGGCACTTAGGGGCTCTGTTCAGTGTTTTGCGAAGGTATTCAGCACCTTGGCTTTTTTCCTATTTTATTACATTACAACCTTTGTTTAAATATTTTTGTAATCCGATTTTCTGTATTAAAAAATTAAAAATAAATTACATTTATGGGATCAGAAAAATAGAAATTGGTATGTGCATATGTATTTACTCATGTGGCTATGAAGCCCCATAAAATTTCTGGTGCAAGCAATTACCTTCGTAAGTCACATGCTTACTGAAAGGAAGTCCACCTGTGTGCAATCCAGTGTTGGTAGCTTCTCATTAGCGTAGTAAGCAAACCCTGTGATTTGTGGTTGGTTTTTTTCCGCCGTAAGGACTTTTTTGGCTATTTCAATAAATTCTGGAGTAGCCGAGGTGGGAGCCTTCCTTTTTCTGCCTGAAAATGTAAGTCGGCTCCGCACAGATGAGGATGGTGGCTCAACTGCTTCGTCCTCTTGGACCAACGCCATGCTGTCTTCTTGAGTCGTGTTTGATGGAGGTGTGGAGACAGCCTCTTCTGTGTCCTGCATGAACAAAAAACGAATGTTAAATCACAAAGAAAAAGATATTTATCTTCACACTATAACACCCAAATACAGCAAAAATGTGAAAACGGGACTTGTAAATGGATAGGCCTCAACCGTTGAGCTAGATAAATTATCAGTACATGAAGGGATAAATTCAGCCATTTTATCTACCGTATTTTTCAGGCTATAAGACGCACCTGACCATAAGACGCACCAAAATTTTCAGAAGGAAAATAGGGGAAAAAAAATAAAGTTTCAAATGGGGGTCCGTCTTAAAGTCCGAATTCAGATTACCTGTGAAGGGATCAGCACAGGTGGATGATTGGTCACAGGGGTCATTTGGTCGGCCAGGCTGGTGCGGTGGCAGGGGCTCTGTGCTCCGCAGCAGGGGGCTTTGTGTTCCACAGGAGGGGCTTTGTGCCCCTGGGGCAGGGGGCTCTATGATCCAGGGCAGGGGCATTGTGCTCCGGGGCAGGGGCTCTGTGCTCCGCAGGAGGGGGCTTTGTGCCCCTGGGGCAGGGGGCTCAGTGCTCCGCAGAAGGGGGCTTTGTGCCCCTGGGGCAGGGGGCTCTGTGCTCCGCAGGAGGGGGCTCTGTGCTCCACAAGAGGGGGCTTTGTGTCCCTGGGGCAGGGGGCTCTGTGCTCCGGGGTAGGGGCATTGTGCTCCGGGGCAGGGGGCTCTGTGCTCCGGGGCAGGGGGCTCTGTGCTCCAGGGCATTGTGCTCCGGGGCAGTGGCAGCGGCTCTCTGTGCTATGTGTGGGGGCTCCACCGGCACCGGGACGAGATCTCGTTGCCGAGATTTGCATCTGAGCATGCGTTGGTCCAGCAGCCATCTTGCCGGCGGCCATGTTCCCGGAGGCCACCGCAGCATCGCATTAACGGAGGAGCGGGGGCCTCCAGTCTTTGATGAAATGCCGGCGGAGCCCCAACACAGCACAGAGAGCCGCTGCCACTGCCCCGGAGCACAAAACCCGCAACCACCACACTACAGAGCACCGCCACAGCCGCACTAGCCTGGGAAGGGAGGCTGCATCGGGACCATCGCCGCTGCCACCAACAGTATTTGTAAGTGTATTGCGACCATAAGACGCACCCCCATTTTCCCCCAAAATTTTGGGGGAAAAAAGTGTGTCTTATGGTCCGAAAAATATGGTACATTTCGCAATGATATTTTTAATTTCAAGTCCACTTTGGCATGTACATTAAAATGTGTTTTAATACAAAAGGTACTTACATGTACGACAGGGGAGTCCTGCTGAATCACTGGGTCTGGTGCCAACATGGAAGTCGTTTGTCTGGGTACTTCTTGGTCCCTTGTGAAAGAAAAAAGCTCAAAGTACCACAATTTGGGGACATACACATCTTCAGACCCGGCTCCAGACTTGCTAGAATTCTCTACTTTATTTAGTTCCTTCTTGTAAACTGTGCGGAGGGCCTGAATACGTTTTTTGACTGATGACTCATCCACTGGTTCATCGGGATAACGGTTTTTGCTAAGCTCCACCAGTTTTTCGTACGCCTCCTTCTTTTTCAGCCTGTTGCTGTAATCCGCCGACTTTATTTTCCACAGGCAAGGCATCGAATGGTACATCTCTATGAATTCCCGCAGAAAATCATGCTTATCTGCCATCTGTAATAAAAAAAGGATTATGTGAGAACGGCAGAATGGTTAAATAAAATGCTTACATAGCCTACAACATAGAACACAGCAGGGATCATAAAATGGTGGTGGTGGGAGCGGCAGGAGAAAACAATGGCAGACCTAAATAAAAGTCATAGATGGACAACTACGGTAAAAACAGCAAGGATCATAAAATGGTGGTGGTGGACGCGCCAGGACAAAACAATGGCAGACCAAAAAAAAAAAAAAAATTGATGAACGACAATGGTTAACAACAGGTGGGATCTTAAAATGGATCTGTAAAATTAAATGTGACAAAAAAACAGTACCTAACTTACAAGACATGTTTGTGATCCTGAAAAAATAAATCCGCGGGAAACGCAATAGCGGCACAGACTGGATCGCAGCAAAACGCAATACCGGCACAGACTGAATCGCAGCAAACACAATAGTGGCACAGACTGGATTGCAGTAGCTGCAAAGAAGGCTAGCAGGACGCAGTATGGAACGATGCTGGAGATTCGAATAAACCGCTTCCGCTCGAGAGCAATGGAAAGGAGCGCTAATACGTCGACTTTTATGACGCGGTCGTCCAATCACAAAGCGAGAGAGCTGTGACATAAACAGTCATGACATACAGTGACCACCAATCTGTACTGAGGGGCGTGGAAAAGGTTGCGCTCAATCACGCCTATCGAGGTCGTGATCTTTAACAATACATGCTGTGTGACAGGTCCCAACGACCGCCGAGGTCGTTATACAGATTGCTGATCGCTGATGTGTCGTTGATGAGATCTTCCTGTTTGGAAGCTACTAGCGACCTTATAGCGATCACACCAACGATCTCGTCAGCTTGTGTCGTTGTCGTGATTGCTGGTGCGATCGCTTGGTGTGACAGTACCTTAAGTGTCAAATAGTCTTTCGGTATATACACATCTTTTCTGAAAGGCCACAGAGGCTACAACACCATTAAGCAAGAGGCATCACTAACAAAACAACACTATGAAGACCACTGAGATCTCCAAACAAGTCAGGGACAAAATTGTTTAGAAGAATAAATCAGGGTTGGGTTATAACAAAAAATTCCAATCTCTGATGATCACCCAGAGCACCATCAAATCCATTATTATCAAATGGAAACAACATGGTACCACAGCAAGCCTACCAAAAGAGGGCTGCCCACCAAAACTCTGAGCTCAGGAAAGGAGGGCATCAATGACAGAGGCAGCAGAGACTTAACCCCTTAATGACCAAGCCATTTTGTAGGTTAACCCCTTAGTGACAGAGCCATTTTGCAGCTTAATGACCGGCCAATTTTTACAATTCTGACCACTGTCACTTTATGAGGTTATAACTCTGGAACGCTTTAACGAATCCCGCTGATTCTGAGATTGTTTTTTCATGACATATTGTACTTCAGTTACTGGTAAAATTTCTTTGATATGACTTGTTTTTATTTATGAAAAAAACGGAAATATGGCGAAAATTTTGAAAATTTAACAATTTTCAAACTTTAAATTTTTATGCCCTTAAATCAGAGAGATATGTCACACAAATTTCTTAATAAATAACATTGCCCACATGTCTACTTTACATCAGCACAATTTTGGGACCAAATTTTTTTTTTTTACAAAGTTATAAGGGTTAAAAGTTGACCAGCGATTTCTCATTTTTACAACACCATTTTGTTTTTAGGAACCACATCACATTTGAAGTCACTTTGAGGGGTCTATATGATAAAGAATACCCAAAAGTGACACCATTCTAAAAACTGCACCCCTCAAGGTGCTCAAAACCACATTCAAAAAGTTTATTAACCCTTTACGTGCTTCACAGGAACTGAAGCAATGTGGAAGGAAAAAATTAACATTTAACTTTTTTTGCAAAAACTTTACTTCGGAACCTATTTTTTTTATTTTCACAAGTGTTAAAAGAAAAAATGAACCACAAAATTTGTTGTGCAATTTCTCCTGAATAAGCCGATACCCCATATGTGGGGGTAAACCACTTTTTGGGCGCACGGCAGAGGTCGCAAGGGAAGGAGCGACATTTGACTTTTTCAACGCAGAATTGGCTGAACGCCATGTCGCGTTTGTAGAGGCCCTGATGTGTCTAAACAGTGGAAACCCATCACAAGTGACCCCATTTTGGAAACTAGACCCCCTAAGGAACTTATCTAGATGTGTGGTGAGCACTTTGAACCTCCAAGTGCTTCACAGAAGTTAATAACATAGAACAGTGAAAATAAAAAATCATATTTTTTCCACAAAAACATTCTTTTCACCCCAATTTTTATTTTCCAAGGGTAACAAGACCCCAAAAGTTTTTGTGCAATTTGTCCTGAGCATGCTGATACCCCATATGTGGGGTAAACCACTGTTTGGGTGCATGGCAGAGCATGGAAGGGAAGGAGCGCCGTTTGACTTTTTCAGCGCAGAATTGGCTGGACGTCATGTCGTGTTTGTAGAGGCCCTGATGTGTCTAAACAGTGGAAACCCCCCACAAGTGACCCCATTTTGGAAATTAGACCCCCTAAGAACTTATCTAGATCTGTGGTGAGCACTTTGAACCTCCAAGTGCTTCACAGAAGTTTATAACATAGAGCCGTGAAAATAAAAAATCATATTTTTTCCACAAAAACGATCTGTTCACCCCAATTTTTATTTTTCCAAGGGTAACAAGACCCCAAAAGTTTTTGTGCAATTTGTCCTGAGCATGCTGATACCCCATATGTGGGGGTAAACCACTGTTTGGGTGCATGGCAGAGCTTGGAAGGGAAGGAGCGCCGTTTGACTTTTTCAACTCAGAATTGGCTGGACGCCATGTCGCGTTTGTAGAGGCCCTAATGTGTCTAAACAGTGGAAACCCCCCACAAGTGACACCATTTTAGAAACTAGAACCCCTAAGGAACTTATATAGATGTGTGGTGAGCACTTTGAACCCCCAAGTGCTTCACAGAAGTTTATAACTCCCGGGCATGAAAATAAAAAGTCATATTTTTTCCACAAACCTGATCGTTTAGTCCCCAATTTTTTATTTTTCCAAGGGTAACAGGAGAAATTAGACCACAAAAGTTGTTGTCCAATTTGTCCTGAGTACGCTGATACCCCATATGTGGGGTGGGACCACTGTTTGGGCGCACGGCAGGGCTTGGAAGGGAAGGAGCGCCGTTTGACTTTTTCAAACCAAAATTGGCTGGAATTGAAATTGGACGCCATGTCGCGTTTGGAGAGCCCCTGATATGCCTAAACAGTCGAAACCCCCCACAAATCACACCATTTTGGAAACTAGACCCCCCAAGGAGCTTATCTAGATGTGTGGTGAGCACTTTGAACCCCCAAGTGCTTCACAGAAATTTATAAACGCAGAGCCGTGAAAATGAAAAAATCATTTTTTTTTCTCAAAAATGATTTTTAGCCAGCTATTTTTTATTTTCCCAAGGGTAACTAGAGAAATTAGAACCCCAAAATTGTGTGCAATTTGTCCTGAGTACGCTGATACCCCATATGTTGGGGTAAACCACTGTTTGGGCGCACGGCAGGGCTCGGAAGGGAGGGAGTGCCATTTGACTTTTTGAAAGCCACGTCGTGTTTGGAGACCCCCTGATGGGTCTAAACAGTGGAAACCCCCCACAAGTGACCCCATTTTGGAAACTAGACCCCTTAAGGAGCTTATCTAGATGTGTGGTGAGCACTTTGAACCCCCAAATGCTTCACAGAAATTTATAAACGCAGAGCCGTGAAAATGAAAAATCATTTTTTTTCTCAAAAATGATTTTTTTAGCCAGCTATTTTTTATTTTCCCAAGGGTAACCGGAGAAATTAGAACCCCAAAATTGGTGTGCAATTTGTCCTGAGTACGCTGATACCCCATATGTTGGGGTAAACCACTGTTTGGGCGCACGGCAGGGCTCGGAAGGGAGGGAGCGCCATTTGACTTTTTGAAAGCCACGTCGTGTTTGGAGACCCCCTGATGGGTCTAAACAGTGGAAACCCCCCACAAGTGACCCCATTTTGGAAAGTAGACCCCTTAAGGAGCTTATCTAGATGTGTGGTGAGCACTTTAAACCCCAAATGCTTCACAGAAATTTATAAACGCAGAGCCGTGAAAATGAAAAATCATTTTTTTTCTCAAAAATGATTTTTTTAGCCAGCTATTTTTTATTTTCCCAAGGGTAACCGGAGAAATTAGAACCCCAAAATTGGTGTGCAATTTGTCCTGAGTACGCTGATACCCCATATGTTGGGGTAAACCACTGTTTGGGCGCACGGCAGGGCTCGGAAGGGAGGGAGCGCCATTTGACTTTTTGAACGCCACGTCGTGTTTGGAGACCCCTTGATGTGCCTAAATAGTGGAAATCCCTCAATTCTAGCTCCAACCCTAATCCCAACACACCCCTAACCCTAATCCCAACCGTAATCGTAACCTAAATCCCAACCCTAATTCCAACCCTAATTGTAACCCTAACCTTAATTATAACCCTAACTCTAATTGTAACCCTAACCCTAATTGTAACCCTAACCCTAATTGTAACCCTAACCCTAATTATAACCCTAACCCTAAGGCTGGGTTCATTTTGCGTTTTACCAGCCCGTTCAACACATAGCGTTGACGGGCTGGTAACGGTATAGCATAACGTGATCGCGTTATGCTATACCCGCTAGCGCAGAGGAATCAGCAGATGATTCATCTGCGCTAGCGGTGACGGAGCCCAGACGCTGCAGCCCGCGTCCGAGGCTCCGTCACTGAATGATGGCACGTCGCAAACGCATCCGCTTACGGCATGCGTCGCGATGCGCCCTCAAATGGGGGTGAATGGCAGCGTTAACGGACTGCGTTACACCGCGTTATACCGCGGTGTAGCGCAGTCCGTCTAACGGACTGCCATAACGCAGTATGAACCCAGCTTAACCCTAACGCTAATTATAACCCTAACCCTAATGCTAACCCTAACCCTAATGCTAACCCTAACCCTAATTATAACCCTAACCCTAATTATAACCCTAACCCTAACAGAAAAATGAAAATAAATATAATTTCTATTTTTTATTATATGTCCCTAACTAAAGGGGTGATAAATGGGGGGGTTATGTACTGTTTTTTTTATTTTGATCACTGTGATAGTTTATCACAGTGATCAAAATGCACTTTCTGGAGAATGAATGAAACTTTTTTTGAATCTGCCGCCAAGCAGATCGGCTGGCGCACTGCGCATGCGCCCGCCATTTTTTTTTTGCAGGAAGAAGACGCCGGGATCCTGGGGCCTGCGGGAGGACGGAGGACACCGGTAAGTATACGGGGGGGCGATCGGGGACCGGGGGACCCTCATTTTCTCCCCTCTGATGTGCGATCACATCAGAGGGGAGAGAAATCATTTTTTTTTTTTTTTGCGATCGCGGCTATGCTTGCATAGCCGCGATCGCAACACCGGGATCGGTGAATACCGACCCGGATCATGTTCTCTGGGGTCTCGGCTACCCCCGGTAGCCGAGACCCCAGAGAATATTTGCCCACCCCCCCACCAGCACAGCGGCACATAGCGGCGGGCGCACTGAGCATGCGCCCGCCATTTTCTTAAAGCGCCGGCACCGGGGGACAACGGAGGGCCCGGGGGCCACATGGACTGGATCGGGGGCTACATGGGGGTCCTGGGGACCCTTTTTCTCTGTCCCTGATGTCCGATGACATCAGGGGACAGAGAAATTAAATGGCACATCAGATTTTTTTTTTTTGTTGCGGTCGCCGTTATAGGGTTAATAACGGCGATCGCAACATCGGTGTCGGTAAAAACCGACCCGATTCATGTTCTCTGGGGTCTCGGCTACCCCGGTAGCCGAGACCCCGGAGAAAATGCGCCTCTGGGGGGCGCTATTCACTTTTTCCACAGCGCCGTTAATTAACGGTGCTGTGGTTTAAGTACCCTTAATGACCGCCATTAAAAGGTGTATCGGCGGTCGTTAAGGGGTTAAAGACCAGGCCAATTTTATACAATTCTGACCACTGTCTCTTTATGAGGTTATAACTCTGAACGCTTCTACGGATCTTGGCGATTCTGAGACTGTTTTCTCATGACATATTGTACTTCATGACAGTGGTAAAATTTCTTCAATATAACTTGCGTTTATTTATGAAAAAAATGGAAATATGGCAAAAATTTTGAAAATTTAGCAATTTTCAAACTTTTAATTTTTATGCCATTAAATCAGAGAGATATGTCACAAAAATTAGTTAATAAATAACATTTTCCACATGTCTACTTTACATCAGCACAATTTTGGAACCAACATTTTTTTTTGTTAGGAAGTTATAAGTGTTAAAAGTTGACCAGCAAATTCTCATTTTTCCAACAAAATTTACAAAACCATTTTTTTTAGGGACCACCTCACATTTGAAGTGAATTTGAGGGGTCCATATGACAGAAAATACCCAAAAGTGACACCATTCTAAAAACTGCACCCCTCAACGTGTTCAAAGCCACATTCAAGAAGTTTATTAACCCTTTAGGTACTTCACAAGAATTGAAGCAATGTGGAAGGAAAAAATGAACATTTAACTTTTTTTCCCAAAATTTTTCTTTCGACACAATTTTTTTAAATTTTGTCAAGGGTATCAGGAGAAAATGAACCACAATGTTTGTTGTACAATTTCTCCAGAGTACACCGATACCCCATGTGTGGGGGTAAACCACTATTTGGGCGCATGGCAGAGCTCGGAAGGGAAGCAGCGCCATTTGACTTTTTTGGCTGGAATTGAGATTGGACGCCATGTCGCATTTGGAGAGTCCCTGTGTGCCTAAACAGTGGAAACCCCCCACAAGTGACCCCATTTGGAAACTGGACCCCCCAAGGAACTTATCTAAATGTGTTGTGAGAGCTTTTAACCCCCAAGGGCTTCACAGAAGGTTATAACGTAGAGCCGTAAAATTAAAAAATCATATTTTTTCCACAAAAATGATCTTTTCATCCCAATTTTTATTTTCCAAAGGTAAAAGGACCCCAAAAGTTATTGCGCAATTAGTCCTGAGTACGCTGATACCCCATATGTGGGGGTAAACCACTATTTGGGCGCATGGCAGAGCTCGGAAGGGAAGCAGCGCCATTTGACTTTTTTGGCTGGAATTGAGATTGGACGCCATGTCGCATTTGGAGAGTCCCTGTGTGCCTAAACAGTGGAAACCCCCCACAATTGACCCCATTTTGGAAACTAGACCCCCCAAGGAACTTATCTAAATGTGTTGTGAGAGCTTTTAACCCCCAAGCGCTTCACAGAAGGTTATAACGTAGAGCCGTAAAATTAAAAAATCATATTTTTTTCCACAAAAATGATCTTTTCATCCCAATTTTTATTTTCCAAAGGATAAAAGGACCCCAAAATTTATTGTGCAATTAGTCCTGAGTACGCTGATACCCATATGTGGTGGTAAACCACTATTTGGGCGCATGGCAGAGCTCGGAAGGGACGCAGCATCATTTGACTTTTTTGGCTGGAATTGAGATTGGACGCCATGTCGTATTTGGAGAGCCCCTGTGTGCCTAAACAGTGGAACCCCCCCACAAGTGACCCCATTTTGGAAACTAGACCCCCCAAGGAACTTATCTAGATGTGTGGTGAGAGCTTTGAACCCCCAAGGGCTTCACAGAAGGTTATAACGTAGAGCAGTAAAATTAAAAAAATCATATCTTTTCCACAAAAATGATCTTTCCACCCCCAATTGTTATTTTCCAAAGGGTAACAGGACCCCAAAAGTTATTGTGCAATTTGTCCTGAGTACGCTGATACCCGATATGTGGGGGTAAACCACTATTTTGACGCATGGCAGAGCTCGAAAGGGAAGGAGCGCCTTTTTCAAATGCAGACTTTGATGGAATGGTCTGCGGGTGTCATGTCACGTTTGGAGAGCCCCTGATGTGCCTAAACAGTAGAAACCCCCCACAAGTGACTCCATTTTGGAAACTAGACCCCCAAGGAACTTATCTAGATGTGTGGTGAGCACTTTGAACCCCCAAGTGCTTCACAGAAGTTTATAACGTAGAGCCGTGAAAATAAAAAAATCATATTTTTTTTCCACAAAAAAATCTTTTTGCCCCCAAATTTTTATTTTTATAAGGGTAACAGGAGAAATAGGACCCCAAAAGCTATTGTGCAATTTGTCCTGAGTACGCTGATATCCCATATGTGGGGGGGAACCACTATTTTGACGCATGGCAGAGATCGGAAGGGAAGGAGCACCGTTTTTAAATGCAGACTTTGATGGAATGGTCTGCGGGTGTCATGTCGCGCTTGGAGAGCCCCTGATGTGCCTAAACAGTAGAAACCCCCCACAAATGACCCCATTTTGCAAACTAGACCCCCCAAGGAACTTATCTAGATGTGTGGTCAGCACTTTGAACCCCCAAGGGCTTTACAGAAGTTTATAACGTAGAGCCGTGAAAATAAAAAAATCATATTTTTTTCCACAAAAATGACCTTTTTGCCCCCAAATTTTTATTTTTCTAAGGGTAACAGGAGAAATAGGACCCCAAAAGCTATTCTGCATTTTGTCCTGAGTACGCTGATACCCCATATGTTGGGGGGAACCACTGTGATCGCCTTACTGCGATCTTTGGGAGGCACAATGAACAAATCTACAAAAGGTGAAGAATTGGTTTTCTTTTTTACGCCGTTCCTCGTGCGGTATTAGTGATTAGGCGAATTTATTCCTCGGATCGGTGCGATTACAGCGATACCAGATTTGCATCCTTTTTTCATGTTTAGCTTCTGTCACACTCTAAAAGATGCTTTTTTTTGGAATAATTTTTTGTAAGAAATTTTTGCATCATCGTATTTTGAGAGCTATAATTTTTCCATATTTCGGCCGACAGAGTTATCTGTGGGCTTATTTTTTGCGGGACGAGCTGACGTATTTATTGGTACCATATTCGGGCACATAACGTTTTTTGATCGCTTCCTATTCCGATTTTTGTGGAAGCAGAATGAACAAAAACCAGCAATTCAGGAATTGTTTTTTTTTTTTCCTCCGTTCCGCGTGTGGTAAAATTGATAAAGAAGCTTTATTCTTCGATCACTACGATTACAGCGATACCTCATTTATATATTTTTTTTATGTTTTGGCGTTTTTTTACACAATAAAAAATTTTATAGAAAAAATAATTATTTTTGCATCAGTTTATTCCGCAAGCTATAACTTTTTTATTTTTTCGCTGATGATGCTGTATAGTGGCTTGTTTTTTGCGGGACAAGATGACGTTTTCAGCGGTACCATGATTATTTATATCTGACATTTTGATCGTGTGTTATTGTACTTTTTCCAAGCGGTATGATGATACCGCTTGGAAAAAGTATAATTTACTACTTTTTTGTGTTTTTTTTTTATGGCTTTCACTGAAGGGGTTAACTAGGGTTACGCTTTTACAGATGGGATTTTTACGGATGTGGCGATACCTAACATGTGTATTTTTTTTGTTTTTTATTTTTTTATTACGTAAAAATGTGTATTTTTTAGGGGATTTTTTTTTAATTATTTTTTATTATTTTTTTTACAATTTTTTTTAAAAAAATGATTTTTTTTAACTTGTCCCTTTATGGGACTTTCACTTTTTTTATTTTCTATTGCAGTTACAATGCATTGCAATGCTCCAGCATTGCAATGCATTGTACCTATGGGGAAAGCTGCTGTGACCATGATCACAGCAGCTTCCCGTAGCTAGATGACCCGGAGGTTGTCATGACAACCCCCGGGTCATCAAGGCAGAGATCGGGCCCTGCAAATACATTGCAGGGCGC